>JAOPSE010000450.1:0-586066 GCA_029449295.1 Zea luxurians | reverse complement strand
GAAAGCTGGGTCATTGGATCCCCGATAGAAATCTTCAATCACTGCCACCTCAGCGACTTCGGTAATATGGTTCCTCATTATTTGAAACCTTTTGAGGAACGATCGAAGAGTCTCATCATTCTAACGCCTAATGGATTTGAGGTCCCATGGCTACGCCGGCTTATCTGAGAGAGACTAGAAGTTCGAGATAAACTGGGGACTGAAATCACTCCATTCATCGATGTAGTGTCGAGGTAGGTGTCAAAGCCATTGTAGTGCGTCTTGCCTAGAACAATGGTCAAGTATGCCGTCATGACGTCCTCCATTGCCCCAGCAGCCCGGACAACGGTTGTATAGATGGCCAACTAGCCTCCTGGGTCTTGCTTAGGCTCATATTTGTCGACGTTGGAGACCTTGAAGTTAGGAGGCCATTGGATGGCCCGAAGGCAAGGAGTAAGCGCGGACTCCGCACGCATCCTCTTGCCGATGATTGCGGCGTCGGTCCCAGGGAGGGTAGTCGGTATTAGGTCGTCTCGACTGTCCCTGGAATGGACTGTTGGTTGAAGCTGCCTCTGATGGCCATGATCTCGGTCGTACTCCTCCCGGCGCCTTATTTCATTTTTGTGTCGTCGATCGCATGAAGCGCTGATGGTGCTTCGTGCGTCCTGTCAGCTTTTGATGGCGTGACGCAGGTCATTCGTAGGATGAGCGAGAAGTAGAAGATGATTGGACGCCTCAGTAAGCAGCCGTCGATAACCCTCCATGTCTGGGGTTCGCAGAAGGCTGTCAGCTATCTGTGACAGCACTCCTCCGACCTCACTCGGCATGTTTAATGTCCGGGCGAAGTCAGGGTATAGGTTTTGAGCGAGGAGAGGGTTCTCTCGCCGGAGTCTAGCATCTTGCTCAGCTAGTTCTCATTCTCGTTCTTGAGCCTGTCGGCGATCACGGAGGCGGGAGTTGTCTTTCTCGGTGTACTCGTTCATCAGGAGTTTCTCCTACTTCCAAAGAAGCTTCGTCTCGAGATACGGGTTGCGTTGGGTCCTGTTATCTGGCTTCGTGATGTCGCCGCACATTCTGGTGTCTGTTTCTCGTCGCCGGGTGTCACGCTGGGGAGGTTCCTCCTCCTGCATGGTAGGCTCATCGTCAGAGATGGGCAATGACTCCAATCTCCCCTGATTGAAGAGGACGTTAGGGTAGAAAGGAGTAGGTATGGCGGTGTTCTTCTTCCCATCCTCCTTTGGGGGTGAGGTACCGAGAGGATGGCCCGCTGTGCTTTCCTTCCCTGGTATGGGATATTCACCTCCTTCCACCGAGTGACCCGTGTCCACTCCCTAGTGGGTGAGGTGGACAACATAGTTCTTTGAGTTGGAGAGGCCCTGACTTACTGTCTCTCCATCTTCCAAGGGCTTCTGAGTTCTGGCTTGCGAGTGACCATCTTCCCCCAAGCAGGGAGCAGGGGTGTGGCTCGCAGACTCGCTTTAGCTTCTCTCGGGATTCCTGAGCAGGGTCTCTTCTTAGGTGGATCTGCTACACGGTCAGAGTTCCCTCTATGTCCGCTATGCACGAGATGGTTCCAAAGCAGAACATAGCTCCTGGGCTAAGAGTGATCTTGTTCTTGAAGACGATGGCCATGAAGTTAGCTTTGATCAACGACACACCCCCTACCTAGCGCGCCAGCTCTTGGTGTTTAGTGTCCGACCGCAGACCCAGGGGTACCCTCGTGATGCTTTTGGGTAGGACGGTGTCGTCGATTGTAACTCGATGGTTTGTGCCAGAGGCACGAGGAAGAGTCAGACAATTTTCTGCAGGTTCGGGCCACTTTGAGGAGCGTAATACCCTACTTCCTGGGGTGGCTTTGTATGTGTGGTGTGTTTACAAGTGGTGTCTCCCGAGTGGAGAGGTTCTAATGAGATGATAAATGATGGGGTTTCCCCTAGGCCTTATACACATGACCATAGGGCACTCCCTATGCACATGCTGATCACACTCTTATAGCTTATCTCCTAGCTAATAGCGAATAGACTTCGCTTATCCTGAGGAAAACTCGGTGGCTCCGTTCTGAGCTATCCCTGGCATTTGAAGACGTCAGACACGGGAAAAATGAATAGCGGGACCACACCCAATCTACGAATAATCCGGATGTGAGCCCATCGCCTTCTTTGGTCGGCCCATCTCAACTATAGTCTTTGTCCGGCCCACAACACGGCGACCTTGTGGGGCGACAGCTGGCTTGTGGCCCCAAGCAGGGTTTTCGACTTCTAGTGGACCCAGGGGATATCTGTCCCCCATAGGACCTGTTGGCACTTGTTCTCAAATGCTATGAATCAAGAACAAGGCAACACAATTGTCAAGTATTAAGGACCTTCGTATTTCGAAGCATTATTTCCTCAAGGGTATAATGCTCATCAGATGAAGGTCGAGAAGGACATACCTTCATCATATTAATATATGAAAGGAAATGCGAAGGGAAGAATATGATGATCATATTTTAATAACTTATTTGTTCTTGCATTCCATAAATCAAATATGAATATCAACAATGTTAATATTACATTGGTACCTTCGGCTTGCTCGAAGGTGAGGATGCGAGAGAGTAAAATACAATCCAGCGTGAACAGTACGGGGTTACTGTTCATCTATTATAGGCACAAGACGTAGCCCGAGCAAAAATACATTTATGTCCTCAATGTTTACACATGATCGTAATACAAGTTATAAAAGACTAAGTAGTCTATTCCTCCTTCGGTCATCATCATTATTCATCCACTTCGTTGCGAGCCGAAGCTTTTCCGTCTGGTGATAGCTTCGGCATTTACTCTTATCTTCTTTGGATCTGTCTTCATCCTGTGTCTTCGTCATAAGAAAGGCTTATCTCCTGAAGGCGAAGCTTCCTGTAATAGCTTATGCTGAAAACAAATGGTTAATTATGTTTTTGAGGACCTTCGGAAGGAGAATGCCCCTGACAGTAGCCCCTCGCAATGCTGATTTGTTCCTTTGTAACAAATTTAGACTGTGACGTGAATGAAGGCCTTTAGTCGAAGGTCCAAAAAAACACCTTCCCTTCACTAGAATACGAATGTCACTGACCTATGGGACCCACCAACTTATGGGGCTCTAGACATATAAATAGGAGCTTGCATTGTAAATATTTGTGTGCCTTTCAGCTGCTTGCATTGCGCTCATCTTTTTTAACTTACTTGCTTTGTTGAGTTTTGATTCGATTTTAAGCTTCAGCATTTCAACAACCATCGACTTAATGGCTGACGAGAAGAAGATTGTTGATCCGGTGTTGTCCGGGTTTTATGAAGCTATGGAAAAAACCAACACAGAGAAGATTGCACACGAGATGTTAGCTGGGATATCTGAGGTTCCAGCGATAGTGAAAGTTTTGATGTAGAAAGTGGGAATGAAGATGCCGAAGATCGGCCCTAGAGACCAAGCCATGTTGTCTTCGGGAAATCAACTATTAAGCAAGGGCAGATTGATGCAATGAGGGGGAGGTACTTTCGTGGTATCTCAATTGTGAGGGCTAGAGGGGAAATAATGTCCCTCTGCCTGAAGCTGACGAAGTGGTAGTTCACAGGAGCTTCATGAAGGCAGGGCTTTAGTTCCCTTTGGATAAATTGCTGGTCGAAGTCCTGAAAACCTTTGAAATTTACCTTCATCAACTTACTCCTGAAGCTATTATTAAGGTGGGGATGTTCATATGGGCCATGAGAAGCCAAGGGACTAGAACCAAATGCAAAATGTTTCTGTAACATTCATGAGCTGTCTTATGAGACGAAGGCTACTGAAAGGAGCAATATCACAACAACTTTGGTTGTTACAGCTTCGTACCTCGCTCTAGGGTGAGCTACCCAGTTCTGACATTTCGGAAGAGATGGCCGAGGACCTGGATGCAGGAATGGTTCTACGTGAAGAATGACCTAGGTGAAAGGGAGGATATTAAGGGATTATTCAACATCCTATATGGTCTCGCTTCGCATTAGAAGCCATCCACTGCCCTTGGGAATGATATACAAGCAAGCTAGGCGGCCTTCAACACGGTATGTACTTACATAGGCACAAGGGACTTAATCCAGGAGCACATTGCTTATAGAGTATGGCCATTTGCAAATGGGTGGGAGATGCCGAAGGAGGCTGCTGCTGGGTCCAGTCAAGGCGGTTTAGTTTAACCTGAAGTATACCTTTAGGTATAGGAGCCGAATGATGACTGGTTGGATGCCATTGAAGCAACTTGTGATGAATTGCTTGGAGCATATACGAAGGCTGAAGATGACGCCTGCCTTCGGGGCTCATGGCAAAAAGAGGCTGAATAAGGGTTTTGATGTTACTGGATTTGTATATCCTGATTACTATTATACTTCGTGAAAGCAGGAAAGAAAAGAAAGAATGCTGCTTCGGTGACCTCTAGCTCATCGAGGTCAAAGAAGGTTAAAGTTTGGACGCACTGGCCCAAGCGCATTGAAACGACCGAGGTGCCGAAGCTGATTGAAAGGTCTGCTTCTATTCCTAAGCTAGGTCACTCTGTGTCTGTCGAAGTTAAGACAGGGTCAGCTGAAGAGCCAAAACTACAGAAGGCGACAGAACAGCCGAAGGCCCTGAGTTCACTGCGCGAGACGTAATTGCCGAAGGCATCAAGAATCCCTGCAACAACTCCGAGGAAGAGGAGAATGGCCAGCATGCTAGACGCTGTCATGGAATCCGTAAAAGTATCAACTCCTGCTTCTACTGAAGCGCCTAGCATAGAAGGCGAAAGTTTAAAGAAATCTGATGGAACTTTGTGATACCCCAATTTTCTGAAAAGAAGTTAAACTTATTTTTCTCTTTTCTTTGATGTTCTGTGGCATTGGGGTTTAGAGTTTCAGGAGGCATTCCTCAGAAAAACAGTAGATCTTTTGGCATTTTTTCCGCTGGGGTTGGGAGCTCAAAGTGGAGAGGGAGTTTGGGCCATTGATCTCGATCCTGTGGATGGGAGCCCCCCTCTCCTCCCCAACCCTAGCCGCCCTCTCTCCTTCTCCCCAATTGGGTTGCAGCCGCCCCCTCCCTCTCTTGCTCTCCTCCCCATTGGCAGTCGCCCCCTACCCTCTCCATGGCTCCCTCCTCCCTCTAGATCCCCCCACGCAGCAAGGATCGAGAAGAGGAGGAGCATGTTGAATTGAAGAGGAAGAGAGGATCAATGAGATCCCATCTCTTCTTGAAGATTTTCTTGGGGAAAACCCTAGGTGGCTACACTCCAGATCATGCCTAGTACATTTTGTCTTCTTCGTTGAAGGCAAGTGAATGTAGCGGTGGTTGCTTCCGTTCTGACCTGTTATTTCTATTGTCTACACTCTAATATTCAGAAGTATTGGATTCTTTCATAATTGGACTCTATGGTGATGCTTACTTGCTTGCATTATACTGATGCTCAATCATATATTGATGATGATTATGATTCGAGTATGACTCATGAGATTAATTCACACCCGTGAAGGTAAATGAAGTATTATTTGAGGTTGGTATTGTATGTGAAGGTAAATGAAGTATTATTTGAGGTTTGTATTGTATCTGAAAGAAGTGAAGTTTATTGATAAATGCATCATGCCATATACAATGCATGACTCATTTGCATCTGAAGTTTTGTCGTGATCTATGGTCCGACCGTACCGGTACAATTTAGCATCGTACGTTGCCCGAGGAGGGGTACGATGCGGCTTCATACCCTTAGAGGTATGAAGGCAGAGGACATATGCATTGCATTCATATGCATTCATTGAAGTGATATTTGCAGATGACGTGGTTTTATACCCTCAGAGGTATAAAGATAGAGTACCTACACATTGCATTCCTATGCATACATTGAAGTGATATTTGTAGGTATTGTTGACGCAGGGAAGTGTTATAGAAGCTATTGTGGTTGTTCGAGGAAATGAGATGGTATTGGTTATATTGGGACTACTAAGTTCTATATCTACAAGTATTTCTGATCTTAATTGTGATTCTTTTAAAATGTTGATTAATTCAATTTGTGGTTTAAATATCTCATCAAAACAATTCGCTTGCTGAGATGTTTCATCTCACTCTTGCATTACTCAATGCAGATGCTTGTTGCTCATCAAGGGAAGTGGGAAGTAGCAGCACATCCACCTTCACTCTCATAATAACGCTGCTTAGGCACAGTCATGATTTAATTAGAAGCTTCTTGTCAAAGGATGTTTGTTTCTAACTAGTTATGCGCACTGGTTAATTTAGTTCATGCCATTATGGTTGTCTTCCCATTGCTAGAAGATTATTAATGTCGATTATGTTTCTTATCATGATATCTATTTATACTTTGTTGCTTCCCCGTTTATACAATTTTCAAAGGAGATGCTGTCGAAATTTTATATACGAATGTTAGAGGTGTAGTTTAGTAGCATTTTGGGGTGTTTGTAGATCCCGGGGTGTTACAGTTGGTATCAAGCCAGGCTTTAGATTCTTGGCAATTTGAAGATAAATTTGACACACTTGCACATATAGGAAGGGTATGGGTTCAAATATCTTTGATATATGTTAATGTCTTTGAAGTGCAGATGAAATAATTTCACCCTCCCTAATCCTTTACGGTGATGTGGTAAGTTGTTTATGACTTAATGCCTGATATAATTCATTTCTAAATTTTGATAATGTTTTATTAATGCGATTGATATCGCTGGTCTTTTGTGAGATTGAAGTTGCTATTATGCTGGTGATATACAGGTATGCCTATGTTGTTTTCAACATGTTTTTCATGGTTGAGTTTTATTACAATAATATTGTTATATATGCTTGATTGATGATGTTTTTAAGAGGAGTGTGAATTGCGTGTTTTGGGTTACAAGGTAACCATTAATTTGAATTTAAGTTGTTGGGCGGTTGGTGGATAGCTCCAACTATCTTTGCAAAGAATGATTGTTTATGTCGAGAAAACAGTTCTGAAAGAAATGAATATTGGTACTTTTATATGGATTTTGGGTGAAGTCTTTACATAGCCAGAATGGCTTACATGTCTCTCTTCTATCGTGTGTTTTAGTAGCCACAAAGCCTAGATGTGGTTTAAAGTGGTTGCATGTTAGTCATGCTAATTGTAGAATAAAATCTTTGATTTTCTTAATCCATTGATTATGTATTAATACGTTGAGGATCTGATGGTTCTCTCCCCGATGCATGTTTGTGGAGCCATTGTTGGACCACTTATCTATTGGTTTGAATGAAGTCATTGCCAAGCCTAGAGTTGGTAGTGTGTAGTTAGTCACCTATTCCTAAATGATGTGGTTTTTACATTAGCTTGAGATGTTTGCCAAATGTGTGAAGGATTACGGGGTTAGTATTGACCCTTTAGGTCTGGTACTCTGAGTGCATCATATGATAGAATGAAATGTAAGTTTCTGAACTACAGTAGATGAAGACTTATATTATGTGTAGGTTAACCATACTAGTTGGATATTTTTCTTAGTTGAGATGTTGAATGAAGTATAGTGACATGGGTTAAGCAAGTATTGTGTTGTTGTTGGGCTGTCGGTGCTCTATGTAGAGTTTTTGGCATTTCTTCGATGAACTGTGCCGCGCAAGATGTTATTGGCTTCTTGTCAGCTTATTTGCTCCATTGGTTCTGTAGATTTTCTCCCTTTTGGTGGGGGTGCAAAGTATGTTAGATTACATGATTATCTTTTCATTATGGCAAGAACAAGGTTTAGGAAGATTAGGAGTTTTGTTTCAATAGAACTACTTGTTTCGTGGTGCTGTGAGGTGAGGTGTTTGATCTTCTTATACATTCATCAGGTGTGGATGTTTCACCATTGAATTAAAATGAATTGTTAAAGTTGGTAAAGGTTGTGCTTAGTGCGTATTACCCCTTCAAAAAAGAGGGTCGTTTTAAGACATTGATGCTGATGTATGGCTGCATCCAAATTCGATGTTGTGAAATCGTAGTGTTGATTGCATCTATGACTTGGTTTGAGCTTCATTACATGTTGGTTCATGCTTGATGTTAGGTGCTGTAGTTTCCTTAGACAATTAGTCGATGTAGAAGTTCTTATGTTAATTAAGACCAATAATGGACCCATGTTTTGCATGGTGCTGCTATATGGGGTACCTTGGATGTTTTGTTGGAGTGGTCGAATTCGAGGACGAATTCTTTTTAAGGGGGGTAGAGTGTGATACCCCAATTTTCTGAAAAGAAGTTAAACTTATTTTTCTCTTTTCTTTGATGTTCTGTGGCATTGGGGTTTAGAGTTTCAGGAGGCATTCCTCAGAAAACAGTAGATCTTTTGGCATTTTTTCCGCTGGGGTTGGGAGCTCAAAGTGGGGAGGGAGTTTGGGCCATTGATCTCGATCCTGTGGATGGGAGCCCCCCCTCTCCTCCCCAACCCTAGCCGCCCTCTCTCCTTCTCCCCAATTGGGTTGCAGCCGCCCCCTCCCTCTCTTGCTCTCCTCCCCATTGGCAGCCGCCCCCTACCCTCTCCATGGCTCCCTCCTCCCTCTAGATCCCCCCCATGCAGCAAGGATCGAGAAGAGGAGGAGCACGTTGAATTGAAGAGGAAGAGAGGATCAATGAGATGTTCTTTCCCATCTCTTCTTGAAGATTTTCTTTGGGAAAACCCTAGGTGGCTACACTCCAGATCATGCCTAGTACATTTCGTCTTCTTCGTTGAAGGCAAGTGAATGTAGCGGTGGTTGCTTCCGTTCTGACCTGTTATTTCTATTGTCTACACTCTAATATTCAGAAGTATTGGATTCTTTCATAATTGGACTCTATGGTGATGCTTTACTTGCTTGCATTATACTGATGCTCAATCATATATTGATGATGATTATGATTCGAGTATGACTCATGAGATTAATTCACACCCCTGAAGGTAAATGAAGTATTATTTGAGGTTGGTATTGTATCTGAAGGTAAATGAAGTATTATTTGAGGTTTGTATTGTATCTGAAAGAAGTGAAGTTTATTGATAAATGCATCATGCCATATACAATGCATGACTCATTTGCATCTGAAGTTTTGTCGTGACCTATGGTCCGACCGTACCGGTACAATTTAGCATCATACGTTGCCCGAGGAGGGGTACGATGCGGCTTCATACCCTTAGAGGTATGAAGGCAGAGGACATATGCATTGCATTCATATGCATTCATTGAAGTGATATTTGCAGATGACGTGGTTTTATACCCTTAGAGGTATAAAGATAGAGTACCTACACATTGCATTCCTATGCATACATTGAAGTGATATTTGTAGGTATTGTTGACGCACGGAAGTGTTATAGAAGCTATTGTGGTTGTTCGAGGAAATGAGATGGTATTGGTTATATTGGGACTACTAAGTTCTATATCTACAAGTATTTCTGATCTTAATTGTGATTCTTTTAAAATGTTGATTAATTCAATTTGTGGTTTAAATATCTCATCAAAACAATTCGCTTGCTGAGATGTTTCATCTCACTCTTGCATTACTCAATGCAGATGCTTGTTGCTCATCAAGGGAAGTGGGAAGTAGCAGCACATCCACCTTCACTCTCATAATAATGCTGCTTAGGCGCAGTCATGATTTAATTAGAAGCTTCTTGTCAAAGGATGTTTGTTTCTAACTAGTTGTGCACACTAGTTAATTTAGTTCATGCCATTATGGTTGTCTTCCCATTGCTAGAAGATTATTAATGTCGATTATGTTTTCTTATCATGATATCTATTTATACTTTGTTGCTTCCCCGTTTATACAATTTTCAAAGGAGATGCTGTCGAAATTTTATATACGAATGTTAGAGGTGTAGTTTAGTAGCATTTTGGGGTGTTTGTAGATCCCGGGGTGTTACAAACTGGCATGACGCAAGAAATTTCTGAGGCTGGACCCTCAGTTCTTGCTGAAGCAAAACCTTTAGAGACGGCACCACTAATTTTGGAAATAGAAGGTGCCCCTGAGAAGTCCAAGTCTCCTGCCCCTGAAGCACCTGCCGAAGATTTGGAGTTTATTGTGCGACATGCTTCGGGGAAACAATTGTCGGAGGAGCAGATTGCCGAAACAAGGCAATACGCTAAGGATTTGAAGTATCCGCAAGGATCCATGGTGTACAGCGGCAATGATGAGGACAATTTTCTCTATTGCCTACCAGACAATAAAGAGATCTCTGTATGCCGGGAAATGATGAAGAACATGGGATATCCGAAGCTTGAGCTCGGCCTATCTGCAATGTCGAAAGATGATCTTGCAGATAGCCTTGCTTATAATAGCTTGAAGGTATGTATACTTTTATTATAAAATTAACTATATTTGTAGCTTTTCTTGCTATCATTATGTTCTCATGTATTTTTATTATTAGGGATTAATTCTAAGTAAGGCTTTAAAGGCCCAAAAGGAAGCAGAAGACGGGAGCTGTCAGATAGCTCTTGGGAACCTTCGGTCAGAGGTCACTTCACTAAGGAATGAAGCTGTTGAGAAGGATAAGATATTGTTTTCCTTAGTGGACACGGTGAAAACCAGCAAGGCCAAGCTTAATGCACAAGCTAAAGCTCACAAGGCCGAAGTTGAAGATTTGAAGAAGAAGCTTGCGGAAATGAATGAAAATTTTGAAGTTGCAAAGGCGAAGCAAGAAATAAATGAAATGGAAAGATCAAGGGTGCAAAAGAATGTCGAAGAGCTCTGGGACTCCAAGGAGAGATGCTATGAAATATCCTTGGAATGCACCAAGAAGCTAAAATGGTTTTGCAAAGGTGGGAGCATACTCTTCGGAGCAGAAGTTTATCCGTGGTGATCCCGAAGGGGTTATCCAGTGGATCAACGAAGAAGCCAAAGCTTTTGATGAAATACTCAGCGATCGTGGGGATTTCTGTGCTTTTGCCGTCGCACGAGGGGTCACGGCAATTTTAGAGAAAGCTGGTTGTGAACATGTTAAGAGCGCAGCCCAGCCGGAATCCATCTTCTCAGCAGATGACACCAAGGACCCTTCGGCCGAAGCCTCTTTGCTGGGCGGGAGGTTTTATTCCGATGTTTGGATGAAGGGCGGTCGTGAGATGGCTGACAAAGAAATTAGAAAGAATGAGAAAGAATCTCACAATGCTCGAGAAGAGGCTAAATGGCTGAAGAAGTTGTTGAACGCGCCAGGATTATAGGTACTTTTATTGAGGTTTAGCTTCGTTGTTCGTTTTTAGCCTCGAAATTAACCAACATATTCTTTATTGCAGCTGATCTTTCACCACCACCTGAGCCGTATAATCCCAAAGCCGACCTGACAATGAAAGAAGCTTTGGATATAATGAAAATTGCTAACGCAGTCGTTGACGAAGTCGTCGACAGACTATTACACGAAGCTGCTGAAAAAGTGCTAAAGGAAGATTAAATTTTTGTATGCTTGAAAATGTAATGCTTATGTATGGCTATCGTCTTGTGTAAGAAACAAACATCAAATATTTGTATGTACATTTATGTAATATATCTCTTTGCGATGCATGAAACCTTCGTACATACCTTTTTAAGCCTTTGGCGAAAAACACCTTCCCTTCTTTTCATGCTTCACAAAGAAAATTATTTTTCTTATGCCACTGTTGATGATGGTTAGCTTCATGTAGTACAATATATCTGCCGAAGGCACGTCTTGTGCTGTAACATTCCTTTTCATAATCCAGTCGTTTTTAGAGAGAGCAGCTTTTCTTTGTTTCTCCAGATCTTTTTAGCGATGCGAGATGATGTATGATGCGATGCTATGCAATATGATATGATGGTATGATGTGGAATGTCATTTGTGCCAAAGGTAACAAACCACACGGATATAGAACCCAGACTCTGCATCCCCTTAGGAATGACTTTTGAGTCTCTTCACCTTTTACTTAGGTGGTATTTTAGCTCTGCATCCCCTTAGGAACGACTTTGGAGCTAAGCTCTGCATCCCCTTGGGAACGACTTTGGATCTCCTTCACCTTTGATTTAGGTGGTATTTAAGCTCTGCATCCCCTTAGGAACGACTTTGGAGCTTCTTCACCTTTAATTTAGGTGGTATCTTAGCTCTGCATTCCCTTAGAAATGACTTTTGAGCTTTAGAACTTACTCTGCGCTCCCTTAGGAATGTCTTTGGAGCTTCGGAACTTACTCTGCGCTCCCTTAGGAACGACTTTGGAGCTTTGGAACTTAATTTTGTCACACTCAATGGTGTAACCACAGGTTTATTACATCGAGTTGAAGGTTAAACCTTCCTGTTTTGTCTTTTGTGACAGAAATATAAAAGCGAAAAAGAGTAGAGATGGAACAAATTGGGACTTTCTTTTGGCCAAAACATTGTGTCATCTTCAGTAGATATGCCTGGACTCGGGCACAGTGCTGTTAACTGTGCAAGCTTCAGACTACTCCCGAAGGTCACATTGTTGCTGAGGCCGAAGATGCCCTTCTGGCTGCTGATCATGACTTGGGGCAGGCGCCATTGGTGGGGGTGGTGGTAATTGAGCACAGGAAGTTTGAGAGTGACTTGCTGAAGCTGCAGAAGCCGTAGGCTGTTGGTTGCCTACGTATTCCGGGATGTATGGAGATTAGCACGAAACAGTATGGAGGACTTACTTCGGCTGATTCTGCCGTGCCTCGGCTTCAGCGATTTCCTTTTGCTTTTAGATCATGACCTAGAACGTCCTCGTTGTGTGACTCTTGTCCTCGCCACAGAAAAGGTAGAACAAGGGCTGATTACCGAACCTTCCTCCACTGAAGCTTATTCCACCTCTACCTCTCGGAGCTGGTGGTCTATAAGAAGTTTGCTGCATGCCCGAAGACTGTGAGCTATGATGACTGCTCTGAGCATTGTTGGCCCTTTCATTGTTGGTATTGGAATTGTGGATTGACCTGACATGCCTAGGATGAAGTCTTCCTCCGAAGCCCCTAGTTATTTCAGAAAACTTGTATGCTTCCTCCCTCCTTTGGCAGAAATCGTTATCAGCCCGGATGTACTAACCCATCTTCTGAAGGAGTTTCTCCAAGGTCTGTGGTGGCTTCCTTGCAAAATATTCAGTTGTAGGTCTTGGCCGAAGCCCCTTGATCATGGCCTCAATAACAATTTCATTGGGCACTATAGGCACTTGAGCTCTCAAACGCAGGAACCTTCGGATGTATGCCTGCAGGTACTCCTCATGGTCTTGCGTGCATTGAAACAGGGCCTGAGCAGTTACTGGCTTTGTCTGAAAGCCCTGGAAGCTGGTGATGAGCATGTCCTTTAGCTTCTGCCATGATGTAATTGTCCCTGGCCGAAGAGAGGAATACCATGTCTGGGTCATGCTTCTTACTGCCACGACGAAGGACTTTGCCATGACAGCATCATTGCCCCCATACGAGGATATTGTTGCCTCGTAGCTCATCAGAATTGCTTTGGATCCGAATGCCCATCATACATGGGTAACTGAGGTGGCTTGTAGGACGGTGGCCACGGGGTAATCTGCAATTCTGCTACCAGAGGAGAAGCATCATCAAAAGTAAAGTTACCATGATGAAAGTCATCATACCATTCATCTTTGTTGATTGGGCTTTCTTAACGAAGCTCCCTGTGCTGGGGCCTTCGATCCTGGTCATCTTGAGTGAGATGACGCATCTCCTTAGCTGCTTCGTCAATTTTCTTCTGAAGATCAGTCAGCCGAAGCATTTTCTCCTTTTTCGTTTGTACTTGCTGGTGGATTGCTTCTAAATCCCTGATCTCCTAGTCAAGCTGCTCTCCGTGAAGCATTGGGCTAGTGGCCTTTCTCTTCTGGCTCCTAGCCTCTCGCAGGGAGAGTGCATCCTGATTTGTGTCCAGTGGCTGTAGGGCAGCCCCTGGCACTGTTGCCTTTTTCGGTGGCATGACGAAGGTGAATGATTGTCGAAGGATGTGGAAGTGAGTTCACCGGAGGTGGGCACCAATGTTGGCACTTGTTCTCAAATGCTTTGAATCAAGAACAAGGCAACACAATTCTCAAGTATTAAGGACCTTCGTCTTTCGAAGCATTATTTCCTCAAGGGTATAATGCTCATCAGACGAAGGTCGAGAAGGACATACCTTCATCATATTAATATATGAAAGGATTTGCGAAGGGGAGAATATGATGATCATATTTTAATAACTTATTTGTTCTTGCATTCCATAAAGCAAATATGAATATCAACAATGTTAATATTACATTATTACCTTCGGCTTGCTCGAAGGTGAGGATGCGAGAGAGTAAAATACAATCCAGTGTGAACAGTATGCAGCCCGAGCAAAAATACATTTATGTCCTCAATGTTTACACATGATCATAATACGAGTTATAAAGGACTAAGTAGTCTTTTCCTCCTTCGGTCATCATCATTATTCCTTCGCTTCGTTGCGAGCCGAAGCTTTTCCGTCTGGTGATAGCTTCGACGTTTACTCTTATCTTCTTTGGATATGTATTCATCCTGTGTCTTCGTCATAAGGAAGAGGCTTATCTCCTGAAGGCAAAGCTTCCTGTAATAGCTTATGGTGAAAACAAATGGTTAATTATGTTTTTGAGGACCTTCGGGAGGAGAAGGCCCCCAACAGGACCCAAACTTGTAAAGAAGATGAGAAGGGGGAGGGGGTGTGTGTGAATCATCTAGGCCCCTTAGTGGTGTTTTAGTAATTAATGAAAACTACTTGTGGACTAACAGTTCTTGGAGAAATAAGATTGCAAGATTGGACCATAGGAAACAGGAAAGTCTTGGAGACTTATAACCATTGGTTGTGGATCGAGTGAAGGCAAAGGTGTACTGTAGCTTTTGTTTTTGCCGATCATCAGGAGTTTAGAGAAGTAATTGACCGGATTAGTAGACTAGATAGCCATACTATTAAGAGGGGTCAATGAACTTGATTGGTGCAAAACTTAGTGCCTCATAGAGTATAAACTGTTGCATTTGCATGAGGACTAACAATGCTCCGTTTTTTCAAAAGTCAAAGTCTTTTGTTAAAGCGCAATCTAAAATTACTAAATTCTGTGGTCAGTGATTCTACCAGAGGGGTCTGCTGGCACACCTGTCCCTGTGTTCTTGTGCGGACCGTTCGGCTAGGGTTGGCCCACATCTGTCAAAATGAAATTACGCAGGGACAGAGTGTTTTTATGACTTTCTACTACAGACTGTCTGGGGTTTTTGCTCGGACAATAAGTGGTCTAGGGGCGGACAGTCCAACCATGATTGGCGGACAGTTCACCCGTGTTGTTCAATATGGTCAGTGCTCTAGCATTTCATATTGACAAGTCCCAAACCGTCCGCCCTAGGCTGGCGAACTGTCCGGGCTTGACTTTTTTGACAGCACTGACAGGTTTCAAACGGGAATTATAGTCGTTACTGGTATGGCAGACCGTCTGGCCATAGGGCGTGGACCGTCCGCGTGTGCGTAGAGTATGTGCTTGTTGCACATAACGACTAGCTTTGTGTTGGGGTCTATAATTAGAAGAGGAGCTCGTGTGTGAGGGTCATCTTGGCAATTCCTAGCACACATTGAGCTCATTTGTGATCCTCTAACTCACAATCTCACACTCGTTGCTTGAGATTCAATTCTAGTGAGTGATTGAGAGCTTCTAGTGCATATGCATCCATTGTGATCTTTTGAGGCACTAGGTGGTATACCGGGCAAGCGTCATTGTCTTGTTACTCTTGGTGGTTGCCGCCTCCTAGACAGCTCGGGTGTTGTCTCTGTTGAGCTCTCCATGAAGATTGTGGAGGAGCCGTGGTGTTGATTGTGAGGGGTTCGCGCCCACCTCACCGGAGCGGCAAAGGCGACGCTAGTGGAATCGAGGTATTGAGTGAGTTCTTGTCCACTTAGCTCAAAGGTCAAGTCGTGTCTTGATAAAGGAGCAAGTGAGAGCTTGAATTCCACCTCAACGTGGATTAGTGGTGATCGGCAAATCATTGATACCACGGGATAAATTTTGGTGTCATTCTCTCACTCTTTACTCATTACTTGCAAGTAGTTAGTAATTGTGTATTGTCTATCATTTGTAGTATTGACATAAATTGCTCATCATATTTTGTTAGCCTATCAAAGCTAGGAAATTTATATCTCTTGTTGTTTTGATTAAATTTCTCTAGTGTCTTTGATTTTAGTTAAAACCGTCTATTCACCCCCCTCTAGCCAATGTCCTAGATCCTACAAGTGGTATTAGAGGTTTGGACTCCATTGTTTGTGGATTTAACCATCCCAGAGTTGGGCAAAATGTCTAGTAACAACAATGTGCACATTGGGAAGCCACCACATTTTGATGCGAACAATTATGACTATTGGAAAATAAGAACGTCAACGCATCTTAAAGCTCTGGGAGGAAAGATTTGGCCTATTGTTAGAGATGGGTTTGTTGTATTGAAGCAAGATGAACCATCACCTATTGACAATGAGAATGTTCTAACCAATGATCAAGCCATGAATGTGTTCTTTGATGCTCTAGACATAAATGAGTTCAACCGCTTAAAAAATCTCACAACCGCTCATGAGATTTGGACCAAGCTAATGGAAATTCATAAAGGAATTACAATTGTGAAGAGTGCGAAGTTGTATGTATGCAAGGGAAAATTTAAGCAATTTCTCATGAAGGAAGATGAAAGTGTGCCTGATATGTTTAACCGGTTAAATGATATAGTAAATGAGCTTGAGGGACTTGGTTTTGAAGTACCCGATGTGGATTTCACTCACAAGTTTCTTAGATCTTTTTTAGAGAAATATGACACTATTGTGACCATGTTAGTAAGGAGTGATTTGACCACTACTTCTCCAACCGAAGTATTGGGAGAGATTCTTAATCAAGAGATATTCAAAACGTCTCAAGCCAAAGTGAAAGGGAAATGGCCTCAACATTTTCTATATTGATTTTGGTTTTTGATGAACATCACAAACTTCATGGACTGACTAGTTTGCCTAATTGGTCATCTCTCAGGTGCATAAGTTTCTCTACAACTATTCTAAGTCGACTGTCCGGAATATCGTAGATTATTCCGGACAAGACAAGATTTTTGGAAAAAAACACCTATGCGCGAACCGTCTGGGCCTTTGTGGCGGACCGTCCGCGATAACAGGGTGAGCCTCGGACAGGAACGCTGCAAAAACACAAGTTAACACTACGGACTGTTCGATGGAGAAGCGAGCACCGTCTGTGACCAAGCGCGGACCATCCGGCCTTAGGCGTGGACTGCCCGGTCATTGAAAAACCAGAAAAACCCAAAGGTGATGGGTTCGGAAAAATTGATTTTTAGCGTCCACGCGGACCTTCTGGGGTGCACAGCCAGACCGTCCGCGACTGCTTTATCTGACATATGATGACGCTTTAAATGCTATATAGCCGTTGATATAGTCGTTACTGCTGACCGTTGCGATTTCAGCCGTTGATGTGCAGGGGCGAACCGTCCGGACCAAGGGCGCGGACCATCTGCGGTCGGTAGAAAAGGAGCAATGGCTAGGAAGTGGTTGGAGGCTATAAATACAACCCCAACCACCTCCATTCACAACAAGCAAGCACTCCACTCATATACCTTCAATACAAGAGCTAGCAATCCATTCCAAGACTCATTCAAAGCTTCCAATCTCTCCAAGTTCCACAATTGAGACAAGTGATCATTAGTGATTAGTGACTTGAGAGAGTGTGATTCGTGTTTCATTTGTTGCTCTTGTTGCTTGGTTTTCTTAATCGTGCTTTCTTCATCTCTCTATACTCTCTAAGTGTTTTGTAAAGCTTGCAAGAGACACCTAATTGTGTGGTGATCCTTGCAGGGTCTTAGTGACCCGTGAGATTGAGAACGAGCACTTGACCGGTCTGGGTGACCGATTGAGAGAGGGAAAGAGTTGGAATAGACCCGGCCTTTGTAGCCTCCTCAACGGGGACTAGGTTCTTTGGAACCGAACCTCAGTAAACAAATCACCGTGTTCATTTGTGTTGATATTCACTTGATTTGTTTCCCCTTCTTTCCTCTCTCTAAAAGTTCCCTTGCACATATTGATTTGAGTTGGCTCCCAAAGTTATCCACATTAATTGAGCAACTCTTGGAAAGGAGAACTATCTTCCACACTCTGAATTATTTCTAACACTAACCCTGAGCATAGTGCGTGTTTAAAGTTTATAAATTATAGGTTCCGCCTATTCACCCCCCTCTAGGCGACTTTCAATTGGTATCAGAGCCTGGTGCTTCATTAAGAGTCTAACAACTCGAAGTGATGTTGGGAGAACACACCAAGAGGGAGATAGTCACTAGCGACAAGGGCGAAGGCTCGGGAAGGAAGAACAATGAACGGACTCTGTCAAGAAAGTCCGGCAACAAGTACAAGGAGGAATCTGCTTCCTCCATCAAGTCACATAGGAAGGGTGACAAGAAGAAAAAGAAAATGAAGAAGGTGGTCTACTACAAGACCGACTCTTCATCGCCTTCCATATCCGACGCTGAGTCCACTACTTCGAAGCGCCAAGAGCGCAAGACCGACTCTTCCTAAGCGCGCTCCTTTACTTTCGGTACCCCTAGGCAAACCACCATATTTTTATGGTGAGGATTATTGTATGTGGAGTGATAAAATGAGGCACCATCTAACCTCACTCCACGAAAGCATATGGGATATTGTTGAGTTTGGAGCACAGGCACCACAGGTGGGCGACGAGGACTATGACTCGGATGAGGCCGCCCAAATTAGGCATTTTAATTCCCAAGCAACTTCTATACTCCTCGCTTCCCTGTGTCGAGAGGAGTATAATAAGGTGCAAGGGTTAAATAATGCCAAAGAAATTTGGGATGTCCTCAAAACGGCGCACGAAGGGGATGAGGTGACCAAGATCACCAAGCGCGAGACAATCGAGGGAGAGCTCGGTTGATTCGCCCTGAACACAGGAGAAGAGCCACAAGCAATGTACAACCGGCTCAAGACGATGGTCAATCAAGTGCGCAACCTCGGAAGCACCAAATGGGATGACCATGAAATGGTCAAGGTTATTCTAAGATCTCTCGTTTTTTGTAATCCTACTCAAGCTCAATTAATTCGTGGAGATCCGAGATATAAACAGATGTCCCCCGAGGAAGTGATTGGCAAGTTTGTGAGCTTTGAACTTATGATCAAAGACTAAAAACATATTGTCAACTTAGAGCAAGGCGCCACCTCCACACCCAAGGTGCAACCCATTGCATTTAAAGCAGTAGAAGAGAAGAAGGACGAGTCTACACCAAGTATACTCCCAATCGACACCTCCAAGCTTGACAACGAGGAAATGGCTCTCATCATCAAGAGCTTTCGGCAAATCCTCAAGCAAAGGAAGGGGAAGGACTATAAACCCTGCTCCAAGAGGGTTTGCTATAGGTGTGGTAAGTCCGATCACTTTATTGCTAAATGTCCATATACAAGTGAAAGTGACAGGGATGACGACAAGAAAGGGAAGAAGCAAAATGGAGAAGAAAAGATACTACAAGAAGAAGGGTGGCAAGGCACACATGGGGCGGGAATGGGACCCCGACGAGAGCTCCACCGACTCCTCCTCCGACGAGGACGCTGCCAACATCGCCATCAACAAGGGCCTTCTCTTCCCCAACGTCGGCCACAAATGCCTAATGGCTAAGGACGACAAGAAGAAGAAGGTACATTCTAGATATACCCCAAATACACTACTTCCGATGATGAGGGTAGCTCTTGTGATGATAATGATGATTTAACCTCTCTTTTTGCTAACCTTACTAAGGATCAAAAGAAGAAAATAAATGAATTGATAGAAACCATTAACGAGAAGGATGATCTCTTGGAATGCCAAGAGGATTTGCTCGTTAAGGAAAATAAAAAAATTGTTAAATTAAAAAATGCTTATGCTCTAGAGGTAGAAAATGTGGAAATTTGTCTAAAGAGCTTAATATGTGCAATGATTCAATTCCTTGTCTTAGAATTGAGAATAATAATTTAATTGCTAAGATTGAAGAATTGAATGTTTGCAAACCTTCTACATCGACTGTTGAACATGTCACTATTTGTACTAGATGTAGACATACTAATGTTGGTACTAATGTGGTTGGAGATTTCCAGCTAGGATTAATCGATTCGGATTGCCATTACTTCATGGATATGAAGACTAGGTCTTCAACCTTCATTATAGATAATAAGTGAACCATGATCTTCGTTAAAAGAAAGCTAGATCAGGACAAGTGATTGCTCTAGATCAGGTAAATCTAGAATTAGGAAAGAACTAGTTAAATAAAATTTTGGCCTAATGACCCACTACTAGTAAGCTTTTCTGCAAAAAGAGTCTTTTGGAACTTGATACGCTTTACCTTGATTTCCCACAAGCTAGTATATCCTTGAAAGTCTTTTCTTTAGTCTGGTAAGTCTTGCTGAGAAATTGACTACTCAAGGTTTTATTTCCTATGTTGTTGCAGATTCTGAGTTTGCTTTGATTGTGGTTGATGTTAAGTGTCGGTGGGCTCGACTTTCTTATATATAAGTATATCATGTCTATAGTTTCTTTATTAGGATTACCACTTAAGCTAGTATGTATTTCTAAACTTATAAATGTTTTATACATTCAAAGTGTGAGTTGTATTCACTTCGATAATTGTATTTTGATAAACTCAGTGTAATTTGTAATCTTTTGTAATAATAAAATAATTTCCGCTGTAAATGTTGGTATGTGAGTTATGTTTACTTAATCCTGCTATCTTGGTTATTAGTGGTTTATCCGAGTTCCTTAGGACACTCGAACAGATTCTGTTAAGTTATTTGGTACACATACATAGCCATCTAAGATACTTGAGATAAATATATATATATATATAGGGTAGGTATAACTGGAGCCCTGGGCTTCCAATAGTTAAAGGAAGCCCAGGCCGACTACTCCTACAAACTGGTTCAACCCAAGCGCCCAACCAGCCTGTCGGGTGCGCCACCTGCCCCACGTCTGTTAGCGCAAAAAAAGGAATGCATGCACGAGTCAAACATGATCCAATGCATGCGCGTAAATTTAGGAAAAAAATGTGTGGCGGTTTCTATTTTTAAATGCTTTATTTCCTCCATAAATTTAGGATCGCTGCAACAGCCATGCAGCTATACACGTAAGGACCATTTTATGATATATACTGAGACTAAATATGCTACACTGTGTAGATAATTATGCAATTCGGTATACTGCGTAAAAATCTGTTACCAGCTGCATGCGCACGAATTTATGATGAAAATAATGTGCAATGAAAGGAAATGAATTGCATGCATAGAAAAAAATCGTATTTAATGGTTAATTTGCTTCATAAATATAGTATCCCTCCAACAACCATGTAGCTAAACACATTAGAACTAGTTTATGATTTATACTTATACTAATTATACTACACGGTGTAGGTATTTATGCAATTCGGTACACTGCGTAAAAAAATCTAGCATGTTGTTCACTGGTGGACGCATCTCCAGGTTGGAGCGTAAAAACCTTAAGTTTTAAGCATAAAATTTCTCAATTATAAGCGTAAATACCTGACCAATGTGAGAGGTTGATAGCTCTGGTAGGTTGTTATTACAATCCTATTTTTATGGCAGATTCGAAAAATATAGCAGCCGCATGAATGCAGTTTATATTTTTATACAGATCCTAAAATTATGGCAAAATGCATGCATGAGTCAAACACGTTCCCTTGCATGCGCGTAAATTTAGGAAAGATATGTGTGGCGGTTTCTATTTTAAATGCTTTATTTCCTCCATAAATTTAGTATCGCTGCAACAGACATGCAACTAAAACTCGTAATGACCATTTTATGCTATATACTGATACTAAATATGCTACACTGTGTAGATAATTATGCAATTCGGTATACTGCGTAAAAATCTGCTACCAGCTGCATGCACACGAATTTATGATGGAAAGAATATGCAATGAAAGGAAATGAATTGCATGCATAGAAACAAAAAATCGCATTTAATGTTTTATTTCCTTCATAAATATAGGATCCCTCCAACATCCATGCAGCTAAACGCATTAGAACTAGTTTATGATGTATACTGAAACAAATTATACTACACGGTGTAGGTATTTATGCAATTCCTTACACTGCGTAAAAAATCTGGCATGTTGTTCACTGGTGGACGCATCTCCGGGTGGAGCGTAAAAACCTTAAGTTTTGAGCATAAAATCCCTCAATTATAAGCGTAAATACTGAGTCAATTAGAGGTTGATAGCTTTAGTAGGTTGTTATTACGATCCTATTTTTATGATAGATCCGAAAAACATGGCAGCCGCATGCATGCGGTTTCTATTTTTATACAGATCCAAAAATTATGGCAAAATCGTGGGAGTTTCCATTGCATGCGCGCAAATTACGAACAACATAAATCAAGGAATTGCCTTTCCAATGTGCATGCAGTAAACTGATATACGAACTCTGTGTTAAAGCATAAAATCATACAGTTTTTAGTGTAAATAATACATATGGTAGGCATAAAACACAATAAACGAAAATAAAAATGCGCCGGATCGGAGGATGTCACGCGCGATCATTGCTGCGCGCATCTCGCCCCTTCCGTGACGTCGCTCGCTCGAACATCGCGCCTCATGCGTTGCCGTCGCTACTCGCACGTCGACGGGCGTCGCTTGCTCGCCGGCCTTGGAAGTGCCGCCTCCTCGGGGCTTCGGGGACGTTGCCGCTTGCCCGCACAAGGGCCTCGCTGCGGATCGAGGAACCTCCGCCCCCGCGCGTCGAGGTAATGGAGTTGCGGCCACCGGCCTGGGATCCGCCGCCGTCGCACAAGGGCGCTGCTGCCGCTCGCCCTCTGGATCGGGGGCCACCACCGTCGGCCTGGGAACCGCCGCCACCGCATGTCGAGGTCGGGGAGCCACGGCCACCGCAGCCACTAGCCGGGGTCCACCGCCGTCGCTAATGAATCGAGATGGGGCGTGAAAAACTGAACCCTAGCACTCTGGGTCCTGTTTTATAGACGTCCGGATGTGGTCCGGTTCGACCGGATTGCACTGTCTGGCCCGGGCTTCCTTTAGTTATTGGAAGCCTAAGGCTCCTTATATATATATATATATATATATATATATATATGTTGGCCTGTTCTGCGACACCCTAAGAGCGTTTGGTGGTAATAGGGGTGGTAACTCGCTCTAAACTTTACATTATAAAATTTAAGAATTAAATTGGATTTAGATCAATCTCTATTTATATTCATTTATGAACTAAAATTTAATAAAGTTATTAATTTATTATAAAAAAAATATTTAGATCATGATCCATTAATATCTCTATATGGTAAAAGTAGTCGTGCCAGTACAGCAAAGGAGTCGTTGGTAAGGATGCGGCTGCTACGCTATATTCTTCCGCGATAGAAGCTCTGGTCGGTTTAAGCGAACCGAATCTTGTCCATCATGTGTGCCGAAGAAGGCTTGCGTACTACGTCGACGAGCTCCCCCAGCACGTCGTGGCCAACCAGGTGGCAAAAAAAAAAAAACGTTACAAAGCGTGCAGAAGCTAGAATAAAAAAATAAAAAAAATGAAATAAGGGGCATTACGAGAATCAAACTCAAAACCTCTCGCACCCAAAGCAATATAATACCAATAGACCAAACACACAATTTTAATTTTTTGTTGAGTTAACTTGATATAAATGATGCAACAACAATACTGTACTAGAATAAGTCCCAAGCACTGAAGCTGAAGTGCTGAACTTCTCAAGCGTGCTATCTAGATAGTCTGCTTCGTGGTGCTGCGATCATATATCAAGGGGGCATTGAGTTCACAAAGTCATGTGGAGACCTTCAACAATTATGAACACACAAGTGAAGCAATTTTCTTGTCCCGGTTGAAATTGATAGGGTTATGTTATGCGCAAAGGTGAGCTTCCGATCCTTCCAGCCGATGTTTCCTTGCAAAGCCGTTCACCATAATTTCTACATAATGCTTTCAGCATTTTTAAGTTTCTGAAACTGAAATGTCATCTCAAACCGCATCCGGTCAGTGGATCGCATCAAATCTAACCACCATTACAGAATTTTTTTTTCCTGAAACTATCTTAACAAAAGATAACAATCAATTCTCATGTCACTGTATATATCAGGGGCAGCAATGCTTTTCCCAAAGATGAATAGAAGCTCTGCCCCCGTACTCCTTTACGGTTCTGGTGGCTCATCAAACTGTGGGTATTCTAACATCTCAAAACCTGAATTGGCAAAGGAACAAGAAAAAGAATGACATACTTAGGGATCATATAATATCAGGGGTAGACAGTTTGCCCCAAGATTGACAAATATTGTCTACTTATGTAGACAACACTATTGGCTATCAAGCAGAACAACTGAATGTATGCGAACTGGGGTTCAGATTATTGGAACAACTGAATTTGTGACCTGACCACCATGCTATGAAATGCAATCCTCACAAAACAAAGTAGAGCACAACTGGAGTAAAGTGTTAAAAAACAGAAAAAAACAACTGCAGCAACTATGTGAAGTTGCAGAATTTCTCTGAATAACTGTGGGCTAAGCAAAACAACAGGCAAGTAACATTTCCCTGTTGTCCGTATGACATTGTGTTCTACTCAAAGTTTACATGCCCATATTTTTTCATTGATCTCTTTGCATAGCAAATTCTGAACTAGTACAGAACAAAAGCAGACTCTAGTTTTGAACCAATTCTGCTGATCCTTCAAAAAAAATCAAATTCAGAGCTTTGCATGGGCTATGATGTTTGCAATCCACACTACCATTACCGCTGGAAGCTGGACACTTTATACATCGCACACGATGAAATGATAAGTGGTCCACACACTACTGCGAACGCTACAGAGTTCTAGCTCACCTGGTGATCCGGTGGTGACCACTATGATGTCCAGGGGATCTGTGTTATGAGGCAGGTCTGTGATAAGCGGGATTGCGAGCGCATACATGCCGGCCCGCAGGCACAACGTGATGTTCTCGTCACCCTGACGGAGCGCCACCTCGGTCCTCAGGTTGGACACGGAGTAGTCGTCGAAGTTGAATTCAGGCTTGTCATGAATAAACCCATCATCGTCCATCTGCACGTGCCGGATCATCCGGCCCGCATATGGATGCACCTTAGCCCGCCGCTTGAATAGGCCACGGCTTACATGAATCTGTTGCAATAGAACACTTGAATAGGCCACGACATTCTACCATGATCAAATGCAGATTAACGCTGGCAGAGCAATTCTTAAAGCCACCACAATCAAGAACAGACAACAATTTCTGGATAAGTGGTAGGAAATGGGAAGGTAATTTATGTGATCAATAATTGCATCCTAAAGAACAAGAAATGCAGAGGCTCGAGAATACAAGAAGGCGTTACTAAAGCTTGCTAGGAGTGTGGGATACCGAATCAGAACTTTTGAGAGACAGATCGCCGTGAACACCAAATTTCATCAGCAAGAACTAGCCACTAGTACAATTTGGCTCTATACAAGCGGTAGGATTTTTAAATCACAGGCGGTTCGGTTAGAAAACCGCCTGTGATGTCCCAGGCGGTTTAGTACGCCTGTGATGTAATAGTATCACAAGCGGTTTTTGTTTAGGACCGCCTGTGATGCTCTATCCTTTTCACAAGCGGACCCTAAGACAAAACCGCCTGTGATTGTAAAAATATGAAAATACAATTTAAATATGAAAATAATTTTAATTTTTAACAGAAATATGCAAATACAATTTAAATGAATTAATATTTAATTTTTAACAATAATATGCAAATACAATTTAAATGAATTATAATAGCACACATAGATAACTAGAGAGATTTTAAATTAATTGGCAACCACAATTCATAGTCGATCATACATGATAACAAATACAATTTGATTCATACAATTTTTCATGAACTACCATTTTTCCGCATGTATGGCTTTAAGTTCTTATCAATTTTCTTTTCCACACGCTTGATTCTCTCTGGACCGTTAAAGACGAACATCTCTTCATACTTATTGTATTCCTCATCTTGGTCTCCCACATTCTCAACTCCAACAATTTTTTGCTTTCCAGAAATAACTACATGCATCTTCTCATCTGCTGGATCGAGTACATAGAACACTTGTGCAACACATTCGGCGAGAACCCACGGGTTATCTTTATATCCTACTTTCTTTAAGTCTACCAGTGTGAGTCCGTAGTTATCCACTATCACCCCCACGGGATGTTGTACCCATTGGCACTTAAACAAGGGTATTTTCATGCTTGGGCCATAATCAAGTTCCCATATTTCCTCTATGAATCCAAAATATGTGGTCTTCTGTCCATGTAGGTCAAAAGCATCGATACCTGTAGTAGTGAGCAGGTTGAGTCTTCTTTCGGAAGAAGTGAAGAGTTTTATTAAGTTCAGACTTCGGCGAGAATAAACGCAAAGATTGTGGCCAGGAGAGTGCAATAATCAGATTAGGCATATGTTGTTGAGATAATCTCAACGCGAAGAAGAAACATCCATGCTTGGAAGATGTGCAAGTTCCAACATCCAAGTAACCCGTTCACGGGATGAACACGAGGAGTTGAAAGGAGAAAGGATGGCGAACTCACCGTAGGTTGTTGAGGTGGAGGCGGAAGGGGTAGCGGCTGCGGGCTCACTGGGATGGCCTCGACCCTCCACTGCATCATCGTGGTCAGGCTGCTGTTCCTGGTATCGACGGTGACGACGTTGTTCCAGTAGCGGTGCCTACCGTTGGCGCGGAGCCAGCGCTGGTGGTTGTGCAAGCGGACGTAGTTCTGGTCGGCATCCACCCTAAAGGCCGTCCACATGAAGGGAGCATCCACATGCGGCGAGTTGTAGTCGCGCTGGACGGCGCGGACGCCGCGGTGGCCGGGCGGCGCGTCCTGGTCCGAGACCGCGAGGTACCGGCCGTAGGCGGCGCCCTGGAGGAGGAAGATATCCTCTTCGCCGGGCCAATGCTCCGGTTTCCACACTGCGTTCACAGAGGGCGTGGCGCCGAGCGGGCGCAGGGAGACCCCGCTCGCGTCCGCGTCGGCGTGGACGTACTTGTCCCGCGCACGGCTCCGCAGCCGCACGAAGCCCCCGTTGGGAAACAGCTCCATAGTCGCGGCTTCCGCCGGGTGGTGGTGGACTGGTGGGCTGGTGGCGCGGCGGCGACGGCGACGGCGACGGCAGACGGCCGTCGGTCTGTTGCGTGGAAGGGAGAGGCGAGGGGCGAGAGCGGGCGGAGCAGAGCAGGTGTTCCTTGGAATGGAATGTGACGGTTGCACGCCGGGGCCAGGCGCGGAGCGGCGGGGCATTTCAATGTAGGCGATGGAATGTGGGCTCGCGAGCGTAGGTCGGTTGCGCTCGTGTGTTCTTTGACTGACGTTCGGGGCCATTGCTGGCCCCAGATTCGAGGCGGCCAAGAACTCCTCTCCTACCACTCCACCAGTCATGTGTTTTTTTAGATTATATATATAAATATTTAAATATTCTAAAATTATAATAAATCCAAAAATATATTTTTCAACTAAAAACACCCAAATTTTTAGAATAAATAATTTTAGGCAAACAAATCTATAATTGGACTTCACACACAGAATAAATTATATTAAGTCAAAAATAAAATCTTTGTGATTTATTGACAAATAAAAATCATGCTCCAAGCATGTATACATCAAACACTGATTCAAACTTTGTGTTACTTCAAAAGTTGCTTATCTTTTATATCATTATTTTCATATTTTTGAAAATATTTTTTCTCTAATGGGTTTAACAACAAAAATTGAATTGTTTTTAATTGATGGGTTTGAGTTGTTACAGCTTATTTCATACACACTGTGAGTACTAAGATTTATGAAAGTCGTCTAGAGAAGGGTGAATAGGAGAAACCTGAAAATTATAGACTTTAAACACGCACTATACACACTATCATTATTTTCATATTTTTGAAAATATTTTTTCTCTAATGGATTTAACAATAAAAATTGAATTGTTTTTAATTGATGGTGTCGGTACCCTGAATCAGGGGTACCCCTTACTACAGTGTGAAGGCGCGGAGTCCATGCGGCTGCCTCTAGCCACGTGGCAAGCAGCGCCTGACCCCGCCACCTGAGCAGCACCGGGGCTGCCACGTGGCCGGAGGAGACAATGTGCCTGTTTGGTTCAGCTTCTGGGCGGCTTCTGGCCGCCAGAAGCAGAAGCTGGAGCCAAACGGGTAGCTTCTCGCGCCGCTTCTCCGCGACGCGCTTCCGCAGGAAGCCGTCCGGCCACTTAACGCAAGAAGCGCCCGTCAGTTGGCTTCGGTTCGAAGCCGCGCCCACTTCGCTAGGGTTCTAGCCCACGCGACGCTCCTCCGCCGCCGCGAACCCATCGCGCCGCCGGCGATCCGTCTCCTCCCCGCATCGTGGTACGTACGGGCAACCTCCTCCGCGCTAGTGTGGTTTCTCCTACGTCGCGTCTCATTCTCGTCTTCCGTAGGGTTCGCGCTACGAGGACGCAGCCTCCTCCCCGTCGCGAAGGAACCTCTCCCCCCGTCGTCGTCGTCGCAGGTACGGCCTCTCTCCCCGTCGCGAAGGAACCTCATCCTCGTTTGTGAGAGGCGAGATTTTGGCCACACTTCAAGGATTGCATAGGAGCAATTGATGGTAGTCACTTTCCAGCGGCAATCCCGGCCTCGGAGCAAGCCAAATATATTGGACGGCACAGTTACGCATCGCAGAATGTAATGGCCATTTGTGACTTCGATATGAGGTTCACATTTGTTGTCACAGGATGCCAGGATCCGTACATGACACTAGAGTATTACAAGATACTTTGATAACTTATGCGGACAGGTTCCCGCAGCCACCAGAAGGTATATAAATATGTTGTACTTTTTTTGTCATATGCTATTAATTAATGTCTTAAGTATTTTACTTTTGTATTTCATGTTTGTGCAGGTAAATACTATCTTGTCGATTCAGGCTATCCAAATAGAAAGGACTACCTTGCGCCTTCTAAGGGTCAGAAGTACCACATTTCTGAATGGCAAAATGCGAGGCAACCTATTGGGAGCAAAGAAGTATTCAACTATGCACACTCTTCGCTACGCAATGTTATAGAGCGATCGTTTGGGGTGCTTAAAATGAAGTGGAGAGTTCTATTAAGTCTCCCTTCTTTTTCGCTTACCAAACAATCCAAGATAATTATTGCTTATATGACATTACATAACTTCATTAGAGAGAGTGCTCTACACGATAGAGACTTTGATGAACTAGGACCTAGCCTCAGTCAAGATGTACCTTTAGGTGAGAGTAGTAGTAGCACATCTGATGAGTTAGACATGAGTGCTTTTCGAGATGCAATTGCTAATGCATTAGTGTCGTAGTTAAGTGGGTCAATGTAACGGTACTTATGATGTAATCAACTCCACTAATTATTGTGTAATGACCTTTTGTTCGTTCTGGGTTTAATTTTATCGTTTGTTCGAACAGAATCTGCAATATGAGAATCTGATTATCCAAACACGTAGATTCTCACGAACAGCTTTTCTGCACAGCTGGCGAACCAAACACCTAAATTCTAACCACCAACTTTTCCTAACAGCCAGCTTTTCCCCACAGCCAGCTTTTCAGAAAAGCTGGTCAGAAAAAAGCCGAACCAAACAGGCCCAATATACTTCATGGTGTCAACAGTGGGTCCGGACCCCCACGGCAAAGTGTCGGACCCCTGGATACACAGTCCGAACCTCCGGGCAGGGTCCAGGACCTCCGCGAGTACAGACTGGACCCCCAGGACAGGTCTCGGACCTCCCTGTGTGGGGCCCAGGTCACTCACAACAAGGTCATAGGATTCTAAGAGAAGGAGTACCCGGACCTTGTTAGGCGGGGGTCCGGAGCCGACACGTGTCCGGACCATATTGCGTACGCCTCTGCTCCCCGCTCAGGCGGAGACCCGATGCTGCCACGTGGCCAGCTGCCTGTGACGTAAGCCAACGGGCGAAGCCGGACGTAAGGCCTCTGGGCCGCGCACATTTATTGCGGGTGAGGCGCGCCGCCTGTCAAACTGGCAGGTGATGTGCCGCCTCGGCATTAAATACGCCCTGTCTACTCCACTAACAAGCGATGTGCTGCCTCAGCATTAAATGTGCCATGTCCACTCTGCTGACGGGCGGCGTCTAGGCCATCCTGTAGGCGGCGTGCCCGTCCACTCCGGTGGTGGACAGTACGCCCGTGCTATGGCATACGCTGTGCTCATCATCACTCGTACGTAGCCAGGGAAGCTTCCGCTGCACGCCAATGCTACGCGGATCGCAGATATCAGGGCGCAAGAAGATTGCACTGGCGACCAGGATCCGTTGTTCCAAGTATTACACCCGTTATGTCCCTGGGCCCGCATGTCGGGGCTCAGTATCCTTGTACGTGCCCCCTTGAGCTATAAAAGGGAGGGCACACGACGTTACAAGGCAGACTCAGACACACTTAGACCCAGCTCAGGCTCACAAGTTCATACAAGCTCTCAAGCTCAATACATCACACAGTGGAGTAGGGTATTACGCTCCGGCGGCCCGAACCACTCTAAATCCTTGTGTGTTCTTGTGTTCGTTCATCGCTTAGCAGACAAGCAAAACGCTTAGGCCCCTCCTCATCTTAGGATTTAGGGCGGGTGCATTCCGCCACCTGACCGGAGATTTCCTCTCCGACATTTGGCGCGCCAAGTTGGGGGCTCTAGGCTATAGGTTTTTGCTTGTTTTCTTGCTCAGCATGATGGTGCAAATCGTTGAGCACCGTGCCGAGACTTCGGAATTTCCTAGTGGAGGAGGAAGCTGCTTCTTCAACGCCACGGGTTCCCAACCGCCCAGTGCCGGGCACTGCTGCTGTGCACGCTGCATAGCAGCATACAACTGCGCAGACATCCCGGGCTCCATCAAGGGCAGCTCCGGGGCGTTGTCTGTGGCCAGGGAGTTGCTGCGCCACCCTCCAAGCTCCATGGCCTCACCGGGGGCCATGAAGCAGTGGTGTGACGACGTCGACCGACTGCTCGGCACGGCGCACTCCGGCTCGACCAGGTCTAGGCCGCGGTCATCCCGGCGCCAACATGAGGCGACGGCGTCTGTGCGCTCACCCTCGATGAGGGGTGCACAGACCGACGACCTCCGGACAAAGCTCAACCGCAGGCGTGCGGGAGAGGATGCCCGGGTCTCTCTGGAGAGGGCATGGGAGCACCGACAAAACTTCGAGGGTCGCGAAGACACTCGAGTCTTTCTAGAGAGGGCGCGTGAGCGCCGGCTAAACATCGAGGGTCGCAACCTCGATGAAGACTTTGGTGCGGTAGCACCGCAAACCCCAATGGCACCCGGTTCCAGGCGGGTGTCCCTTTGGTCGGCGTGGGCTGCGCCGCACTCGCGGATCATCTCCGCGCGGCAACCTGGTCATCCAAGTTCCGGCCGCACCTGCCGGAAAAGTACGACGGAATGTCCAACCCGTCGGAATTCTTGCAGGTGTATGTCACCGCCATTACGGCAGCAGGTGGAGACACCGCCGTAATGGCAACATATTTTCATGTTGCCTTGTCTGGGCCTGCCCGGACTTGGCTCATGAACCTTACCCTAGGATCAATCTACTCCTGGGAAGAGCTCTATGCGCGGTTCGCAGCGAACTTCGCTAGTGCTTATCAACGGCATGGCGTGGAGGCTCACCTCCATATAGTGAGGCAGGAGCCCGGGGAAACTCTCTGGACCTTCATCTCCCGCTTCACCAGGGTACGAGGAACTATACCCCATATCTTCGACGCTTCCATCATCACTGCTTTCCGCCAGGGGGTGCGTGATGAAAAGATGCTGGAGAAGTTGGCCACGCATGACGTGGAAACTGTCACCACGCTCTTCGCTCTGGCCGACAAGTGCGCTAGGGCTGCCGAGGGCCGTGCATGGCACTCAGCACCACAGACCGGGGTTGCCCAGATGGGTGGCTCGAGTGTCGTCACTCAGGACGGAAAAAAGAAGAAGAAGAAGAACTGCGGCTCCGATAGGCCGCCGTCTGCTGCTCCGATCGTCGCAGCTGCGACTGGGGGCCGAAATGAGCGCAACAAGTGCCCACGGCCACAGAGGGGTAACAGTGGCTCATGCACTGTACACCCCAACAGTCGCCATTGCACCGCGGAGTGTCGCGAGATCATCGAACTCGCGAAGCGCGTCAGCGAATGGCGCGAGCAGACCTCCAAGGACGGCTCCCCTCCTCGCTGTCGGCCTGGCAAGGAAAGTGATGAGGACATCCTCCACTATTACCCATTGGCAAAGACGCAATTGGCCCAGTTGGCCCAATTGTAGTCGGACGACGACCGTGTGAGCCTCAGAATTATCCCACCTCGCTTAACTTGGGAGGAGGAAGCCACTTTAAAAGGGAGAGCCACCCTTCCCACATTGGGCTAGTCTTTTGGGGAAATTGGGCCTTTCCCTGAGTTGGGTGTGCTTAATGAACTGTTGGGCTCCGGGCAACCCTAATTTGTTGGGCCTCGGCCAACCCCATTGGGCTGGGTGCATCATCTGGTATCAGAGGTAGGGCCCATTTTAAGAAGGTGGGAATGATGAGGACATCCTCCACTATTACCCATTGGCAAAGACGCAATTGGCCCAGTTGGCCCAATTGTAGTCGGACGGCGACCATGTGAGCCTCAGAATTATCCCACCTCGCTTAACTTGGGAGGAGGAAGCCACTTTAAAAGGGAGAGCCACCCTTCCCCCATTGGGCTAGTCTTTTGGGGCGATTGGGCCTTTCCCTGAGTTGGGTGTGTTTAATGAACTATTGAGCTCCGGGCAACCCTAATTTGTTGGGCCTCGGCCAACCCCACCTGGGCTGGGTGCATCAGAAAGGGTCGACAGCGGTGAGGTAGCTGTGGGAGAACCGGACCTCGGGTTTTAGTCACCTGAGGGGGTCCTGAAGGATGTTCTCACCGGAGACTCTGACTCTGGCGATGGCAACTAGTCGGGCCACTGGGGAAACCCCGTCCTTCCTAGTCTACGGGGCTGAAGCCTGCCTTCCCTCAGAAACCTTTATGGGCTCCTCACGGGCCCAGTATTCTAACAAGTCTATGCAGGAATAGCTGCGGTGTAAGGACGTGGACTTCACCAACGAACACAGATGGCAAGCGGCGACCTAAAATGCACGGTACAACCAAGCACTCGGGCGCCACCGCCAGCGGATCGTGCATAGTAGGGAGCTCGGGGTTCGGGACATAGTCCTACGGCGAGTATTGAAACGAGAAGGGCTCCACAAACTCTCCCCCAGTTGGGAAGGACCCTTCAAGGTGACAGAAGTATGCCGACCCGGGAGTGCCCGCCTCGCCACAACTGAAGGGGTGCCTCTTCCCAATCCCTAGAATATAGAGTATTCCTGTAAGTCCTACTCACAGAAGCAAGTCCGAGGGGTTATGCTTTCTTCTATTAACTAGGTTGTGCATATGTGTACGCCAGCCCGGTGAGGTCCGCCCTCATAAGCCCGACCTGTTGGTCTGCACTCATTCATGTCAAGTTATAAGGAAAGAATTTACCCCCTCAGATGTGCCCCTATGATGGTTTTATTCTGCTACATATTACATATATTATTATTTTTTATCTAACCCACCCATACGGTCTACCACCCTTGCTGGTATGATGACATCCGAATTGAATAGCCAGGCTTGCAGTTTAGGACCCCTCTGCGAAAGCAGGAGGGTCCGGCAGCCTGGGGGCCGGCTCTGGAGAACGGGAGCTCGTTCCATGGAGAGGTCCGGAGCTGTGTAGCCGCTTAGCCCGGTTCGATACCCTAGGCCTGCACACTCCACCACTCTGTGACGGGTACCCTAGTATTTGGAGCTATAGTCCTATGGGTCCGGTAACCTAGGGTCCGGTTCTAGAGAATGGATGCTTGTCTCCTGGGGTGGTCCGGAGCCGTGTAGCCGCTTAGCCTTGTCCCGTACCGTAATCCTGCACACTCCACTACTCTGCGACGGGTGTCCTAGTATCTAGAACCGCGGTCCAAGGGGTCCGAACACACAACTTGGCTTCCCAGACTAAATCTTGCAGGTCTCGTGCCTGTATCAAAGGATGGCTAGTATCAGGCGATGGGTCCTATGGGTGTGCTACTAACGCTCCCTAGCCGAAGTTGAGTTCAGGTCCAGGTCCCAGTCGAGGCTACCTCCTGGAGCCGTTGCCGACTCTTTTAGATATGCTGGTATCCAGCCTCGACACGTCGAGCCTACATCCCAGGGGGGCTAGGTACCAAGGAAGAGTCGGCAGCGCTACACACAACAGGGACAAATAGTATGCAGATAAGTGCTAATACTGCTCGATAAGTAGTACTCAAAAGTACCTTACAAAAACAAAGTTATTACATCCGCCTTCAAGCGGGACCCTAGCCTTATGTCTACAGGTATGACCTACTCGACATCAGTAGGGTTGCGCTGGAAGCACACGACCGTCATTTCCGTGACATCTTGTACGACCTCCTAGGTGGAGTCTTCAGCAGCCGGGCCAGCGGTCACCATTGGAGGCGGCACCGAAGCCATCAAAGCCAAAGAGATGGAGCCGCAGCTCGGCTCACTTCCCACACCATAGAGTTGGAGCTAGACCAGTTCATGGCAGTGCACCATGAGGCACTGATAAAGCTCACGCGAAAGATGGAGCCACAGCTCAACTCACTCTCCACCTCCGCAAGGCTGATGAACATCCTTGAAGACGAATGCTGGAGGAAGAAGCATCGCCCCCACGGACATCTTGCAGAGGTAGGCGATGATGGCTGCCTGAAGGATGAAGCAGGGCATGAAGTGCTGAGGTTGGAGGCCGAGCTCCTCCAACAGCAGCACAAAGAAAGTCGAGATCGGCAGCGCCAACCCGCTAGGGAGGTTGGAGACGAAGAGCACGAACTCTCCGGCGGCGAGATCACCATGAGAAGAGGCGCCGACACGGATCCTTCCGGCGAACGCCGGCACACCCCATCCGAGCAGGTTGCGCACCAAGTTGAGTGCCACCTTGGGCTGGAGGCGCTCGGGAGGGTCTAGCAAGGCCATGGTGGCTACGACGGCAGAAGAGCGCGGAGAACTCAGGGGCGAAAGGGCGCTGCGAGTGATGAGAATGGCTACCGCACTCAAGGAATCCCCTTTTTAAAGAAGGATTCCCCCACTGACGCCCCGAATCGCCGCGGAAGATCTCGCCCGACGCGCGCCAAGGTGACCCTGCCCCTGGCATGGGGGCTCGGGCCCACGAGTCATACTCCTTGGGCGTCGGTCTCCGTGTGCGAAGGAGGCGAACCGCCACGCGAGGAGCGAACTGCCACGCCTCTTCATTCCCGCTGAAAGCAGCGGACCAACCTCTGACACGGGGGCTCGGGCCCACGAGTCATTCTCCTTGGGCATCGGTCTCCGTGTGCGAAGAAGGCGAACCACCACGCGAGGAACGAACCGCCGTGCTTCTTCATCCCCGCCGAAAGCAGCGGACCAACCTCTAACACGGGGGCCCAGGCCCACGAGTCATTCTCCTTGGGCGTCGGTCTCCGTGTGCGAAGAAGGCGAACCGCCACGCGAGGAGCGAACCGTCGCGCCTCTTCATCCCCGTCGAAACCAACAGCCCAGTCTCTGACACGAGGCCCCGGGCCCACGAGTCATCCTCCTTGGGCGTCGGCCCCTAGGTACAGAGAAGTCAAACCGCCGCTCGCGCTAGTACTGCGCCCCTCAGGGCCGCCGCAAAGGACAAAAAAGGTGAACTTTAAAAACCAATGCAGTGGCATCGAGGCACCCCGCGCGTGGCTCAGCAAAACCATCAAGTGCGGAGACCACGGGTCAGTCAGCCACGGGGACAGGCATGACAGTTGGCGTGACCAGAGGCGGACTGGCAGTAATTGTGTCAGCAAGCGTACAGAAGCAGCATGCGAATCGCCAATCAAGCTTTGGCCCCACCTGCAGGCTCGTTTCCTCCCCTGAGGCGGGCCCGGGGGCCACTGTCGGTACCCTAAATCAGGGGTACCCCTTACTACAGTATGAAGGCACAGAGTCCATGCGACTGCCTCTAGCAACGTGGCAAGCAGCGCCTGACCCCGCCACGTGGGCAGCACCGGGGCCGCCACATGGCCGGAGGAGACAATATACTCCATGGTGTCAACAGTGGGTCCAGACACCCACGGGAAAGTGTTGGACCCCTAGATACACAGCACGAACCTTCGAGCAGCGTCCAAGACCTCCACGAGTACAGACTGGACCCCCAGGACGAGTCTCGGACCTCCCTGTGTGGGGCCCAGGTCACTCACAACAAGGTCCCGGAATTCTAGGAGAAGGAGTACCCGGACCTTGTTCAAGGCCAGGCGAGGGTCCGGAGCCGACACGTGTCCGGACCATATTGCGTACGCCTCTGCTCCCCGCTTGTGGCAGAACCTCCCAAGTTATCGGGCCCACATGCACCTGTCCTTGTCTCAAAGACCTCAGACTTCTATGCAGGTGCACCAGATAACTCAACAGGATCTGTCCGAGTGCCCCAAGGACATCGGATAAACCACTTACAACCAGAACCGCGGGATTAAGTAACACAAATCACACACACAACATTTTTGCAGCGGAAATCTTAGTACCAAATTTTACAGGTTACAAAAATTTTACATTATTTTATCGGAGTGATTACAAAAGTATAAGTTTGAAATAAATGCTAGCTCAAGTGACCATCCTCAGTAAGAAGTATAGAAGGGTTACTTAGACTTATAAGAAGGCCGAGCCCACCGGCACTTAAACACCATCATCAGCAGCACAAAACTAAACCTGAAAAACAACAGGGAATAAAACCCTGAGTATGGAATTACTCAGCAAGTCTTACCCGACTAAAGAAAAGACTCTCAAGGGTATGCTGGATAAATAGGAATCAAGGAGAGGCTTTAGCAAGAATCAACTTAGATACTTTTGCAGAAATAGCTTACTAAAGTGAGTCCTTACTTTCAATATTTTAACGCCAGATTGAATATTAATAGACACTGTTTGCATCTAGTTTAATTTCATCATCTCATCAATACAACATCCTTTTTATTCATAATGTTCACATCTTGACTTAGGTTGTAGGTCGGAGCTCAAGTCTCCACTCTCCGGGGATATAACGGCGATCCGAATCGATTTACTCAGCTGAGGATTTCTAACCACACGACATATGTTTCTCGTAAACCTTGATGTCTACTATTCCCACGGATCCTCCACTGCATGAACAGGTCCGCGCCACCCGAGAGTACACCACCCCTTTTAGGCGATCCGTTGCCAGGAGGGTACGTGCCACTCTCGCCATCTCTCCACTCCCAGTGCGCGATTGTCTTTTCATGTATGGAATAGCCGGGTTCAAGCTTACCCTGTCCCATTCTCAGGGCATGTGGCTAGATAAGATAGTCCTTGATCAACAGGCCTACATACGCATCCAATCCTTAATTGACCCGGGCGGAGCATCACCTGTTCCTAGCCCAAGTCTCGATTTAAGTATTTCCATCCTTAGGACTGTGTCTGTTCCTTAGGATGAAAGAGCATCACAGGGAACTTTGCAGTAAGATCCCACCATTGCTCCAAATGAAATTACTCTTGCAGGTAGAAGTCATCCTTTCTCGAGTTAAATTAAGGACAACCTCTATCCACAAGATCTAAGCAAGGCTAAGCATTTTTGTAAATCATATTTTGATACTTCACAGAAGTATCTATAAAGGTATGGATATCAAGGAAAGCAATGCATCAAAGGGTTTCAAGTAATTCCTATGAACCTAATGCACATTTCACTAGACTTAAGTGTGCGAAAAGTATTTAAAACACAAGGAAAGGGGTTGCATGCACCGGGGCTTGCCTGGGATAAACACTACGTTAGTGTTGGTTAGGTGACGACCACTTGACGATCATCCTTGTCCTAGCACTTGATCCAGCAGGTACGTCCATCAGCATCATCATGCGGAGTAGCCCGCGCTTGGGGTCGACTTGGTTCGTCTTCCGCATCACGTGATTAATTATCGCACCTAATTGAAATGCATTATGCATATGAATGCATATAAGGAACAGTAACACCAGATATTACGATGCTACCTAAAAGAGAAATAACCTACTTAATGACGAGACATTGCGGACACTAATTATCGATGTATTGTTACTTACGACAATTATGCTATTACAACCTAGCTAAACAGTCGAGGTAGCAATCAACATCCATTTCAATTATGAAAGTGACTAACACACATAGAATATTATATCTAGTTTAGAGAGTACACTAACGACTTATAATTTTAACTTCACAATTCTTGGACACCTAATACTTATAAAATTTGATAGAAGAACTTTTATTAACTTTCTAAACTAATTTACGGTTAACCTGTGTATCATATATATTAATAAAACTTTTCATTTTTAACACCTACAGTCCCGCAATACTGAGACCTCTTTTATCCTACGGCATTAATTAATTTAACTAATTAACCTGAAATGCGAAATTACTTACCATCACTAACTCAGGCTTGATATTCTCGATACGACAACAATCTCTGATTTGAGCCTTTTGTCGAACGCCTAGTGAGCAACGCATTGGACTTCGCTTTATCCTTCCTCTATAGCTCCACCTTCTTCTACATAGGAATAATCCGAACTAGACAACGACGTGGACTAGGGACATAGGAAATTGCGGCCACGGCATGGGTAAGATGACGATGAGTCCGAGCAGCGATGACATGAATACATGGAAAGCAGAGGCATTGGACGATACGAGCGTGACCAGCGAACCTCGGCGAGAGGAGACATGGTCGGTAGAGAGCCGCACGGCAGTGGTCTACGGAGCCGAGGGCGCAGACAAGACCATGGCAAGGAGTCGTGCGTTGGAGCAGATGATGTGTGTACTGTGCGTATGGCGGCCGAAGCGCGGAGAAGAGCAGGGATACGAGATCCGCTCCGGTCGAGCACCATAGGCGAGGTGGCGAGGGCGCCATGGCTGAGGGCGAGCTGAGCTGCAACAAGCGATGTCTCGATGCGAACAAACAACGACGACAGTCAAAGTCGGAACGACCGGGTGAGGTGTATGGCCAGCAAGCAAAGAGGAGCGCCCGCGGCACAGGAGCGAAAGCAGAAGTCGATGGCCGGCTTGAAGACCCGACGCGTGTAACCGACAAGCTGAAGTTGATGTCGAATGACAGGAACCGGGAGAAAACTGTTGGCTTCCCATTTTAGCAAGCAGGTGACGCACGAGGTTGACGATCAACGACATCGACGTGCTGGCTTGGCGGAATCAAACTTCAAGGCGAGCACGCGCACCCCGGCAGGGAGCGAGCGCAGCCAAGCTTACACCCGAGGCAAGGACCTGAGGACCGGCGAGCTCGCCATGGGAGGGACTTCGAGCTGTGGCCGGCAAATCGCGCGCACCAAAGAAGCCGAGCAACAGCGGCCAGCTTCCACGGCAGAGAAGGGGAACGGCGAGCTGGAGCGAGATCCGAGCTGGGCCGGGCGCGACCCGAAGGACAGCGAGCCGGGAGGAGCACGACCATGGGGGAGCGCCAGACAGGGCCATGGAAAGGGAGCTCGGGTGGGGCCGGACTTGAGGAAGAGGAGCAGGAGATGGCCGGCGTTGAGGGCAGGGGTCGCTCCATGGCTAAATCCGGAGCACGCCGACGAGCTGGGAGAGGAAGGGAGCTTCGGCCATGGAAACACAGAGGAACGGGTATCCGGCACAGGGAGCAGGGCGAGCGCCGCAGGAAGCCGCGCGGTCGGCCAAGCGCCATGCCCGGGCGGAGTTTGGAGAGGAGCTCGGCTAGAGGAGTGGAAGGCCGCGGCGCCATGGAAACAGCCAGAGGAAGAAGCTCGCTGGGACATTTTTTCCAAGGAGGAAGAAGATGAGCGGCCGAGCACTGTGAGGATGAGCACTGCGCGGTGAAGATAAAGGAGCAGGGGATGAGAACGGCTGAGGCAGAGAGATAAGGATTCATCGGATATTTTTCTTTTTTCCGGATTTTTCAATATTCCGGAAATTATAGATATTTCGGACCAAGATTTCTAGCGACGAGCAAAGAATCGATACGCGATATAGTAAACGGTTATACACATTATTTCCTCGGATCACGAAACGGAACCTCCGAGGTTTCTGATTCTAACTGAATTTTGATTAGATAATTTTCGTGACAATTTTGGCCACGATATAAACGGACTGGATATCGGATGCAGTATTTGACACAATACTGGTTTAGTCGAATTCGGATAAATATTATCTGCCATCTAAACACAGTTGATTTTAGTATCTTACAGAGTGTGCCGAGGAATAAATTGGATAATAACTTCGCGCATGATTTCTCTCGGACAACACACGATACAGATTATTTTGCCTCAAACATTTTAATCGTCGAGTTCAAATTAATCTGTCCGGGATAAAAAGGCGTAGAATGAGGTCGAGCTTCTGAATTTGGATTCGCGCGGTGATGAATTTTAATTAATCATCGGACGCACCGATTTTCGGAACACGACGTTCCGAACATCACGAAAATTTTTGAAAAGCCCGAATAGATGAAAATAAAAACGACGTCGCACACACGACAAACGGAACGAATGTGATATTAAAATCGCAATAGGCGAAGATAATTAAATTTTGCATCCGTTTTATCCACTGATTACGTGCTTATATTCGTACTCGTTGTCGAACAGAATATAAACACCTGGGGTGTTACAGCCCTCCCCCCTTAAAAGAATCTCGTCCCGAGATTCGGAGCGAAAGACTTTTAAGAGTAGAGACGCATGTAACCCATGTTCATATCAGCGATAATCGTGAGACATTTCCAAATAAGGGCGAGTGTCTCAGGATGTTGTTTCTCTAGTGGACATAACATGTATTGCCTTAGACCAATCTAGAGATGTCCACCAATAGAGACGATGTCTGCCATGAGAACACATAAGGTTCCATGTGTGCAGTTTGCTTTTTTTTATGACACTGTACTATCTGAGTCTGTTGAGCAAGCGACGGATATGCAACTTCACCCAAACAGAATCAGATGCACCATCTTGGGTAAAACACACACAGAAAGAGGTTTACCAACAAGTGGTCACAGTAAGTCCATAGCACACGAGACGGGTGTGAATGTCGAACAACATCACATTTAACTCGTGGCTAGCTAGAAAATCCAAGTCCCTGAAAGGTGATATAGATTTGAGAAAATCACCAATGGAGGGATCTGTAAATGCGGACTTTGTAACCAGTCCATTTTATTCAGCACTAATCATGGCTCGACTGTGATCACACATGCTAGAAAAGCACACGTGAGGCGATCAAGACATGACTTAAGCGATGGCTAGGTGGTTATTAGGTGACCTAATCTCGATTTTCATAAGTACTTTCTTAGGATGGGTTGAACTAAAGTGAGTTCATGCAAATCGATAAAACGATCTCTAAACTCAATCTTTGTTCATTGGACAGTTACAAGTTAGTAAAACCAACTTGTTGAACTACTTTTGACATTGAGCAAGTCCTCTCACTACCATTGGTAAGCCAAGGGTTGAGAGTTCTCATTCGCTTGCAAAAGGTCATACATTCGGGTAGAAATCCATTTGGTCAGGTTTTTCATCCGTTTCATGTGAGATGAAATGACTTGGTTCGGAAATACATGGAGTAAATAAGGGGACGAATGAACAAATTCCTGCATCTCAGCAGCAGAAGAAGTCAATCTCCATTTTGAGAGCTAATCAGTTGTTTTTCCAACACTAAAAAGCTCCAAGGCTTCACCTTTACACAAAGGATGTAAAGGGAACTTGTGTAGGTAGTCACTACCAAGATCAAAAGAAATAAGACCACACATGAAAGTGGTATACCCGTTTGATCCAACAAAGATGACAGATGTTGCTTGATCACTTGACAAACAACATAGAAATTGTTTCAAGGGAAGGAGTCTACGGAAGATCACACATCAATGTAGTTCCATAATGGATCATGACCAGAGACCTTGATACCAGCATCCAACGAGTAGCACAATCCTGTGTGCGCATTCACAGGAGGCTCTCAGTTTCGCTACGGCACCATAAGTCATTAACCATGACACCATTACCGAACTGGCACCAATAACAATCTCACGTAGCAAAAACAGATTGTGCCAAGATAACGCATTGACATAGTCTCATAGTGGATTACAACTACTAACTGTGATACCAGCGCGTGCCGAGCAGCACAACCATGTGTGCGCACACACAGAAGGCCCTCGGTTTCGTCGCGGCATCATCAGTTTTAGTCATAACGCCATTACCAGACGTAACCAATAAGAAATCTCGCACAACAAAATTAGACTGGGTAAGGGTGACAATATTCAAATAGATACTCCACCTGTAAGAATGGTTACAAGTAGAGAGCCAAATATATTATGACCCGATGAAATGAACAAAACACGACCATAACCTAAACTTGTTAATGAAGGGAGTACGATGGGAGACTGTCATTTCAGCCCCAAGCATATTTCTATGCCCATCGCAAAGATCACAAGGTCGAGGATTAGTATCTGATTAGATACGGGGGGAAGACAATCATAAAATAAGTTGGTATGCCTTCGATAGATAGGAGGAAACCAAAGGCATCAAACTCAAGAAAATGGTCGGACATGTCTTTCCTAGGTTAGGTTGACAAGTGATAAGATAATCCGCAAGGAGAGGCCAAACGCAATAGAGACCTCAACCAGCATCAACTGAGCAAGGGCAGGATCTAGGAGGGAAACACGACCACTAAGGGGGTTACAAGTTAGTTGCCAAGAACACGGACTCGAGATCCTAACTTTAAGTTCATGCACATCTTGCGTTGGATAAAGAAATTATCCAAACATCCATTTACATGAGTTTGGTCATGGGGGAATAACGAAAAATTCAACTTTGGGTCATGGTTCACTAAACAAGAACATGGCCTAATTTTGGGTTTAGGCAAACAAGTCACTAACCTTCTATCGATACATCAAGCACAAGAGCAAACACATTTTCACTAATGGTCAAATTTAAACAACCTGAAAGCTATCTAAACATGTAGCTTTAAGACACCATATTATTTACAATCAATGGTTACTGGAATAAGATGAGAGAAGCATTTTGGATGTATAGGTGACAAACAGGATGCAACAATCAAGATGCATGCTCGTCCTATACGTCCTCACTAATTTTGCCAACATAATGTGGCGATAGCGTTCTATCTCGGTGGCATACTTACGACTCTCACGGTATTTTGCTAGTCGTTAGCTACACATACGTTTCGAGGTTAGTGTACCTGCAGAAAATCCATTACAGCCCAATTCCCAATGATGCAAGTCACACATGACAGTTTATCATAGTTTATACTCCATATATTGCTATATGGAGGCCAGCTCATCATTAAGCGCCGAGCCACGCATAGGCGCCGTTGCCACACTTTAACCATAGGGCAACTCATTATGGTAACTCACCTTCTTACCTGAGCGTAGGTGCGTCGTTACAAGTACATTACATTTCTCAGTATTCCCATGTCTGTATACCCATACACATCCATGGGGTACTGAATTCCTGGAAAAGTAAATACTCCACATCGCAGTCTTCATATATACATATGTAGAACATGTATATAATCGGACGCTACATTTAAACACTCCCCTAGACCGACGATTGTTCGGTCATGCTCTCACATCTCACCTTACCTGAGCGTCGATCCATTCAGAACTGAATGGCCTAAAAAATAACAATACACATGTATGCAATACCCACCCGGTTGTGGGTTGTGGTTTTCAACTAAGCCACCTGATAGTCCTTAACTTAGGGCTTAATAGAGGATGTCGCTAGCATTATAGTTTTTCAAAACTATTTTTCAAAGTCAAACAATGTGTTTAGTTGAAAATAAGTTTTTCAAAACCAAAACTTTTGTTTTGAAAATACGTATGTGACCGTAGATACTTAATCTCGCTCCGATACCAGCTGTGGCAGAACCTCCCAAGTTATCGGGCCCACATGCACCTGTCCTTGTCTCAAAGACCTCAGACTTCTATGCAGGTGCACCAGATAACTCAACAGGATCTGTCCGAGTGCCCCAAGGACATCGGATAAACCACTTACAACCAGAACCGCGGGATTAAGTAACACAAATCACACACACAACATTTTTGCAGCGGAAATCTTAGTACCAAATTTTACAGGTTACAAAAATTTTACATTATTTTATCGGAGTGATTACAAAAGTATAAGTTTGAAATAAATGCTAGCTCAAGTGACCATCCTCAGTAAGAAGTATAGAAGGGTTACTTAGACTTATAAGAAGGCCGAGCCCACCGGCACTTAAACACCATCATCAGCAGCACAAAACTAAACCTGAAAAACAACAGGGAATAAAACCCTGAGTATGGAATTACTCAGCAAGTCTTACCCGACTAAAGAAAAGACTCTCAAGGGTATGCTGGATAAATAGGAATCAAGGAGAGGCTTTAGCAAGAATCAACTTAGATACTTTTGCAGAAATAGCTTACTAAAGTGAGTCCTTACTTTCAATATTTTAACGCCAGATTGAATATTAATAGACACTGTTTGCATCTAGTTTAATTTCATCATCTCATCAATACAACATCCTTTTTATTCATAATGTTCACATCTTGACTTAGGTTGTAGGTCGGAGCTCAAGTCTCCACTCTCCGGGGATATAACGGCGATCCGAATCGATTTACTCAGCTGAGGATTTCTAACCACACGACATATGTTTCTCGTAAACCTTGATGTCTACTATTCCCACGGATCCTCCACTGCATGAACAGGTCCGCGCCACCCGAGAGTACACCACCCCTTTTAGGCGATCCGTTGCCAGGAGGGTACGTGCCACTCTCGCCATCTCTCCACTCCCAGTGCGCGATTGTCTTTTCATGTATGGAATAGCCGGGTTCAAGCTTACCCTGTCCCATTCTCAGGGCATGTGGCTAGATAAGATAGTCCTTGATCAACAGGCCTACATACGCATCCAATCCTTAATTGACCCGGGCGGAGCATCACCTGTTCCTAGCCCAAGTCTCGATTTAAGTATTTCCATCCTTAGGACTGTGTCTGTTCCTTAGGATGAAAGAGCATCACATGGAACTTTGTAGTAAGATCCCACCATTGCTCCAAATGAAATTACTCTTGCAGGTAGAAGTCATCCTTTCTCGAGTTAAATTAAGGACAACCTCTATCCACAAGATCTAAGCAAGGCTAAGCATTTTTGTAAATCATATTTTGATACTTCACAGAAGTATCTATAAAGGTATGGATATCAAGGAAAGCAATGCATCAAAGGGTTTCAAGTAATTCCTATGAACCTAATGCACATTTCACTAGACTTAAGTGTGCGAAAAGTATTTAAAACACAAGGAAAGGGGTTGCATGCACCGGGGCTTGCCTGGGATAAACACTACGTTAGTGTTGGTTAGGTGACGACCACTTGACGATCATCCTTGTCCTAGCACTTGATCCAGCAGGTACGTCCATCAGCATCATCATGCGGAGTATCCCGCGCTTGGGGTCGACTTGGTTCGTCTTCCGCATCACGTGATTAATTATCGCACCTAATTGAAATGCATTATGCATATGAATGCATATAAGGAACAGTAACACCAGATATTACGATGCTACCTAAAAGAGAAATAACCTACTTAATGACGAGACATTGCGGACACTAATTATCGATGTATTGTTACTTACGACAATTATGCTATTACAACCTAGCTAAACAGTCGAGGTAGCAATCAATATCCATTTCAATTATGAAAGTGACTAACACACATAAAATATTATATCTAGTTTAGAGAGTACACTAACGACTTATAATTTTAACTTCACAATTCTTGGACACCTAATACTTATAAAATTTGATAGAAGAACTTTTATTAACTTTCTAAACTAATTTACGGTTAACCTGTGTATCATATATATTAATAAAACTTTTCATTTTTAACACCTACAGTCCCGCAATACTGAGACCTCTTTTATCCTACGGCATTAATTAATTTAACTAATTAACCTGAAATGCGAAATTACTTACCATCACTAACTCAGGCTTGATATTCTCGATACGACAACAATCTCTGATTTGAGCCTTTTGTCGAACGCCTAGTGAGCAACGCATTGGACTTCGCTTTATCCTTCCTCTATAGCTCCACCTTCTTCTACATAGGAATAATCCGAACTAGACAACGACGTGGACTAGGGACATAGGAAATTGCGGCCACGGCATGGGTAAGATGACGATGAGTCCGAGCAGCGATGACATGAATACATGGAAAGCAGAGGCATTGGACGATACGAGCGTGACCAGCGAACCTCGGCGAGAGGAGACATGGTCGGTAGAGAGCCGCACGGCAGTGGTCTACGGAGCCGAGGGCGCAGACAAGACCATGGCAAGGAGTCGTGCGTTGGAGCAGATGATGTGTGTACTGTGCGTATGGCGGCCGAAGCGCGGAGAAGAGCAGGGATACGAGATCCGCTCCGGTCGAGCACCATAGGCGAGGTGGCGAGGGCGCCATGGCTGAGGGCGAGCTGAGCTGCAACAAGCGATGTCTCGATGCGAACAAACAACGACGACAGTCAAAGTCGGAACGACCGGGTGAGGTGTATGGCCAGCAAGCAAAGAGGAGCGCCCGCGGCACAGGAGCGAAAGCAGAAGTCGATGGCCGGCTTGAAGACCCGACGCGTGTAACCGACAAGCTGAAGTTGATGTCGAATGACAGGAACCGGGAGAAAACTGTTGGCTTCCCATTTTAGCAAGCAGGTGACGCACGAGGTTGACGATCAACGACATCGACGTGCTGGCTTGGCGGAATCAAACTTCAAGGCGAGCACACGCACCCCGGCAGGGAGCGAGCGCAGCCAAGCTTACACCCGAGGCAAGGACCTGAGGACCGGCGAGCTCGCCATGGGAGGGACTTCGAGCTGTGGCCGGCAAATCGCGCGCACCAAAGAAGCCGAGCAACAGCGGCCAGCTTCCACGGCAGAGAAGGGGAACGGCGAGCTGGAGCGAGATCCGAGCTGGGCCGGGCGCGACCCGAAGGACAGCGAGCCGGGAGGAGCACGACCATGGGGGAGCGCCAGACAGGGCCATGGAAAGGGAGCTCGGGTGGGGCCGGACTTGAGGAAGAGGAGCAGGAGATGGCCGGCGTTGAGGGCAGGGGTCGCTCCATGGCTAAATCCGGAGCACGCCGGCGAGCTGGGAGAGGAAGGGAGCTTCGGCCATGGAAACACAGAGGAACGGGTATCCGGCGCAGGGAGCAGGGCGAGCGCCGCAGGAAGCCGCGCGGTCGGCCAAGCGCCATGCCCGGGCGGAGTTTGGAGAGGAGCTCGGCTAGAGGAGTGGAAGGCCGCGGCGCCATGGAAACAGCCAGAGGAAGAAGCTCGCTGGGACATTTTTTCCAAGGAGGAAGAAGATGAGCGGCCGAGCACTGTGAGGATGAGCACTGCGCGGTGAAGATAAAGGAGCAGGGGATGAGAACGGCTGAGGCAGAGAGATAAGGATTCATCGGATATTTTTCTTTTTTCCGGATTTTTCAATATTCCGGAAATTATAGATATTTCGGACCAAGATTTCTAGCGACGAGCAAAGAATCGATACGCGATATAGTAAACGGTTATACACATTATTTCCTCGGATCACGAAACGGAACCTCCGAGGTTTCCGATTCTAACTGAATTTTGATTAGATAATTTTCGTGACAATTTTGGCCACGATATAAACAGACTGGATATCGGATGCAGTATTTGACACAATACTGGTTTAGTCGAATTCGGATAAATATTATCTGCCATCTAAACACAGTTGATTTTAGTATCTTACAGAGTGTGCCGAGGAATAAATTGGATAATAACTTCGCGCATGATTTCTCTCGGACAACACACGATACAGATTATTTTGCCTCAAACATTTTAATCGTCGAGTTCAAATTAATCTGTCCGGGATAAAAAGGCGTAGAATGAGGTCGAGCTTCTGAATTTGGATTCGCGCGGTGATGAATTTTAATTAATCATCGGACGCACCGATTTTCGGAACACGACGTTCCGAACATCACAAAAATTTTTGAAAAGCCCGAATAGATGAAAATAAAAACGACGTCGCACACACGACAAACGGAACGGATGTGATATTAAAATCGCAATAGGCGAAGATAATTAAATTTTGCATCCGTTTTATCCACTGATTACGTGCTTATATTCGTACTCGTTGTCAAACAGAATATAAACACCTGGGGTGTTACACCGCTCAGGCGGAGACCCGATGCTGCCACGTGGCCAGCTGCCTGTGACGTAACCAACGGGCGGAGCCGGACGTAAGGCCTCTGGGCCGCGCACATTTATTGCGGGTGAGGCGCGCCGCCTGTCAAACTGGCAGGTGATGTGCTGCCTCGGCATTAAATACACCCTGTCTACTCCACTGACAAGCGATGTGCCGCCTCAGCATTAAATGTGCCATGTCCATTCTGCTGACGGGCGGCGTCCAGGCCATCCTACAGGCGGCGTGCCTGTCCACTCCGGTGGTGGACAGTACGCCCGTGCTGCGGCATACGCTATGCTCATCATCACTCGTACGTAGCCAGGGAAGCTTCCGCTGCACGCCAATGCTACGCAGACCACGGATATCAGGGTGCAAGAAGATTGCACTAGCGACCAGGATCAGTTGCTCCAAGTATTACACCCGTTATGTCCCTAGGCCCGCATGTCAGGGCTCAGTATCCCTATACGTGCCCCCTTGAGCTATAAAAGGGAGGGCACATGGCGTTACAAGGCAGACTCAGACACACTTAGACCCAGCTCAGGCTCACAAGTTCATACAAGCTCTCAAGCTCAATACATCACACAGTGGAGTAGGGTATTACGCTCCGGCGTCCCGAACCACTCTAAATCCTTATGTGTTCTTGTGTTCGTTCATCGCTTAGCAGACAGGCAAAATGCTTAGGCCCCTCCTCATCTTAGGATTTAGGGCGGCTGCATTCCGCCACCCGGCCGGAGATTTCCTCTCCGACAGATGGGTTTGAGTTGTTACAGCTTATTCCATACACACTGTGAGTACTAAGATTTATGAAAGTCGCCTAGAGGGGGGTGAATAGCCAAAACCTGAAAATTATAGACTTTAAACACGCACTATACTCAAGGTTAGTGTTAGAAATAATTTGGAGTGCGTAAGATAGTTCTCCTTGCTTAGAGTTTCTCAATCAATGCGGATAACTTTGGAAGCCAACTGAAATTAATATGAGGAAGGGACTTTAAGAGAGAGGAAAGAAAGGGGAAACAAATCAAGTGGAGATCAACACAAATGAACACGGCGATTTGTTTACCGTGGTTCGGTTCCAAAGAACCTAGTCCCCATTGAGGAGGGCACAAAGGCTTGGTCTATTCCAACCCTTTCCCTCTCTCAATCGGTCACACGGACCGATCGAGTGCTTTCTCCTTAATCACTTGGGTCACTAAGACCCCGCAAGGATCACCACACACTTAGGTGACTCTTGCTAGCTTTACAAAGCACTTAGAAGTTTAGAGTGAGAAGAAGATAGCAATCCAAGCAATAAGAGCAACAAAAGAAGCACAAATGATCCTCTCTCAAGACTATAAGCAATTGAGTTGATTTTGGAGCTTGGAGGGGATTGAATGCTTTGATTATGTCTTTAAAGTGTTTGCCTTTGCTCTTGTATTGAATGAGAAGTGTTGGAGACTTGGATGGCTTGAATGGTGGTGGTTGGGGGTATTTATAGCCCCAACCACTATTCCAGTTGTTGCTGTCGATGGGCACACCGGACAGTCCGGTGGCGCATCGGACATGACACTGTTCATTGTCCGGTGTGTGCCACGTCAGCAGACCGTTGGGGTTTGGAGCGGTTGACCGTTGAAGTCCTTTGTCCTCTTGCAGCGCCGGACAGTCCGATGGCACACCGGACATTCTGGTGTGTTCTGACTTCGCATCTCTGACTTCTGACTTATGTGCTTTCCACTGTTCACTGTTCACCGCAATCGACCGTTGGGCGCAGTTGACCGTTGCTCCGTTAGCTCACCGGACATGTCCGGTGCACACCGGACAGTCCGGTGAATTATAGCGGAGCGACTCCCAGAAAAAACCCGAGAGCGCCCAGTTCGCAAGGTGCTCGGCCTGGGCACTGGACAGTGTCCTGTGCACACCGAAAAGTGTCTGGTGCGCCACTGGAAGCACCAATGCTTGTCTTTGCTCCAAACTTTGTAGAGTTCCTCAACTTATTATCTTTGTTGGTTTATGTTGAACTTTGTGCACCTGAGATAATTGACAACTCAACAAACTAGTTAGTCCACGTGGTTTGTGATGGACGTCAAACACTAAAATCGATTATAGGAAATGTTTTAAGCCCATTTCCCTTTCAATCCCCCCTTTTTGGTGATTGATGCCAACCCAAACCAAAGCAAATATAAAGTGTAGTAATGTAACTAGTTTGCAATTTGACAGTTGTGCAAAAATTACATCGAATTTAAACCAACTGAAAGTATTTCTAAGTATATGTGATTGCTTTCTTCTTGTTTAACATTTTGGACCACATTTGCACCACTTAGCTTATTTTTCCAAATCTTTTGAAAAAGTCTTTTCAAATTCTTTTGCAAATAGCTTATTCTTCTTGTTTAAGCAAATATGATTTCAAAAAGCATTTTTCAAGATTTTGAAAATTCTCCCCCTGTTTCAAATGCTTTTCCTTTGGCTAATTAAAAGTCCCCCTGAAGAATTTCTCCCCTTAGTTGTCAAGAGGGTTTTTGTAATTTAAAAAAATTCACTCCTTAGTCAAGAGGGTTTTTGTAATTTGAAAGATTTCTCCCCCTTCGTGAAACAATTTTTGAAAACAGGGTGGTGGTGTGGACCTTTGGCTTTGGGACTATTAATTTCTCCCCCTTTGGTATTAATCGCCAAAAACGAAAAATCTTGAGAGGCCTTTTAATTCTCCTCCAATGAATAGGAATGAAAAATTATAAGGAGGGCAAAGGATAAATGATACCGACGGAGTTGAGTGGAAGCCTTGCCTTTGCCGAATCCTCCATTTTCTTTTCAATCTAATGCTAATCATAGAGATACTCATAAAAGCACATTAGTTTTAGCCTTGGCACAAGAAGAATAAGAAATATGTATTTGTACCAAATGAAAGAGACATGATCAAAGGTATATAAATGAGAAATGTGAGCAAGTTTTTCAATCGAAGTTCTGAGAATCAAGAATATTGAGCTCATTCCTAAGTTGGCTAAAAGTCTTTTTCATCTAGGGGCTTTGTAAAGATATCCGCTAATTGGTTGTGGGCGCTAACATAAGCAATTTCAATATCCCCTTTTGTTGGTGATATCTCAAAAAGTGATACCAGATGTCTATGTGATTAGTGCGGTTGTGCTCAACGGGATTATCCGCCATGCGGATTGCACTCTCATTATCACATAGGAGAGGGACTTTGCTCAATTTGTAGCCATAGTCTCTAAGGGTTTGCCTCGTCTAGAGTAATTGTGCACAATAGTGTCCTGCAGCAATATACTCGGCTTCGGTGGTGGAGAGAGCTACTGAGTTTTGTTTCTTTGAAGCCCAAGACACCAGGGATCTTCCCAGAAACTGATAAGCCCCTGATGTGCTCTTCCTATCAATTTTACACCCGGTATAATCAGCAACGAAATACCCAATTAGATCAAAGGTAGATCCCTTGGGGGTACCATAGCCCAAACTTAGGAGTCTAAACTAAATATCTCATGATTCCTTTCACGGCCCTAAGGTGAACTTCCTTAGGATTTGCCTGGAACCTTGCACACATGGATACAGAGAGCATAATATCCAGTAATGAAGCACATAAATAGAGTAAAGAACCTATCATCGATCGGTATACTTTTTGATCTACGAATTTACCTCCCGTGTTGAGGTCGAGATGCCCATTTGTTCCCATGGGTGTCTTGATGGGTTTGGCATTCTTCATTCCAAACTTATTGAGTATGTCTTGAATGTACTTAGTTTGGCATATGAAGGTGTCCTATTAGAGTTGCTTGATTTGAAATCCAAGGAAATACTTCAACTGCCCCATCATAGACATCTCAAATTTATGTATCATAATCCTACTAAACTCTTCACAAGATGACTTGTTAGTAGACCCAAATATAATATCATCAACATAAACTTGGCAAATAAACAAGTCTTTAGCAATAGTTTTAGTGAAGAGAGTAGGGTCCGCTTTACCAACTTTGAAGCCATTAGTGATAAGAAAGTCTCTCAGGCATTCATACCATGCTCTTGGTGCTTGCTTGAGCCCATAAAGCGCCTTTGAGATCTTATAAACATGGTTAGGATACTCAATATCTTCAAAGCCAGGAGGTTGCTCAACATATACCTCTTCCTTGATAGGGCCATTGAGGAAGACACTCTTCACGTCCATTTGATATAACTTAAAGCCATGGTAAGTAGCATAGGCAAGTAATATACGAATTGATTCAAGCCTAGCTACGGGTGCATAGGTTTCATCAATGATCCAAACCTTCGACTTGTGAATATCCTTTTGCAACAAGCCGGGCTTTGTTCCTAGTTACCACACCATGCTCATCTTGCTTGTTGCACATACCCAGTTGGTACCTACAACATTTTGGTTAGGACGCGGAACTAAATGTCATACCTCATTCCTCGTGAAGTTGTTGAGTTCCTCTTGCATTGCCACCACCCAGTCCGGATCTCTAAGTGCATCTTCTATCCTGTATGGCTCAATAGAAGATACAAAAGAATAATGTTCACAAAAATGAGCAACTCGAGATCGAGTGGTTACCCCCTTGTGAATGTCACCAAGTATGGAGTTGACGGGGTGATCTCTTTGAATTGCTTGGTGGACTCTTGGGTGCGGTGGTCTTTGGTCTTGAATTTCTTGATCATCTTCCTTGTCTTGATCATCTTCATCTCCCTCTTGATCAATGTCCTCCTCTTGAGGTGGCTCATCATATTGGTCTTGATCCTCGTCCTCTTGAGCCATTTCCTTATCTTGAGTTGGTGGAGATGCATGTATGGAAGATGATGGTTGATCTTATGCTTGTGGTGGCTCTTCGGATTCCTTTGGACACACATCCCTAATGGGCATGTTCCTTAGCGCGATGCGTGGAGCCTCTTCATCATCTAGTTCATCAAGATCAACTTGCTCCACTTGGGAGCCATTAGTCTCATCAAACACAATGTCACAAGAAACTTCAACTAATCCAGTGGACTTGTTGAAGACTCTATATGCCCTTGTGTTTGAGTCATAACCAAGTAAAAAGCATTCTATTGCTTTAAGAGAAAATTTATAATTTATATCTCTCTTAATAAGAATAAAGCATTTGCTCCCAAAAACTCTAAAATAAGAAACATTGGGCTTTTTATTGGTGAGGAGTTCATACGATGTTTTCTTGAGGATTTAGTGTAGGTAGAGTCGGTTGATGGAGTAGCAAGCGGTGTTAATCGCCTCCGCCCAAAACCGATCCGGTGTCTTGTACTCATTAAGCATGGTCCTTGCCATATCCAATAGAGTTCTATTCTTCCTCTCCACAACACTGTTTTGTTGAGGTGTATATGGAGAATAAAATGCATGCTTGATGCCCTCCTCCTCAAGAAATCCTTCAATTTGAGAGTTCTTGAACTCCATTCCATTGTCGCTTCTAATCTTCTTGGTTCTCAATCCGAACTCATTTTGAGCTCGTCTCAAGAATCTCTTTAAGATCTCTTGGGTTTGAGATTTTTCCCGCAAAAAGAATACCCAAGTGAAGCGAGAATAATCATCCATAATAACAAGACAATACTTACTCCCGCTGATGCTTACGTAAGCAATCGGGCCGAAATAGATCCATGTGGAGCAGCTCAAGCGGTCTGTCAGTCGTCATGATGTTCTTATGTGGATGATGAGCTCCAACTTGCTTCCCTGCTTGACATGCTATACAAATCCTGTCTTTCTCAAAATGAACATTTGTTAATCGTAAAATGTGTTCTCCCTTTAGAAGATTGTGAAGATTCTTCATTCCAACATGAGTAAGTCGGGGGATGCCAAAGCCAGCCCATATTAGTCTTAGCAATTAAGCAAGTGTCTAGTTCAACATTGTTATCATTAAAATCAACTAAGTATAGCTTACCATCTAACACTCTCTTAAAAGCTATTGAATCATCACTTCTTCTAAAGACAGTAACACCAACATCAGTAAAGAGACAATTGTAGCCCATTTTACATAATTGAGAAACTGAAAGCAAATTGTAGTCTAAAGAATCTACAAGAAAAACATTAGAAATGGAATGTTCAGGGGATATAGCAATTTTACCCAAACCTTTGACCAAACCTTGATTTACATCCCCGAATGTAATCGTTCTTTGGGGATCTTCATTTTTCTCATATGAGGAGAACATCATTTTTCCCCTGTCATGTGATTTGTGCACCCGCTATTGATTATCCAACTTGACCCGCAGGATGCATAAACATATAAAACAAGTTTAGGACTTGTTCTTAGGTACCCAAACGGTCTTGGGTCCTTTCACATTAGAAACAAGCACCTTGGGTACCCAAACACAAGTCTTAGGACTCTTGTGTTTGCCCCGAACATATTTGGCAACTACTTTGCCTGCTTTGCTAGTAAGCACAAAAGATGCACCAAAAGTCTTAAATGAAATGCTATGTTCATTTGATGCATTTGCAGTCTTCTTTTTAGGCATTTTGATATGAGTTGAATGCCTAGAGCTAGAAGCCTCATTACTATACATATAAGCATGATGAGAAATAATATGAGATTTTCTAGCATGAATTTTCCTAATTTTGTGCTCAGGATAGTTTTCAGGATATAAAATGTAACCTTCTCTATCCTGGATCATGGGAGCCTTACCCTTAACAAAATTAGAGAGTCTGTTCTTGGGGGCATTAAGCTTGATGTTGCTTTGGCTCCCTTGTTAGAAGCCAATGCCAGGGCGTCTCCCACTATAAAAGCATGCTTCGAGCAAATTTAAATTTTTCATTCTCTAACTCGTGCTTGACAATTTTAGCATTCAATTTAGCTATGTGATCATTTTGTTCTTTAATCATAGCAATGTGAACATTCATAGCATCAACATTAACATATCTACATCTAGTGCAAATGGTGACATGCTCAACAATAGATGTAGAAATATTGCAAGCATTCAATTCTTCTATCTTAGCATTTAAACTACCATTTTCATCTCTAAGATATGAAATTGAATCATTGCAAATGTTAAGCTCTTTAGATAAATTCTCACATTTTTCTACTTCAAGAGCGTAAGCATTTTTCAACTTAACAAATTTTTTATTTTCCTAAAAATGAGCAAGTCCTCATGGCTTTCCAAGATATCATCCTTCTCGTTAATGGTTTCTATCAATTGATTTATCTTTTTCTTTTGGTCCTTGGTAAGGTTGGCAAAAAGAGAAGTTAAATCATCATTTTCATCACTAAAGCTTCCCTCATCATCGGATGTAGTATATTTGAGGGTATCTCTAGAATGTACCTTTTCTTCTTGTCGTCCTTAGCCATGAGGCATTTGTGGCCGACGTTGGGAAAGAGAAGTCCCTTTTTGATGGCGATGTTGGTGGCGTCCTTGTCGGAGGAGGAGTTGGTGGAGCTCTCGTCAGAGTCCCATTCCCGCCCTACATGCGCCTCGCCATCCTTTTTCTTGTAGTATCTCTTCTTCTCCATCTTCTTCTTCCCTTTCTTGTCGTCGTCCCTATCACTGTCACTTGTATATGGACATTTAGCAATAAAGTGATCAGACTTACCACACCTATAGCAAACCCGCTTGGAATAGGGTTTGTAGTCCTTCCCCTTCCTTTGCTTGAGGATTTGCCGAAAGCTCTTGATGATAAGAGCCATCTCCTCATTGTCGACCTTGGAGGCGTCAATTGGTAGTCTACTTGCTTTCCCCTTCCTTCTTCTCTTCCATTGCTTTGAATGCCACAGGTTGCACCTCGGGCGTGGAGGCGGCACCTTGCTCCAAGTTGACAATGTGTTTGGAGTCTTTGATCATAAGTTCAAAGCTCACAAACTTGCCAATGACTTCCTCGGGGGACGTCTGTTTGTATCTAGGATCTCCACGAATTAATTGAACTTGAATAGGATTACGAAAAACAAGAGATCTTAGAATAACCTTGACCATTTCATGGTCATCCCATTTGGTGCTCCCGAGGTTGCGCACTTGGTTGACCATTATTTCTTTGGCATTTTTCAACCCTTGCACCTTATTATATTCCTCTCGACACAAGGAGGCGAGGAGTATAGAAGATGCTTGGGAATTAAAATGCCTTATTTGGGTGGCCTCATCGGAGTCATAATCCCCGTCGCCCACCTATGGTGCCTGCGCTCCAAACTCAACAATATCCCATATGCTTTTGTGGAGTGAGGTTAGATGATGCCTCATTTTATCACTCCACATACAATAATCCTCACCATCAAAATATGGTGGTTTGCCTAGGGGTAATGAAAGTAAAGGAGGGTGTTTAGGAATGCGAGGATAGCGTAGAGGCATCTTACTATACTTCTTGTGCTCTTGGCGCATCGAAGTGGTAGATTCGGCGCCGGATGTGGAAGGTGTTGAAGAGTCGGTCTCATAGTAGACCACCTTCTTCATTTTCTTTTTCTTATTGTCATCCTTCCTATGTGACTTGATGGAGGAAGCGGATTCCTCCTTGTGCTTGCCGCCGGCCTCCCTTGATGGAGTCCGTTCATCGTTCTTCCTTCCCAAGCCTTCGGGCTTTTCGCCAATGACCATCTCCCTCTTGGCGTGTTCTCCCGAAATCACTTCAAGTTGTTAGACTCTAATGAAGTACCATGCTCTGATACCAATTGAAAATCACCTAGAGGGGGTGAATAGACGAAACCTAAAAATTATAGACTTTAAACACGCACTATACTCGGGGTTAGTGTTAGAAATAATTTGGAGTGCGTAAGATAGTTCTCCTTGCCAAGAGTTGCTCAATCAATGCGGATAACTTTGGGAGCCAACTCAAATTAATATGAGCAAGGGAACTTTAAGAGAGAGGAAAGAAAGGGGAAACAAATCAAGTGGAGATCAACACAAATGAACACGACGATTTGTTTACCGAGGTTCGGTTTCAAAGAATGTAGTCCCCGTTGAGGAGGCCACAAAGGCCGGGTCTATTCCAACCCTTTCCCTCTCTCATTCGGTCACATAGACCGATCGAGTGCTTTCTCCTTAATCACTTGGGTCACTAAGAACCCGCAAGGATCACCACACACTGAGGTGTCTCTTGCTAGCTTTACAAAGCACTTAGAAGTTTAGAGTGAGAAGAAGAGAGAAATCCAAGCAACAATAGCAATAAAAGAAACACAAATGATCCTCTCTCAAGTCTCTAAGCAATTTAGTTGATTTTGGAGCTTGGAGGGGATTGAATGCTTTGATTGTGTCTTTGAAGTGTTTGCCTTTGCTCTTGTATTGAATGAGAAGTGTAGGAGGCTTGGATGGCTTGAATGGTGGTGGTTGGGGGTATATTTATAGCCCTAACCACCATTCCAGCCGTTGTTGTCGATGGGCACACCGGACATGACATTGTTCATTGTCCGGTGCATGCCATGTAAGCATACCGTTGAGGTTTGGTGCATGCCACGTCAGCCCAACAGTCCGGTGTGTTTTGACTTCATAGGTCTGACTTCTGACTTCTAAGCTTTCCACTGTTCACTGTTCACCGCAGTCGACCATTGGGCGCAGTTGACCGTTGCTCCGTTAGCTCACCGGACATGTCCGGTGCACATCGGATAGTTTGGCGAATTATAGCGGAGTGACTCCGAGAAAACCCGAGAGCGCCCAGTTCGTGAGGTGCTCGACCTGGACACCGGACAGTGTCCGGTGCGCCACTGGCAGCACCAATGCTTGTCTTTGCTCCAAACTTTGTAGAGTTCCTCAACTTATTTTCTTTGTTGGTTTATGTTGAACTTTATGCACCTGAGATAATTGACAACTCAACAAACTAGTTAGTCCACGTGGTTTGTGATGAACGTCAAACACCAAAATCGATTATAGGAAATGTTTTAAGTCCATTTCCCTTTCAATTTAAGAGGACTTAAAAAAGAAATAATGGTGGTATTGATTAAAAACAGATGTTGCCACTAACATGGTGTTATGTGATGTATATCAAAGAGTGAAGGCAGAACATCAGAGGCCAGCAGGTTTGCTACAACCCTTAAAAGTGCCTGAATGGAAATGGCAAGAAATCAGACTGGATTTCATAGTTCGAGTATAGCATACCCGTGATGACTATGAATCCATATGCGTTATTGTGGATAGGTTAAGTAAAGTTGCATATTTTATATCAGTGAAGACCACTTATTCTAGAGCCAAGTTGGCTAAACTATATATGGCAAGGATGTGTATTTACATGGTATTAATAGGAAGTTTGTATCAAATCGAGAAACTCAGTTACACACGATTTTGGCAAAAGTCACATGAATCAATGGATACCAAGCTTAACATCAGTTCTGCGCAAACGGATGACCAAATGGAGAGAACAAAACAGATTATGGAAGATATGCTTAGAGCTTAGGTTAAGATTTGAGGATACTAAGTTAGGTTTTCTTTCTTCCCTTCTTCTACTTGTTGTTCTAACTGAGTAGCAACCTGAATTCATAACTTATGAGGGGGTTTGCTCGGATTCTAGAATTTAGGGTTAGGGTCCAAGCCCAAAACCATGGCTCTAGTACCACCCTTAGTTTGTTTGGACCCTAGCTACTAGAAACTATAGAAAAGGATTTTGTCTTCGAAATTGATGTTAGATGCCATAAGGGTGATCAGAGTTGATGAGGATGACGATAATGATCTTCTCTTCACTAGCCACATAAAGATTAGATTGGATCTTGGTGTGTGTGGTGAGGGGTACGATGAACATTGGTTCATGTGTTATTAGCCCTTTGTCCATTTATTTATGTGTTGTGAAGTAAGATCATAAAAAGTTGTTATATCTCTAATCAAGACACGAGCACTAGTGTTCATCAACTCGTCTCCTGACCGAGCTAGATGTGATTGACCCAACACTCATGAGCAGGAAAAATAACGTGGGTGATGTGATTCCAGAAGAGGTATGGATAGGTAAACCAATTAATTATTCTAATCTTAGATTCTTTCGTTGTCCTGCTTATGCTCATGTTAACAATAGGAAGCTAGTGCCTAGAGCTTAAAAATGCACTTTTATTGGCTATGGATCTTGTGTCAAAGGATATCATTTATTATGTGCTGATTCTAAGAAGGTGATTGTCAGTCGTGAGGTTACTTTTGATGAAAGTACATTTTCTTCCTCTACAGGTGTTTCTGATAGTGGTTCCTCATCCACATCTATGCCTGAAACTACTAATAAAAATCTTGAGGTAGACGTACCTATTAATGTTGATTCTGTTACTCCTATTACACAGTCAGATTCAGTTTTTGTACCTCCTATTAGCAACAATCACTATATTGCTCAAGATAGACCTAGAAAGAATATTGTTTTGCCACATCGATATCGTGACACTGATAGTATGGCCCATTATGCTCTCATTGTTGCTCAAGAAACTAATGATGCATTTGAACCTTCTTATTCGGAAGCTATCTCATGTGATAATTCATCCAAGTGGTTAGTTGGTATGAATGATGAAATTAAAGTCTTCGGAAGAGTTATATGTTGGAACTTGCTCTCAGTTGCAAGGGGATCCAACAAGAGTGAACAGTGATGACAACAGGGCACTCGTGCTAGATGGCAAAAGCTCTGTTAATCTGGCCTCTCACGGGCACTGTACAGGGGTATTTATAGGTACCTGAGCGCGCAGCACCTCGAGCTAAGGACGCATGTGCCCTCAGGTACCTAGGTTATCCCAAGAATATTCCCATAAAGCGGGGTTACAGACCGTAATTACAGGAATGCTTTTACAACATAGGCCCGTAACACAGGGCGGCCAAGCGGGGCCCGTTACGACGGGCCGGATTGCACGTGGGCCTCCGAGCTGGGCGAGGCCGCGCCGTGGGATGCCCTTCGTCGCCAGTCTTCGCTTGGAACGGAAGAAGCGAAGGGTGTCCCCGCCTGTTTTGTTTCTGTCAGTTCAGCTGCTGCAGCGAAGGCTTCGAGTGAAGGGTGGCGCCTTTGCCTTCGCCCCAACATTTGCCCTCCGAGGGACCAGTTCGACAAAGTCACCTGGTGCCGAAGACGTCGTTAGATGGCTGAGACGCTGCCCTCGCTCGAAGTGGTTCCGCGGGGGTTTTTGATGTGACCGTTGATTGACGGCGTACTGTTGGATTGCGGGTTTCCCGAAGCGCCGCGCCCTGTCTATAAAAGGGGGCGGGGGTCGGCGCTTCTTGAACTTCACCTTCCGCGCTTCGCGAAAACCCTAGCCGCCCTTTCCGCCGACTTGCTGCTCGTCTGCCTGCCGCGGTCTTGTTCGCCGGAGATCTGGCTCGAGTGAAGCAGACCGCCCGCCGCCGCCGACGGTACGTTGCGATGCCGTCCTCGTCTTCTTCCGCTGCCGCTTCGCCGCCGGCCGTTCCCTCGCCGCCGGCCGCCGCCTCGTCTGAGGAGACGCTGAGTAGCTTAATGGTGGAGGAGTTGCACGCCGGCGACTCTGTTGATTTCGGCGTATCGCGGATCTCGTCGGCCCGCGTGCAGGATATGCAGCGGTTGGGTTACTTCGGCGGCGGAGTTGGTCGAGTCCCGGGGGCGGAGGAAGTCCCCGAGCCAGAGGGCGAGTTGGTCGTTTTCGAGGCGTTCTTCGCCGCCGGGCTCCGCTTGCCTGCGCACCGGTTTGTTGGCGAAGTCCTGCGCAGGTTCAACGTTCAAATACACCAGCTGACACCGAATGCCATAGTGGCACTGTCGAAGTATGTCTGGGCGACGACTTCGTACGGCGGACAGCCATCGGTGGAAGTTTTTGCGAGGTATTATTGTTTGCATTGGCAGAAGAGGATGATTGGAGGCGAAGTCGCTCAGTTTGGATCCTGCACATTCACGCCGAAGACCGGCAAAACCACGATGCAGGTGGTCGAGTTGGTTCCTTGCGCCCGCAACAAATGGGGCAACTGGAATGAATTTTGGTTTTACGTCGCTGAGGGTACCGTCGAAGGCCATGAGGGACTCCCCGTGTCCGCGATGTGTTCTCATTTTTACTCAGCGTATCCGCCCTTTGAAGTGGCGGAGGAGGATGAGGACGAAGGGGCTCTTCGGTGCGCCGCCGGCCTGAGCAGTGGGCGCGACTTGGTTGAAGAGTTTGTGGCGTACGGGGTGTGGCCATTGGCGCGTGGCTGGGCGTTGGGCGAAGTATGCCCTCGCCAGATGCCTTTTCATGGTGGAAGGGTGGTGCGGAGTCCCGCCTTCGCCTTGAATCTGCAAAGTCGCGATCCGGCCGCCGTTGTGCGTGAGGCGGAGGATGGGGCGGTGCGGCTTGTTGGACGCTATGTGCCGAGGACAGAGGGCCAGCGCAGCTGGGATATCCGCGGGTCGAATGACCGCTTGAACCGGGTTTTTGAATTAAATCAATTGCCGTATGACGGCTACCCTGGTCAAGACGATGTGGACCGCCGTGGGAAGAGACCGGCGGTGAAGACCGGAGACGACCCTGCGCCGGCGGCCGCCCCGTACTCTAAAAAGAGAAAATTAGGTACTGCTATGGGAGGACTTGGGGTTTCTGATCGTTTTGCTAGAGAGTTGACGAAGACGTGCGCGGCCCCGGGGGAAAGGATGTCTTCGCCCGAGCTCCGGGAGTCTTCGGCTCGGATGCTGAGGGTTACCGGGGGTTGTTGGCCTAGGAATGTTCCTGTCCCCCGCGCGGCTGGCGAGGATTTTTTTTACATCTCGCATGGTTCGTGAATGGAGGGTTTTTCCTTACGGGCGGAATATTGCTGTTGTTGTGTCAGCAGTGATGGACAAGGATCGCCAGGGAGCTGCACAAAAGCGCCAGGCGGCTATCAGGCTCGTTGAAGCCAGGCCGAAGAGGCAGCGGGGGACTGCGAAGGCTGCGGCCTCCGGCGGAGGCCGGCCGCCGCTGGCGGCGAAGTCGAGCGTCCCTGCATCTAGCAAGACGCCGGAGGCAACGACAGGCGCCGAAGGCTCGAAGTCGGCGAAGGCGGTGCCGCCGTCCAGCGGAGTGGCGGAGGTCGCGAGGGCGGCCCGAGCGTTGCCGTTGGCGGGCAAACGTGTCGCCGACTTCGTCACTGATATTAGCGTGGACGACTATCTCGGTGGTAGGTCGTTGGCCTTTTTTTTATTTTTTTAATCGGTTCATTGGTACGCTGCAGGGCTGGGCGAAGGCCAACTTGCTGTGGTTGCGCCTGGCGCGGCGACCACGACGGCTGCCGCAGCGCCGAAGGCGAAGGGCGGGGCTCTTAGCGCCGGTGGCGAGGCGTCGGCCCTCGCGGTTGTCATGGATGAGGCGGGCGCTGCGTCCCGCCGGCTGGCGGAGGCGACGGAGGCGCTACGTCAGGTCCGCTGAGTTGGACCTCGCCCCCCTTTTTTTAGGACCGCAGTCTTACGATTGTTCTGCAGGTGGCTGACTTCGCTAGCCGCACTGCGTCGGGGGCCCTCACGGCAGCCGTGGCTGCCGAATTCGAAAGACTTCGGACGCAACACGCTGACGCCGTCCGCGAAAAATCGGTCGCCGACAGCAAGTGCCGCAAGCTGGCGGAGAAGGTGGCCACACTGGAGGACGAGAAGGCCGCCCTCCGTCGCCAGCTGGCGGGGGAAAGGAGGGAGACCAACGAAGCCCTTGTCAAGGCGCAGGCTGCGCAGGCGGAGGCCAACCTGGCACGGGCGGAGGGCAATCTTGCCAGGGAGCGCGCCGAGCAGTTGCAGGAGCGGCTCACCGCCCTGGAGAGCCGCGTGAAGGGGGCCGAGGCCGCGGCACGAGCAGAGGCGGAGCGGACGCGCCAACTGCTCGTAGATACATATCATGGCCTGGGCGCGGGGACCGGTGAATTCGAAGTACCGGACCGAGAGCCCGGACTTCGGTGCCTGGAGTGGGTGCAGGAGGAGCTGCAGGCGCTCCCCACTGTTGTGGAGGGGTTTATGGCGTATGCCTCCCTGGTCACCTGCGAGGGGGCGATGAACGCGCTCTCCCGCGAAGGGTGCCGGCATTTCGAGGTCTTCGACCAAGTCGAAGAGGACTTTGAGCGAGATATCTTCAAGGTCGAGGACCCCGTAGTGAAGGATTCTGCTGGGGCTATCTTCGACCGGCTGTGGGGTCCACACGGGCGCGAGGTGGTCAGGGAGCGCGCCGAGACGGCGAGGGCTCAGGTAACGTTTTCGCTTGTTTGGTATTTGTTGGACGTGGGCTGTGTGCGTGTTTGATGAATTTTGTGTGTTTTGGCTTAGGCGGCGCGTGGCGAGAGGGTCGACGACTTCGGGGCGCTGAACAGCATGTTGGCTGACCCGGAGTCGGCCCCGGCGGAGGCTGTGTCCGAGGTCACCCTGGCGCCGACCCTGGCCGCATCCGCTGCGGCCGGCGAAGGCCTGCCCCCAGAGGTCACCGAAGGCGTGCCTGATGCTTCTGCAGCTGCCGCGCCGAGTGCTGAGGCTCCCGCAGCGGTAGTGGCGGAGATAACAGCGGAAGCAGCGGCAGAGCCAACAGCGGAGGCTCCCGCAACGTCAGGGCCGTCGCAGGTGGCGTAGTAGGTGTAGAGGGTTGGGGGAGTTTGTACATGTTACTGAATTTTGGTTGCTGCGCAGGTTCAAGATTTTGGGCCTGCGCACGCAACCGCTACTACTAAATTTTTGGCGGCTACGACCGCGGAAGATGGTAATGAATGTGGTGGTTCTTCATCTGAGTTTTTTGATTGTGCTGACTCTGGGAGCTCGATTGAGTGGACGGAGTCGTCGGAGGACTTGGACTACTTCGCGGCCTTGGATGTGGCTGCGACGGAGGCCTCGCCGCACGCCACGGATGCAGGAGATGTGCCAGGTCCTTGCACCGGGCGACGGCGGCGAAGGGCAGTTGTGAAACGTGTGGTTAGTGGGGCGGAGGGGGCTCGGCTTCGTGTAAGTGGGGCTGGTCGGCAGGAACTGTTGTCTTTGCCGACCGCCGAGAATATAGGTGAAGGGGAACTGCGAAGTCTTTTTGCGGGTGAGGAGCTCAGGATAATGTTATTTAATTATAGGGAGATGGGAATTATTCCTAAGGTTGAGCCGATGTAGAGTGTGGTGCCCTCGCTTGTATATGTAGAGGCTTGTATGATGAAATTGTGTGCCCTCGCGTGCATATGTGTGTGCGAAGGCGTTGTGTACTTTGTCTGGTTTGTTTTGTTGCGCTGTGTTGGCGTGACTATAGTTGGTCTTGGCGTGGACGGTTTGATGTTGTCGTTTCAGCCTTTGTTGTGCTAGTCCGGTTGTACCCTTAGGTGTCTTCTGCACAGATAGTCTTCGGTTTTTTCGCACTTGTTGTGCTAACCCGGCTGCACCGTTAGGCGACTTCTGCGCGGATAGTCTTCGCGATAGACTTAGATTTTTTTCGGCACTTGTTGTGCTAATCCGGCTGCACCCTTAGGCGACTTCTGCGCGGATATTCTTCGCGATAGACTTAGATTTTTTTCGCACTTGTTGTGCTAATCTGGCTGCGCCCTTAGGCGACTTCTGCGCGGATAGTCTTCGTGATAGACTTAGATTTTTTTTCGCACTTGTTGTGCTAATCCGGCTGCACCCTTAGGCGACTTCTGCGCGGATAGTCTTCGCGATAGACTTAGATTTTTTTTTCGCACTTGTTGTGCTAATCCGGCTGCACCCTTAGGCGACTTCTGCGCGGATAGTCTTCGCGATAGACTTAGATTTTTTTCGCACTTGTTGTGCTAATCCGGCTGCACCCTTAGGCGACTTCTGTGCGGATAGTCTTCGCGATAGACTTAGATTTTTTTCGCACTTGTTGTGCTAATCCGGCTGCACCCTTAGGCGACTTCTGCGCGGATAGTCTTCGTGATAGACTTAGATTTTTTTTTTCGCACTTGTTGTGCTAATCCGGCTGCACCCTTAGGCGACTTCTGCGCGGATTTGTCGCACGCGAGGGTAGCTAGCGCTTAGCCTCGCTGTGACCTCGTGGTGGTCGAATGTCGAAGACCGTCATCGCGGTCTTTTTCGACGCATGTCTTTGCGGGGGATTTTTCACGCATATATTACATGGCTCCGCCTCGTTAAAAACCTCACCCCCCGGGAGGAAAAGAGTGCGGGCCGGTGCAAGATTGTTTTTGCGAATTACAAGGGCGAAGACAGCCCTGAGGAATCAAACAAAAAATTTGCGGAGGTTGTCGATGTTCCAGGAGTGCTCCAGGTCCTCGCCGTTTGGCGTAGTGAGCCTGTAAGCGTTGGGGGAAGCTTTTGTCTTGACGATGAAAGGGCCCTCCCACCTGGGCTCCAGCTTGCCCTTGGACTCCGTCCGAGCTATTCGAATGAGTACGAGGTCCCCCTCGCTGAACTCCCTCGGGATGACTGAGTGGTCGCGCCATGCTTTGGTCTGGGCTTGATATTTGTTCAGGGCCTGTAGGGCGAAGACACGGTCTCCATCGATGAGATCCTTTGAAGTTGGCTCGTCCACATCAGGGACGGCTGACGGAACTATTCGCGGGGACCCGTGCTTTATTTCTTGCGGGGTCATGGCCTCCGATCCGTATAGAAGACGGAAGGGAGTAAACCCGGTCGCCCTGCACTCAGTCGTGTTTAGTGCCCAGACTGCCTCGGGTAAGAAATCGGTCCATCTGCCCTTTTTTTCATCAAGGAGCATTTTCTTGATAGCTATGAAGATTTTCCCGTTGGCGCGCTCCACGACCCCGTTGGACTGCGGATGATAGACTGAGGCGAAGGCAAGCTTGGTGCCGATGGATAAACAAAAATCCTTGAAGTCTTGGTTGTCAAACTGCTTGCCGTTGTCGACTGTTAGTTCGGACGGTACTACGAAGCGGCAAACGATGTTCTGCCAGAAGAATTTCTGGGCAGTCTTTGACGTTATTGTAGAAACAGCCCGTGCCTCGATCCATTTGGTGAAGTACTCGACCGCGACGAAGGCGAACTTAAGGTTCCCCTGAGCGGTGGGCAGGGGTCCGACAATGTCGAGACCCCAGCGCTGGAGAGGCCATGTGTGGGCGATCAGCTTTGTATACTGCGAAGGGCCGCCTGACCGAGGAGAAAACTTCTGGCAGGCTTCGCAGGACCGAGTGATCCGATTTGCGGCGCAGATCATTGCGGGCTAGTAAAAACCCTGGCGGATCACCTTAGCAGCTAGGGCCCTCGGCCCCGCGTGTGAGCCGCACGTGCCACTGTGGACTTCGTGTAGAATCTGCATGCCTTCGGCCTCGGTGACGCACTTAAGCATTGGCTGACTGACCCCTTTTTTGTAGAGTTGGCCTTCAATCAGAGCGAAGTCTCGGCTTCGATGTCTGAGACGCTTGGCCTCACTGATGTCGGCTGGATGATAATACCCCTGCAGGAACAGGGTTATGGGTGCCCGCCAGTCTTCGGTCATGATGAGGTTGACTGTGCGGTGGCCCTCGTTGTCATTGGTTATTTGGAGCCCTTCGGGGCTCTGGACTGCTGGCGTGCCGATGACATGAAAGAACACGTCGGAGGGCAGAGTTTCGCCCCTGGCCGCGGCCTTGGCCAGTGCGTCGGCCTCCTCATTCTTGGCCCGATCCACATGCTGCAAGGTGAATCCCTTGAACTGCCTCTCGAGACTTCGGATGGCCGCGAGGTACTGCATGAGTGCGGGGTCCTTGGCTGCATAGTCTTTCTCGACTTGGCCGGCAACTACCTTGGAGTCTGTTTTGATGATGCAGGTGGTGACTCCGAGGGCCCTTAGCTTGCGGAGGCCGAGGATGACTGCTTCGTATTCTGCTATATTATTTGTGCATCTGTCGGATTCCAGATTGAAGCTGAGTCGTGCTGCATATCTGTGCTTGACCCCGACTGGTGAGGTTATGACTGCAGCGACGCCTGCCCCCGCATGGCACCATGCGCCGTCGCAATGGATCGTCCAAGTCCTCTCTGCGGACGGATCTGGCTGTGTTGTTGGCCCAGTCCAGTCGACGACGAAGTCTGCCAGGACTTGAGACTTGATAGCTGTCCTGGGCTCGAAGCAGATGTGGTAGCCGGAGAGTTCGGCCGCCCACTTGGCAATCCTCACCGACGCCTCCGGGTTTCTGAATAATTCGCTGAGCCCCCTATTTGAGGTGACTCGGACCTTGAATGCTTCGAAGTAATGGCGCAGTTTGCGCGACGACATAACGACTGCGTAGGCAATCTTCTCCAGCTCTGTCATGTTGCACTTGGACGGTGTCAGCACTTCGGAGACATAATACACGGGGCACTGCCGGACCACGCCCTCGACAGTCTGCTCCTGCACTAGTGCCGCGCTGACCGCATGTGGCGAAGCCGCGACGTAGAGCAGCAGGGGGAGCGAGGGGTCGGGGCTGGTAAGGACGGCCAACTCTGTCAGGTACTGTTTTAATGAGGCGAAGGCCGCCGCCTGCTCTGGTCCCCAGGCGAAGTCTTTTGCACCACGGAGTGTCTTGAGGAAGGGGAGACTTCGTTCGGCGGACCTGGATATGAATCTGTTGAGAGCGGCCAATCTGCCCGTCAGGCGCTGGACGTCCCTGACTGACTGCGGAGGCATCATGTCCAAGATAGCCTGAATCTTGGTTGGGTTGGCCTCGATGCCGCGGTGTGATACCAGGTAGCCCAATATTTTGCCCTGGCGAACGCCGAAGACACACTTTTCCGAGTTTAGGCGGAGTTGTGCGTCCCGCATGTTCGCGAATGTTTCGGTGAGGTCGGCGAGGTGGTCCTCCTTGCTCTTGCTGGCGACGACAATGTCGTCTACATATGTGAATATGTTTCTGCCAACCTGCCCCTCGAGCACTGTTTTGGTAAGCCTGGAGAAGGTTGACCCGGCGTTCTTGAGTCCCTCCGGCATTCTGATGAAGCAATATGTGCCGAAGGGTGTTATGAAGCTGGTGCTAGCCTTGTCCTCTTCCTTCATGTATATCTGGTGATAACCGGAGAAGCAATCGAGGAGGGACATGACCTCGCATCCGGCCGCGCTATCGACTATTTTGTCGATCCGTGGCAACGGGAAATTGTCCTTTGGGCAGGCTTTATTGAGACTGGTGAAGTCGATGCACATTCGCCACTTCCCGCTCTTTTTCTGCACCATTACGACATTGGAGAGCCATGTGGGGTAAGCCACCGGCTCGATGAATTTGGCCTCCAGGAGGCGGTGCACTTCTGCCTTGGCGGCCTCCGTCTTTTCGTCGGACATCTTGCGAAGCCGCTGCTTTTTCGGCCGCACCGAAGGGTCGATTCCCAGACTGTGCTCAATTATTGAACGGCTGACCCCGACCAGATCGAGGGCCGACCAGGCGAAGACATCTTTGTTCTTGGACAGGCAGCAGAGGAGCTTTTCTTCTTCGTGCGAAGTGAGGTCTTCGCTGATAATAACTGTCTGCCTGGGCGTGGCCTGGTCGAGGGGGACGGTCTTGGTCCCGTCGTGGCACTGCAGCTGCGCCTTGTCATGCTGCTTATTGGTTGGGCTAGCAGGCGCGGGGGCTTCGCGTTGGGCCGTGAGGCAGTGCACGTTTCTTTGACCGGGCACAAAGTCCCGCTCGATGTTACGCGCAGTCTGTTGATTGCCGAAGACTGTGATAACGCCTAACGGACCTGGTATCTTCATACATAGGTACAGTCCGTGAATGGCTGCTTCGAACTTATTGATGGAGCCCCGGCCCATGATGGCATTGTAAGGGTATACCATATCCACAATGTCAAAGGTTATTTGCTCACTTCGGGCATTGGGTGCTACACCGAAGGAGAGAGGCAACTCTATTTTGCCGACGGGGAAGGTGCCCTTACCGCCGAAGCCATACAACGGGTTGTCCGAAGGCTTAAGCAGGCTGTGGCTTATGCCCATGCGATCGAAGGCGTGGAGGAAGATGATGTCCGCCTGGCTGCCGTTGTCAACGAGGACCTGATGCAGGTCCCAGCCTGCCACGCTGCAATTGATAACCATGGCATCGCAGTGGGGGGCGCTGCGCAAGTCGACGTCCCGTGCGTCGAAGGTTAGCGGTATGTGGGACCACCTTGTCTGCACGACTGGGCCCGTGACAGCGACATGGTTGATGCTGCGGTAGTGGTCCCGCTTCTGCCGCTTGGTGTCGAAGTCGGTGCTGGACCCCCCGGTTATCATGTGGATGACTCCGCGATATGGTTGATCGGCGAAGTCTTCCTGCTTTGGGGCATGGGGGATGTTTGGGTGTTGCTGGTGTGGTGGTGGGGGTGGAGGAGGTACAATTTGTACTTCCTGGTGGTGTTGGTAAGCGTGGTGCGGTGGATGCGGGGCAGGAGCGAGGATATATGGCAGAGGGGGTTGCTGGTAGTTGTGCGCGACAATTCTGGGGTTGTCGGCTGGCTGCGCCCGTGCCATTCTGTCTCTGGTAGCCTTCGTCTCGGGGCAGTCTTTGGTTTGGTGGGCGCAGTCTTCGCCATGGAAGAGGCAGTAGAATCGGCGCGGCGGCTGCGCATGCCCTCGGCCCCTGCCACGAGTGCCGTTACCGCGGCCCTGGGGGGATATTCCTGGCGACGAGGGGGGTCGGCAGCGGGATGCTGGTTGGCGATGTTGTGCACCTGCTGCTGATTGCGGCCATCTCGACCAGAGTCTAGCTGTGGAGTCCTTGTCCACGTGCGGCTGGACTGTGGAGCATCTTTTGGCTTCCTCTGGGACTCAATCTTGCGCTGGTGGAGCTCTTCGGATCTGGCGTACTTTTCAAACAGCTGATATAACTCTTGGAGGTTCTTTGGCGGATCTCTGATGCAGTGGCTGTAAAGGACGCCGGCGCGAAGACCATTGATAGCATAGTGGATGGCAATCTGGTCATCGACTGAGGGTAGCTGTGACTTGAGTGTTAGAAATTTGCGGTAATACTCCCTCAGGGTCTCCTTTTCTAGCTGCTTGCAGAGCGAAAGCTCGGCCAGGGCGTCGGTGTCTGGGCGGTACCCTTGGAAGTTGAGCAGGAACTTGTCCCGGAGACTTCTCCAGGAATCAATGGACAACGGAGGCAACCTGGTGAACCAGGTGAGTGCGAGGCCCTCGAGGGCGATGATGAAAGACTTCGCCATTGTGGCGTCGTCCCCCCCGGACGATGCAACGGCGACCTGGTAACTCATTATGTATTGAGCCGGGTCGGTGCTGCCGTTGTACTTGGGGTAGGTCCCTGCCCGGAAGTTAGCTGGCCACGGCGTCACTTGCAGGTGAGGCGCCAGGGGACTTCGCTCATCGAGATAGTTGACCCCTTGGAATGGCGCGGCGTGCGGGAAGGTGTGGTCGCGTTGAGGGAAACGCGGGTCCTCCGGTTGCGCGCGGTGTTGCAGGGGTGGCCCATGCTGCAGGCCGGGGTGGCCTTCGCGCGTGTCTTCGTCTTGTGCGCACTGCTGGAGGGGTGACTCGTGCTGCAGGCCGAGGTGGCCTTCGCGCTGCATCAGTGCAATCTCCCGCTCGAGCTCCTGGGCCTTGTGCTCTTCGTCGCGTATCATTTGTCGCACTTTGGCTAGTGCGGACACGCGTTGGCGCTTGGCCTCCAGTATCTCCTTCTGCCTCTGGAGATTGCGGTTCTTGAGGCGCAGGGCGCGCAGCTGTAGCTGTTCTTCTGCTGAGACGCCGAGGACCTCACCGTCCTCGGCGAGGTCCGCGCCCTCCGGTGGTGCGAAGCCTGAGGGTGGCTGCGGTTGTCCCTCAGGGTCGCAGGTGCGGAGGGTGTCGTCTTCGCATGCGTGAGGGACATCGTCTTCAGTGGCCTCTTGGTGGGTGGATTGGGTGAGGGCGAGGGCCTTGCCCTTTCTTGCGGCGAGCAGTGCTGCCTTCGCAGCCTCGTCAGCCTTCGGGTTAGCTCTTTTGGGTGCCATCGCGGGTGGTTTTCTCGTAGCACGAACGGTGGGCGCCAAATGTTGGAACTTGCTCTCAGTTGCAAGGGGATCCAACAAGAGTGAACAGTGATGACAACAGGGCACTCGCGCTAGATGGCAAAAGCTCTGTTAATCTGGCCTCTCACGGGCACTGTACAGGGGTATTTATAGGTACCTGAGCGCGCAGCACCTCGAGCTAAGGACGCATGTGCCCTCAGGTACCTAGGTTATCCCAAGAATATTCCCATAAAGCGGGGTTACAGACCGTAATTACAGGAATGCTTTTACAACATAGGCCCGTAACACAGGGCGGCCAAGCGAGGCCCGTTACGACGGGCCGGATTGCACGTGGGCCTCCGAGCCGGGCGAGGCCGCGCCGTGGGATGCCCTTCGTCGCCAGTCTTCGCCTGGAACGGAAGAAGCGAAGGGTGTCCCCGCCTGTTTTGTTTCTGTCAGTTCAGCTGCTGCAGCGAAGGCTTCGAGCGAAGGGTGGCGCCTTTGCCTTCGCCCCAACATTATACATGGTTGAGCTTCCTGCAGGTAAAAATCCTTGAAAGTGCAAGTGGATTTATAAGAAGAAGGAAGGTATATCTAGAGTTGAACTTGCAAGATTTAAAGCTCGTTTAGTTGTGAAAGGTTTCGAATAAAGGGAAGGTATTGATTTCAATGAGGTGTTCTCTCCTGTTGTTCGTCACACTTCTATTCGAGTTATGCTTGCTATTGTTGCTTTATGTGATTTGGAGTTAGAGCAACTTGATGTTAAACTGCATTTCTTCATGGAGATTTAGATGAGGAGATTTATATGACACAACCTCAGGGTTTCTATGTTCCTGGTCAAGAGCATTTAGTTTGTCATTTACAAAAATATTTTTATGGTTTGAAACAAGCTCATAGGCAGTGGTATAAGAGGTTTGACTCGTTCATGCTTGCACATGGTTATTCTTGAAGCAATTATGATTATTGTATTTATTTGAAGCAGTTCCCTATTGGATCTTTTATGTATTTACTGCTTTATGTTAATGATATGTTGATTGCTTCTCATGACAAGTCATTGGTTGATGAATTGAAGGCTCAACTTAGTCATTAATTTGTTATAAAAGATCTTGGACCAACAAAAAAGATTCTTGGGATGAAAATTCAGCATGATCATCGTGCTGGTACCCTTTTTCTATTTCATAAAAGTTATATTGAGAACGTTCTTGAAAAGTATAATCTCAGTAATTGTAGATCTATTGCTACACCATTTGCTTCACATTTTAAATTATCATCGAGGCAATGTCATGTTACTGAAGCTGAGAAAGAACACTTGTTTCACATAATGTATTCTAATGTTGTTGGGAATCTCATGTATGCTATGATCTGTACAAGACCCGATTTGGCTCATGCTGTTAGTGTGGTTAGCAGATTTATGCACTATCCTAGTAGAGAACATTGGAATGCAGTAAAGTGGATTCTTCGCTACTTGAAAGGTACTTCTCATTTTGGATTAATGTTTGACAAAATTCAGTGAAGGAAATTGATGTTATGGGATTTGTTGAGGGATCTATTTATTCTGACTTTGTTGGTGATCTTGATAAGAGACGCTCCATATCTGGCTATATTTTTTTCATTTTGTGGTTTGTAGGATCTAGGACATTGGCTAGAGGGGGGTGAATAGACGATTTTAACTTAAATCAAAGGCACTAGAGAAATTTAATCAATACAACAAGAGATATAAATTTCCTAGCTATGATAGGCAAGCAAACTATGATGAACTATTATGGCAATACTACAAATGATAGACAATACACAAATTATTAACTACTTGCAAAGTAATAAGTAAAGAGTGAAGAGAATGACATCGAGATTTATCCCATTGTATCGGTGATTTGCCGATCACCCCTAATCCACGTTGAGGTGGAATTCAAGCTCTCACTTGCTCCTCTATCAAGACGTGGCTTGATCTTTGAGCCAAGTGGACAAGAAATCACTCAATACCACGATTACACTAGTGTCGCCTTTGTCGCTCCGGCGAGGTGGGCACGAACCTCTCACAAACAACACCGCGGCTCCTCCACAATCTTCACGGAGAGATCGACAGAGACAACACCCGAACCATCTTGGAGGCGGCAACCTCCAAGAGTAACAAGACAATGAAGCTTACCCGGTGTACCACCTAATGCCTCAAAGATCACCAATGGATGCAAATGTACTAGAAGCTCTCAATCACTCACTAGAATGCAATCTCAAGCAAGGAGTGTGAGAGTTTGAGTTAGAGGATCACAAATGAGCTCAATGTATGGTAGGAATGGCCAAGAGAGCCCTCACACATGAGCTCCACTTCTATTTATAGCCTCCATTTCAATAATAGCCGTTATGTGCAACTAGCACAACTTCTGAGCACACGTGGACGGTCCGCGCCCTATGGCCGGACGGTTCACCGTACAAGTAATGTCTATAATTCCCGTTTGAAACATGTCAAAGCTGTTAGAAAAAGACAAGCCCGGCCGGTCTGCCTCCCAGGTCGGACGGTCCGAGACCTGTCAACTTGAAACGCTAGAACACTGACCTCATTGAAGAACATGGACGAACTGTCTGCCCAACATGACTGGACGATCTGCCCCATGGAGTAAGTATTGTCCGGGCTAAAGCCCCGGATGGTCCGTAGTACAAGAGCCCAAAAACACATTCTCTGCCCAAATCCATTTTGGCACTTGCAGATGGTCCGCCAACCCTGGTAGGACGGTCCACACAAGAGCACAGAGACATGTGCGACTGCAGATCCCTCTAGTAAGGTCGCGGACGGTCCGGCCTCCTGGCCCGAATGGTCCGCCGACCCCAGAACTCCGTCATTTTTAAATGTGCTTTACAAAAGTTTTTAACTCTCGAAAAATGAAGCGTTGTCAGTCCTCATGCAAATGCAACTCTATATGATCTTATGAGGCACTAAGTTTTACACCGAGCAAAGTCATTGACCCCTATTAATAGTACGACTATCTAGCCTACTAATCCAGTCAATTTCTTATCTAAACTCCTTATGACCGGCAAAAACAAAATCTTTGTTATACCTTTGCCTTCACTTGATCCACAACCAATGATTATAAGTCTCCAAAACTTTCCTGTTCCCTGTGGTCCAATCCTGCATTCTTATTTCTCTAAGAATTGTTAGTCCACAAGTAGTTGTCATTAATTATCAAAACACCACTAAGGGGCCTAAATGATTCACACGGTTCTGTAGTGAGTTGGAGGGTTTCACTACAGTCTGTTACTGCTCTTTCCACTACTGAAGCAGAATATGTCACAACTATTGAAGGGGTTAAAGAAGCTATTTGGATGCAAGGTCTTATTTCTGAACTTGGTGTTATTTGTCTAACCAAAAATGACATTTAGCAATTCAAGACCAAGCATATTGATATCAAGTACAACTTCATTCGTTATATTTTTGCTGAAGACAAGATTAAATTGGACAAGATACATACAGATGAAAATCCTGCATACATGCTTACAAAGCCATTATATAATACCAACTTCAAGTATTGTCTTGACTTGGTAGGTGTTCGTGGAGCTTAGCAACCTAGTGGTGTTTGGAGAAATAGTTTTATAGATTTAGCGTTAAGGAGAGATTTGTTGCATAAGAGGATATGACCCTATATCTATCTCATTTGGCTATATAAATAGTCTTTCTTGTATCATGAACAACACACCACATAATAGATCTGTTTTCCGTTGTTTTTTTTTGCTTCTCCATATTACGGGAGTTTTTTCCACTTTTCCCCACCAAACTACGATCCTAACAATTGAGAAATAATAAAGTGAGTTGATGCCATATTCAGTGGAACATGCAAATATGTTTAATTATTCTGAAATCTCTCGTTGCGACCTGCTCAACAGAACTTCGCACGCGCTGCAGCTAGCGACACGACAAAGGAGCACGGTGACGCAAACTGCACAAGTGTGCGTTCTTTCTGCAACACGAACCGCGCGTGAATATGAACCCGGTAACTATGTACCTCGGGCGTCGAGTGCACCTATGCCCGAAAGTGAAACCACCAGAAAGTGACTGCAACACAATTACACAGAACACACCAAGCTGTGCTCATCGCTTTCACCGTCGTTAGCGGAACCATGATGATGAGTCAAGCAGTCTATGCATACGTCACCGTTTGCCGGAATCCATCACCGGCGGGAGCGGCGGGCGTCGTCGTTGGCGCGCTCGCACTCGTCGATCCACTCGTGGTAGATGTCAGTGGGCGCGGTCAGGTTGTGGGGCACGGTGCAGTAACTCTCCTCGCAGATGAGGCACGACGCCTCCGCGTAACCCAGCTTGAGGTCGATGAGGCACTTGACGCTCTCCGGGTGATTGCAGAACGGGCACGTGAATACCTTCTCCAGTTTCGGCGCCTTCTTTGGCTGCGCCGCCAGCTTGGAGCTCCTCGACTTCCTCTTCCCCATCGACGACGTATGGCTGGCGACGAGCTAGGCTAGCTGGACAACGGGACGGGCGAGTTGATTTGCAGCTCACTGCTTGTGTTTGAGACGCACGCAGCGCGCTGGACTGGAGGAGGACGGGACGAAAGCAGCGGGTCGCGCTGCGTTTGGTCATCGAGTTTATGCAGCTCGGCGCAGGCCTCGTTCACTTCGTCGCAATCGCTGCTGGCTGCTGGCTGCTGCCTCTTGGGCGTCGAAACGGGATGAATTGGGCCACGCACCGTTGAGCCTTTGGACACACAGAGTGGACGGTGGCCCATGGTTGGGTGAGTCCAGTTTTCTGCCACCCACCAAATTAAAGGTAACATTTTCGTTTTTTATTGAAAAATATCTGATTTGTAGTTATGGGTAGAGCGGTAGGGACCTTTACATAATTTTCTATTTTTTTTTACAAATCAGTATCTGCGGTTCGTCTTGAGGGCGCCAGGAAACTGTCGCTCGTTGGTCGGGCGGCAGATCTCTACAGCACGTTAGCAGGGTGATTGGCAATCTGGCGTTCGTTAGGGAGTTGCAGGTTACAATTGACATATTATTACCGCATATAGCTGTTTTACCAAGTGCTAGAAAAACACTCCACAAAATATTTGCCAAATGTGAATTTAGATAAAAAAAAGTCTCGGCGAACTTACATTGACAAAAAAATTGCTCCATGTATAGTGTCAACTCTTAAAAGTTGGTCAATACATATAATATGATATGACGCCACTCTTTATGTCTCAAGGTCTTAGTGGTTAAACCACTTGTGCTTCCGAGTAGCCCTCGATAAATGTTGAGATTCGATTCATTGCCGCCTTCATCATAATGAGAGATTGGATTATGCATGTTCGGTAGTTTGTCAGCATAGTAATTTGTTGTGAAGTTTGACACCTCCTCCAGTATGTATGACTCTCCAATAGAAGCCTCAATTTTGTATTTATTTCTATATTTCTTTCGGATAGATTTTAGACATCTCTCAATTGGATAGCACCAACGTCCTTTCATAGCCCCCATTCGTGCCTCATACGGGAGATTGTAACACCGTAAATTTGGGGTATAAAATTTCTTTCTAAGTATCTACCAAATTCAGGTGTTATCCTTGTATCTTTCTCCCTAGCCTTTCTCTCTCTCTTCCTTTTGAGTAGATTTAGCTTAATTAGGGAGGGATTAATTATTTATTTTGGTTAAGACATTATGAGTCACGAAATATTGCATCATGCTGAGCTTAAATATTCTTTGAATTGTTGCACATATTTGAATTAGTTTGAATTTGAAACTTGGTTTGAATTTGAATTAAAAACCCTAGAGAAAATAAAATAGAAAAACAATTAGAAATTCCCTGGAAAAAGAGAAAACCAATTCAGCCCAAACCGATCTAGTCCAGCCCAGCGGGACCGCGCGTGCCTGACAGGTGGGCTCCACCTGTCAGCGGCAGTTTCCCTCATCACGCGCCCCCTCCCCCTCTCCCTCTACCAGTGGGTCGCTCTGTCGGCACCAGTTGCCCTCGCCCGCACGACCCTTTCCCTCTCTGCCTCGCGGGCCCGCCTCGTCAGCGTGCCGAGCCGTTTCCCCCGCGCGCCCGCTCCCACTCGCTGCGCTGTGGGACCGCCCTGTCAGCTCCGCATTCCCCGCGACCCGCCGTGGACCAGCAGCACGCACGCACGCACGCCGAGATCCCCGGCACGTCACCCGCCCAGGCACCCCAGCGCCCTGTTGAGCACCTCCCGCACCCACACTCGCTTCCCTATCCCATTTCGCGCAGGCTCGCTCTCTCTCGCGCTCTGCCCTCACTGCTCGACCTCGCCGGAGACCCGTGCCCGCCTTGCCGGTCACCTAGCCCGCCAGAAGCCGCGCCAAGCGACCTCGAGCTTCGCCCCGAGGTGAGACACCTGTTCCCATGCTCAGTTTCCCCAATTATGCTTTGTCGTCGGCCAATTTCGGCTTCACCGGAGTTCGGCTGCGGTGGTCCACCGCGCCCGTGCGGTGACCGGCCGAATTAGCCCGGTCCGGTGCCCCTGCGTCGGTCCCTGATGTTCCCCTCACCCTGCTAAAGTTAGTCTAGGCCCTAGCACGCCTCAGACCCCCCTCTCCTCGGCCGCGATTCCTCGCCGGAGTTGCCCTGATCCGCCCGGAGCCTTTCCTCCGCCGTTCTCCCCTCTCTGCCCCCAGTCTCATGGTCAAAGCCCCACCAGTGAGTTCGTCGAGTCTTCCTCTTCATTTCTAGCCAGCCCCGGCGACCCTGGAACCGCTGTAGCCTGCACCCGCCCCAACTCCGGTGACCTCACCACCGTGAGCAGGAGCGGCGCCGCCCGCAGCCATGAGCCCTCCTGGTGTTGATCTCCACCGTCTGATTCTGATCGCACGGCCCAGATCACGAGATAACGCTTCGCGCACGCGCGCCCTCCTCCTGGACCCATCTGTCAGCCGCCTGTGCCCCTGGCACCAGGACCGACCGGTCAGTCCACCTCCCCACCTCGGTCGCTGACTGCCCTGGCCCGCTGGTCAGTGCACGCCCGTGCCCGCATCCGCGTGCTCGCCCGTGGATCTGTTCTCAGCCGTTGATCTCAGATCCGATGGCCGAGAAAGCCTGATACCCCTTCGCTCGGTAAATTTATTAAAGAGACCCTCAGTTTGTTTGGAATCAACCCACTGTCCCTGGTTTTCGCGCGCAGGCCCCTGAAATCTTACAGATTGAACCCTAGGCTTTTAAATAATCACAGAATTAGACTTATTTTCATATTTTAAACTCCCAAACTTGTTTATTTCATATCTTTTGCATATGAACTCAAAATTTAGTGAGTCAAATTGCAAAATATTCATAGGAATATTCTCTGCTTAAATAAGTTATGTTCATTCACAGTCTGTACACTCTAATTTTTGTGTCTAACTATAGACTAGTATATGTATTGATTTATTCACTTAATAAAATAAATAAAAAGGGAACGCTAGTGGTAAATAGATGTTTAATATTGCGAAGATAATAATATGTGAGGTATGAACTTATCTCTGGTTTTAGTTTGACATCTCATTAAAATAAGTAGAATTAGATTATGTAATCATGGACAACATTTAAAGAATAATCAACTACTAAATGAGATCAGTACACCCTATAATTTAAACTCCCTTTTGAGTTTATACTTTTCTTTTGAGATGTGTTCCCATGTTTGTACATGATTGATGTGTTGTTTATTTGTCATTTACCAAATGTATTGAATGCATGATCACTTTATTTAGACAACGAGCAGTCCGTGGTTCCTGAGTGTGTTGCTGAAGATCTCCCTAAGCAACAACCTGGTGAAGGCAAGTGTCCTCTGACCTATTATGTCCTACATACTTTATAATTCAATGTCCCACATTACATTATTGAAACCTAAGGATTGACTAGTCTGTATTTACTTATCCTTGTTTACCTTTTTGGGTTAATCATTGTTAAATTATGCTATTGCTTCAACTTAATGAATGAACATGATGTGAACATTTATGATACGATGGTGTTATCCCGATGATGATATTGTGATACTCTAGGGGACTCAGACCATTTTCCAGAGTACCTCTCCGAAAGGACCTGTTCGTGGAGTGACCACCTAGGATAACAGTGCAACCATGAGGGTGGAATGGGACGCCCTTAGCTGAATAATTAGATGAACCTGGGAGTGTACTTGGCTTTGCCCAAGGGTCGTCAATGGGGGCTAGGGCGTAGTGCTCGCTCTGCCAAGGGGGGTGCACAGGTTCATTCGATTTGGTTTTGTTAGTCACCCACCTTGGGGAGGTGTACTGCATTTGTATGACTGGCGAAACCTAACGAGCAGCTATGCACTAGGGGAGTCTTTGTAAAGGCTACGTAGTGAGACCCTACCAGGTCACCTTGGTAGTGATCAATGGGGAGTCTTGATCTCCAGGCAGAATGTGAATCACGACTTGTGGGTAAAGTGTGCAATCTCTACAGAGTATTAGAAACTGGTATATCAGCCGAGCTCACGGTTAAGAGCAGCCTTGGGATCCTCTTTGATTAGAACTTTGGTTACTTTTATGATGATGGTTAATAATGATGGTTATAATTTTGATATCTGGTATTTCCTTTTGGAGGGAATACATTTGGGTAATAACTGGGTTATTACTAAAACTTGGCTTTACTAATAGTGATAAATACTTGACCAACTAAAAACAACTGCTTAACCTTAACCCCACATACAGCTAGTCCACTTTAGCCAAATGGGACATTTGTTGAGTACGTTGATGTGTACTCACCCTTGCTTTACAAACCACCCCACCCCAGGTTGTCCCCATTGTACTCAGTGCTCAGGAGGAGATGCTGGCAACATGGAGGACTTTGAAGAGTTCCAGGACTACGACGAGTTCTAGTTTTTCTTAGTGGCAAACCCTCAGTCAGCTGCCTGTGTAGGCCTTATCTACTACGTTATGTATTTCCACACTTTGATTTTAATGTTAATGACTATGCTATGTATTACACTCCATGGATGTCTTGGACATCTTATTGTAATAAAAGTACCTTTCCGTTATTTACTTTGAGCAATGTGTGATGATGTCCAATTATGTGATCACTGTGTACGTGAGTTTCTGATCCTAGCACGTACATGGTTCGCTTTCGGTTTGCCTTCCAAAACTGGGTGTGACATAAGTGGTATCAAAGCCTTGCTAACTATAGGACCGCTAACCTAGACTAGAATGGTCGCTCTAAGGACTATAGACCCTTACTCTTACCTTGATCTTTAGTGTCATTTCAAAAGTTGGTCATCTTGACCAATTCTATGTTATTACTCATCTTACAAAATTTTGTCTCACCTTGCTTTCTGGTTACTTGCTGGTCATATAGTTCTACTCTCACTCTTGTGCTTACGATGTCTTTTGTAGATGGCTCGTCTTAGATGCACTGCACGTAAGTCAGTGATCCCCTTTTTGCCTTCTCGCCTGGCAGAGCGCCCACTGCGTCGCACGGTGCCAGGTCAGTCTAGCCACTTGGAGAGACTGCATCACCGCCTGCATGGGGAGCAGGAGCGACCATGCCAGGAGCAGGAGCAGGACTAGGAGCAGCAGGACTCTTCCCCCTCGCCTCAACAGGAGGTGGAGTCTGGTAGGCAGCCTTCCCCTGCACCTCAGCCAGAGATGCCCCTGCACCACCACAAGGTATCCAGGCTACTGGAGGAGACCCTGATAGAGACGGAGACGACGACGACACTGGTGGCAGTTTGAGCCACGGCATGGAGCTCTTAGAGGAGCAGGAGCCTGAGGAATGGATCACTAGACCCATCACTCGCGACGCAGCTCCCGGGTGTCACTTCCACGACGCTATCGACACCTTGCTGCGTTGGGCATTTGACTGACACACTTGGTCCATCGAGTACCGTTGTGTAGTCTACCAGCATCATCGCGGGTTATACCCGGACCAGTGGGAGGCTACTTGTTTGGTGTGTTGTCTGGACAATGATCTCCGGGGTGCAGAGGCCTTCACAGAGCACTATTCTATTGCTTAGAGGGATACTACCGAGGCAGCCATGCAAGATGCAGCACGACGTGCACTTTCTCAGTATTGCTCGTTGTTCAACAGGGTAGCTGACGGCTTCGACCTGAAGTACTACCCTCACCGTTCGATCGGTAGTGCTGGAGGTGTGATTGTCTCGCCTGTTGGTGAGGGCAATCCCAGGCTGAACAGTATGGTCAACTTGGCCGTCGTGCTCAACACCGAGCTGGACCACGCCCTTGACGAGTTGGGTAAGGTTTGGGTGGAGGTTGCGGAATTGCGTGCTGAGTGCGCAACACGCCACTATTTGGATGGTGGTTCTCCTGCCCCTGTCGGGAATCAACACCCTTACCGTTCACCACCCCGTGGTCTCTTCGACTATGGCACACCTGACTGCAGGACCCGGATAGATTTGGATCCATAGATCGACAAAGTCAGAGTCTATAATAATGATTAATTCAGTATCTTAGTCTTAGTCAGTCTTAGTTAGAGTTAGTTTGCTTATCATATGTTGGGATGCTTGTTGTGATGAACATGTAATGGAGTTGGATCTTTGTAATGATTGTCATCAAGGTGTGGGCATCCCCTGCAACTTGGTGTAGTTATTAATAAAGTCAGTTATTTAGTTGGGCAACCTATTTACTTCCACTGTCCTCTTTATCTGAGAAGCTGTCAGTGAAGATGATCAATTATTCAGTGCTATGAAGATTTTCCATATATCTTTTCTTATGCTGAAAGATTGCAGAGTCAGATCTGATATATGTGTGCTTTCTACAGATGTCTGAAAACAGGCACACAGGTGTAAGGCGTGCTCAGCCAGAACAGCAGGCACCCCAGGAAGATGCAGCTCAGCAGCAGTTGCCACCGCCACCCCCGATGACCATTGAGCACATGTTCCTGATGCAGACCCAAGCGGTCCAAGCTATTGGTCAGACCTTAGTAGCGATGTAGCAGGTGCAGCAGCAGCCACCCCCACCAAAACCTCAGGTGCATGTCCAGATGCCACAGGTGCCCAGAGACAAGCGGGCAGAGTTCATGAGGGGTCATCCCCTATCTTTGCCCATTCTGCAGATCCCATGCACGCCGAAGATTGGTTGCGTACCGTGGAACGTGAGTTGCACACTGCTCAATGCAACGATCGTGAGAAAGTGTTGTATGGTCCCCATCAGCTAAGGGGAGCAGCACAGTCTTGGTGGGAGTCTTACCTCGCCACCCATGCCAACCCTGAAGCCATCACCTAGGAGGAATTCAGGGACAACTTCCATCGCTATCATGTGCCTGAGGGACTGATGATAGTAAGGAACAAGGAGTTTCTAGCCTTGAAGCAAGGTTCACTGTCCGTTAGTGAGTACAGGGACAAGTTTCTGCAACTGTCACGTTATGCGACAGAAGATGTCAATACGGATGCTAAGAGGCAGTACCGTTTCCTGAGAGGTTTGGTTGATCCCCTTCACTACCGGCTGATGAACCACACCTTCCCCACCTTCCAGCACTTGATCGATAGAGCCATTATGACTGAAAGGAAGTGTCGGGAGATGGAAGACAGGAAACGTAAGATGGGTGGATCTCAGGCCGAGAGTAGCAGCCATCCCCGCTACTCAAGCAACCCACCTCAGCAATTCAAGCAAGGTCACCAGCACCAGCATCAATGTCAGAACCAGCAGCAGCAGTACCAGAGGCAGTTTCCTCAGCAGCAGCAGCAGTACCGTCAAAGCAACCAATAAGGAGGAAGTCAGTACTAGCGTCAGAACAACCAGACATCTCGCCTTCTGTGAATCATCTAGGCCCCTTTGGTGATGTTTTGGTAATTAATGATAACTGCTTGTGGACTAACGGTTCTTGGAGAAATAAGAATGCAGGGTTGGACCACATAGAACAGCAAATGTTGGAGAATCATAAGCATTGGTTGTGGATCAGATGAAGGCAAAGGTAAAATATAGGTTTTGTTTTTGCCGGTCTTGAGGAGTTTAGAGAAGATACCTGACCGGATTAGTAGGCTAGATAGCCGTACTATTAAGAGGGGTCAATGTCTTTGATCTGTGTAAAGCTTAGTGCCTCATAGAGCATCAAGTAGTTTCATTTGCATGAGGACTAACAACGCTTCAAATTTCGTGAGTTAAAAGTTCCTTCAAAAGCAAGTTTGAAAATTGCAAAATCTTGGATGCGCGGACCGTCCGAGCCTTGAGGGCGGACCGTCCGCGATCCACCAGAGGGGTCCGGAGTCTAACCACTTAGGCAGCCACTTTGTTCTTTTGCACTGCGGACCATCCGGGCCTTTGGGCCGGACCGTCCACAGTCATGTCCAGAGAAGGCTAGTTTCGGGCCAGTCCCTGAATTATAGCGCGGACCGTCCGGCTGTGATAGGCGGACCGTCCGCAAGTGTCAAACATGTTTTGGACAGGGACTGTGTGATTTTGTAGATTTGTACTACGGACTATCTGGGGGACTAGTCCGGACAGTACTATCTCAGGTCTCGGACCGTCCGGATTTTTAGGCGGACGGTCTGCGCGTGTTAACTGTTCTTGGTCCGAGGCTCGGGTGCCTCATGCTGCCAGGTCACGGACGGTCCGGCCTTGGAGGGCGGACTGTCTGGACCTACCTTTTCTGACAAGTTCTGACAGTTTTCAAACGGGAATTATAGTCGTTATGTGTACGGCGGACCGTCCGGCCCTAGGGCGCGGACAGTCCGCGTGTGCGCAGAACATGTGCTGTTTGCACATAACGGTTGGATTTTGATGGAGGGGTATAAATAGAAGGGTAGCTCGTGTGAGAGAGCTCTCTTGGCCATTCCTTGCACACATTGAGCTCATTTGTGATCCTCCAACTCACTCTCTCACACTCTTTGCTTGAAATTGCTTTCTAGTGAGAGATTGAGGGTTCCTAGTGCATTTGCATCATTTGGTGATTCTTGAGGCACTAGGTGGTACACCGAGCAAGCGTCATTGGCTTGTTACTCTTGGAGGTTGCCGCCTCCTAGACGGCTCGGGTGATTGTCTCCGTCGAGCTCTCCAAGAAGATTGTGGAGAAGCCGCGGTGTTGATTGTGAGGGGTTCGCGCCTACCTCGCCGGAGCGGCAAAGGTGACAATAGTGGAATCGAGGTATTGAATGATTTCTTGTCCACTTGGCTCAAAGATCAAGCCGTGACTTGATAGAGGAGCAAGTGAGAGCTTGAAGTCCACCTCAACGTGGATTAGGGGTGATCGGCAAATCACCGATACCACGGGATAAATTTCGGTGTCTCTACCTTCTTGCATTACTTATTGCCTTGCAAGTAATTAGTGTTTTGCATATTGTTCCTCAAGTATTCAATCACTGTAGTTGTTTCTCATTCATTGTTTACTTATTGTCTCTAGAGAATTTATTCCTCTTGTTATATTGATTAAATTTACTTAGTGTTTTTGATTTTAGTCAAAACCGCCTATTCACCCCCCCTCTAGCCGGTGTCCTAGATCCTACACCTTCCTGCCCCAGTAACCAATCAGAACAACCAAACAGCTCCAGCGCAAGGAGGAGGTCGTGCATGTTTCCACTATGGGGAACAAGGCTATTGAGCAAATCATTGCCCAAAGAAAGTAGCTCAGCAGCAGCCAGCTCCCAATGTCCTAGTTAGGTAGAATGCAATACAACAAGGAGGCAACAACCGTGGGCAGCCTCGTGCCTAGTATGGAAAGGTGAACCACTTGGAGGCCGACACAGTCTAGGAAACCCCAAGAGTGGCACTAGGTACGTTCTTAGTTGAGTACCACTCTGCAAATGTGTTAGTTGATACTGGAGCAACGCATTCTTTTGTGACTACATCATGGGTAGAATCACATAATATACCAGTAGCACCCATGTATCCACCTATGAGGTTTAGTTCAATTGGTGGGAAAACCCAAACGGATAGATTTTTCCCTAGAGCATGAGTTCAAATAAGGGGGATAGAGTTCCCCGCTGATCTAATAGTCATGGGTAACTAGGATGTGACTATAGATGTCATCCTACGGATGAATTGGCTAGCCAGATATCAAGCCAGTCTTAGCTGTGACAAGAAAATGGTGAAGTTAGTGTACTTGTCAGGAGAAGAAGTGTTAGTGGAGTTGGTCTTGTCTAGACCAAGGAATGGAAGCTGTCACCAAGTCACCGCCCATATTGAGAAGATTGAACCATCAGAAGCTATCAACGTAGTATCAGAATTCCCAGATGTGTTTCCCTGAGGAGTTACCAGGTATGCCACCTGAAAGGAAAGTTGAATTTGCCATAGAGCTTATACCAGGCACTGCCCCTATTTCCAAGAGAGCCTATCGAGTGTTTGGACCAGAATTCGTGGAACTCATGAAGCAGATTGATGAATTGCTAGAGAAAGGCTACATCAGACCAAGTACCTCGCCTTGGGCAGCCCCAATGCTATTTGTGGAGAAGAAAGATGGAACAAAGAGGATGTGCATTGACTACAGATCCTTGAAGGAAGTCACTGTCAAGAATAAGTACCCCCTGCCCAGAATTGAAGACTTATTCGATCAGTTGAGAGAAGCCGGTGTGTTCTCAAAGATAGATCTGAGGTCAGGTTACCATTAGCTCAGAATTCGGCCTTCGGACATACCGACGGCAACCTTTATCACCAAGTATGGGCTATATGAGTTCACGGTCATGTCATTCGGTTTGACGAATGCACTAGCCTATTTCATGTATTTGATGAATAGTGTGTTTATGGACTACCTCGACAAGTTCGTAGTGGTGTTCATTGATGATATCCTTGTATATTCCCAGAATGAGCAAGAGCATGAAGAGCACTTGAGGAAAGTATTGCAGAGGATACAAGATTGCCAGTTGTATGCCAAGCTTAGCAAGTGTGAGTTTTGGATTAGTGAAGTCCTGTTCTTGGGTCATATCATAAACCAAGAGGGATTGGTTGTGGATCCGAAGAAGGTAGCAGCTATTCTGGACTAGAAAGCACCGAAAGACACCCAAGGAATCAAGAGTTTCATTGGAATGGCCAGTTATTATCAGCATTTCATTGAAGGTTTCTCCAAGATTGCCAGGCCAATGACAGCCTTGTTGGCAAAGAAGGTTGAGTTCAAGTGGACCCCAGCGTGCCAAAAGTCCTTTGAGATATTGAAGGAGAAATTGACAACAACACCAGTATTGATTCTGCCAGATGTCCACAAGTCATTATCAGTATATTGTGATGCTTCATACACCGGACTGGGATGTGTGTTAATGCAGGAAGGGAGAGTAGTGGCATACTCGTCCCAACAGTTGAAGATTCATGAGAAGAATTGCCCTACTCATGATCTGGAGTTAGCAGCAGTGGTTCATGCATTAAAGACCTGGAGGCACTATTTGTATGGGTAGAAATGTGATATCTACACGGACCACAAGAGTCTCAAGTAAATATTCACTCAGTTAGAGCTGAACATGAGGCATCAAAGATGGATAGAGTTGATCAAAGACTATGAGCTAGAGATTCATTATCACCCAGGCAAAACAAATGTGGTTGCAGATGCTCTGAGCAGAAAAAGCCAAGTCAATATGTTGGCCGCTCACCCGATGTCGTATGAGCTAGTGAAGGAATTCGACAAATTGAGTCTCGGATTTTTGGACAACACTCAAGGAGTGACAATTGAGCTGGAACCCACTCTAGAGCAAGATATCAGGAAAGGCCAGAAGGATGATGAGAAAAGGCAGGGATTTCCGTGAAGATGCAAAAGGAGTGGTATGGTTCAAGGATAGACTGTGTGTTCCCGACATCAAAACGATCCGGAAACTGATTCTCAAGGAAGCTCATGAGACAACATATTCTATACACCCTGGTAGTGAGAAGATGTACCAAGACCTAAAGAAAAGATTCTGGTGGTACGGTATGAAAAGGGAGATAGCAGAGTATGTGGTTGTATGCGACAGTTGTTAGAGGATTAAGGTAGAACATCAGAGGCCCGCAGGTTTGTTGTAGCCGTTGCCGATTCCTCAGTGGAAATGGGATGAGATCAGAATGGGCTTTATAGTTGGTTTGCCTCGCACTCGTATTGGTTATGACTCCATCTGGGTAGTAGTGGACCGTTTGACAAAGGTAGCCCATTTCATAGCAGTCAAGACCACCTAGAACAGTGCAGTGTTGGCCGAACTATACATGTCTCGGATTGTGTTCTTGTATGGCGTTCCAAAGAAGATAGTATCAGATAGAGGCACTCAGTTCACCTCTCATTTTTGGCAGCAGTTGCATGAAGCATTAGGCACACACTCGAAGTCCAGTTCAACCTATCACCCGCCGATAGATGGTCAAACAGAGAGAACCAACCAGATTCTTGAAGATATGTTAAGAGCTTGTGCTTTGCAAGACAAGATAGGTTGGGACAAGAGGCTACCATATGCAGAGTTCTCCTACAACAACAGCTACCAAGCCAGTCTGAAGATGTCACGATTCGAAGCACTTTTGGAGAAATTGCAGAACTCCATTGCATTGGGACCAACCCGGCAAAAGGCAGGTGTTCGGTCCAGATATTTTGCTCGAAGCTGAAGAGAACATAAGAATGGTTCGAGAGAATCTGAAGACAGCAGAGTCCAGACAGTGAAGCTATGCTGACACCCGAAGAAGAGAACTGAGTTTCGAAGTGGGAGATTATGTCTACTTGAAGGTGTCACCGATCAGAGGAATCAAAGAGTCGGAGTCATTGGCAAGCTAGCACCCCGATACATGGACCATAATAGATTCAAGCAAGACGTGGAGAAGTGGCATATCAACTTAGTTTACCAGAAAGTCTGTAAGCTATGCATGATGTGTTCCATGTGTCTCAGCTGAAGATATGCTTGAGAGTGCTAGAAGAGCAATTGCCAACGGGGGACCTTGAAGTTCAAGAGGATCTGACATATATTGAGAAGCCAACTCAGATTTTGGAGACAGCAGATCGGGTCACTCGGAGAAGCACCATTAGGATGTGCAAAGTCAAATGGGGCCATCAGTCAGAAGAAGAAGCAACCTAGGAAAGAGAGGATGATTTGAAAGCCAAGTACCCTGAGCTCTTTTCTAGCCAACCCTGAATCTCGAGGGTGAGATTCTTTTTAAGGGGGATAGTTCTGTAACATCCTGAATTTGGGGGTATAAAATTTCTTTCTAAGTATCTACCAAATTCATGTGTTACCCCTATATCTCTCCCTAGCCTCTCTCTCTTTTCCTTTTGAGTAGATTTAGCTTAAATAGGGAGGGATTAATTATTTATTTTGGTTAAAACATTATGAGTCATGAAATATTGCATCATGCTGAGCTTAAATATTCTTTGAATTGTTGCACATGTTTGAATTAGTTTGAATTTGAAACTTGGTTTGAATTTGAATTGAAAACTCTAGAGAAAATAAAAAGAAAAGCAATTAGAAATTCCCTAGAAAAAGAGAAAACTAATTCAGCCCAAACCGGCCTAGTCCAGCCCAGCGGGGCCGCGCGCGCGCCACCTGACAGGTGGGCTCCACCTGTCAGCAGCAGTTTCCCACAGCGCGCTCCCCCTCCCCCTCTCCCTCTGCCCAGTGGGGCCGCTCTGTCGGCACCAGTTTCCCTCGCCCGCATGACCCTTTCCCACTCTGCCTCGCGGGCCAACCTCGTCAGCGTGCCGAGCCGTTTTCCCCATGCTCCCGCTCCCTCTCACTGCACTGTGGGACCGCCCTGTCAGCTCTGCCTTCCCCATGAACCGGCATGGACCAGTAGCATGCACGCACGCCGAGATCCCTGGCCACGTCGCCCGCCCTCGCACCCTAGCTCCCTTTTGAGCACCGCCCGCACCCACACTCGCTTCCCCGTCCCATTTCGTGCAGGCTCTCTCTCTCGCGCGCTCTGCCCTCGCTGCTCGACCTCGCCGGAGACTCGCACCCGCCATGCCGGTCACCTTGCCCGCTAGAAGCCGCGCCAAGCGACCCCGAGCTTCGCCCCGAGGTGAGACACCCATTCCCATGCTCAGTTTCCCTAATTATGCTTTGTCGTCGGCCAATTTTGTGACATAACCTCCCAAGTTATTAGGCCCACCTACAGTTATCCTTGTCCATCGGACCTCAGATAACCCTGCAGGTGCACCTGATCACTTGATAAGTTCGGTATCTGTATTCTTTACCTTGCCCAAGATCATTTCACCCGTCACACAGATATTACAACACATCGGAGGTACGATTATGTGGAAACAGTTACAACAACTTACTCTATATTAAAGTATGGAAAGAGTATTATTATTACAGACCAGTAAAATATAAGAGTGCTAGAGTAATATTGTTACAACCCTGGGAGGCAAAAACCCCTCCCGATTAACAGTAAAAAGTTTTATAAAGGAGGACACTTCCTCCTGAGGCTTCAGTCTTGGTTTTCTTCCTTAGGCACCACCTTGGAACAAAAGCAACAAAAGTTTGCTGCTTCCTTACCTACAACAACATGGGTTCGAAAACCCTGAGTATAGAGTGTACTTTTGCAAGTCTTACCCGTCAAAATAAAAGACTCTCAAGGATATGCTGGCTTAAGGGAGTCAAGGTAAGGTTTAATCAATAATCAAGACTCCTGTTTGCAAAAATGCTTACTAATAGTGGATCCTTAAAAATCCAGTTTTATTAGCAAGTTAACTCATTACCTGAATTCTAGAGTTCTTTCTACCCTAGTTCAAGCACTTGGCCTATACTAGCCAATTTCTTATCAACCCTTCTTGTTCATTGGAATGCTACGTGTAGGGCAGTGACCAAGTCTTCATGTCCGAGAAGTAACGGCGATCCGAATCGATTAATACTCAGATGAGGATCTCCAATCACAGGACATATGTAGCACTTAACCCTTGCATATGTCAACTCACCACCGGGGTTCTTAAGACCAGATCAGGTTCACGCCAACCGAGAGCACAGATACACCACCGTCCAGCCTCTTGCCACGGAGGGTACACGCTACTCTCACCATCTCTCCACTCCCATTGCGTGTTATCTTATTCTGGTATTAGTCTGCCCGAGGCAAACCTTACCCATGATGAGGCATGTGACCAGTTAAAAGGTCCTCGATCAGCAAGCCTACATTGACAAAATCCTTAATCGACTCAGACGGAGTGACTACACCGAGACTCCCTTCTCGTGCAAGTCACCCTCCCGGTCTCAGCTTTATCATTTAACCCAAAGTTTGGTACCTGGCAGAGGTACATCTTTTCCGATGTTGAACCCATCACGTCCATGATGGATCCACCATCAAGTTTTATTTTGAAAACATCCCGTCCCACTTGAAGCATCATCTTCTGTCAAAACAAAACATTTTGTTTTTCTAGAGCACAACTAAGCAAAAGAAAAACCTTTTTATAAAACAGGGGATCAAGGAGAGGTAATCAAATTCTCAAGGAAGGATATGCATCAATTTGTTTAGCACACAACGCCTATCACCTAATGCATCAAGCAAGTGAGAAAGATTTTAAAATAGCAAGGAGGTGGCAAATGCACCGGGGCTTGCCTTGTGTTATAGGTGAGTACGGCTCTGCTCCACAGATGTCAAAATAAAAGCAGTTCCCAGCCGGTGGTTCTTCAGGTGGTGGTGGTGGTGTAGCTCTTGCTTCTTCAACTTCTACTTCTTCTTTGTTTTCTATATACCACATATATAATCATGAATGCTCATGTAATGCTTATGAAATGCAAAGATAATAAAAGTATACTATCTAAGGTCTTGAATACAATTTTCCTTCATGAGACTTCAGGAAACTAAGGTTGTTGGAGTCAGAACTGAAGTTCCCGGGGTTTAGGCATCAAACATAGTCCAAATTATTCCAAACTATACCCAAGGCTTCTAAATAATATTTAAAGCTTATCCAAAAAGTTTAATGATTTTAGGAGTTATTAATCAATTTCTAAAATTCCAGGAGTATAAGCTTTGGCTATTTTAAATACTCCATAATTCTCTATTTGGACTAAAAATCATGCTACTATTTTTATTAAATATTATAGAAAATTAGGAACCTAGCAAAATTGGTCTTGCATTTTTAGCATTTTTCTTCAATTTTTCTAGAAATTCTCTAATCCTGGCAGAAAAAGAAAAAGGAAAAACATGAACAGGGTTGGGCTGAATCTGGCCCGAGCCAGCCCAGCATTGCTAGAACGCCCCCACGCTGTCGACTTTGCACAGAAGACCCTGGCATGTTAAACAATCCGAAAGAGTCCGCGGCACTATTTGTTTCAGTCGGTGACAATTACACTGAAGCCCTCCACGTTCTAACTCTTTACAACTCGAGGTCCTCGACGGCGAGCGGCGACGAACCGAACTCCGGCGAACCTGTATCGGCCAAGATAAGCAATGGTCAGTGCCCTAACTTGGCTGAAACCTAATTCAACACCTAACGAGTGTTTCCCCTCGATCAATTTCACAGTTCGAGCTCTAAATCACTCTGTCCACGGAGGCAGTGAAAACAGCGGATGAGTAGAAGTGTTCACGGTGATCTAGGGCAGTCTAGCTTAATTGAATGGGTCAAGGAGCATCAGTGGCATGCAAGAGTGCTGAAACAAGAGAGCAGAGGACAAGATTGGACCTGAATCGAGCTAGCCACGACGAGGACCTTTTCACGGTGGCGGAAACCCGATTTGGGGGAGATGAGCAATTCGTGGTCTCTATTGAACAATTGGAGGCAAGTGCTGGTGGATTGGATACTTGTATACCTAACGGAGCCGAGGGTGTGCTCAATTTATAGGACCCTTGAGCGGTGGCTCGTGAATTTGAAGGAGACGCGCGGCGGCCGGAGAGGGGGAAGAGCACTAGCGCAAGCGATTGGTGGCATTTACCGTGGCGGGCTCACCGAAGATGACCGGATGTGCTAGAGCGAGTCACTACGACGAAGTACTGTGTCTAGGCATGTGTCATCCGAGCGGCAGGCGGCTAACTCCGGTGAACTTATCTGAATTCGGTCGTGAGCCAAGCAGACACGGCGGCCGGGCGGAACAATGCCTTAAGCTCAATAGTGGTGAAGATCTTTCCACCCTGAGGCATTATCCGGGACCATGAGCACGAATCACCTTGGCGGCGTGAATCCACACGCGGGGGTCGCCGCGGCAGGTTCACTGAACCAGCAGATCTTTTCAGTTACTATACCATCAAGAACTTCTTCAGTCTACCTGACAGAGCGAATGGCAGGGAGATTTGCTCCAAATTTCATGCAGTGACTCGATCATCTCACTATATCAAAGTTGTAGCCTAACAAACCAGCTTTAACTTTGTTACAATGTTCACCATCAAATAGTCATAGGATCTTACTCAAAATCGAGCTCTAAGTTCATCCAACTTCACTGTTACTGAAAATTTAGCCTTAAGGCTGACTGATAGCACAACTTTGAGCTTATTTTTCTCCAAACTTTGTATGTAATCAAAGCTTAGTTACTTAAGCAAGGTTGTTCTCCTATTATAGCTCTAGACTTTTGATGTGTTGACCCTAGGCAAATTCCTAATATTTTTAGAACTACAGAGCTCCAAAGTTAGCCATATTCACTGATTTTTAGACTTAACCACATGAGAGGAATTGAGTGGCTTTTTGTTTTTTGACTTGGAAATCCTCAAATGTGTGAACCTTATGCTTTGGGGTACCCTAATACCTTGTTTTTTGCACTTGGATCCAAAAGTCGTCAAAATTTACATATAACCCCTTAGGGTTTTTGTCTAGGGTTTTCCAAGGGTCTATTTAGGGTTTTTGGTACTTCTAGGGTTTTGGTGCTATCAAATCCCATTAAAGGTGATATCTAATGACCCTTTCTAATAAGTTTTGAGAATTTAACTCATGTAGGCTTTATTGACACCCTAAGCTGAGTTTAGGGTTAAGTACCCTACCCTAGGGTTTCACCCATGACTGGTTATATCAATACAACTTGTTTGAAATTTTTGGCCTAGTGAATGCACTCTAAGTGTAACAATCACATGATATGCTAATGCTCATGATGTTATGCTCAAGGTTTAGTGGCAGTAACACTAGGGGTGTTACATCCTTCCCCCATAAAAGAATCTCGTCCCAAGATTAGAAGTCTAGGGCAAGTAATGGAAAAGGAAAAGCGTTATAATTTTATTTCTTTATTTCTGGTACAAGGCAGGGGTGGTATGGGGTTTATCTCTCTATTACAACAAGTGTACATATCTTACAATTCACATGAAGCTAAAAAGCCTGGGAATTTCTTTTCTAAAATGTCTTGAGTTTCCCAAGTAGCTTCATCTTTCGTATGTTGGTTCCATTGTATCTTATAAAACTTGAGAGTTTTCCTTCGGGTAATCCTATCCTTTTGATCCAAGACTCGAATAGGATGTTCTGAATATGTCAAGTCTGGTTCTAAGGCAATATCCGTTACTTCAATGGTTCGATCTAGAACTCGAAGACACTTCTTCAATTGGGATACGTGAAACACATTGTGCACAGCAAACAATGTTTCGGGTAATTGGAGTCGGTATGCCACTGGTCCACATTGTTCAAGAATAGGAAAAGGACCAATGTACCGGGGTGCAAGCTTTCCTTTTACCCCAAAACGGGATACACCCTTCATTGGTGAGACTTTCAGGTAGACATAATCTTCAACTTGAAAGTACAAGGGTTTGCGTCGTTTGTCTGCACAACTCTTTTTGCGAGCTTGGGCTTCTTTCAAATTATGTATTATTCGTTGAACCTTTTCTTCCATTTCTTTTACCATATCAGGCCTGAAAAACCATCTTTCTCCTGGTTCAGACCAGTTTAACGGAGTACGACACCATCATCCATACAAAGCTTCAAAGGGTGCCATTTTCATGCTCTCTTGATAGCTGTTATTGTATGAGAACTCTGCTAATGGTAAGCAGTCATCCCATTTCTGTGGAAACTCTAAAACACATGCTCGCAACATATCTTCAAGTATCTGATTCACTCTCTCAGTCTGCCCACTAGTTTGAGGATGATAGGCCGAACTGTGGAGCAACTTAGTACGCAAGGATTTGTGAAGCTCTTCCCAGAATTTGGATACAAATTGAGGTCCACGATCTGACACTATTGTCTTCGGAACACCATGCAAACTGAGAATACGAGCAATATATAGTTCCGCATATGTGGCCACTGTATACTTTACCCTGACTGGGAGAAAGTGGGCGATCTTTGTAAGTCGATCAATGATAACCCAGATGGAATCATACCCTTTTGTTATCCTGGGTAACCCCACAATGAAGTCCATACTAATATCCTCCCATTTCCATGTCGGGATAGGTAAAGATTGCAATGGGCCAGCAGTTTTCATATGTATGGCCTTGACACGTCTGCAAGTGTCGCATCTCGCCACATAGCGTGCAACTTAAATCTTCATCTTCGTCCACCAATAATGCTGCTTTAGATCATGATACATCTTAGTGCTTCCGGGATGAATGGAATAGTGACTAAGATGTGCTTCATCTAAAATTTGCTGGCGGACTTCATCATTCTTGGGCACAACTATGCGGTTTTTAAACCATACAACACCTTGATCATCTTCTCTGAAATAGTTTGCCTTACTGGCCTTTATTTTCTCATGAATGTGTTTCATACCCTCATCATTTCTTTGGGCATCAACGATCCTTTGCAGAAGAACCGACTCAAGCTTCAAGTGATTTAAGGTTCCCTGTTGAATCATTCCCAGGTTCAACTTCTCCATTTCTTGGCATAATTTAATGTCAGAAGCCTTCATTGTAAGGCAATGACAGGAAGCCTTGCGAATTAGTGCATCTGCCACTACATTAGCCTTGCCTGGGTGATAGTGAATTTCCAATTCATAATCCTTAATCAGCTCAAGCCATCGCCTCTGCCTCATATTTAACTCTGACTGGGTAAAGATGTACTTCAAGCTTTTATGATCTGTATAGATATGACAAATATTCCCTAGCAGATAATGACACCATATTTTTAGGGCATGAACCACAACAGCTAATTCCAGGTCATGGGTTGGATAATGTTCCTCATGCCGATGCAATTGCCTTGAGGCATACGCTATAACTCGGCCCTCTTGCATCAAGACACAACCTAAACCACTGCCTGATGCGTCACAATACACATCAAAAGGCTTTTCAATGTCTGGTTGAGTTAATACCGGAGCAGTGGTCAATAACACCTTCAGCTGCTCGAAGGCTTCATTACATATTGAGGACCAATTAAATTTTGTATCGTTCTTCAATAAACTTGTGATTGGCTTCACAAGCTTGGAAAAATTTGGAATAAATCGGCGGTAATAACCAGCCAGTCCAAGGAAACTTCGGACTTGATGTACAGTGGTTGGTGGTTTCCACTCCAAAATATCCTTGACCTTGCTGGGATCAACCGCAATCCCCTTTGCAGACAATACGTGTCCTAGAAATTGGATCTCCTCCAGCCAAAATGCGCATTTACTGAATTTAGCATATAATTGATCCTCCCTTAAGCGCGTTAATACGATCCGCAAATGTCGAGCATGCTCCTCTTCATTCTTGGAACATATCAAGATATCATCAATGAAGATCACCACGAATTTATCCAACTCGAGCATAAATACCGAGTTCATAAGATATGTGAAGTGGGCAGGAGCATTTGTTAATCCGAAAGACATAACCAGATATTCAAATAATCCATACCGTGTAGTAAATGCGGTCTTAGGTATATCTTCGGGTCGGATACGGATCTGATGATAAATCGACCTGAGGTTAATCTTGGAAAATACTCGAGCGCCGGTAAGCTGATCAAATAAGATATCAATCCGGGGAAGAGGGTACTTATTCTTGATTGTGACCTCATTAAGGGGTCTATAATCCATGCACATCCGAAGCGTTTGGTCCTTCTTCTTGACAAAGATGGCTGGACAACCCCAAGGTGACGAACTAGGTCAGATGAATCCCTTTTCTAGCAGATCTTGTAATTGTGTCTTGAGCTCTGCCAACTCATTCAGAGGCATTCAGTACAACCTTCTAGAAATAGGAGCCGTACCGGGCTTTAATTCAATCACAAATTGTACATCTCTTTCTGGAGGCAATCCAGGCAGATCTTCCAGAAAGATGTCCGGGAATTCACATACTACCGGAATATCTTGGATTTCCGATATGATGGCTTCATGAACTCTGCCAAATGGTTTAGCTGGAATAGCTACAGGGATGGACAAGAGAACCTCTTCTTGGCCATAACTCAACCTGATGGTCTCAGATCAGTGTTGAGGATAGCTTTGTGCTGGGCTAACCAATTCATGTCTAGAATTACATCTATATCTTGGCCTTTCAGAATAATCATATTTGTGGGAAAGTCTCATTCAACCAATGTTACAGGCACATGGAAAGCCACTTCTTTAGTGAATATTTGTTCCCCGCAAATGAATAATAAACCCTTCCCTTGATTCAATACAAGGAATGCAATATTTCTCCATAAACTTCTTGCTTATGAATGTATGTGAAGCACCAGAATCAAAGAGAATGACTACAGGGTGATTGGCCACGAGAAACGTACCCATCATAACCGGCTCTCCCTCCGGTGTAGTGGCCACTTGTGTATAATAGATTCACCCAGTTTTCTTCATATTCTTGCTCGCTGCATTATTTGTCGTGTTTCCCTTGCCTTGGCCTAAACTCCCTAGGTTCTGCTGATTATTGGAGTTGTTCCGCCTCGGGTATGGGCAGTCTTTGATGAAATGTCCTGACTTCCCACAATTGAAGCAGCCAGCTGATGAGCTCGGGAGTGCGGGAAAACGAGCACTAGGGGCACTCGGCTGAGTTGTTGAGGTGGGGGCAGTGGCAGGGCAGATGAATACAGGCTGTTTGAAGGGGTAGGACGGTGGACGAGGTGAAGAACGTTTTTGATTGAAAGGTCGGATTACCAACCTTGGTCGCTTTTCAGGCCCCTGGTTGGACCTGTCGCCTCCAATTCCCTTTGATTTGCTTGGGCCTGCATGCTTTGCTTCAACTGCCAGCGTTGTGCTGACAGCCCTGCTGTAGGAGAGATCGAGGCAGGTGGCCTTCTTTCTTTGTAGCTAGTCATTGAGGCCTCTCATAAAACAGTTCCTCTTTTTCAGGTCAGTATTGACCTGGTCAATTGTGTACTAGGACAAATGATTGAATTTATTGAGATACTGCATAACAGTATCTCCTCCTTGCTTGAGCTTCATGAATTCTTCTTGCTTCATATGGAGCACTCCTTCTGGAATGTAGTGCTCACGAAATGCCAATTTAAATTCGTCCCATATGACTTGATGTCCAGCAGGCTGAATGGCCACATAATTTCCCCACCAGGTGCTAGCAGGGCCTCTTAACTACTGGGCCGCAAATAATGGCTTCTGGGTCTCCATGCATCGGATGAGTCCAAACTTCTGCTCAATGACCCGAACCCATTCGTCAGCTTCGAGAGGATCCTCAGCCTTGACGAATAGTGGGGGACGGGTTTCCGAGAAATCCAAGTACGAAGTTTCGTGGGGTCCCTGCGGATAAGCCCTCCTGCCTTGCTGCTGAAGTTGCTGTCCCGCTATTTCACGTAGGAAGCGGGTGTTGTCAGCGGTCGCGGTGACCAAGGCAGCGATAGCCTCGGCCAGCGTGGGCGGTACCGGCGGTGGGTTGGGTGTATTATCTTGACCACGGGATGTTCCCGCGTCGTCATGTGCACGAGTTCGAGATGGCATCTGAAGCAAAGAAATATTTGGAAAAAAATATAACATGCTGATACATACCATCATTTTACATTACATAAGATGTAATGTTACAGACTCAATGTACAACATGACTTCATTACCCTATTTTTCATTAGTATTATTTCTAAACTATACTACTGCTACTATTTATTATCCTTAGTAGCTTCGTTGTCGGGTGTCAGGGACCATACGTTAGCCAGGTTCATTGAAGGAGGGGGCTTGAAAAGATCCAGTTCCCCACCAAGTGCTTCACCTGCTGTTCCAGAAGGTCCAACTCCCATTCCGACAGGGTCGGCAGGTACGTCGGGGTGCAGTCGCGAATACAATTCATGAACTTCCTCATGTAATGTATTGCAGTACACTTGCAAGTTGTCAACGGTCGTGCTAAGCTCCTCCACATGGGCTAGAGCTTTGGCTTCTCGGTCCCAATCATGTGCCAAATCCCGTTCGGCAAGCTCATCTTGCAGATGTCGGATGTCAGTTCTTAATTCATTTATACGCTGACCATCCTCTTCCCACACCCTATTTCTGTGACGTAGCTCCGTTCGAAGCTGCTCCATCTGGACTTCCAGATCTCCAATGGGGTCATTCCTGCCGCTGCTGCTCTCCTCATGCCTTGGAGCCAGCTGGTGGCGAGGCACGCCAATTGATCCAGTGGACTTGCACGCGGTTTTCCTCGTGCGCGGCGGCATATCTCCATAAGGGGGAAACTTTATTAGTATAGTTTTTAACATGATGCATGCATAATTACAGAATCAACCTTAGTTGATTCACATCCTTCTATACATTGCACTCTACTATCTGGTCTTAAAATAAGTACTTCAGAAGGTAGTTAGATAAGAAGGAAAGAAATTTTCTTAGATAAGTCTTTGAAAATTCTTTTTGAAAATGCCTCATAACATCTGCAAAGATGGGCTTCACTCCGATACCAGCTGTGACAGAACCTCCCAAGTTATTTGGCCCACCTACAGTTGTCCTTGTCCATCGGACCTCAGACAACCCTGCAGGTGCACCTGATCACTTGATAAGTTCGGTATCTGTATTCTTTACCTTGCCCAAGAGCATTGCACCTGTCACGCAGATATTACAACACACTGGAGGTACGATTATGCGGAAGCAGTTACAACAACTTACTCTATATTAAAGTATGGAAAGAGTATTATTATTATAAACCAGTAAAATATAAGAGTGCTGGAGTAATATTATTACAACCCTGGGAGGCAAAAACCCCTCCCGATTAACAGTAAAAAGTTTTATAAAGGAGGACACTTCCTCCTGAGGCTTCAGTCTTGGTTTTCTTCCTTAGGCACCACCTTGGAACAAAAGCAACAAAAGTTTGCTGCTTCCTTACCTACAACAACATGGGTTCGAAAACCCTGAGTACGGAGTGTACTTTCGCAAGTCTTAGCCGTCAAAATAAAAGACTCTCAAGGATATGCTGGCTTAAGGGAGTCAAGGTAAGGTTTAATCAATAATCAAGACTCTTGTTTGCAAAAATGCTTACTAATAGTGGATCCTTAAAAATCCAGTTTTATTAGCAAGTTAAATCATTACCTGAATTCTAGAGTTCTTTCTACCCTAGTTCAAGCACTTGGCCTATACTAGCCAATTTCTTATCAACCCTTCTTGTTCACTAGAATGCTACGTGTAGGGCAGTGACCAAGTCTTCATGTCCGAGAAGTAACGGCGATCCGAATTGATTAATACTCAGTTGAGGATCTCCAATCACACGACATATGTAGCACTTAACCCTTGCATATGTCAACTCGCCACCGGGGTTCTTAAGACCAGATCAGGTTCACGCCAACCGAGAGCAAAGATACACCACCGTCCAGCCTCTTGCCACGGTGGGTACACGCTACTCTCGCCATTTCTCCACTCCCATTGTGTGTTATCTTATTCTGGTATTAATCTGCCCGAGGCAATGCTTACCCATGATGAGACATGTGACCAGTTAAAAGGTCCTCGATGAGCAAGCCTACATCGACAAAGTCCTTAATCGACTCAGACGGAGACACTACACCGAGACTCCCTTCTCGTGCAAGTCACCCGCCCGGTCTCAGCTTTATCATTTAACCCAAAGTTTGGTACTTGGCAGAGGTACATCTTTTCCGATGTTGAACCCATCACGGCCATGATGGATCCACCATCAAGTTTTATTTTGAAAACATCCTGTCCCACGTGAAGCATCATCTTTTGTCAAAACAAAACATTTTGTTTTTCTAGAGCACAACTAAGCAAAAGAAAAACCATTTAATAAAACAGGGGATCAAGGAGAGGTAATCAAATTCTCAAGGAAGGATATGCAGCAATTTGTTTAGCACACAACTCCTATCACCTAATGCATCAAGCAAGTGAGAAAGATTTTAAAATAGCAAGGAGGTGGCAAATGCACCGCGGCTTGCATTGTGTTATAGGTGAGTCGGGCTCTGCTCCACAGATGTCAAAATAAAAGCAGTTCCCAGCCGGTGGTTCTTCAGGTGGTGGTGGTGGTGTAGCTCTTGCTTCTTCAACTTCTACTTCTTCTTTGTTTTCTATATACCACATATATAATCATGAATGCTCATGTAATGCTTATGAAAATTCAAAGATAATAAAAGTATACTATCTAAGGTCTTGAATACAATTTTCCTTCACGAGACTTCAGGAAACTAAGGTTATTGGAGTCAAAACTGGGACATGTATCACTAGAAGATTAGGGTTTTAGGGTTTAGGCATCAAACATTGTCCAAATCATTCCAAACTTTACCCAAGGCTTCTAAATAATATTTAAAGCCTATCCAAAAAGTTTAATGATTTTTGGAGTTATTAATCAATTTCTCAAATTCCAGGAGTATAAGCTTTGGCTATTTTAAATACTCCATAATTCTCTATTTGGACTAAAAATCATGCTACTATTTTTATTAAATACTATAGAAAATTAGGAACCTAGCAAAATTGGTCTTGCATTTTTAGCATTTTTCTTCAATTTTTCTAGAAATTCTCTAATCCTGGCAGAAAAAGAAAAAGGAAAAACATGAACAGGGTTGGGCTGAATCTGGCCCGAGCCGGCACAACATCGGCAGAACGTGCCCGCGCGCATGCGCCCACGCTGTCGACTTTGCACAGAAGACCCTGGCCTTTTAAACAATCCGAAAGAGTCCGCGACACTATTTGTTTCAGTCGCTGACAATTACACCGAAGCCCTCCACGTTCTAACTCTTTACAACTCGAGGTCCTCGACGGCAAGCGGTGACGAACCGAACTCCGGTGAACCTGTACCGGCCAAGATAAGCAATGGTCGGTGCCCTAACTTGGCTGAAACCTAATTCAACACCTAATGAGTGTTTCCCCTCGATCAATTTCACAGTTTGAGCTCTAAATCACTCTGTCCACGGAGGCAGTGCAAACAGCGGATGAGCAGAAGTGTTCCCGGCGATCTAGGGCAGTCTAGCTTAATTGAATGGGTCAAGGAGCATCAGTGGCATGCAAGAGTGCTGAAACAAGAGAGCAGAGGACAAGATTGGACCTGAATCGAGCTAGCCACGGCGAGGACCTTTTCACAGTGGCAGAAACCCGATTTGGGGGAGATGAGCAATTCGTGGTCTCTGTTGAACAATTAGAAGCAAGTGCTGGTGGATTGGATACTTGAATACCTAACGGGGCCGACGGTGTGCTCAATTTATAGGACCCTTGAGCGGTGGCTCATGAATTTGAAGGAGCCGCGCGTCGACCGAAGAGGGGGAAGAGCACTGGTGCAAGCGATTGGTGGCATTTACCATGGCAGGCTCACCGGCGATGACCGGATGTGCTAGAGCGAGTCACTACGATGAAGTACTGTGTCTAGGCACGTGTCATCCGAGCGGCAGGCGGCTAACTCTGGTGAACTTATCCGAATTCGGCCGTGAGCCAAGCGGACACGGCAGCCGGGCGGAACAGTGCCTTAAGGTAGTGTTTGGTTGAAGAGCCAAGTAGAACGGAACCGTTCTGTCCCAGTTTTGTTGCTGTTTGGTTACAAAGGAACTAGAATGGAATGGCTCCAATTATGGAATATTCTCCTCAGATCTAGAACCATTCCGCTCCAAAAAATCAACCGAACGGAGCCGCTCCGTTCCCATCCCGCTCTCACAGTCACGCTCCGTTCCGTTCACTCTGCAACCAAACAAAAAACAGAGCCGCTCCGTTCCAGATTACCAAACACAGAACAGAGCGGCTCCGTTCCTAGAATCAAGGATGGAACGGCTCCGTTCTACTTGACTCATCAACCAAACACTACCTAAGCTCAATAGTGGTGAAGATCTTTCCACCCCGAGGCGTTATTCGGGCACCAGTGAGCATGAATCACCTCGGCGGCGTGAATCCACGCGCGGGGGTCGCCGGCGGCAGGTTCACTAAACCAGCAGATCTTTTCAGTTACTATACCATCAAGAACTTCTTCAGTCTGCCTGACAGAGCGAATTGCAGGGAGATTTGCTCCAAATTTCATGCAGTGACTCGATCATCTCACTATATCAAAGTTGTAGCCTAACAAACCAGCTTTAACTTTGTTACAATGTTCACCATCAAATAGTCACATTATCTTACTCAAAATTGAGCTCTAAGTTCATCCAACTTCACTGTTACTGAAAATTCAGCCTTAAGGCTGACTGACAGCACAACTTTGAGCTTATTTTTCTCCAAACTTTGTATGTAATCAAAGCTTAGTTACTTAAGCAAAGTTGTTCTCCTATTATAGCTCTAGACTTTTAATGTGTTGACCCTAGGCAAATTCCCAATATTTTTAGAACTACAGAGCTCCAAAGTTAGCCATATTCACTGATTTCAAGACTTAACCACATGAGAGGAATTGAGTGGCTTTTTGCAAATAAGCCCATTTCACATTTTTTGACTTGGAAATCCTCAAATGTGTGAACCTTATGCTTTGGGGTACCCTAATACCTTTGTTTTTGCACTTGGATCCAAAAGTGGTCAAAATTTACATATAACCCCTTAGGGTTTTTGTCTAAGGTTTTCCAAGGGTCTATTTAGGGTTTTTGGTTCTTCTAGGGTTTTGGTGCTATCAAGTCCCATTAAAGGTGATATCTAATGACCCTTTCTAATAAGTTTTGAGAATTTAACTCATTTAGGCTTTATTGACACCCTAAGCTCAGTTTAGGGTTAAGTACCCTACCCTAGGGTTTCACCCATGACTGGTTATATCAATACAACTTGTTTGAAATTTTTGGCCTAGTGAATGCACTCTAAGTGTAACAATCACATGATATGCTAATGCTCATGATGTTATGCTCAAGTTTTAGTGGCAGTAACACCAGGGGTGTTACAAATTTCGGCTTTGCCGGAGTTTGGCCACGGCGGTCCGCCACGCCCGCGTGGTGACCGACTGAATTAGCCCGATTCGGTGCCCCTGCATTGGTCCCTGATGTTCCCCTCACCCTGCTGAAGTTAGTCCAGGCCCTAGCACGCCTCAGACCCTCCTCTCCTCGGCCATGATTCCTCGCTGGAGTTGCCCCGACCCATCCGGAGCCTTTCCTTCACCGTTCTCCCCTCTCTAACCCTGGTCTCGTGGTCAAAGCCCCACCAGTGAGTTTGTCGAGTCTTCCTCTTCATTTCTAGCCAGCCCCGGCGACCCCACAACCGCCGTAGCCCGCACCCACCCCAAATCCGGCGACCTCACCGCCATGAGCAGGAGCGGCGCCGCCCGCAGCCATCAGCCCTCCCGGTGTTGATCTCCACCGTCCGATTCTGATCGCACGACCTAAATCACGGGATACCGCTTCGCGCACGCGCGCCCTGTGCTCGGACCCATCTGTTGGCCGCCTATGCCCCTAGCACCAGGCCCAACCGGTCAGTCCGCCTCCCCGCCTCGGTCGCTGACTGCCCTGGCCCACTGGTCAGTGCACGCCCGCGCCCGTGTTTGCGTGCTCGCCCGCGGATCTGTTCTCAGTCGTTGATCTCAGATCCGATGGCCGAGAAAGCCCAATACCCCTTCGCGTGGTAAATTTGTTAAAGAGACCCTCAATTTATTTTGAATCAACCCGCCGCCCTAGTTTTCGCGGGCATGCCCCTGAAATCTTGCAGATTGAAACCTAGGATTTTAAATAATCACAGAATTAGACCTATTTTCATATTTTAAACTCCCAAACTTGTTTATTTCATATCTTTTGCATATGAACTCCAAATTTAGTGATTCAAATTGCAAAATGTTCATAGGAATATTCTTTGTTTAAATAAGTTATGTTCATTCACAGTCTGGGTGATGGAACCTCCCAAGGTATTAGGTCCACCTACAGTTGTTCTTGTCCTAAGGACCTTGGACATCCCTGTAGATGCACATAATCACTCGACAAGTTCAGTAACTGTATCCTCATCATTTCGCCCAAGAGCGCTTCACCCGTCATGTAGATATTACATCACATCAGAGGAAAGAATAAGCGAAAGCAGATTACAATAACTTAATTTACATTCATAAAATATATAGAGAGAGTATTATTATTACAATACCAGGGTATTTAGAGTGCATAAAGTATTATTATAGACCAGGGAGGCAAAACACCCTCCCGCACACAAGTTTATTGTTTTCAAAGTGGGAGGCCAGCTTCCTCCCGCGACCAACTTCACTGCTGGGGTTCTTCCTTTGGTACCACCTTTCAACAAAAAAAGCAAAAGTCTGTTGTTTCCTCACCTATAACAACATGGGTTCAAAAACCCTGAGTACAAAGTGTACTTTTGCAAGTCTTACCCGACAAATGAAAAGACTCTCAAGGATATGCTGGCTTGAGGGAGTCAAGGTAAGGCTATTCAAGATTCAAAGACTCTCTTTGTAGAAACGATTACTAACAGTGGATCCTTAAAAATCTAGTTTTATTATCAGTTTAAGTCATTACCTGAATCTAGAGTTCTTTCTACCCTAGTTCAAGCACTTGGCCTACATTAGCCATCTTTTATCATCCCTTTTTACTTTACTGGATTGCTACGTGTAAGTCAGTGACCAAGTATTCATGTCCAAGAAGTAACGGCGATCCGAATTGTTTAATACTTAGCTGAGGATCTCCAATCACACGACATATGTAGCACTTAACCCTTGCATATGTCAACTCGCCACCGGGGTTCTCAAGACCAGACCGGGTTCACGCCAACCGAGAGCACATATACACCACCATCCAGCCTCTTGTCACGGAGGGTACACACTACTCTCGCCATCTCTCCACTCCCATTGTGTGTTGGTCTTTCTGGTATTGGTCTGCCTGAGGCAAAGCTTACCCATGACGAGGCATGTGACCAGTTAAAGGGTCCTCGATCATCAGGCCTACATCGGCACGGTCCTTAATCGACTCAGACGGAGACACTACACCGAGACTTCCTTCTCGTGCAAGTCACCCACCCAGTCTCAGCTTTATCATTTTCAATCCCAAAATTTGGTACCTGGCAGAGGTACATCTTTTCCGATGTTGAACCCATCACGACCATGATGGATCCACCATCAAGTTTTATTTTTGAAAACATCCCCTTCCATCTGAAGCATCATCTTTTGTTAAAATCAAAACATTTTTGTTTTCTAAAGCATGACTAAGCATCAGAAAACCTTTTAACAAAACAGGTAATCAAGGAATGGTAAATAATTCCAAGGAAGGAAATGCAGCAATTGGTTTAACACCCAACTCCTATCACCTAATGCATCATTCAAGTGATAAAGAGTTTAAAATCACAAGGAAAAGGTAAATGCACCGGGGCTTGCCTTGTGTTGTAGGGGATTTGGGATCTGTTCCACAGATATCAAAATAAAAACAATTCCCGGCAGGTGGAGTCTCAGTTAGTGGTGCAGTCTCTTCTTCAACACTTACTTCTTCTTCGTTTTCTACACATAACCATACATATACATGAATGTTCATGTGATGCTATGAATATGCAGTTATAATAGAGATACATCAAGTTGTATCTTGATTACAACTTTTCTTCACGGTATACCTAAGTTACTAGGGTCTTCTAGGTTAACACCCTAGTACACTCTAATTTTTGTGTCTAACTATAGACTAGTATATGTGTTGATTTCACTTAATAAAATAAATAAAAAGGGAACCATAGTGGTAAATAGATGTTTAATATTGGGAAGATAATAATATGTGAGGTAGGAATTTATCTCTGGTTTTAGTTTGACATCTCATTAAAATAAGTAGAATTAGATTATGTAATCATGGACAACGTTTAAAGAATAATCAACTACTAAATGAGATCAGTACACCCTATAATTTAAACTCCCTTTTGAGTTTATACTTTTCTTTTTGAGATGTGTTCCCATGTTTGTACATGATTGATGTGTTGTTTATTTGCCATTTACCAAATGTATTGAATGCATGATCGCTTTATTTAGACAACAAGCAGTCCGTGGTTCCTGAGTGTGTTACCGAAGATCTCCCTGAGCAACAAACTGGTGAAGGCAAGTGTCCTCTAACCTATTATGTCCTACATACTTTATAATTCACTGTCCCGCATTACATTATTGAAACCTAAGGATTGACTAGTCTGTATTTACTTATCCTTGTTTACCTTTTTGGGTTAATCATGGTTAGCTTATGCTATTGCTTCAACTTACTCAATGAACATGATGTGAACATTTATGATACGATGATGTTATCCCAATGATGATATTGTGATACTCTAGGGCACTCAGGCCATGTTCCTGAATACCTCTCCGTAAGGACCTGTTCGTGGAGTGACCACCCGGGATAACAGTGCAACCATGAGGGTAGAATGAGACGCCCTTAGCTGAATAATTAAATGAACCTGGGGGTGTAGTGGGCTTTGCCCGAGGGCCGTCAATGGGGGTCGGGGCGTAGTGCTCGCTCTGCCAAGGGGGTGCAGAGGTTCATTCAATTTGGTTTTGTTAGTCACCCACCTTGGGGAGGTGTACTGCGTTTGTACGACTGACGAAACCTAACGAGCAGCTATGCACCAGGGGAGTCTTTGTAAAGGCTATGTAGTGAGACCCTACCAGGTCACCTTGGTAGTGATCAATGGGGAGTCATGATTTCCGGACAGAATGGGAATCACGACTTGTGGGTAAAGTGTGCAACCTCTGCAGAGTGTTAGAAACTGGTATCCGCCAAGCTCACGGTTAAGAGCAGCCTTAGGATCCTCTTTGATTAGAAGAACTTTGGTTACTTTTATGATGATGGTTAATAATGATGGTTATAATTTTGATATCTGGTATTTCCTTTTGGAGGGAATACATTTGGGTAATAACTGGGTTATTACTAAAACTTGGCTTTACTAATAGTGATAAATACTTGACCAACTAAAAGCAACTGCTTAACCTTAACCCCACATACAGCTAGTCCACTTTAGCAAAACAGGACATTTGCTGAGTACGTTGATGTGTACTCACCCTTGCTTTACAAACCACCCCACCCAGGTTGTCCCCACTGTACTCAGTGCTCAGGAGGAGATGCTGGCAACATGGAGGACTTTGAGGAGTTCTAGGACTACGACGAGTTCTAGTTTTTCTTAGTAGCAAACCCCCAGTCAGCTGCCTGTGTAGGCCTTATCTACTACATTACATATTTCCACACTTTGATTTTAATGTTAATGACTATGCTATGTATTAGACTCCGTGGATGTCTTGGACATCTTATTGTAATAAAAGTACCTTTCCGTTATTTATTTTGAGCAATGTGTGATGATGTCCAATTATGTAATCGTTGTGTACGTGAGTTTCTGATCCTAGCACGTACATGGTTCGCATTCGGTTTGCCTTCCAAAACCGGGTGTGACAGAGATGAAGACTCAAATGCTGCATCGAATTGAAGAAGTCAGCTGGAAAGATCTTCTCCAGCTTATACGGTAACACGGGTGCCATTCTTTCCAAGTCTACAATCACGGTCCGATGTAACTCTTTTGCACAAAGCTGGTGGAAGAAATATTTCTACTCTACAAGCGCTAGCCAGACATGCTCAGGGACATAGATTCAAACCATCGCTCAATCCATAGGTGGAAGTCATGACTCTTCATCCCTAAGTCTCGCAGAGTAGATAAGTTCACCCCTACTCAGGTTAGCTGTATACCCATTAGGGAACATCAACATCTTGATCCACTGTAGTACTTCTTTCCTCTGGGCCCTGCTCAGGATGAAATCGACCTTAGGCCTTCTCCATGTCTTTCCACCACTAGGTGGCTTCATCTCTTGGTTTGGTTTATCATATAACGCATCAAGATCCACTCTCTTGCCTTAACGTTATCCTTTGATTTATCAGGAATGTCCATAATTGTTGCCTAAAGTGCATGGGCGACATTTTTTCAGTGTGCTTCACATTAATGTTGTGTGGAAGGAGCAGATCATCATAATAGGGGAGCTAAGTCAAGCCTAACTTTTGTGTCCACATATCATGCTCGCCATATCCCACAAAACCACCTTCTGGGTCCGCCACGAGACCATCTATCTGTTGACGAACTTTGGTACCAGTCGTCATTGCAGATGGGCGGTCTATCACTACGACACCTTTCGTAAAGTTCTTGATGTCTAGTTGTAATGCATGGTCAGGGGGAGAAACTGTCGACGTTTATCGAACAACGAATATTTTCCACCCTTCTTCAACCAAATGAACCTAAGAGCTTCCTTGCAAACTGGGCGTGAGAACTTACAGTGAACACACCAGGCGTGAAATAGCCCATACGATGATAAGTCATGCATGGAGTACTGGTACCAAACATGCATTTTGAAGTTTGTCTTCATAGCTCGATCATACGCCCATACCCCTTGCTCCCAACCACGGACCAATTCATCAATCAAAGGCTCCATGTACATGCCTATTTTATTCCCCGGGTGTCCAAGTATTATCAACGACACAAATATGTTCTATCTTTGAAATCATACGCTGTGGGGAAGATTGATGGGGATAACAAACACGAGCCAACATGTGTTTGGGGCAGCGGTCATTCCATAGGGATTGAATCCATCTGTGGCCAGCGCAACATGTACATTACAAGCCTCTTCAGCTTTCTCATGGTGAAAGGCATCAATGTGGGTCCATGCTTCACCATCGGATGCATGCACCATCTTGTCAGGATTGTATCGTTTGCCATTTTTGTGCCATGTCATTTGTTTCGCTGATTCCTCGGTCATGTATAGACACTGGATCCTCGGTCATGTATAGACACTAGATCCTCGGTATGAACAGGAGGTGGCGTAGGATTGTCGCGGGGATGTCGAACTGCCTCTTCTGTCCATCACCAGAGTCTGCCTCCATGAACCTAGATGATTTACACTTTGGACAGTACTTTTCCTCCGCGTATTCTTTCCTAAATAGCACACAACCCTTCGGACAAGCATGTATCTGCTCATATGTCATCTTGAGTGCACGAAGGAGTTTTTGTGCCTTGTACTTGCTCTTTGACACAACGTGATCCTCCGGAAGCAGCGTAAGACTCAAAATTCAGAAAGTACAAAAATATAATGATAATAATTCTTGGAAACTATAAAGGTTTATGTGACTGTATTATTTTATCTCTTCATGCATGTCACAATATTAAGTTTGATTAAAACCACTAATAATTAAAGCAAACATGCATTCCCATGATGATCTTCTTTGATTGTGGCATTTGATTAGTGAAAACAGAATTTGAAATGAATTCAAAACAAGTTTAAAAGCCTTGGAAACAAAACAAGAAAATAGAAAGAATAAAAAAAGGGAAGGAACACTCATGGCTGGGCCAGAATCAGTACCCCGGCCCAACTTCCCTTCCCTAGGGGAGGGGCCCGATTTCTTCACTTCCCCTCTGTTTCTTCCGTGGGGTGGGCCGAATGGCCAATTAGCCCAACTCCACGCACGCCTTCACCGTTTGGGGCTGACCTGTGGGCCACTGCTGTCAGCCACACCTTTCCCCTGTGCATCCTCTTGGTTGCTCGCCACCATGCGGGGCCAAGCCGCTAGGATCGTCTTCCCCGTAGCAATATGTTGACTGTTGAGATCGGATCGCCCACTTGAGGATCGTAACAAACTCCAACTCCGCCAGCTGGCTTCATTGGGGTTGGTGGACTGGAGTATAAAGTTGGGACCCAGGCTCGTGTCGCCCAATCTGTTGGGCATCTTGTGTGTCCGTCCTGTGCCATTATCGCAGGCGGGTGGGGTTGAAACCACCGCGCATGTTCTTCGTGCTGCCGTCGTCAAGTGTGCAAGAAGGGATCATTGGAGTTCGCACGGGCGTGAGGATCATCTATGAGCAAGCCCCTTGGCACGTGGATCATCGGTGTCTAGTGAATTCATCACCGGAGTGTTAACCATACTGAGGGATAGATCGAGAGGAGACAGGAGAAAGCAGGACAGAGCTACGAGGGAAAGAAGGAACTATCTGCGAGGAAGATAGAAACCGTATCAATGTTCTGTTTCTTCGATGCCGATTCCCTGTTCTGAGTTTCTGTGATATACATCAGATCATGGGCTCAGTCCAGCGCCAATTACAAGGCCCACACTGGCCCAAATATTCATACGTTGCAGCCACTCTTCTGTTGCTATGCTCGTCTCCTTGCTATTGTCCGTCGTTCCCTTGCTCTCGTCCTTCAGCCTTGACTCCTGCTGTAACTTTGCCTGTTGTCGAACCATCCCAGTCATGTCCCGTGTAGCATCGTTGACATTCCCCATCGCTTGAAATGCGGCTTGCCCCCAAGCCGCTGACAGTGTAGCTAGCGAAGGTAGATCACTAGCCACCATCGTGGTGACCGTGGCAGCAGCAGTGAATTGATATTCATGTCAGCACCGTCAATGTAGACATATTCGCCATTTACCTTGATCGGACATAAGGAGTGCTCCACGGCTAAATCACTAAAGCCGGCTCTTCTTGCAATGATATTCTTTTGAAGATCAACCATAAGCCCAACATCCTTTTCACCAACAAACAAATGCAAAACTAGCAATCTGTGCTTCTCTCGTTGGACGTTGCTAGCAGCCGTGCAGAGAACTGAATTGAAAAATTCAGTTGCAAGCTGAAGGAATTCAGAGCAATAATCATACTCACCCACTTTTAGCATCTTTAAAACCATATTCCCTGAACTTACAGCAAACCAATTTAGTTCACGCAACCCTACAGTTCCTTTTTCCAAAACACTTCCAAACCAAGCTCATCCACTGCAAACGATGTCAGAGTAAGAGGATTAAACTTGGCTGAAAACTGGTATCTAGACCGACTCCAGACTGCTACCGCTAACTAATATCGACATGGAAGTGTTCGTCCATTGGCCACCATCAAGAGTTCATGTTGCGGAAGTTGGCCCTTGGGGAAAAGGGTAGTCACTGCATCATAATCAGTCCAGGCAGCAGCAGAGATCGCCATCAATAGATATTTAGAAAGCTCGGGCACCACCTCTGTCTGCGCTTCCTCAGCCAGGCGATCACAAAATTCTTCAATAGCTTGCAACTGATCCACAGAGCTCTTCACTTGGTGTTCTTCTGAAATCAAGAGAAGTCCGACAACTGCTCCTATAGAGAACGAGTCTGACATGCTCCAAGTGGCTTCAGGTATAGAACAAGTATACTGAAATACTTGACCATTTGCCACTTTCACCATTAGAGGTTGTCCCACTATCTGTACCCCCGAAAACTGAGGACTCAAGCGATCAATGAGGAGAGTGGGAGAGAATTCTGACTCACTAAGCACCATCAACTCGAGTTGCTGAATATCACCACTGAAGGATGGCCAAGGTGGAATCCAGACTGGAACACCATCTCCCAGTATCACCAACTGCACTTTGCCATCAGTTGCTCCTTCCCTCACTAAAACATGGATATCACCAACATCTAAATCATTTCCTTTGTCTTCCTCATACATCAAACTGCGAAACACAGGTGGTGGCCATGGATGCTTGTGCGGCACCACATCCCAACCACAACCAAATGGATACCAAATGTTGTGCATGTATGAAGCTTGAAATTGCATAGGTGGTGGCCATGGTTGAATGATGAGCATGAACTCAACACCTTCAGCCTTGACCAACCTCTCCTTATTCTCCAGGACTCTGAACACGCAGTAGAGACAATCAAATATGTTCTCGAGCATCTCCTGCACAGAGTCGCCCCACGGCGTGGAGAGCGTGCCAAGGCGCTGCACGTGCACCGCGCGCCACTGCAGCGGGCTGCACGCCAGCAACTGCAGCGTAAAGAGGCCGCACAGATTGTGCACCACAAGGATCGTGGGCCTTCTGCCGTTGGTTGTGCACGCCGACTCCACCCGCAGCTTGAGGTGCTGCAGGTACGCATTGCCCCCCTGCGATGGTGGCCCCGGACCCTCCAGTCCATACCGGGATTCATACAACACACCGAATAGGTCATGGCCTTCCTCGTAGCCGGCCTTCTCCAGCATGCCCACCAGAATGTTCCTGTGCAGCGTGGGCAGCATGAGATCAGGCTCGAGGTAGCTGAGGGTGGAGGTGGAGCCGAAGTTGGACACCATGATCTCGACACCGACGCATTGTAGTAGTCGTCAGCTTCGACATCGACGTCGTAGGAAAGCGACATCTGCTCAGCGCGGCCCTTGGTGCGCGGTGCGACCAGCACGGAGGGCTCGAACCAGAGGTGGAACCCGCCATCGCGGCGACGCACAAGTGGACACACCAGGCTGGATGGATGTCCTTGAAGCCCTTGTCGAGGAAAGGTTCCGCAGTTGAGGACTCTCATCGAACACCTGGTGGGCGTGTCGATGGATACCTGCTTCTCTTTGGCTTGCTCGGTGTAGAAGAGCAGCGGGATGAAGCTGTAGAGGTCGTGCTCGACGTAGCTGTCGTAAACGGCGAGAGGAGGATGTGCGAACTCCGTCACGCCGACGAGCTCGTCGTGGACCTTCTCGCGCGGGTTGGAGAGCGCGACGGTCGCAAGGACCCTGTCGACCTCGCTGTGGGACAACTCAGAGTCGTCGTTGCCATGGACGGCGCTGACGGGGTCGACGGTCAGGTGCTGTAGCGGTCGGCGCTGCAGCCGCGCGCTGCGACCGAGATGCTGGCGCTGTCCTGGGATGCTGGCGTTGTGCTGCTGCGAGCGGTCCCAGGCGGTGTCGAGGAGGAAGAGATGGTCGTGGCACGAGACATCGACGGACTCGGTGATGGAGTTGTCGGGCTCCTCGTCGAAAGTAGGCTCTCCATTGAAGCCTGTGGGTGGGGCTGCTGAAGAGCTGAACACATCGTCAGGGTACACCGAGGCCGCTGAAGAGCTGAACACGTCGTCGTCGTACACCGGCGCGGCGACGGAGGAGGTGGCGGAGTTGGAAGATCGCAGCCCTGAGACCGCGTCCTCCATTCTGTGCTCGCCACCATGGCCAGCCAACGCATCGGTCAAGCGGAGCTCCATGTGCGCCATCGCGTCCAGAATCTGCTGTATTGCCGCCTCCATGCGTGCAATATTCCAGGATGCGAGTAGTCTGATACCAAATGTTAACCACACTGAGGGATAGATCGAGAGGAGACAGGAGAAAGCAGGACAGAGCTACGAGGGGAAGAAGGAACTATCTGCGAGGAAGATAGAAACCGTATTAATGTTCTGTTTCTTCGATGCCGATTCCCTGTTTTGAGTTTCTGTGATATACATCAGATCATGGGCTCAGCCCAGCGCCAATTCCAAGGCCCACACTGGCCCAAATATTCATACGTTGCAGCCACTCTTCTGTTGCTGTGCTCGTCTCCTTGCTATTGTCCGTTGTTCCCTTGCTCTCATCCTTCAGCCTTGACTCCTGCTGTAACTTTGCCTATTGTCGAACCATCTAGTCATGTCCCGTGTAGCATCGTTGACACGGAGTACTTCCACGCCTCTGCACCACGGTCAACCGTGGTCGGCATATCTAGACACCAAATTATCCGATGAGTCCTCACCTATTGAGTTCCTCACCTGCTCCACATTTGTTTTCAGGGATCGATGGTCGGAGTGGTGAGCCTGGCCGCCAAATTGCCTTGCCCCCGGCGTGCTTCCGGTGTGTTTGGGGTGGCGCCACCGTGGGGATCGCCGATGGGGGAGAGCGGAGCTTAGGGATGGCTGTCAGGCGTTGGTGCTTGGACGAACGAACCAGATTAGGAGTCAGATACCTCTTCACATCATAGAATCTGGGTTGTCGATCGGAAAAGGAGTGGTGTAGATTAGATCTAAGCGAATCCCTTTCGTCTCATTAAGGGCATGTTTGGTTTCTTTAGTCTAAGGACTAAAGTTTAGTTAGGGGACTAAAGTTTAGTCCCTAACATGTTTGGTTCTAGGGGCTAAAAAAGTAAGAATATACTAAATGACTTATAAGAAGACTAAAATGTCCTTTAACATTCTCCTGCTATTAGTACAATTGAACTAAATGAGGGTAAATATGGAATTAATATGGTTTAGTCCCTTTTAGCACATATGTGAAGGACTAAAGACTAAATCATTTTAGTCCATATTTTAGTCCGAGTGTTTGGCAAAAAAGGGACTAAATGGGACTAAAAACTAGAGACTAATCTTTAGTCCCTCTAGCAAACACCCCCTAAATCTTCACCATCGGATCTGAGCACTCGACTCTAGATCGGGCGACTGATGTGAACCAATTCCCCTTTGGTCAAGGAACATTTGTTAGAGACCCTCAGAAATAGGTATATCAACCTGCCATCCACTATTGTTGCAAGATCATTACACCGAGGTTTGTGTTCTTCCAAATTCAACCCTAGATTTCATAGAAATACTGGCCGCAGTCCAGCATTCTTGTTTAATTATAAATTAAATCCAAAAAATTGATTATTATGTACAAAAATAAATATAAGAACTTAAGAAATTCATAACTAATTCTTTTTAGCTCCGATTTGATCCGTTCGAATTGCATTAGATTCGTATTAATATTGTCTACACTTTAATAACCTTATTTTATCATGTAATGTGTTGTAAAAAATAAGTACCTATTTTGTTTAGCCTATGTTATTTGTCTAAGCACATGAATCTTCCGAAAAATCATATCTTCTTAACCATAACTCTGATTTTAGCCATTCTCGAACCTACAATCTAGTAGCGATGTGTAGAACATTATTATGAAGTTTGTGCTCATGTTTGGTGTGATGTTAATTTTTCCTATACCATGTTTATTTTTACTAGAAAAGGAAGCGCCCTATCGGACGCTGGACACTTCATACATCAGGGGAGTAAATTAAACTATTGTTAGGGCGAAGGCGTAGACGCTACCCTCCGCTCGATGCCTTCGCCAGTCTCGCTGCACCAATGGAGACGACGACTGACGGACTGCACCCTTCGTCCGATGCGCTGAAGGACGAAGACTCATGGCGAGGCCGCTCCGTCCCGCGGGGTCGCCCAACACGAGAGCCCACATACAATCCGGTTCGCCATAACGGGCCCCGCGCTGTTGTTGCGCATTACGGGCCTGAGTTGTAAAGGTCTTTCTATTATTACAGTCTGTAACCCTGTTTTAATGGGAATATTCCGGGGAAAACCTGGGCTCCTGAGGGCACATGCGTCCTTAATCCTTGACGCTGGGCACTCAGGCACCTATAAATACCCTCGCACAGTGCTCTTGAGGGGCTAGGTTAACAGAGCTATTGCCATCTCAAGTTGAAACCCCGTCTACATTGCTTTCACCACCCCGTTGGATCAACTTGCGCAGGAGAGCAAGTTCCAACATTTGGCGCCCACCGTTCGTGCTACGAAAACACCACCCGCGATGGCACCCAAGAGAACCTCATCGAAGGCTGACGAAGCTGCAAAGGCAGCACTGCTGGCCGAGAAAAAGGGCAAGGCCCTTGTCGACAACACTCTCCAAGAGCCCTGCGAAGACGACGTAAACAACAAGAAGCAGCGCAATGAATAACCCACTACCGAAGGCAGCCTCCGCACCTGCAGCTCCGGGGGACAACAGCAGCCTCCCCCAGGCTTCGCTCCACCAGAGGGCGCGGACGCCACCGAGGACGGCGAAGTCATCGGTGTTTCGGCCGAGGAACAGCTACAGTTGCGTGCCCTGCGCATCAAAAACCGCAACCTCCAAAAGCAAAAAGAGATTCTCGAGGCTAAGCGCCAACGTGTGTGTGCACAAGCCAAGGTGTGACAGATGATACGCGACGAAGAGCAGAAGGCACTGGAGCTTGAACAAGAGATCGCGCTCATGCAGAGCGAAGGCCAACTCGGCCTGCAACACGGCCCACCCCTCCAGCAGCGCGCACAAATCGAAGACCTATTCATCCCTCAGCGCGGACACACCATCCCCCACGCCATGGCATTCCAAGGCGTCAACTACCTCGACGAGCGAAGTCCCCTGGCACCTCACCTGCAAGTGACACCATGGCCCGCCAACTTCAGGGCGGGGACCTATCCCAAGTACAACGGCAACACCGACCCAGCACAGTACATCATGAGCTATCAAGTTGCCGTTGCATCTTCCGGAGGGCACAACGCCACGATGGCCAAGTCATTCATCATTACCCTCGAAGGCCCAGCCCTCACCTGGTACACTAGGTTGCCCCCACTGTCCATCGACTCCTGGAAAAGTCTCTGGGACAAATTCTTGCTCAACTTCCAAGGGTACCGCCCGGACACCGACGCCTTGGCTGAACTCTCACTATGCAAGCAGCTGGAACGAGAGACTCTGTGGGAGTATTACCGCAAGTTCTTGACCCTCAAGTCACAACTGCCTTCGGTCGATGACCAGATCGCTATCCACTACGCCATCAGCGGCCTTCGGGCCGGCGTCCTTTACAGCCACTGCATTAAGGATCCGCCTAGGAACCTCCAGGAGCTGTATCAGCTCTTTGAGAAATACGCCAGATCCGAAGAGCTCCACCAGCGCAAAGTCGAGTCTCAGAGGAAGCCCAAAGACCCTCCGCAGTCCAGCCGCACATGGACAAGGCCCTCGCAGGCAGACTCCGGCCGGGACGGCCGCAATCAGCAACAGGTGCACAACATCGCCAACCAACCCCCCGCTGGTGAGGCCCCTCGCCGCCAGGAGTATCCCCCCCAGGGCCGAGGAAACGGAACTCGCGGTCGGGGCTAGGGGCGTGCGCAGCAGCCACGCAAATTTTACTGCCTGTTCCACGGCGAAGACTGCGCGCACCCCACAAGAGACTGCCTAGAGACGAAGGCCACCAGAGACAAGATGGCACGAGCGCAACCAGCCGACAACCCTAGAGTTGTCGCGCACACATATCAGCAACCCCCCAGCCATACAACCACGGCCCCGCTCCGCTTCCACCGCACCACACATACCAACACCACCAGGAGGTGCAAATCGTACCTCCCCCACCCCACCCCCACTCCATCAACAGCAAAACATCCACCACCACAACCACCCCCAAGCCCCAAAGCAAGAGGACTTCGCCGATCAACCATATCGTGGAGTCATTCATATGATTACTGGGGGGTCCAGCGCCGACTTCGACACAAAGCAGCAGAAGAGGGACCATTACCGCAGCATCAACCACGTCGCCGTCACCGGCCTGGTCGTGCAGACAAAATGGTCCCGCATGCCATTGACCTTCGATGCCCGAGACGTCGATCTGCGCAGCGCCCCCCACATCGATGCCATGGTCATCAACTGCAGCGTGGCAGGCTGGGACTTGCACAAAGTCTTAGTCGACAATGGCAGCCAGGCGGATATCATTTTCCTCCATGCTTTCGATCGCATGGGCATAAGCCACAGCCTGCTCAAGCCCTCGGACAACCCCCTGTATGGCTTCGGTGGCAAGGGCACCTTTCCCGTCGGCAAGATAGAGTTGCCCCTCTCCTTCGGTGTAGCACCCAATGCCCGAAGTGAGCAAGTCACGTTCGACATCGTCGACATGGTGTACCCATACAACGCCATAATGGGCCGGGGCTCCATCAACAAGTTTGAGGCAGCTATCCACGAACTCTACCTGTGCATGAAGATCCCAGGTCCACAAGGCGCCATCACAGTTTACGGCAACCAGCAGGTTGTGCGTAACATAGAAAGAGACTTCGTCCCTGGACAAAGAAACGTACACTGCCTCATGGCCCAATGCGAAGTCCCCAGGCCTGCCGATCCAACCGCCAAAGAGCATGAAAAAGCACAACTGCAGAGCAACGACGGGACCATGACTGTCCCCCTCGACCAGGCAACGCCCAAGCAGACGGTTACCATCAGCGAAGACCTCACTTCGCATGACGAGGAGAGGCTCCTCTGCTGTCTGTCCAAGAATAAAGACGTCTTCGCCTGGTCCGCCCTCGACCTGGTCGGCGTCAGTCGCTCCATCATCGAGCATGGCTTAGGAATCGACCCTTCGGTGAGGCCAAAGAAACAGCGGCTGCGCAAGATGTCTGATGAGAAGACGGAAGCCACCAAGGCCGAGGTGCATCGCCTGCTCGAGGCCAAATTCATCGAGCCAATCGCCTACCCCACATGGCTCGCCAATGTAGTGATGGTGCAGAAGAAGAGCGGCAAATGGCGGATGTGCATAGACTTCACCAGTCTTAACAAGGCCTGCCCCAAGGACAACTTCCCGCTGCCTCGGATCGACAAAATCGTCGATAGTGCGGCCGGGTGCGAAGTCATGTCACTCCTTGACTGCTTCTCCGGCTACCACCAAATATATATGAAGGAGGAGGACAAGGCAAGCACCAGCTTCATAACACCCTTCGGCACGTATTGTTTCATCAGAATGCTGGAGGGACTTAAGAACGCCGGGTCCACTTTCTCCTGACTCACCAAAACGGTGCTCGAGAGCCAGGTCGGTAGAAATATATTCACATATGTGGACGACATCGTCGTCGCCAGCAGAAGCAAGGAAGACCACCTGGCTGACCTCGCCGAAACGTTCGCGAACATGCGGGACGCACGACTTCACCTCAACCCCGAAAAGTGCGTCTTCAGGGTTTGCCAGGGGAAAATCTTGGGCTACCTGGTATCACACCGCGGAATTGAGGCCAATCCAACCAAAATCTAGGCTATCATCAATATGACGCCCCCATAGTCAGCCAGAGAAGTGCAACGACTGACAGGCAGGTTGGCCGCCCTCAACAGATTCATCTCCAAGTCCGCGGAGCGAAGCCTCCCTTTCCTCAAAACACTCCGCGACGCAAAAGACTTCGCATGGGGACCAGAGCAGGCGGCGGCCTTCGCTTCACTAAAACAGTACTTGTCGGAATTGGCGATTCTTACAAGCCCCGACCCTTCGCTACCCCTATTGCTCTATGTCGCGGCTTCACCACATGCGGTTAGTGCAGCACTGGTTCAAGAGCAGACCAGAGAGGGCACGACCAGGCAATGTCCAGTTTATTACGTCTCTGAAGTACTCACAACATCAAAATGTAATATGACAGAACTGGAAAAGATCGCCTATGCAGTCGTGATGGCCTCGCGCAAATTGCGCCATTATTTCGAGGCATTCAAGGTCCGGGTTACCTCAGATAAAGGACTCAGCGAATTGTTCAGAAACCCGGAGGCATCAGTACGGATTGCCAAGTGGGCAGCCGAACTCTCCGGCTACCACATCACATTTGAACCCAGGACAGCCATCAAATCACAAGTCCTGGCATACTTCATCGTCGACTGGACTGGGCCAATAACACAGCCGGACCCGACCACAGAAAAAGTGTGGACAATCCATTGCGACAGCGCATGGTGCCATGCGGGGGCAGGCGCCGCTGCAGTCATTACTTCGCCCACCGGGATCAAGCACAGATACGCAGCGCGCCTTAGCTTTGCTTTGGAGTCTGATAGGTGCACCAAGCCACCAACAACATAGCAGAATACGAGGCTGTCATCCTCGGCCTTCGCAAGCTAAGGGCACTCGGTGTCACCACCTGCATCATCAGAACAGACTCCAAGGTAGTCGCCGGCTAGGTCGAGCAAGACTATGCAGCGAAGGACCCCGCACTCATGCAGTACCTCGCGGCCATCCGCAGCCTCGAAAGACAATTCAAGGGTTTCACGTTGCAGCACGTGGACCGAGCCAAGAACGAGGAGGCCGATGCATTGGCCAAGGTGGCCGCCAGGGGCGAGGCCCTACCCTCCGACGTGTTCTACCACGTCATCGGCACGCCAGCCGTCTGCAGCCTAGAGGGGCTCCAAATAACCAATGACAGAGAGGGCCACCGCATAGTCAACCTCATCATGACCGAAGACTAGCGGGCACCAATAACCCTGTTCCTGCAGGGGTACTACCATCCAATCGACATCAACGAGGCCAAGCGCCTCAAACACTGAAGCTGGGACTTCGCGTTGATCGAAGGCCAACTTTACAAGAAGGGGGTCAGCCAATCGATGCTTAAGTGCGTCACCGAGACTGAAGGCGTCCAAATTCTACACGAGGTCCACAGCGGGACTTGCGGCTCTCACGCAGGGCCTAGGGCCCTAGCGGCAAAGGTGATTCGGCAAGGTTTTTACTGGCCCGCCATGATTTGCGTCGCAAATCGGGTCACAAGGTCCTGCGAAGCCTGTCAGAAATTTTCTCCACGCTCGGGAAGCCCTTCGCAATTCACGAAGCTGATCGCCCACACGTGGCCTCTTCAGTGCTAGGGCCTGGACATTGTCGGACCACTGCCCACGGCTCAGGGGAACCTCAAGTTCACCTTCGTCGCTGTTGAGTATTTCACCAAATGGATTGAGGCGAGGGCTGTATCCACGATAACATCGAAGACAGCCCAGAAATTCTTCTGGCAAAATATTGTTTGCCGCTTCGGAGTCCCGTCCAAACTCACAACAACGGCAAGCAATTCGACAGCCAAGACTTCAAGGATTTCTGCTTCTCCATCGGCACCAAGCTTGCCTTCGCATCAGTGTACCACCCCCAATCCAACGGAGTCGTGGAACGCGCCAACGGCAAAATTTTCACAGCCATCAAGAAAATGCTCCTCGACGACAAAAAAGGCAAGTGGCCCGACCTGTTACCCGAAGTGGTCTGGGCGCCGAACACGACCGAGTGCAGGGTGACTGGGTTCACCCCTTTTCGCCTTCTATACGGATCGGAGGCTATGACTCCGCAAGAAATAAAACATGGGTCACCACGAACAGTCGCATCGGCCGTCCCCGACGTAGACGAGCCTACTTCGAAGGACCTCATCGACGGAGACCGCGTCTTCGCCCTACAGGCTCTGAACAAATACCAAGCTCAGACAAAAGCATGGCGCGACCACACAGTCATCCCGAGGGAATTCAACGAAGGAGACCTCGTACTCGTCCGGACAGCTCGGACAGAGTCCCGAGGCAAGTTGGAGCCAAAATGGGAGGGCCCTTTCATCGTCAAGACGAAGGCGTCCCCCAGCGCGTACAGGCTCACAACGCCATCCGACGAAGACTTAGAACATTCTTGGAACATTGATAATCTTCACAAAATTTTTGTTTAACTCCTCAGGGCCACTTCGCCCTTGTAATCCGCAGAACAGTTTTTAAGCCGGCCCGCACTCTTTTCCTCCCGGGGGTGAGGTTTTTAACGAGGCGGAGCCATGTAATATATACGCGAAAAATCCCCCGCAAAAACTACGTCGAAAAAGACCACATCAACGGTCTTCGACATTCGACCGACACAAAAGTCACCGCGAGGGGCAGCAATGGCTACCCTCGCGTGCGACAGTCCGCGCAAAAGTCGCCTAAGGGTGCAGCCGGACTAGCACAACAAGTGCGTAAATTTGAAGACTATCCGTGCAAAAGTCGCCTAAGGGTGCAGCCGGACCAGCACAGCAAGTGCGTAAATCGAAGTCTTCTCCAAAAGACAATCTGTGCAAAAGTCGCCTAAGGGTGCAGCCGGACTAGCACAACAAGTGCGTAAATCGAAGTCTTCTCCAAAAGACAATCCGCGCAAAAGTCACCTAAGGGTGCAGCCGGACTAGCACAACAAGTGCGTAAATTCCAAGTCTCCTCCAAAAGATTATCCGTGCAAAAGTCGCCTAAGGGTGCAGCCGGCCTAGCATAACGAGTGCAAAAAATCGAAGGCGCATTACATCAGTTACACGCGTACAGCGAGGGCATCATACAAACTACAGGTGCGCAAAAAATCAAAGGCGTAGCCGGACCGACACAATAAACGTACCAGATCAGGTGCGCAACGTCTTACGAACACAGCCAGATGCGCGAAGGCAGTCAACCTTATCATACAAACTACAGTTACACGCGTACAGCGAGGGCATCACACCTTACATTGGTTCCACCTTCGGAATGATCCCCATCTCCCTATAGTTAAATAGCATTATCCTCAGCTCCTCACCCTCAAAAAGCCTTCGCAACTCCCGCTCACCCATACTCGCCCCAACCGGCGAGGACAACAATTCCTGCCTACCAGCCCTGCCCACACGAAGCCGACCACCATCAAACCCGCTCACTCTACGCTTCACCACCGCCCTTCGCCGCCTACGCCAAACACTCGGACCAGGCAAAATTTCAGCATCCGTAACACGCGGAGAAGCCTCTGCCTCAGCCACATCCAAGGCCGCAAAGTAATCTAATCCCTCATCCGAAGACTCTTCCGTCCACAAAACCGAATTCCCAGAGTCGTCAAACTCAGAAAACTTAGACGTAGACCCATCCGATTCATTTCCAGAGATCACGGTCGAAGCCGCCACAAAATTAGCAGTAGCGGTTGCGTGCGCAGGCCCAAAATCCTGAATCTGCACAGCAACCAAGGTTCAGTAACACAGACAAAATTCCCTAACTACCCCATACACACTAAGCCACCTGCGAAGACCCAGCAGCCGCCACGGGATCTTCCGCTGCTGGCTCCGTCGCCGCCTTCGACGGATCCTCCGCCATCGGCAAAGCGCCTACCAGCGAGCCTCCACCAGACACAGTCGACGCAGGGGCGGCGTGGGAACCTTCACCGGTTTCCGGGAGCGGTGCTGGGTCGACCTCAGCCTCGGCCATCACCGGGTTGGCCTCCGCTTCGGACAGCGCGCTGTTCAGACGTCCGAAGTCCTCCACCTCCTCACCACGCGCCATCTGCAACGCAGCACACTGATTCAGCACACCCGCGTATACCCACATTCCACAACACAAAACAAAACACAAACTTTACCTGATCCCTCGCCCGGTCAGCCCGTTCCCTAACCGCCTCCCGGCTGTGGGGGCCCCACATCCGGTCGAAGAGGCCCCCCCGGCGTCTGTGACACCCCAGTGTCACCTAGGGTTTCTCTCAAATGCCAAACCTAGAACCATTATTTCATTTGAATCAAAGTAAGCATGAGCATCAAAATAACTCAAGTAATAAAGAATCCACCAAGTATATACTTCAAAGTATCATGATCAAAACAATTGAGTCTTTTAAAAAGAGTAAGAAGGTGCAACCCTAATGAAAACTCTAAGTGAGCCCTGTAAGCAAGATGCAAGAAAATAAGAAAAAGAGGATGAAAAATTTAAAATTTTGACTTGAGCCAATTATAAAAATTAAAGTATATTTAATGAGCAACAAGAAAGGTTGAGAAAGCTTAGCCAAAATAACTCAAATAAATCCCCAAATCAGCCCTTGAACTATGAACCCTTAGGGAAATTCAGATTTCTGAATTTCTGAATTTCAGACCTCTTCCCAAAGATCATCTGCGTTCTCTGTTTTTTGAAACTCAAAGCCAGGAGATCCAAATATCAAAGTTGTGCCAAATTCCATTGAACACATCCTGGAAAAGTTTGAACTCAAACCAAATTCATTTGACACGGTTTTGGCGCAGTTTGACCTCAGGACTAGACATTCTGACACTGGCACCTTGGTGACGCTACAACTCCCTGTCCCTAGCATAAAACCACGCGACATCCATACACAAAAGACAAAGCTTGGTCAGGTGAACAAATCCTTCACAGCGATCTTGCCCAAATTCGCGAAGATTTGCTCCCAATCGGCGCTTGAACAGGGGCAGAGGCAACGGGAACACGTGTTCGACCGTGGCTGACACCCCCGGTTCACGCCCGTTCGCGCACCGCGCCTCCCAGTGCAAGCCTGCGCGCACTCGCCGGTCCACGACCGCCCGTGCACCGCGTCGTGCCTATAAAGCCTTCCCAAGCACGCCCCACTTCACCCCGCACTCACCCTCACCGGCCAGCCACTTTCCCGTAGCTCCGGCGAGCTCAATTCCGCCCGCCATTGCCGCCAGAGCTTCGGCCATCGTGGCCAGCCCACCCCAGCCATCCTCTGGGCAAGCCAGTGCTTCGGTTAGCTCCACCAGTAGCCCGTGAAGCTTGCCAAGCCCTCGGACCCGGCCGGACTTCACCGGAGGCCCGAGATCGACCTCACCGGACTTCGGTCTTCTGCCACCGCGCGTGGACCGAGCTATCCAGTGAGTCTACGACCAATTCCTTGCACCCATATCTTCTCTGGCATCCCGTGAACCTCTCTGACCCATCCAATTGATCTATCTCGCCGTGATCAAGCCGGACCCCTCGCCGCCGACGAGCATCCCCGCCTGCGCGCGTGGACTGACCGACTCCGGCCATCCCCGACGGCGACCCGCACCTCGTTGTGATCCCCGAGACCTCCCCTGCGTCCTCAACCACTTCACCGGAGCAATCTCGCCGCCGGTAAGCCCCTCCGCCCTTTCCTTCGCCGCGGTTACTGTTTGAGGTAGAAGAAGGACCTCGGGTTAGGATCTGTAGAACCCGAGGGGTTTTCTGTAACGTCAGCGACTCATGTGAATAGTAGCTTAAGGACTGATTCGCGAGGAAAACTTAAAAACCCGCCAGGGACCCCAGTGCAAAGTGGATTTCCATTAAATCATTTCTGTTAATCTTTTTAAAATGACCAGAGAACTTAGAAAATCCATAACTTGATGATTTTTTTATAAAAAGTTGTCAAACCAATTTTGCTAGCTCCTGAATATTATGAACTATCATTTAAAAATGATAAACCCCATGCTTTCTGTTCTAAATTTTAAAGTTTAAAATTAAAAACAGAAACCCACCAAACCTTGTTTAATTAAGAAAAATTAGTTTTTCTCCTGTGCTGAACTTAAGAAAATTTGTAGATGTTTAAACCTTATTTAGACACTGTTTAAAAATAGTAGGAACCCCAGCACTAGAAATTATGATGTAGTTATTCATTTAAAGCTAATTTGTCCAAAACTTAGAGAAAATCAGAAAGACATTAGGAATTAATGAACAGTGATTAAGATTATTTTTCCTAGTTTACTTATGTAACAGAGAACCTAGGAAAAATACAGAGACTATTAATTTGGACCAGTTTTAAATTAAAATGATTTATTTAGCCTTATATAGACTGAAAATCACTTATTAGAGTGGCAAAACTATAACCAAAATGATTGATAAAAAACCAGTGGACTTATAACCACCAGAGCCCCACTACAAAAATAAAGGCCACCTCAGTTCAACTTTTTAAGTAAGGAGAATAAATACAAATGATAATGAGGCATTTTGCAAATAAATCATAAAACAACCCCTAATGATGTAATAATGGGCAACCAAAAAATTAGCTAAGTCCATAATGAGATGAACTACCAGAGAAAAATGCAAACCCCTGAAAAAGAAGCAAACTCCTACCTATTGCTAAAGATTTATGAGAAAGGCCACTTAATTCAAATAATGCATACCACCCCTTTCCCTAAGCAAATAGAGGCCAAACTTCAGAATAATTGCTCTTGCACAAAATAATAACCAAGAAAAATAAGAACTCTGTTGTTTGATGTTTTTCAAATATAGTGGTAGTAGAAAGCACCCACTTGGCTAGAAACTTGAGAAAACCATAGAAAAATAATTAAAAGGTATTAATGACTAGAAATTTGTATCAAATCATGTTATAACACCTAAAAGCCAGCAAAAATGAGTTTCAAATAATTACCCACTGTTAAATAATAGTTGTAGTTCAAAGCACCCCTTCTGCCCTAGAATTTAATAATTTTATCCAGAGAAAACTATTCTCTTTCTGATTCCCAAATTTTGAGACAGAGAAGCATACACCAGTATCCAGCCACTGTAATTTTTGCAGGATTTTTGGAATTTTATAAAAGCAACTTGTAGTTCAAACCCACTCTAAAACATTAAAAAGAATAAAAGAAAAGGGAAGAAGAAATAAACCTCACCCGAATGAGTCTAATTTGAGAACTTATCAATTCTCCCTAAGACTTAAAAGGAATTCAGTGGAACCCCAAAAATTAAATCCACTACTTACCTTAGCTAAGTTTAAACCAATTCACCAAGTATACCACAAAAGGGTCTTACATAAGTAAAGTTAACTTGTTTTACTCAAGTAGATCATACACCTTTAAAGTTGTGATTTCTAAAAGCACATATCATATCATGCATATATCTTACGCATTGCATTCATTAGATTGTAATCTTGCCGACGGAGAGTACGTGCTCATCCCCGAGCAAGGACCTGTCCAATTGGACCAGGAGCATGCTTCAGAGGCTGCTATTGAGGATCTCCCCGCAGCCCCAGCAATTGAAGGCAAGCCCCGGTTTTATGCATAACCGTTTATATATGCTACTTTACTACACTTAATGTTTGTAGGTTTGTAATGTGCACTTAAGTGTAGGAGTTGCTTGAAACCTCTAGTTTGCATGAACTTAGGATTCCTTTTTGAGATGAATACTAGCATACTAGGTCGAGTAGCTGCTTGCTAATCAGGATCTCGGTAGAAGTCGAGTGATTTTTCTAGCACTCGCGCGAGGTCAGGAATTGATTGTATTCATCTTGATAATGGGATATATGTTGGTCTATGGACTTGGATCCAAGGAGGATGTCTTGTCCATGAGACGGGAAAAAGAATTAAGGATTAATGTGTGGATACCTGAGTCAATCTTTTGAACGTACTAAGCACATGCCAGGAAATATGGTAACCGGTAAACCTAGTACCTGAGTGAAGCCAGGCGCGGACTTTATCCCTCATGCGACCTGAGACTGGGTCTCCCATGCTAGCTATGGTGGGTACAAGTGCGGTCACTGCACGGCGGCAGCCGGGGTCAGTGGAGCATTGTATGCCAAGGCGGTGAGGCCTAGACGCGAACGGGGAATCGATGGGGACGGTTGTCATGTGCAGGGTCGGAGTACCCTGACATGCCGTGTGTTTAGGTTTACCTTGCAAGGTTAAAACTCGATTCGAATCGTCTGCTTCTCGCAGCTAATGAGACTGCTTGATTCCTTATACTGCATCGAGTAAAAAGTGAAATGTGGTTACATGAGATAACATGTTGATTGAATTAATTGATTGTTACCATGTATGCTTAGAAGGAGCAATCTAGCTAAGTTAATGACGACAGAAACTGGAAAGCTAAAATTTGCTTTTAGAAACAGCTAGTGCTTTTGGCAAACCAAACCCCTCAGCCAAACAGCTGCATAGTCTAGAGGTAGAGGAGTAGACTCCTCACACCGGGTAAGTCTAGCTGAGTATTAGTATACTCAGCCTTGCTTGTGGCACAATTTTGCAGGTACCATTCAAGAAATGGTTGATGGTGTGACTTGGCCTACCACCCTGCCACCGGGTTGGACGGTCGAGTGGGACGCTGCTCCGATAGGAGAGGAGCACGAGGAGTAGTGGGCTAGGCCTTGCCCATTTCCTCGATACCGACGACATCGATTATCCGCTGCACTTTATTTTGTGAACTCTTATTTGCTACTCAAAAACTCCGACTTATGTAATAACTTAGTACTTAATTTGTGGATTCCTGTTTTATTGTATTGCTTCTGTGACTCACCTTCGTGTGAGATTTTGGAATTTGATCCTGGTTAAGTGGCTCCATCAGACTAGATCTGAGGGACTGACGGGTTATTCCGATTTAAGTGTGTTACGGCCCCTGAGGCGTGACTAAGGCACTTAAGCTGGAATAATTCGGGTGGTTCCGCCACAGCTGGTATCGGAGCAAATTCCACCACAGAGGAGGACAATAAACCATGAATACTAATTTTCAAAATCTAAAACTTTCCTAGAAACTGCTAAGGATCGTCAGGACTAGACCGTTAGACCTAGGACGAAAGGCCTTAGGCATAGAGGGAAGATGGGTGGCTAATTACTTAGGCCCCGAGGGCCAGTACTTATAATTTAAGGATGCCCTAAAAAGCACCCTATTTTCCTTTGAGAGGCAACGTTTCTTCCAGCATGCATGCATTATAAAACACAAAGAGGAATTAAAATTTGAGCTAACCCCTTTTCTTAAAATCATCCGGGCTCTTTTGTTCTTTTTCCTTCCACCATAATCTTTATCTTTGATTCCCTTCCGCAGATGAATTCACCCACCCCCGCCAGTGGAGGAGACTCTCATTTCAGCTCTGACTTCCTTTCTCGCGATGGCTTTCCTTCCATCTTGTGGGAAGTGCTTAACTCCGCCGGTTACCCTACGCCCCCTTTGTACATGGTGCAGTTGTATGAGGAGCATCGGGTACCTCGTTGTTGGGTCTGGCTGACTTTGGAGGCTCATCCCCTTCAGCCGAGTTGGCGTTCTCTTGATTCTGAGACGATTGGACTCAGGACGGACGACACCGTTGAAGCAGCGGCCATGAAGGCCCTGACGACTTTCTGTGGCTATCATCCCCTGGAGATGGTGATGCACCCCTTGGGACTCTTCCCTGCTGAGAGGAAGGATGATCCCATGTGGTGTAACCGCGTGAGCCATGTAAAGGATGTGTGGGCAATGTATCCTGACTTGGTTGGGAGGGTCACTGTCCAGTGCATGAGTGCGCTGTACCGCCTTCAGGCTCTTCAGAGCGACGCTATGGCACACCTTGCCAACATCGCTGAGACCACCAAGCTCACTCTCGATAGTCGAGAAGATTTTGTGGTTGACCTATCCACGGAGTTGGTGGAGAAGGATCTGCAGGTGGAGAGGCTGAGCCAGCGCATTGCCACCTTGGAGCAGCAGGTGGAAATCCGAGACAACACTATTGATGTCTTGGAGAACCAGCTTCACGATGTGCAGAGAGAACTCGAAGAAGCGAATGACCACCTGGACATGCACCACTTAGAGATGGAGGCCAATGAAGCAGGAAGCGAGGGAGAAGAGGATCCCGAGGAGCTAGGACCAGCCCCTGGTGCCAATGGGACTACCTCCGCGATGCCCCCTTCACCCGCATCCAGTGTCGCTTCCACCGCTCAGGGTTAAGCAGTCGCTTTGACATTTTTAGGCGGATAGAAACCTATGCGAGCTTAGTAATATCACATTTTGGACTAGGCTTATGGGTACTTCCCCTGATTGATGTAACCCTATGAACTTTTGAAATCTGTGGGATGTTTATCACCATGTTATCTTCATTTCGAACCTAATATTATGATTATGGCATTTTTTTCCATATGAGATGATATCTTGTCGTTCGAAACTGTGAGTTGGGATAACAATGGCGGCAATCTCTGTTTTCAGATGGCAGCTAGGCAGCGTCGCGGGCATAACGAGCAGGTTCCCCCGCCACCTCCTCCAGCTCCCACAGTGCAGGAGCTGATGGCCCAGCAGAATGAGATTCTGCGACAGCTCTTGCAGCGTCAGCCCCACCCTCAGCAGCATGGTGGAGGCCAGCCTCAGCGACCTCCGGCTATGGCCACTTACCAGGAGTTTCTGAGCACGCAGCCGCCCTTGTTCACCAAGGCAGAGGATCCATTGGACGCCGATGTATGGCTTCGCGTCGTCGAGTCCAAGTTTCCCCTCCTCACGGGAGACTGCCCTGATGCTACCAAGACCCGCTTCACCGCGCAGCAGCTTCGCGGATCTGCTCAGACTTGGTGGGATCACTTCCGTGCTATGCTCCCCGCTGATCATGAGGTATCTTGGGAGGAATTCGAGACTGCCTTCAGAGGACACCACATCCCAGCTGGCATTCTTGATCGGAAGTTGAATGAATTCCTGGCCCTTAATCAAGGAACCCGCATGGTACTGCAGTATGCGCAAGCCTTCAACGACTTATGCCAGTATGCAGGGTATCATGCTGATTCTGATGAAAAGAAGAGGGATCGCTTCCGCAGGGGTCTCAATACCAAGCTGCGGGAACGACTCAACACTGTCCGGGCCGATAGCTTCAATGAGTTGGTCAACCTGGCCATCTCCTAGGAGGATTGCATTGTTGCTCACCGGGCAGAGAAGAAGAGGAAGGCACCGATGGCAGCACCATCCGCTCAGGCTCAGAGGTTCCGGATTGTTTCTCACAATCAGAGCAGGGGTTTTCAGCAGCAGGCAGGCAGATGGGTGATCAGGCCACCTCAGCAGCAGCAGCCGGCACCCAATTGCTTTCTAGCTCCCGCTCCAAGAAACAACCAGCCTCAGCAGCAGCAGTTCCGCCAGGGCAATGGGAACAAGTGTTTCACTTGTGGCAATGTGGGCCACTATGCCAAGAATTGTCCTAGGAACCAGCAGAGGCAGATGCCAGCACCAAATCAAGACAAGGGAAGAAAGCAGAAGGTGCAAGTCAGGCAGGGGAAGCTCAACTTCACCACTCTGGAGGAAATACCTGAAGGAGCTCCTATCATGACTGGTATCTTTTCAGTTTATAATCAACCTGCTTTAATTCTGTTTGATTCTGGTGCATCTCATAGTTTCATTAGCCAAAAGTTCAGTGCTAATTGTAAACTGCCATTCTCTCACTCAAAAAGGTCATTCATGATAGTCACACCTGGGGGTAAAATTGCAACTAACCAATTAAACCAAAGTGTGCCTATTCAACTGGGAAGCCACATTGTCAAAACCACTCTTCTTGTGTTGGGATTGGAAAATGTGGACATTATTCTAGGGGCTAATTGGATGACCTTGCACCAAGTTGTGTTTGATATAGCCAGCCGTACCGTGGAAGTTAATTCTCCATTCTGTGGGAACTTCACATTAATTCTGCCCAGTCAAGGTTCTACTCAGTCATGTGCTTTCTCTATGACGGAGTTACCTCTGAAGAAGATCCCAGTGGTCTGTGAGTATGCAGATGTCTTCCCTGATGAACTGCCAGGAATGCCACCGGACCGGGATATTGAATTCGCCATCGAGTTGCAACCGGGAACGGCCCCAATTTCCAAGAGGCCCTACCGAATGCCACCTGCTGAGTTGGCAGAGTTGAAGAAGCAATTGCAAGAGTTGCTAGATAAAGGATTTATTTGCCCAAGCACTTCGCCTTGGGGATGTCCAACACTATTTGTGAAGAAGAAGGATGAAAGCTTGAGGCTGTGTATAGATTACCGCCCTCTTAATGCGGTAACTATCAAGAACAAGTATCCTTTGCCTCGTATTGATGTTCTTTTTGACCAGTTGGTCGGGGCCAAGGTGTTTTCCAAGATAGACCTTCGCTCTGGCTACCATCAGATCAAGATACGAGCAAGCGATATTCCGAAGACGACATTCTCAACCAGATATGGGCTATATGAATTTTTGGTGATGTCATTCGGGCTGACAAATGCACCAGCATATTTCATGTATCTGATGAATTCTGTTTTCATGCCAGAATTGGATAAGTTCGTGGTGGTTTTCATTGATGACATTTTGGTGTACTCAAAGAACGAAGAAGAACATGCCGGGCATTTGCATGTAGTGCTTCAACGTCTGCGAGAGCACCACCTTTATGCCAAGTTATCCAAGTGTGATTTTTGGCTAAAGGAAATCAAATTCTTGGGTCACACTATCTCTCAGGCTGGAATAGCTGTTGATCCTGATAAAGTGCAAGAGGTGATGAACTGGAAGCCACCAACAACTGTTCGTCAGATTCGGAGTTTTCTGGGATTAGTTGGTTATTACCGAAGATTTATTCCGGACTTCTCTCGAATTGTGAAGCCTATTACTGAGTTGCTGAAGAAAGAAGTCAAATTTGTCTGGAGTCAGAAGTGCGTAGATGCCTTCCATGCATTAAGGCAGCGTCTGACCACAGCACCAGTGTTGGCACAGCCTGACAACAGCAAGCCTTTTGATGTGTATTGCGATGCCTCTGGCACCGGGCTAGGTTGTGCCTTGATGCAAGACAACCGAGTCATTGCTTATGCCTCAAGAGCACTCAGGCCTCATGAGCAAAACTATCCCACTCATGACCTTGAGTTAGCAGCAGTGGTTCATGCATTGAAGATGTGGAGGCACTATCTAATGGGAACCCACTGCAACATCTTCACTGATCATAAGAGCCTTAAGTACATTTTTACTCAGGCTGATCTCAACATGAGGCAGAGAAGATGGCTAGAGCTGATCAAGGATTATGACCTGGAGGTGCATTATCACCCAAGAAAAGCTAATGTGGTAGCAGATGCCTTGAGTCGGAAGTTGCAATGCAATTGTATTCTGATGGATTCTCGCATTAACACCTTGTGTGATGAGTTGAGCAAGATGCAAATTGAAGTGATTCCTTCTGGTTCTTTGTCTCACATTTCTGTTGAGCCAGCTTTGCAAGACCAAATCATCATGGCCCAGCTCAGTGACAAGGGAGTGCAGATTATCAAGAAGAATCTCCATCAGAAGGTCGAGAAGTATAATTGTTTCTGCCAAGATGAAAAGGGTGTGTTATGGTTCAAAAGCAGATTGGTGATTCCTAAGGACCAGGATCTCAAGAGGAAAATCTTGGACGAGGCTCATCTCTCCAAATTCTCTATGCATCCGGGAAGCACCAAGATGTACCATGATCTGAAGCCTTTGTACTGGTGGACCAGAATGAAGAGGGAGATAGCCCAGTACGTATCAGAATGTGACACCTGTCAGAGGATAAAGGCAAGCCACTTGAAGTCAGCTGGAGCTTTGCAACCCCTGTCCATACCTTCATGGAAGTGGGATGACATCAGCATGGATTTCATTGTGGGTCTGCCCAACACCTCTCGTCATCATGATTCGATTTGGGTTATTGTGAACCGATTGACGAAAGTGGCACATTTTCTTCCTGTGCACAGCACTGATAAGGCTCAGAAATATGCAGAATTGTATATTGACCGGATCGTGTGTTTGCACGGATTACCTCGGACCATTGTTTCTGACCAAGGAGCCCAATTTGTTGCCAGATTTTGGGAACAATTGCAGGAGTCTTTGGGGACCAAGCTAATTAGAAGTTCAGCTTACCACCCACAGACTGATGGTCAGACGGAAAGGGTAAACCAAATTCTGGAGGATATGCTGAGAGCTTGTGCGATCGATAGTGGCAACAACTGGGATAAGCACCTCTCCTTGGCAGAGTTTGCTTATAACAATAGTTATCAATCCAGCCTAAAGATGGCACCTTTTGAAGCTCTCTATGGAAGAAGGTGCAGGACACCACTCAATTGGTCTCAACCTGGTGAAAGAGAAGTTTTTGGACCTGATTTAGTGACTGAAGCCGAAAGGAGGGTCAAACTAATCAGGAAGAATCTAGAAGCTGCTCAGGCCAGGCAGAAGAGTTATCATGATAAAAGAAGGAAACCTCTCCAGTTCGAGGTGGGAAGTTTTGTATACCTCAAGGTATCACCCACCAAGGGAATGCAGAGGTTCGGGATCAAAGGCAAGCTAGCCCCTCGCTACATCGGACCTTATGAGATCATAGAAGCATGTGGACCCATGGCATACAAGCTGAAGTTACCTTCAAAGATGTCTGCCATTCACAGTGTTTTCCATGTATCTCAGCTGAAGAAGTGTGTTCGATTACCGACTGAGATCTTAGCAGAGCCAGAATTGGAGATAGAGCCAGATCTATCATACCAAGAGTACCCCTCCAAGATTCTGGATTGTAAAGAAAGATCAACTCGGGCTAAATCGATCAAGATGTACAAGGTCCAGTGGAGTAATCACTCAGAGGAGGAAGCTACTTGGGAAACCGAGGAATTCCTGAGATCCAACTTTCCTGATTGCCTACCTAAGGAAGCTAGTACGTAATCACCCCCAACCCCTCCTCCTGCCCTTCGAATCTAATTTTCAAAAATATGATCTTAATTCAGAATGAAGTAACTATGAAGTAAAACTTAAAAGGACTTCCTTCTGAAGTTGCAAAGAGAATGACATTCGAAGAACAGTTTTACCCTAATAATAACAACACTCACCCATTTCCTATAAGTCTCACCCTTCGCTTCACCCCGGAAGGACTCTGGCCCGAATCTCGGGACGAGATTCCTTTAAGGGGGGAAGGCTGTGACACCCCAGTGTCACCTAGGGTTTCTCTCAAATGCGAAACCTAGAACCATTATTTCATTTGAATCAAAGTATGCATGAGCATCAAAATAACTCAAGTAATAAAGAATCCACCAAGTATATACTTCAAAGTATCATGATCAAAACAATTGAGTCTTTTAAAAAGAGTAAGAAGGTGCAACCCTAATGAAAACTCTAAGTGAGCCCTGTAAGCAAGATGCAAGAAAATAAGAAAAAGAGGATGAAAAATTTAAAATTTTGACTTGAGCCAATTATAAAAATTAAAGTATATTTAATGAGCAACAAGAAAGGTTGAGAAAGCTTAGCCAAAATAACTCAAATAAATCCCCAAATCAGCCCTTGAACTATGAACCCTTAGGGAAATTCAGATTTCTGAATTTCTGAATTTCAGACCTCTTCCCAAAGATCATCTGCGTTCTCTTTTTTTCGAAACTCAAAGCTAGGAGATCCAAATATCAAAGTTGTGCCAAATTCCATTGAACACATCCTGGAAAAGTTTAAACTCAAACCAAATTCATTTGACACGGTTTTGGCGCAGTTTGACCTCGGGACCAGACATTCTGACACTGGCACCTTGGTGACGCTACAACTCCCTGTCCCTAGCCTAAAACCGCGCGACGTCCATACACAAAAGGCAAAGCTTGGTCAGGTGAACAAATCCTTCACAGCGATCTTGCCCAAATTCGCGAAGATTTGCTCCCAGTCGGCGCTTGAACAGGGGTAGAGGCAACGGGAACACGTGTTCGACCGTGGCTGACACCCCCGGTTCACGCCCGTTCGCGCACCGCGCCTCCCAGTGCACGCCCGCGCGCACTCGCCGGTCCACGACCGCCCGTGCACCGTGCCGTGCCTATAAAGCCTTCCCAAGCACGCCCCACTTCGCCCCGCACTCACCCTCACCGGCCAGCCACTTTCCCGTAGCTCCGGCGAGCTCAATTCCGCCCGCCATTGCCGCCAGAGCTTCGGCCATCGTGGCCAGCCCACCCCAGCCATCCTCTGGGCAAGCCAGTGCTTCGGCTAGCTCCGCCAGTAGCCCGTGAAGCTTGCCAAGCCCTCGGACCCGGCCGGACTTCACCGGAGGCCCGAGATCGACCTCACCGGACTTCGGTCTTCCGCCGCCGCGCGTGGACCGAGCTATCCAGTGAGTCTCCGACCAATTCCTTGCACCCATATCTTCTCTGGCATCCCGTGAACCTCTCTAACCCATCCAATTGATCTATCTCGCCATGATCAGGCCGGACCCCTCGCCGCCGACGAGCATCCCCGCCTGCGCGCGTGGACCGACTGACTCCGGCCATCCCCGACGGCGACCCGCACCTCGTTGTGATCCTCGAGACCTCCCCTACGTCCTCGACCACTTCACCGGAGCAATCTCGCCGCCGGTAAGCCCCTCCGCCCTTTCCTTCGCCGCGGTTACTGTTTGAGGTAGAAGAAGGACCTCGAGTTAGGATCTGTAGAACCCGAGGGGTTTTCTGTAACGTCAGCGACTCATGTGAATAGTAGCTTAAGGACTGATTCGCGAGGAAAACTTAAAAACCCGCCAGGGACCCCAGTGCAAAGTGGATTTCCATTAAATCATTTCTGTTAATCTTTTTGAAATGACCAGAGAACTTAGAAAATCCATAACTTGATGATTTTTTCATAAAAAGTTGTCAAACCAATTTTGCTAGCTCCTGAATATTATGAACTATCATTTAAAAATGATAAACCCCATGCTTTCTGTTCTAAATTTTAAAGTTTAAAATTAAAAACAGAAACCCACCAAACCTTGTTTAATTAAGAAAAATTAGTTTTTCTCCTGTGCTGAACTTAAGAAAATTTGTAGATGTTTAAACCTCATTTAGACACTGTTTAAAAATAGTAGTAACCCCAGCACTAGAAATTATGATGTAGTTATTCATTTAAAGCTAATTTGTCCAAAACTTAGAGAAAATCAGAAAGGCATTAGGAATTAATGAACAGTGATTAAGATTATTTTTCCTAGTTTACTTATGTAACAGAGAACCTAGGAAAAATACAGAGACCATTAATTTGGACCAGTTTTAAATTAAAATGATTTATTTAGCCTTATATAGACTGAAAATCACTTATTAGAGTGGCAAAACTATAACCAAAATGATTGATAAAAAACCGGTGGACTTATAACCACCAGAGCCCCACTAGAAAAATAAAGGCCACCTCAGTTCAACTTTTTAAGTAAGGAGAATAAATACAAATGATAATGAGGCATTTTGCAAATAAATCATAAAACAACCCCTAATGATGTAATAATGGGCAACCAAAAAATTAGCTAAGTCCATAATGAGATGAACTACCAGAGAAAAATGCAAACCCCTGAAAAAGAAGCAAACTCCTACCTATTGCTAAAGATTTATGAGAAAGGCCACTTAATTCAAATAATGCATACCACCCCTTTCCCTAAGCAAATAGAGGCCAAACTTCAGAATAATTGCTCTTGCACAAAATAATAACCAAGAAAAATAAGAACTCTGTTGTTTGATGTTTTTCAAATATAGTGGTAGTAGAAAGCACCCACTTGGCTAGAAACTTGAGAAAACCATAGAAAAATAATTAAAAGGTATTAATGACTAGAAATTTGTATCAAATCATGTTATAACACCTAAAAGCCAGCAAAAATGAGTTTCAAAGAATTACCCACTGTTAAATAATAGTTGTAGTTCAAAGCACCCCTTCTGCCCTAGAATTTAATAATTTTATCCAGAGAAAACTATTCACTTTCTGATTCCCAAATTTTGAGACAGAGAAGCATACACCAGTATCCAGCCACTGTAATTTTTGCAGGATTTTTGGAATTTTATAAAAGCAACTTGTAGTTCAAACCCACTCTAAAACATTAAAAAGAATAAAAGAAAAGGGAAGAAGAAATAAACCTCACCCGAATGAGTCTAATTTGAGAACTTATCAATTCTCCCTAAGACTTAAAAGGAATTCAGTGGAACCCCAAAAATTAAATCCACTACTTACCTTAGCTAAGTTTAAACCAATTCACCAAGTATACCACAAAAGGGTCTTACATAAGTAAAGTTAACTTGTTTTACTCAAGTAGATCATACACCTTTAAAGTTGTGATTTCTAAAAGCACATATCATATCATGCATATATCTTACGCATTGCATTCATTAGATTGTAATCTTGCCGACGGAGAGTACGTGCTCATCCCCGAGCAAGGACCTGTCCAAGAGGAGGACCAGGAGCAGGCTTCAGAGGCTGCTATTGAGGATCTCCCCGCAGCCCCAGCAATTGAAGGCAAGCCCCGGTTTTATGCATAACCGTTTATATATGCTACTTTACTACACTTAATGTTTGTAGGTTTGTAATGTGCACTTAAGTGTAGGAGTTGCTTGAAACCTCTAGTTTGCATGAACTTAGGATTCCTTTTTGAGATGAATACTAGCATACTAGGTCAAGTAGCTGCTTGCTAATCAGGATCTCGGTAGAAGTCGAGTGATTTTTCTAGCACTCGCGCGAGGTCAGGAATTGATTGTATTCATCTTGATAATGGGATATATGTTGGTCTATGGACTTGGATCCAGGGAGGATGTCTTGTCCATGAGACGGGAAAAAGAATTAAGGATTAATGTGTGGATACCTGAGTCAAGCTTTTGAACGTACTAAGCACATGCCAGGAAATATGGTAACCGGTAAACCTAGTACCTGAGTGAAGCCGGGCGTGGACTTTATCCCTCATGCGACCTGAGACTGGGTCTCCCATGCTAGCTATGGTGGGTACAAGTGCGGTCACTGCACGGCGGCAGCCGGGGTCAGTGGAGCATTGTATGCCAAGGCGGTGAGGCCTGGACGCGAACGGGGAATCGATCGGGACGGTTGTCATGTGCAGGGTCGGAGTACCCTGACATGCCGTGTGTTTAGGTTTACCTTGCAAGGTTAAAACTCGATTCGAATCATCTGCTTCTCGCAGCTAATGAGACTGCTTGATTCCTTGTACTGCATCGAGTAAAAAGTGAAATGTGGTTACATGAGATAACTTGTTGATTGAATTAATTTATTGTTACCATGTATGCTTAGAAGGAGCAATCTAGCTAAGTTAATGACGATAGAAACTGGAAAGCTAAAATTTGCTTTTAGAAACAGCTAGTGCTTTTGGCAAACCAAACCCCTCAGCCAAACAGCTGCATAGTCTAGAGGTAGAGGAGTAGACTCCTCACACCGGGTAAGTCTAGCTGAGTATTAGTATACTCAGCCTTGCTTGTGGCACAATTTTGCAGGTACCATTCAGGAAATGGTTGATGGTGTGACTTGGCCTACCACCCTGCCACCGGGTTGGACGGTCGAGTGGGACGCTGCTCCGACAGGAGAGGAGCACGAGGAGTAGTGGGCTAGGCCTTGCCCATTTCCTCGATACCGACGACATCGATTATCCGCTGCACTTTATTTTGTGAACTCTTATTTGCTACTCAAAAACTCCGACTTATGTAATAACTCAGTACTTAATTTGTGGATTCCTGTTTTATTGTATTGCTTCTGTGACTCACCTTCGTGTGAGATTGTGGAATTTGATCCTGGTTAAGTGGCTCCATCAGACTAGATCTGAGGGACTGACGGGTTATTCCGATTTAAGTGTGTTACGGCCCCTGAGGCGTGACTAAGGCACTTAAGCTGGAATAATTCGGGTGGTTCCGCCACAGCGTCCTTCACCACAGGGTCTTCGACCTTAAAAATCTCGCGCCCAAAATCTTCATCGGATCGGTCGAAGACCTCATAGTGACTGCACCCCTCGCGGGACAGCGCATTCATAGCCCCCTCGCAGGTGATGAGGGAGGCATACGACATGAAGCCTGCCACGATGGTCGGGAGCGCTTGCAACTCCTCTTGCAGCCACTCGAGGAACCGAAGGCCCGCCTCTCGGTCGGGCACCTCGAAGTCAGCAGTCCACGCACCCAGCTCGCGGTACGAGTCCACGAGCTGTTTGCGCGTCCGCTCAACCTCCACGCGAGTAGAAGCCTTGGCCCTCTCCACGCGGGCCTGCAAAGCGTTGAACCGCGCCTCCCATTCCTCGGCGCGCTGGCTGGCAAGACTCTCTTCCGCCCTCGCCAATTTGGCCTCCGCCTGCGCCTTGGTGATGGCCTGATTGGCCTCCTTCCTTTCCTCCACCAGCTGGCGCCGGAGGTCAGTCCTCTCGCTCTCCGGGCGGCCACATTTTCTGCCAGCCTATGGTTTTTACTCTCCGCAGCCGATTTTTCCCGGATGGCGTCCGCGTGCTGCGCCCGAAGTCTCTCGACTTCGGCATCCACGCCCGCCGTAAGGGCGCCCGACGCCACGCGGTCGGCGAAGTCGGCCGCCTAACAGACGCGCATCAGTCCACAATCACCATAAAAGCGGCCCACAACGAACCCTACTTCAACTTACTTGATTCAGCTGCAGCGACGCTTCCCGCAGCCGGCGAGACCCAATGCCCGCTTCATCCTTGACGGCAGTGGCCGCCGACACCTCGCTGCCAGCGCTGAAAGCGCCACCCTTCACCCGAAAAACCGCGGCAGACGCCGTGGCTGCCACCGCAGGCGAGACAGCAACAAGTTGCCCTTTGCCCGACCCTGCAACGTATCACCGGTCAAAAAAAACTTACCGACGAGATAGTCATCCACGCAAATGTCTGTGCCGAAGTCGGCAAGACGCTTCCCCGGTGAAGGCAGCTCCTGGACCGTCGCAGCTCCCTCCGGGGTGGACTTGGTCACGCCAGCGCCGGCCGCCTTCGCGCTCTCCGGCAACTTGCCAGATCCAGGCGCAGCCGCCTTCGCAACCAGCGAAGGCTGGCTACCGCCGGGGACGGCAGCCTTGGCACCTCCCCGCGCCCTCTTCAGCCTGGCCTCAGGGAGCCTGACGACCGCCCGGCGCTTCTGCGCAGCATCCTGCCGATCCTTGTTCATCACTGCCGACACAACAGCAGCAATATTCCATCCGTAAGGGAAAATCTTCAATCCATGAGCTATACGAGACGTAGACATGTCTTCGCCCTCTGCCCAGGGGATCGGATGATTCTTTGGCCACCGACCCCCGGTAACCTCCAGCATTCGTGTCGAAGACTCCCGGAGCTCGTGCGAAGACATCCTCCCCCCGGGGCCGCGCATGTCTCCATCAACTCCACAACAAAATTATCAGACACCCCCTTTTTTCCCACCACGGTACCTAATTTTCTCTTCTTCGTGGCCGGGGCGGCCTCCTGCGACGGCCCTTCCTCGGTACCGCCCATCGGTTTCTTCCCACGGCGGTCGGCGGCGTCTTCCCCGGGGTAACTGCCGTAAGGCAAGCGGTTCAACTCGAAGACCCGATTCAGCCTGTCATTGGCCCCACGGATATCCCAGCTCCGCAGACCCTCCGTCTTCGGCACGTACCGCCCCACGATCCTCGCCGCACCGTCTTCCGCCTCACGCACGAATGCGGCGGGATCTCGGCCGTGCAGATCCAGTGCGAAGGCAGGACTCCGCACCAACATCCCGCCACGGGAGGGCATCTGGCGAGGGCATACTTCGCCCAACGCCCAGCCACGCGCCAAGGGCCATACCCCATACCCGACAAATTCCTCAACGAGGTCGCGCCCGCTACTCATGCGGGCCGCGCACCGAAGGGCCCCCTCGTCTTCATCCTCCTCCGCCACCTCAAACTGCGGATACGCCGTGTAGTAATGCGAACACATGACGGCCACGGGAAGCCCTGGTTGGCCTTCGACTGTGCCTTCGGCAACGTAGAACCAAAATTCCCACCAGTTTCCCCACTTATTGCGGGCGCAGGGAACCAACTCCACGACTTCCATCAAAGTCTTGCTGGTCTTCGGCGTAAATGTGCAAGATCCAAATTGAGCAATCTTATTTCCGATTTTCCTTTTCTACCAATGCAGACAATAGTGCTTCGCGAAGACTTCGACCGATGGCTGCCCGCCGTACGAGGTCGTCGCCCAGACATACTTTGCCAGGGCCACCACGGCATTCGGTGTCAGTTGGTGGACCTGGACTTCGAATCTGCGCAGGACTTCTCCCACAAATCGATGCGCGGGCAGTCGAAGGCCAGCGGCGAAAAAGCCTGGAAGACGACCAACTCACCTTCTGGCTCGGGGACCTCCTCTGCCCCCGGCACACGCGCCACTCCGCCGCCAAAATACCCAAGCTGTTGCATGTCATGCACACGGCCCGAGGACATCCGCGATGCGCCGAATTCCACTGTGTCGCCGGGACGCAACTCCTCCGCCGCCACATTGCTCAGTGTCCCCTCGGACGATTCGCCGGCCGGCGGTGTATCAACAGCAGAAGAGGAAGAGGACGGCATGGCTATGTACCGTCGGCGGCGGCGGGCGGTCTGCTTCACACGGGCCAGATCTCCGGCGAGCAGGAGCAAGGAGGGCAGACGAGCAAGCAGGCAGTTTGAAAAGGAAGTTAGGGTTTTCGCGGCGCGCGGAGAGATAAAGTTCAAAAGGCGCCGCCCCCGCCCCCCTTTTATACACAGGGCGCGGCGCTTTGGGAAACCCGCAATCCAATAGTGCGGCGTCAATCAACGGTCATGTCAAAAACCCCCGCGGAACCACTTCGAGCGAGGGCAGCGTCTCCACCATCTAGCGACGCCTTCGGCACTAGATGACTTGGTCGAACTGGTCCCTCGGAGGGCAAATGTTGGGGCGAAGGCGTAGACGCTACCCTCCGCTCGATGCCTTCGCCAGTCTCGCTGCACCAACGGAGACGACGACTGATGGACTGCATCCTTCGTCCGACGCGCTGAAAGACGAAGACTCATGGCGTGGCCACTCCGTCCCGCGGGGTCGCCCAACACGAGAGCCCATGTACAATCCGGCCCGTCATAATGGGCCCCACGCTGTTGTTGCGCATTACGGGCCTGAGTTGTAAAGGTCTTTCTATTATTACAGTCTGTAACCCTGCTTTAATGGGAATATTCCGGGGAAAACCTGGGCTCCTGAGGGCACATGCGTCCTTAATCCTTGACGCTGGGCACTCAGGCACCTATAAATAGCCCCGCACAGTGCCCTTGAGGGGCTAGGTTAATAGAGCTATTGCCATCTCAAGTTGAAACCCCGTCTACATTGCTTTCACCACCCCGTTGGATCAACTTGCGCAGGAGAGCAAGTTCCAACAACTATCATATATGTTTCCTCTACTGCGGTTCTACCAAACCATCATTACTTATGATATCCAAGATGGTGGTGATTGCAGCCTGTTCTAATAACAGAATCTACCACATGCTCGCGAAAAGTAACCAGAGCACACAATCGAAGTTGTTATCTAAATGTTCTGACTATGGCATGTTGTTTAGCGAAAAAATTGCAAATCAGCTGCTTCTCCAAAGTAAAAAAAGAAACAAAGAGAAAAGGAGATGGGAGAATGAAGATGAGGAAATGGCATAGCACTGCATAGGAAAATGACTCTGTTTAAGGCTGTATTAAGAGGAAAATGCTCTATTACAACATCACCAAAAATCTCTAAAAGTTTATTCCCTCCTATCATGTTTAGAAAGCTTTGTTTGATTTGCTCTATTCCAATCCTAACTTTCCTAGTCTCAACTGAATGAATTGTTTATTTTCTTTATGTAGTTTTGTGAAGAGGTGATAAAGAAGAGGAAGGCAAGAAGGAGACGCCTTCTAACTTTTGCATCGTTCCAGAGATAACCTTAGTGATTTCATTTGCTGAATGTTTCTTGCACGTTGTCAGTTGCTCCATTGGTATCTATCAGCTGTGGCTTATCAACAATCAGTTCTTGGTCAGAGTATGATTCTATCAGATTCATACACAACACATATCCAACTCACAAGTAAAATTAATTTTCTACTCCCTGTGGTAACTCCCCCTTGCAGCACATGCCAAACCTGTGATCAAAACCAAAAGCCCCCAACTAACTTGTAAAACACGTTGTCTCTCTAAAATAAAAAATCGCAAGAATTCCCCCCTTCCTGTTTTTGCGCTTCGCATTCTTTGCTGCATTAGTTCCTCCACTTTGAAAACACATACCAAAGGACGCAGGCATGGCCGATACAAGAACACCCAGGAAACGTATGCAGAATACAGCATAGGAAAACAAACATGTCGCACGGAGGCAGTCCGCACGTGCTAGGTATCAAACAGCATCAGGACTGACCGAGAGAACTCCATGAGGAAGCACCGACGACAGCAAGGAAACCAGACGTGAAAGAAGACGACGTTCAAAAACGAGGTGGGTATGGTCATATGGGTAAGTCGAGAAATACGAGGAAGGACCGAAGGAGTCACCAAAAGCGAGAGAGTACTAATTTTATGATAGTCGAGAGGAAAAGTATGCTGACCTCCATGCTCCGGCACTGCTCGGACGTGCGCTCGTTGTAGTGACGTATGTCGCCGTCTTCGACGAGGAAAGGTGTCGGCAACCTAAAAATGCAACGCCCAGATCCGCGCACTCAACGACTACAGCTGGGGCCGCGACAAGTATGGGGCCACCAAAGCAGCGATAGGATGACACCGGACTTCAAATATGCCCTCGCCGTCACAGAACACCGGTCGCCGCCGGTACCCATGCCACAGAAGTCAATGTCGCCGTCAGTCCACCTCTGGCCCGCGTGGTACCGTGCTCCACGCGACACCCTAGATGTGCCACACAACGACTGAGTGTGGGGCCGCGTGAAGGATGGGGCCATCACAGCAGCCAGAGGCCGACCCTCGAACGCGCCGTCGTCGGCCGTCGTGGGCGCCCATGCAACAGGAGTCACACGTCGTAGCCGTTGGTCATGCTGGCACTGCGACACAGCAGCACACGGCGCTTCACAGCGAGCTAGCACACGTGTCACGGCGCGATCAGAAGAAAACCCGCCAAACGCGGGCGTGCGAGCAAATGGCTTCAGGTTTTAATACTTTAGATTGTTGCGAGTAGACGAGCAAGTGACCGAGGAATCAAGAACTCAGCAGGTGGAACATTCTGAGCAGGAGCTCGTTGAAGGCAAGTTGTGCCCTTGATCGCTCTTCTTTACCTAATAATGTTTCTGTTAATCACTATGACGTGCTCAAGTTAAATTGATGGGACCTAATAGGTTACCCTAGTTTGGTTTACTTTACACATTGCTTACCCCTGAACTTTTGGGTAATATCTGCTATTGCTCTATGTGGTTTTGGGTGGTAAGATACATATTATTCATGATCATGCTATTTATTGTCAATTGATTATTTACTGTTCATGATAAGATTATTAATTTAATTAGAACATTGAGCGACCACCCGGGAAAACAGTTCTACTACAAGGGTGGAATGGGACGTCCTTGGCTGATTAATTAGGAAAGCTAGTGTGAGTTAACTCTTTCCAAAAGGGGCAAGCAGGGTGGAGAAGTGCAGGTGTAGGGAGGTCCTCAGGTCAGACTATCTGTTTAGCTTTACGGACGAGGGTTCCTATACCGCTTTCGTCCGAAACTGTAGCGGGTTCTCTCCTCTAGTGGTACTTTGTAAAGGCCTCGCAGTGTACCCTCACCTACTCACCTTGGCAAAATTTAAGGGTCCGATCAACCTGAGGTGACAAAGGGAACGCGTCTTGTGGGTAAAGATGTGCAACCTCTATAAAACCGGTATATCACCCATGCTCACAGTCATGAGAGGCTCGGACCCTCACATGAGTAACATATGGAATTAAACTTAATCTGTCATATGCATCGTATTATGGGAATTATTATAATTGTGATCTCATATTTTATTGGGATGGTATTTACTTATACTTAGTAACTGCTAATAAATTTTTACTGACTTATTAAAAGTAATGTTGTGCCTTAACCATTATTTGTTGATCAGCCTTACACTATCCATGAGCCCCACCGTAAGTGAGCTCATGCACATTGTCGGGTACCATAATTAGGGGTACCCCCAACACTCCTAAACTCGGCTGGTAATCACCATCAGCGCAAGCTGCGGAGACTGATGGGCACAATTCAGGTCAAGGCTTCGTCCACTCAAGGGACGCGATCTCGCCTCGCTCGAGCCCAGCCTCGGGCAGGAACAGTAGTCCCAGGCGAATTCACGCCTCGCCCGAGAGCCTCCTCAAGCAACGGGCGCACCCTCGACTCGCCCGAAGCCCAGCTCGGGCAGGCTTCGTTGTGAAGCAACCTTGGCCAAATTGCCTGACCAACCGACCGTATCGTAGGCGCATTCAATGCGAGGATCGCCTGACACCTTATCCTGACACACGTTCCTCAGTCGATAGGGCCAAAGTGACCGCAGTCACTTCGCCTTTCCACTGATCGACATGACAGGAAAACAGCGCCGCTCACCCTTCTCCGACTGTTGTGCCACCCGCCAGGGTGAGGCTAACAATGGCTAAGTTCAGCCTCAGGCGCAACAGGAAGCTCCGCCTTGCCCGACCCCAGGGCTCGGCCTCAACCTCGACCCCAGGGCTCGGCCCCGGCCTCGGCCTCAGAAGGTGATCTCCGCCTCGCCCGACCCTAGGGCTCAGCCTCAACCTTGGCCTCGGAGGATGGTCTCCGCCTCGCTCGACCCTAGGGCTCGGCCTTGGCCCCAACCTCAGAAGGAATCGCGTCCTCACCCAACCCCAGCCTCAGCCTCAGGAGGAGTCTCTGCCTCGCCCGACCTTGGGCTCGGACCGACCACGCCACAGGGGGTACATCATTTCCCTACCCCTAGCTAGCTCAGGCTACGGGGAACAAGACTGGCGTCCCATCTGGCTCACCCCGGTAAACAAGTAATGATGGCACCTCGCGTGCATCCATGACGACGACGGTTCTCAGCCCCCTACGGAAGCAAGGAGACGTCAGCAAGGTCCTGGCAGCCGCGACAGCTGTGCTTCTACAGGGCTCAAGCGCTCCTCCGACGGCCACGACACCGCGTGAACAGGGCTCTAGCACCTCTCTGACAGCCACATTGGCATGTACATAGGGCTCTGGCTCCTCTCTGCTGGACACGTTAGCATATAGCTACACCCCCATTGTACACCTGGACCCTCTCCTTGCATCTATAAAAGGAAGGTCTAGGGCCCTCATACGAGAGGGTGGTCGCGCGGGAGGACGGGCCGACGAACGGGCTCACGCTCTCTCCCACGCGAACGCTTGTAACCCCTACTGCAAGTGCATCCGCCCTGGCGCAGGATAACACGAGCCGCGGTTCTCCCCCCCTTTGTGTTTCATCTCGCGCCAACCCATCTGGACTGGGACATGCAGCGACAATTTTACTCGTCGGTCCAGGGACCCCCCGGGGTCGAAACGCCGACAGTTGGCGCGCCAGGTAGGGGCCTGCTGCGTGTTGACGAACAACTTCCCGTCGAGCTCCAGATGGGTAGTCTCCAGCAACCTCTTCAGCCCGAGACGCTGCTCTGTTTCGTGAGTCTCGAGTTCATGTCCCTCGACGGCAGCTATGACATGGTACTCCTTCCTCCGCAGCACGACAGCGACAACGGCGGCCGTCAGCCCGCCCGGCGGCGGCGGACTCGACGACGTCTTCCCCCTGTGGCGGAAGAGCAGCATCCGGGTCTGTCCCGCCACCTTCCTCGCCACAGGAGGAGGAGGCGGGGCAACTGTGGCCAAGCAGGAGGCGGCACCTCGTCGGCTGTCGAGCGAGTCGACGACGCCGGCACCCAGCGGGGGACATGTCAGGCGTTGACCTCACGCCCGAGACGACGGCGAGTGTCGTTTCCCCGCAGCGTGCCAACCCCAAGCGGACAGATGACGCCAGCACTCTCGCGGAGGACTTGCTGGGCGTTAGCCTCGTACCCGAGATAACGGTGCAGCCCGTCCCCAACGCGACTTCGCCACCGTCCGTCGATCAAGAGGTACCGTCTGTTTTCCACCCTATGCCTTTTAGATTCAGCTTTGATCCACCAAGCGACCCCGCTTCGGTGAGCGCTTTCATAAAGGCATATCCTAACCTTCTGGGGTACCATATGTGGTCAACCTGGGACCGACTGACGGCCGTCTCGACATATGGGCCCTCGGGTTCCAAGGAAGAAGACGAGCCCGACTCTGGTTGGGATTTCTCCGGGCTCCGTGCTCCTATTGCCATGCGGGACTTCATGACCGCATGTGACTACTGCCTCTCCGATTGCTCCGATGATGGCCATAGCCTTGACAACAAGGGTTGTGGCCCAAGTCGCGAATGCTTCCACGTCGATCTAGGGGGTCTAGATGAAGGCAACCACCTTGGTATACTGGAGGACGATGATCCCCCTAGGCCTGCGCCTCGCATTGACATCCTGCGGGAGCTAGCTATGGTCCCAGTCCCTGCGCGGGTCAGGACACACAGCTCGAGCAAATCCGCGAGATGCAGGCCAAGCTCGACGAGGAAGCAGGACAACTTGTGCAGCTCCGACAAAACATCGAGCATGAGTGGGTAGGCCGAGCACTTGCCGGAGAAGCGCGTCAACAGGCCCGGGACGTCCAGCATCGTATCGCCGATGATGCCAGGGCAAGGCTGCCCCCGGCCTCCAGCGGGGTCGGCCAGAACCTGGCTACAGCGGCAATGCTGCTCCGAGCCATGCCGGACCATCCACCACCGAGGGGCGGCGTATCCAGGGAGAGCTCAAGAATCTCCTGGAAGATGTCGTGGTCCGACAGGCCGAGAGCTCTGCCTCCCAAAGGTAGGGGTGCCCCCCGGAGCATCGCGCAGCGACTTCCCGATTCATGCGGGAAGCCTCGGTCCACACCGGGCGCACGCGGGACACGACGCCTCGACGAGAAGGTGCGCCGAGGCTACCACCCCAGGCGTGGGGGACGCTACGACAGCGGGGAGGATCGGAGCCCCTCGCCTGAACCACCCGGCCCGCAAGCCTTCAGCCGGGCCATACGACGGGCGCCGTTCCTGACCCGGTTTCGAGCCCCGACTACCATCACTAAGTACTTGGGGGGAAACGAGGCCGGAACTGTGGCTTGCGGACTACTGGCTGGCCTGCCAGCTGGGTGGAACGGACGATGACAACCTCATCATCCGCAACCTCCCCCTGTTCCTCTCCGACGCCGCCCGAGCCTGGCTGGAGCATCTGCCTCCTACGCAGATCTCCAACTGGGACGACCTAGTCAAAGCCTTCGCTGGAAACTTCCAAGGCACGTACGTGCACCTTGGGAACTCTTGGGATCTCCGAAGCTGCCGCCAGCAGCCGGGGGAATCCCTACGAGATTACATCCGGTGGTTTTCGAAGCAGCGCACCGAGCTGCCCAACATCACTGACTCGAATGTCATCGGGGCGTTCCTCGCCGGCACCACTTGCCGCGACCTGGTGAGCAAGCTGGGTCGCAAGACCCCCACCAAGGCGAGCGAGCTGATGGACATCGCCACCAAGTTCGCCTCTGGTCAGGAGGCGGTCGAAGCCATCTTCCGTAAGGACATGTAGCCTCAGGGACGCCAGCAAGAAGACATCCCTGAGGTGTCCGCCCAGCGCGACACGAAGAAGAAGGCCAAGAAGAAGTCGCAAGCGAAATGCGACGCCGCCAACGCAGATCTTGTCGCTGCCGCCGAGCACAAGAACCCTCGGAAGCCTCCCGGAGGGGTCAACCTGTTCGACAAGATGCTCAAGGAGTCATGTCCCTATCACCAGGGTCCCGTCAAGCACACCCTTGAGGAATGCGTCATGCTTCAGTGCTACTTCCATAAGGCCGGGCCCCCGGCGGAAGGTGGCAAAGGCCAAGACAACGACAAGAAGGAGGGCGACAAGGCAGAGGAGTTCCCCGAGGTCCACAGCTATTTCATGATCTACGGTGGGCAAGTGGTGAATGCCTCGGCTCGACACCGCAAGCAGGAGCGCCGGGAGGTCTGCTCAGTAAAGGTGGCGGCACCAATCTACCTAGACTGGTCCGACAAGCCCATCACCTTTGACCAAGGTGACCACCCTGACTGCGTGCCGAGCCTAGGGAAGTACCCGCTCGTCGTCGACCCCGTCATCGGCAACGTCAGGCTCACCAAGGTCCTCATGGACGGAGGCAGCAGCCTCAACATCATCTACGCCGAGACCCTCGGGCTCTTACAGATTGATCTGTCCACGATCTGGGCCGGTGCGGCGCCCTTTCACGGGATCATCCCCAGGAAGCGCGTCCAGCCCCTGGGACAACTCGATCTGCCCGTCTGCTTCGGGACTCCCTCCAACTTCCAAAAGGAAACCCTCATGTTCGAGGTGGTCGGGTTCTGAGGAACCTACCACGCAGTGCTGGGGAGACCATGCTACGCCAAGTTCATGGCCGTCCCCAACTACACCTACCTCAAGCTCAAGATGCCGGGCCCCGACGGGGTCATCACCGTCGGATCCACGTACCGACACACGTACGAATGGACGTGGAGTGCGTGGAGTACGCTGAGGCCCTCGCCGAGTCTGAGGCCCTCATGGCAACTTCGAACCAGCGGAGGCAGTTAAGTCCGTCCCTCTCGACCCCTGCAACGACGCCTGCAAGCAAGTTCGAATCGGCTCCGAGCTCGACCCCAAATAGGATGCAGTGCTCGTCGACTTTCTCCACACGAACGCCGAGGTGTTTGCGTGGAGTCTCTCAGACATGCCCGGCATACCGAGGGATGTCACCGAGCACTCGCTGGATATCCGAGCTGGAGCCTGACCCGTGAAGCAGCCTCTGCGCTGCTTCGACGAAGAGAAGCGCAGAGCCATAGGCGAGAAGATCCACAAGCTGATGGCTGCAGGGTTCATCAAAGAGGTATTCCACCCCGAATGGTTAGCCAACCCTGTGCTTGTGAAAAAGAAAGGGGGGAAATGGAGGATGTGTGTAGACTACATTGGTCTAAACAAAGCTTGTCCGAAGGTTCCCTACCCTCTGCCTTGCATCAATCAAATCGTGGATTCCACTACTGGGTGCGAAACCCTATCATTCCTCGATGCCTACTTAGGTTATCACCAAATCAAGATGAAAGAATCCGACCAGCTCGCGACTTCTTTCATCACACCTTTTGGCATGTACTGCTATATTACTATGCCATTTGGTTTGAGGAATGCAGGTGCGACATATCGAAGGTGAATGAACCACATGTTCGGAGAGCACATCGGCCGAACGGTCGAGGCTTATGTCGATGACATCTTAGTCACGACGAGGAAAGCCTCCGACCTCCTCTCTAACCTTGAAACGACATTCAAGTGTCTGAAGGCGAGGGGCGTGAAACTCAATCCCGAGAAGTGTGTCTTCGGAGTCCCCCGAGGCATGCTCCTGGGGTTCATCGTCTCTGAGCGGGGCATCAAGGCCAACCCGGAGAAAATCGCGGCCATCACCAACATGGGGCCTATCAAAGACTTGAAAGGAGTACAGAGGGTCATGGGATGCCTTGCGGCTCTGAGCCGTTTCATCTCGCGCCTCGGCGAAAGAGGCCTACCCTTGTATCGCCTCTTAAGGAAGACCGAGCACTTCACTTAGACCCCCGAGGCCGAGGAAGCCCTCAAAAACTTAAAGGCACTCCTTACAAGCGCGCCCATCTTGGTGCCCCCCGCTGCGGGAGAAGCCCTCTTGGTCTACGTAGTCGCAACCACTCAGGTGGTCAGCGCCGCGATCGTAGTCGAGAGACGAGAGGAAGGACATGCACTGCTCGTCCAGAGGCCAGTCTACTGCATCAGTGAAGTGCTATCCGAGACCAAGATCCGCTACCCGCAAATTCAGAAGCTACTGTACGCAGTAATTCTAACGCGGCGAAAGTTGCGACACTACTTCGAGTCTCATCCAGTGACTGTGGTGTCATCCTTCCCCCTGGGGGAGATCATCCAGTGCCGAGAGGCCTCGGGTAGGATAGCAAAGTGGGCAGTGGATATCATGGGCGAAACAATCTCGTTCGCTCCTCGGAAGGCCATCAAGTCCCAAGTCTTGGCGGACTTCGTGGCTGAATGGGTCAACACCCAGCTACCAACAGCTCCGATCCAACCGGAGCTCTGGACCATGTATTTCGATGGGTCGCTGATGAAAACAGGAGCAGGTGCGGGCCTGCTCTTCATCTCGCCCCTCAGGAAGCACCTCCGCTACGTGCTACGCCTCCATTTCCCGACGTCAAACAACGTGGCCGAGTACGAGGCTCTGGTTAATGGGTTGCGCATCGCCATTGAGCTAGGGGTTCGGCGCCTCGACGCTCATGGCGACTCGCAACTTGTCATTGACCAAGTCATGAAGAACTCCCACTGCCGTGACCCGAAGATGGAGGCCTACTGCGACAAGGTTCGATGCCTGGAAGACAAGTTCTACGGGCTCGAGCTCAACCACATCGCTCGACGATACAACGAGACTGCGGATGAGCTAGCTAAAATAGCCTCGGGGCGGACAACGGTTCCCCCGGACGTCTTCTCCCGAGACATACATCAACCCTCCGTCAAGACCGACGACACGCCTGAGCCCGAGGAAGCCTCGGCCCAGCCCGAGGAGGCCTCAGCCCAGCCCGAGGTATCCTCGGCCGCCGAGGGTGAGGCACTGCGCGTCGAGGAAAAGCGAAATGGGGTAACGCCTAATCGAAACTGGCAGATCTCGTACCTGCAATATCTCCACCGAGGAGAGCTACCCCTCGACAAAGTCGAAGCTCGACGACTGACGTGGCGCACCAAGTCATTTGTCTTACTGGGTGATGAAAAGGAGCTCTACCACCGCAGCTCCTCAGGCATTCACCAACGATGCATATCCATCGCCGAAGGACAGGAGCTATTACAAGAAATACACTCGGGGGCTTGTGGTCACCACGCAGCACCTCGAGCCCTCGTCGGGAACGCCTTCCGACAAGGCTTCTACTGGCGGACCGCGATGGCCGACGCCACTAGGATTGTACGCTCCTGCCAAGGATGTCAATTCTACGCGAGACAGATGCACCTGCCCGCTCAGGCCCTGCAGACAATACCCATCACCTGGCCGTTTGCTGTTTGGGGTCTGGACCTTGTCGGTCCCTTGCAGAAGGCACCCGGGGGCTTCACGCACCTGCTGGTCGCCATCGACAAATTCTCCAAGTGGATCGAGGTCCGACCCCTAAACAGCATCAGGTCCGAGCAGGTGGTGGCGTTCTTCACCAACATCATCCATCGCTTTGGGGTCCCGAACTCCATCATCACCGACAATGGCACCCAGTTCACTGGCAAGAAGTTCCTGGACTTCTGCGAGGACCACCACATCTGTGTGGACTGGGCCGCCGTAGCTCACCCCATGACGAATGGGCAGGTAGAGCATGCCAACGGCATGCTTCTGCAGGGACTAAAACCAAGGATCTACAACAACCTCAACAAGTTCGGCAAGCGATGGATGAAGGAACTACCCTCGGTGGTCTGGAGTCTGAGGACGACGCCAAGCCGAGCCACGGGCTTCTTGCCGTTCTTTCTAGTCTATGGGGCCGAGGCTATCTTTCCCACAGACTTAGAATACGGTTCCCCAAGGACGAAGGCGTACGACGACCAAAGCAACCAAACCAGCCGAGAAGACTCACTGGACCAGCTGGAAGAGACTCGGGACATGGCCTTACTACACTCGGCACAGAATCAGCAGTCTCTACGACGCTACCACGCCCGAGGGGTCCAGCCCCGAGACCTCCAGGTGGGAGATTTGGTACTTCGGCTGCGGCAGGACGCCCGAGGTCGCCACAAGCTTACTCCTCCCTGGGAAGGGTCGTTCGTCATCGCCAAGATTTTGAAGCCCGGAACATACAAGCTGGCCAACAGTCAAGGCAAGGTCTACAGCAACGCTTGGAACATCCGATAGCTACGTCGCTTTTACCCTTAAGATGTTTTCAAGTCGTTCATATACCTCGTTCTCTTTACATACACCAATGAAGTCTAACCATCAAGGAAGGGTCAGCCTTGCCTCGGCAAAGCCCGACCCTCCCTCGGGGGCTAGAAGGGGGAAACCCCCTCTTCGTCAAAATTTTCCTCGAAAAAGTTTTTCTGCCAGAACATCTTTCACGCTTTTCGATTGCTTCGATAGTGGGGTCCTGAAAACGACAGAGTACACATAAGCAGCAAGGCCGACCAAGCCGAGGGACTCCTATGCCTCCGGGATACTGATACTGTAACACCCCTGGTGTTACTGTAACTAAAACTTGAGCATAACATCATAAGCATTGACATTGCATATGTTTGATACACTTAGAGTGCATTCACTAGGCAAAAATTTCAAGCAAGTTGTATTGTTATGGCATTTTGCTAATAGAACCCTGGAATAGGGGACCTAACCCTAAATAGGGACCAGGAGGGTAAAACATGACCCAAATTGAGAAGACCCTAAGGTTTAAGTAAAACAATCATAAAATGTTACCAAAGATGGATCTACATTACATTCATACCCCTGAGATACCAGAAACCCTAATTGAAACCCTGGAAAACCCCTAAATCCAAACCCTAGGGGGTTATGTGCAAAATTAGTCCACTTTTGGACTAAAGTGCAAAAACCATGATAAATAAGTATCCTAAGTTATTTGGTTCACAAATGTGTGGATTTGTAAGCTAATTCTTGGATTTTGGGCTTATTTGCAAAATGGACCTCATTTGAGTTCTATGCTAAGTCTGAATTTCAGTGTTATAAGCTCAACTTTGGAGCTTATTAACTTTCAAATCAGTAATAATTTGCCCTAGGTCACCACATCAAACTTGTAGACCTTACAAAGGAGAACAACTTTGCTTAAGAGTGTAAGCATAGTTGTTAAGAAGAAATGGAAGATAATTAAGTCTAAAGTCTGGCTGTCAGGCTAACTGAACTCTGAACTTCAGACTTACAGTGTAACAGAGCCATCTTGGACTTGGATTCAACCTTGATCTAGTGTTCAACTGAGTTCAATCCCTATAGTCGAAATGTATCTGGTTTGTAGCTCTGCAACTTTGCTATAGAGAGTTGAGTAAGTTACTAGAGAAAGTTTAGAGAAATTTGGACCTAAAAACGCTCTGTCAGGTTGTCTGATGACCCTCGCCATGGTATAGTAAGCCCCAAACTGAAGAAGATCACGATTCACCCCCTGCTCGTCGCCGGTGATTTTTCGCCGGGATTGTTGACGGATCGCCACGATTCGTGCACCGTGGGCAGCAGATAAGCTCGGGCAGGTAAATATCTAGCGCCTAGATTGAGTTGAGCCTCGTGGCGGCTAAGCCCGCCGTACATCCTCCCCAGCTCATCGGTCGATCGGATAACCTCGCAGCCGTCGAGCTGTCGCCATTGCGCGCCACGTGCTTAAGCACTGGTCCTCATCGTGGTGACTCATGGGGTGCATGTCCAGTGATCACCGGAGTAATTGCCACAGTGAAAGCCACTTATTCCACGCACAGTGCTCGTCTCTCCTCCGGCCGCCAGCACTGCTCGGCCGAATTCATCACCGCCACTCGCTAAGCCTATAAATTGAGCGTGCCGCGAGCTCCGTAAGGCAGTGAAGTATCCAGCCACCACGAATTAGCCTCGATTGTTCGCTAGAGCTCTTGAATTTCAAACTTCCCCCAAATCAAGTCTCCGCCACCGCAAAGAGTACCTCGCCGCGGCCAGCGTGAACCAGGTCAGCGTACACCTTCTGCTCCCTCGTTTGAACATTCTCATAACCCCGTGATGCTTGCCGAACCACCAATTTGGACTGAGAGCTCACCAATCACCGGGAACACAAACAAATATCCATGGTCATCTCTGTCCTCGCGGGCAGAGCTAGACAGAGCTCTAATCCTAAAATTTCTTGGAGGAAAACCATTATTAAGACTTGAATTTGATGTCCGCCGCGCGGGTGCGCCAGTACTTGCCCCAATTGGCCGGCCTACGAGCTCGCCGGAGCTCGGCCGTGCTCGACGCCATCGGGGATCGGGCGGTGTAAAGGAATAGAACTTCAAGGGCCTTAGTGCAAACTGTCAGTGACTCTGAGTAACAGTGAAGGAACCCGTTCCCAGTTAGCGAAAACCCGGAGGGCCTTTCTGCGAAGTTTCCACCGCGGGCATGGGCGCGCCCCGATTCCCTGTGTTGTTGGGCCGTCTGGGCTGGAATCGGACCAGTACTGTAGAAGCCTTTCCTTTTTCCTTTTCAGTAGCACTTTGGAAATCTGTAGAAAATTATAGAAAAATCCTAAAAATGTCAAACTAATTTTCCTAGATTCCTTATTTTTCATAGTATTTAATAAAAATAATTTCATGATTTTTAGATTAAATAAGGAATTTTGGAGTATTTAAAGTAGCTTAAAACATTAGTTCTGCATCTTTAGAAAATAAAAGGTAATTCCAAAAATGCCCAAACTTTTTATATGAGCTCTACACATTATTTAGAAGCCTTGGGTAGAATATGGTTTGATTTGTACCTTGTTTGATAACTAGAACCCAAAACCCCACCCCCTGCCCTTTGAATTCCTTTACTGACCCTGGAAACCCTAAATTCTCGGAGTTCCGTGAAGGAAAGTAGTATTCAAGACTTTAGATAATAAATTCGTATTATCTTTGCACTCTCATGAGCATTACATGGCATTCATTCTTATATATATACCTATATGGTTATATTTAGAAAACGAAGAAGAAGTCGAAGTAACCGAAGAGAAGACACCACCACCTTCGGAATCTCAGGCAGGAAATTGTTTCTACTTTGATATCTGTGGGTCCGAGCCTGACTCACCTATCAACGAAGGCAAGCCCCGGTGCATTTGCCACCCTCCTTGATGTTTTTAAAATCTTTCTCACTTGCTTGATGCATTAGGTGATATGAGATGATTGATAAAACAATTCCTGCATTACCTTCCTTGAATTTGATTACCTTCCTTGATCACCCATTTTACAAAAGATTTTTGATGCTTAGCCTTGCTTTAGAAAAACAAAATGTTTTGTTTTACTAAAGATGATGTGGCAAAAGTGGGTGGGATGTTTTCGAAAATAAAATTTGATGGTGGATTCATCAAGGCCTTGATGGGTTCAACATCGGAAAAGATGTACCTCTACCAGGTACCAAACTTTGGGTTTGAAATGATCAAGCTGAGACCGGGTGGGTGACTTGCGCGAGAAAGGAGTCTCGGTGTAGTGTCTCCGTCTGAGTCGATTAAGGACCGTCTCGATGTAGGCCTGCTGACCGAGGACCCTTTAACTGGTCATATGCCTCGTCATGGGTAAGCCTTGCCTCGGGCAGACTAAGGCCAGAATAAGATAACACGGAATGGGCGTGGAGCGGTGGCGAGAGTAGCGTGTACCCTCCGTGGCAAGAGGCTGGACGGTGGTGTATCTGTGCTCTCGGTTGGCGTGAACCTGATCTGGTCTTAAGAACCCCGGTGGCGGGTTGACATATGCAAGGGTTAAGTGCTACATATGTCGTGTGATTGGAGATCCTCAGCTGAGTATAATCGATTCGGATCGCCGTACCTTTGCGGTTATGAAGACTTGGTCACTGACTTACACGTAGCAATCCACCAAAGATGATGGGTTTGTTAAGAAATTTGCTAGTGTAGGTCAAGTGATTGAACTAGGGTAGAAAGAACTCTAGTTGTAGGTAATTTTACTTAACTTGACAAATAAAACTGGATTTTTAAGGATCCACTTTTAGTAAGCATTTCTGCAAAACAGAGTCTTTGATTATTGAGAAGCCTTACCTTGACTCCCTTACAACCAGCATACCATTGAGAGTCTTTTCTTTAGTCGGGTAAGACTTGCTGAGTAATTCCATACTTAGGGTTTTATTCCCCATTTTTTTAGGTGAGGAAGCGACAAACTTTTGTTGCTTCTGTTCTAAGGTGGTACCAAAGGAAGAACGCCAGGAATGAAGTGCGGGAGGAAAGGATCCTCCATTAGAACTTTTGTTTAAAACTTTATGGGAGGAGTTTTTGCCTCCCTTGGTATGTAATAATATTACTCTGCACTCCTAGGATATATTCTGGTCTATAAATATTCAACTTTATCTTACTTTTAAATAAAGGTAAGTTTATGTAATTGCTTCCGCATTCTCGTAACTTTGATGCTTGTAATGTCTGCGTGACGGGTAAAACGCTCTTGGGAAAGGTAAGAAAAGCAGATACCGAACTTGTCAAGTGATTCAGGGGCACCTACAGGGTTATCTGAGGTCCGTTGGACAAGGACAACTGTAGGTGGGCCTAATGACTTGGGAGGTTCCGTCACAGCTGGTATCGGAGCGAAGCCCTTCTCTGCAGATATTATGAGGCATCTTCAAAAGGATTTTCTAAAGACTTACCTAAAAAAAATCTCTTCCCTTCTTACCTAAGTATTTCTGAAGAGTTTATCTTAAAGACAAGATAGTAAGGGTGCAACATATAGAAGGTGTGAATCAACTAAGGTTGATTCTGTAATTACACATGCATCATGCTAAGAACTATGCTAATAAAATTCTTCCCCCTTAGAAAAAATGCCACCGCGCACGAGGAGAACTGCGCGTAAGCATACTGGACCGATTGGTGTGCCATGTCATCAGCTGGCCCAAGACATGATGATAGCAGTAGTGGAAGTAACGATCCGATAGGGGATCTTGAAGCACAAGTGAATCGGCTCCAAGCGAAACTCCGTCGCAGGACTGATATATGGGTCGCAGATGGTGACATAATTAATGAATTGAGAAGTGACGTCCGCCATCTGTGAGATCAGCTCGCGGACCGAGATTTAGCACTCAACTGGGTAGTTCAATCTCGTTCTCTTGCCTGGGCCAAGGAGGCAACAGCTCAAGCTCGAGTAGCAGAGCTCAACTCGACCATAGATGACCTGCAGACTTATTGCAATACTTTACATGAAGAAGTTCATGTACTGTATTCGCAACTGCACCCCAGTGAACCTGCGGATCCTGTCGGGACGGAAGCCGGACCCTCGCATGTAGCGGGAGAAGCGCTTGGTGGTGAGTTGGACCTTTTTAGGCCCCCTCCCTCTATGAGGTTGGTCGATGAATGGTCTCCCACACCCGACGACGAGGCTGCCAGGAGCAACCGGAAGCAGGAATAGTGGTGTAATAGTAGAAATAGAAGTAGTGTATTGTATAATAGGTAGTGCTATTGTATAATAGGTAGTGTACTCCTGTTGTAAAAATTCGAGTCTGTAACATTACTCTTTTTAGAAATGTAAAATGGATGGTTTTCTTTGGCATGTCATATTGTTTCCAAATGTTTGTTGCCACAGATGCCTTCCAGGACTCGTGCACAGGACGGAGCTAGTACCTCCCGTGGGAGGGAGGCAACGCCAAATCCACCTCCAGTCCCTCCCACACTTGCCGAGGCTATCGCCGCCTTGGTAAACGCGACAGCGGATAATACCCGTTTTCTGTGAGAGATGGCGAATCAACAGTTCCAACAACAAGGCGGGCGGGGTTATCAATAGGGCCCCCGTGAAACCTCTTACTTGGACTTCTCCGAGACGCGCCCACCGTTGTTCGTTAAAGCGGAAGACCCTTTAGAAGCGGACGAATGGGTCCACATCATCGAGCAGAAATTTGGACTTCTTCGTTGTTCCGAAAATCAGAAGCCCCTATTTGCGGCACAGCAATTGTGTGGACCTGCCAGCACCTGGTGGGGAAATTTTGTTGCCGTACAATTGACTGGTCATCAAGTAACCTGGGATGAGTTCAAGTTAGCCTTCAGAGAACATTATGTGCCTGAGGGAGTCCTCCACCTGAAACAGGAGGAATTTATGAAGCTGAAACAAGGAGGGGATACTGTTAGTCAGTATCTCAATAAATTTAATCATTTATCCCAGTACGCAATCGATCAAGTTAACACAGATTTGAAGAAGAATTGTTTTATGAGAGGTTTAAATGATCGACTGCAAAGAAAGATGGCAACCTGCATAGATCTTACTTATGGAAGAGCTGTCAGTACAGCATTGGCAGTTGAAGCAAAGTATGCATGCTCCAGAAAATCCAAGGGTTTTGGAGGTGATAGGCCTAGTCAGGGCCCTGTGAAAAGGCAACGGTTAGTCATCCGGCCTTTCAACCAGAATCGCTCTTTCTCTCGTCCACCCTCCTTCCCTTTTAAGCAACCAGTATTTATCCGTCCCAATAAAGCCCCCACTGCAACAAGTCAGCCGGGTGCCCCAGGCACTGGATTCCCTGCCCTTCCCAGTTCATCAACGGGATGCTTCAATTGTGGAAAGTCTGGGCATTTTATCAAGGATTGCCCTTATCCGAAGCAGAACCAGTCAAACAATCCACAAGTATCTGGGAATTCATCTCAAGCCAAGGGAAATACTATGGGCAAAAATACAAAGAAGATAGGATGCATATATTATACGCAAGTGGCCACCACACCGGACGGTGAGCCGATAATGATGGGTACGTTCCTTGTGGCCAATCATCCCGCAATTATTCTCTTTGATTCTGGTGCTTCGCATACATTCATCAGCAAGAAATTTGTGGAGCAACATTGCATTTCATACCATGAATCAAAAGAAGGGTTTAAAATTCACTCACCTGGGGGACAAATATTTACTAGAGAAGTGGCTTTCCAAGTGACCGTAACATTGGCCGGACGGGACTTTCCTACTAATATGATTGTTCTGAAAGGCCAAGACATAGATGTGATTTTGGGCATGAATTGGTTGGCCAAACATAAAGCAACCCTCAACACTGATCAGAGAACCATCAGGTTGAGTCACAATCAAGAGGAAATTCTTTTGCCTATCCCCATTCCAACCAAAACTACTGGCAGAGTTTATGAAGCCATTATACCGAAGATCAAGGATATTCTGGTAGTGTGTGAGTTCCCAGATGTCTTTCCAGAGGATTTGCCTGGATTGCCACCTGAAAGAGATGTAGAGTGTAATACCCAAACTATAAGACTTATAAAAGAGTTGATCTCCTTATGTGATTTGCCATCTACTCCTTGGGACATGTGACTAAACCTAATTAAAAGAGAATAATTCTTTACTAAAACAGAAAAAAAGAAAAGCTATGCATCGGGTTGGAGTTTTGTTTGTGCATTGATTAAATATAATGGTGACACTAATAAAAAAAATATATACATAGTAATGATTTGAGAATTTAGATTTATCCCAAAGCCACAATTTATAGAATTGGAAATAAGAAAGAAAGAGAGAAATATTATACAACACAAAATAAAGTTAAAAATAAATAAATTCATCACACTTTTAGGTATGTCCAAATTGTACTGTTAATCTGAGAGTGAATTTGCCACAAGTTGAAATTTAATTTGAATTGGAATTTGAATTTGGAAAATAGAAATAGAAAAGAAAAGGAAAAGATTAAACCTATTAGTTCCTTGGGCCGAATCTGCACATCTTGGCCCATTTCCACCGTTGCTCAGCCAAACCCGCCGTATCTATGCCATGCAGGTCCCACTCGCCTGATACCCGCCCTGTCGCACGCGCTTGCCGCCTAGCTGGGTCGCTGTCTCCTTGGGCCGGGTTGTCAGTGTGTCTCCGTCGGATCGCTGCTCAGTTTTTCCCCACGCGCGTACGACTGACCGGTCGCTTACGGCTCGGGCCCGTTTCGTCAGATCCTTCCCTCTCCTCCTCGCCACAACCGTACGGACCGCTTCCTTCGCCGGTGAAGCCGGACTCCCTTCAACGACGTCCGCGCCTTCCCGCGAGTTGCCCGGGAGCCCTAGTTTCGGGGATAAAGCCAGCGTGCCACTCGTGGCCTTAAACCATCAAACAAACCCCCTCATCCTCGCACCACAGTCGGTCGCCAAACCTCGTTGGGGAAGAACATCGCCGCCGCTGCGCCTAGCTACCTATAGTACCTAGACGGGTCCCTGTCGGTGGTCGGGGTGGACCTCCATGACGTGTGGAGGGTCACCGGGACACCAGTACGGGGTACGGCCTTCGGGGACTACTAGGTGTCGTGCCGGTGCCGCTTCTCTTCCACCAAGCCACGCGATGTCGTGGGCGGGATTCTGCGCGCCACTAACTCCGGTATGGACCTGCTCCATGGACGCACCTAAGCCTCCGCTACGTGTAGCACTGTCGTGATCGAAGTTCAAGGCGCGAGTTACGGGTTTGGGACTCTCTGGTGATGGCGCCGCCGTGGTTTAGGTGCGCACCGCCGCGGCGGAGTCGTGTGAGGTTGAAGAAGCGAGGGGAGCCATCGGATGGCGGCTGATCGGCCACGATTAGATGGGAGCGGGGAATGTCGGTAGCCGTTGGATGGCAATCCAACGCCTAGGGTTTAGATCGAGAAGAAAGGAGATGGTAACCGTAGATCTGTGAATGAGCGGTTCCGATGCGTTCGCGAGCGATCCAGACGTCTAAGTGATCCAAGCCGTCGATCGTGGATCCTCTGGTCCTGAGCGCTTGGTGATTATTAAAACCCCTAATTAAATCTGAGCCGTTGGGCTCTAATCCAACGAACCTGAGGCAGCCATACCCCTTCGGCTGGGCGTTTTGCGTAAGAGTCCCTGAAATAATATAGATTCAACCCGCCGTCCACCGTGGGGTAGGTCTGAGTCTGCTGAAGATTTATAGATTAGCCCCTGCATTTTCAAATATTGGGCGCGCAGTCCAGAGCGAGGTAAAAATGGAATAAAGGAATATAGGAAATGATTTTTAATATAAAAATAATTCCAGAACAGTGGTTAATCTCTAGAAAATTCATATTAGCTCCTTTTTAGTCCATTCTAGTTCCCATAATTTTGTATTAATATTGCCTACTACTTGATAACACTGTTTTAACATTAAATCTATACTAGAATTGATTACTCAATTAATTTTGTAGCAAGCACACACGAACTTCGGAAATTCATAACTCACAATCCGTAACTCCAATTTGATCCGTTCAAGTTGCGTTAGTCTCGTAGAAGCGCGTAGATCACTATTATGTAGTATATTTTTATGTTTGGTGTGATGTTAATTTTATCTATACCATGTTTGTTTGTATTGCTACGACTAGCAGTGCGGTTACGAGTCACCTGAAGTTCTTGTCACCAGGATTCTCAAGTGCCAGGCAAGTTGTGCCCTTGATTCACTTTTGTTACCCAATAATGTTCTTTATAATCATTTACCATGCATAGGTTTAACTTTGATGGGACCCGATAGGTCACCCTAGATTGTTTATCTCATTACCTTGTTTACCCCTGAATCATATGGGTAGTTATGCTATTGCTTTACGTGGTTTTTGGGTTAATATTTCATTGTATCCATGTTCCAGTTATTATGTTATTTTATTTATGTTCATGTCAAGATCATTATATTATTGTTAATTGGAACATGGAGCTTAACTTGAGAACCACGTGCCACCACAAGGGAGGAATGGGACCCCTTGGCTGACTAATTAGGAAAGCTAGTGGAAGACTACCTTACCCGAAAGGGGCAAGGGCAGTAGGGGAGTGGTCAGTGTAGGGAGGTCCTTGTTTGATTTTGCTGCGATGGCGGTCAGACGAGAACCCTGCATTGGAACTTCCTATAAACTATAGCGGGTTTTCGGAAGCTAGTGGAACTTTGTAAAGGCCTCGTAGTGGATCCCTAGCCATTCACCTTGGTAGTGTCTAAGGGCCTAGCTAACCCTGGCGACATGGGAAACACGACTTGTGGGTAAAGGGTACAACCTCTGCAGAGTGTAAAACTGGTATACTAGCCGAGCTCACGGTCATGAGCGGCTCAGGACTCTCCGATGATTAAATTATGGAACCTAAACTCAATTTGTCATTTGCATTTGCATGGGTTTATTATTAATTTTGTTCTTTATTATTATTTAAGGTTTGGTATTCACTTACACTTAGTAATTGCTAATAAAATTTTGACCAACTTATAAAAGCAATGCTCAGCTTTAACCTCTATTGTTGATCAGCCTTACACTTCATGAACTCCCACCTTTGTGAGTTCATGTCCACATTATTCCCCACAACTTGTTGAGCGATGAACATGTGTGAGCTCACCCTTGCTGTCTCACACCCCCCCCCCACAGGAGAAGAACAGGTGGTTCAGGAGGAGCCACAAGGCGAGGAGTATGATCTGATCTAGGTGGCGTTTCTCAGTTGACATTGGCGCCGACGATCCTTAGTTCGTTTTATCTTTATTATTTTATTTTGTAATAAGTCTTCCGCTATGTAATAAATACTCTGATGTTTTGTGACATTTATCTCTATACACTCTGTTATTATATATGTTGTCTTCTTGGCGCATGTATGAGATGCACCCGGCTTTGTCCCTTAAAGTCGGGTGTTACAGAAGTGGTATCAGAGGAAATGTTGACTGTAGGACGAAACCTAGATAGAAATGGACAACCCTTACCTACTTACCTTACTCTGATTCATTCTATACTTATCTTACCTTGATCCTGTCTCATCTTTTGTTGTCATACTCTCTTATCTTTTCTGTTCTAAGACAAGATGGATTTCATACCTTGTAATCCTACAATTATGAACTTTTTCAGATATAGGGAACCTAAGACGAAATTAAAATTATTTTCTCTATTAAAAATGTTGGTTGATTGTTCTGATGATCAATGTCTGATTTGCTTCTTTGATTGATTGAAATAGTATAGACGGGCATCTTAGCGTGTACCACCATAAGGTAATGTATTAGCTTTAGTGGATAACACACTAATCTACTTAGCTAATAAATCCCCCGCAGTAACATTTCTCGTAATTACTTGCCTTGTCTACAATTCTTCCTTTCTTACCCTATATTCCTAACCCAGATGTGCTACCCCTATACTGTTAGAAGAGAGCAGTATAGATTTGATCCTTGGTATGTCATGGTTAAGAAAGGCAAAGGCAGTATATACACGGTGCTAAGGGAACCATAGGACTCACCAGTTCCAAAGGAGAAAGATTCGAAGATAAAATTGCAGTAACTACCACCATCAGATTAGCGGCATTCTTAGTAGATGAGAAGTTTGTGGGTGGCAACATCCGTGCAGTTAGGGATTTTCTGGATGTCTTTCCAGAGGAGTTACTAGGGATGCCACCAGATATGGAAGTTGAGTTCGTCATTAATCCCTTACCTAAGACTGCCCCTAATTCTAAACGGCCATACATGATGTCCGCAGAAGAGCTAAAGGAACTTAAGAAGCAATTAATGGAATTACAAGAGGCTGGGTACATTCATTCGAATTCCTCACCTTGAAGGACCGCCGGTTCTGTTTGTACAGAAGAAGGATGTATCACAAAGGATGTGTGTGGATTATAGGTCCCTTAATGATGTTACGGTGAAGAACAAGTATCCATTACCCCATATTGAGGATTTATTTGATCAGATGAGAGGTGCTAGAGTATTCTCGAAGATTGATCTCCGATCGGGATACCACCAAATGAAGATTAGGCCATCGGATATTCCCAAGACGAATTTCTCGACCCAATATGGTTTATATGAGTTTACCGTTATGTCATTTGGACCAACTAATGCACCAACCTATTTTATGGATCTGAAGAATAAGGTGCATGATCTGGACAGATTCGTCATGGTTTTCATCGACGATACTCTTATTTGTTCCAAGAGTGATAGTGATCATGAGAAATATCTGAGATTGGTGCTACAGAAGCGACGAGATAATCAACTCTACGCCAAGTACGGTAAATGCGAGTTTTGGATTGGCGAGGTGCCATTTCTTGGACATGTCATTTCTAATAGAGGGATATTAGTGGGTCCTGCTAAAGTCAAGGAGATAGTGGCGTGGAGCATACCCACTACCGTTACGGAGATCCGGAGCTTCTTGGGGCTTGCAGGATATTATCGGAGGTTTATTGAAGGATTCTATAAGATTGCCAAGCCTATGACCTCGCTTCTGGAGAAGGGAAGAGAGTTTAAGAGGGATGAGAAATATCAAGATAGTTTTGATCAATTGAAGAAGAGATTGATGTCGCCACCAGTGTTGGTTATGCCAGATCTACAGAAGGAATTTGATATTTATTGTGATGCATGTGGCCAAAGCTTGGGATGTGTGCTCATGCAAGAAGGACATGTGATTGCCTACAGTCTCGTCAGTTGCGAAAATGCAAGTTGAACTACCCCACTCATGACTTAGAGCGGACAGCCGTTGTGCATGCGCTTAAGATTTGGAGACATTATATTATGTGAACCAAGTGTCAAGTATACACGGATCATAAGAGTTTGAAGTATATATTCACTTAGAAGGATCTCAACCTTAGGCAACGTCGTTGGTTGGAGCTTATTAAGGATTATAATTTGGAGACTCACTATCACCCGGGCAAGGCAAATTTGGTTGCAGATGCCTTGAGTCGAAAGGAGCATGTTCATTCAGCTGTTGTTGCCCAGCTACCCGATGAGATTGTTGAGAATTTCAGAAGACTTAACCTGGGGATAGTCGCTCACACTGAAGGAGTTATTATTGATGTGGAACCTACCTTGGAGCAAGAAATCCACAAAGGACAGGTTGGTGGTGCTAAAATACAAGAGATTAAGGATCTGATTACTAAAGGTCGAGGTCTAGAATTCACGGAAGATGAGCAAGGCACCATATGGTCCAAGAACAGAATATGTGTTCCTGATATTGAAAGCCTTCGTGAGACTATTTTAAAGGAAGCCCGTGACTCGGATTATTCTATTCATCCTGGGAGTACCAAGATGTATCAGGATTTGAAGCAGAAGTTCTGGTGGTATGGACTGAAGAGAGATGTGGCTGCACATGTGATTATGTGCAATGTGTGTCAAAGAGTTAAGGCAGAACACCAAAGGCCAGCTGGACTACTGCACCCATTAAATATACCCGAATGGAAGTGGGAAGAGATTGATACGGATTTCATTACTGGATTGCCTCGCATCTCGAAAGGATACGATTATATGGGTTATTATGGATAGACTGACCAAAGTGGCTCATTTCATTCCGGTCAAGACTACTTATAAGGTATCTCGATTGGCAGAGTTATATATGGCTCGGATTGTGTCTCTACACGGTGTACCGAAGAAGATCATTTTGGATAGAGGACCACAGTTTACCCCCAGATTTTGGAAAAGTTTTCATGAGAATATGGATGCGAAGTTGAATTTTAGTTCGGACTACCTTAGACTGATGGACAGACTGAAAGGACTAATCAAGTATTGGAATACATGTTGAGAGCTTGTACCCTTCAGCATGGTAGTAGTTGGGACAAGAGTCTACCTTATGCTGAGTTCTCATATAATAATAGTTACCAGGCCAGTCTGAAGATGTCACTATTCGAGGCTCTATATGGCAGGAAATGCAGGACTCCTCTATTTTGGACCAGATTAGAGGAAGACAGATCTTTGGACCTGAACTTATTCAAGAGGCAGAAGAACAAGTCCATATAATTCGGGAGAATTTGAGGATAGCTCAGACCAGGCAAAAGAGCTATGTTGATAATAGAGGGAGACCACTAGAATTTGAGGATGGAGGTTATGTGTACCTCAAGGTGTCACCACTTTGTGGAATGAGGAGATTCAATGTTAAGGGCAAATTGTCCCCTCGCTTCATTGGACCATTCTGAGTTTTTTTTAGGCAAGTTGGAGAGATGGCCTATCAACTCGAGCTACTTGATAATCTATCTGATGTGCATAATGTATTTCATGTGTCTCAACTTAAGAAGTGTCTCCGTGTCCCTGAGGAACAGTTACCAATGGAAGAGCTCAGTGTTCAGGGTGATTTGACTTACACGGAATATTCGATCAAGATTCTTGACACTTTGACTCGAGTTACAAGGGATAAGGTGATAAAGATGTGCCAAGTGCAATGGAGTCATCATGGAGAAGATGAAGCTACTTGGGAGAGAGAAGAGCTTCAGATAAGGATTTTCCCCATCTTTTCCCTAGTCCTCCTAAATCTCGAGGACGAGATTCTTTTTAAGGGGGGTAGGATTTGTAATACCCAAACTATAAGACTTATAAAAGAGTTGATCTCCTTATGTGATTTGCCATCTACTCCTTGGGACATGTGACTAAACCTAATTAAAAGAGAATAATTCTTTACTAAAACAGAAAAAAAGAAAAGCTATGCATCGGGTTGGAGTTTTGTTTGTGCATTGATTAAATATAATGGTGACACTAATAAAAAAAATATATACATAGTAATGATTTGAGAATTTAGATTTATCCCAAAGCCACAATTTATAGAATTGGAAATAAGAAAGAAAGAGAGAAATATTATACAACACAAAATAAAGTTAAAAATAAATAAATTCATCACACTTTTAGGTATGTCCAAATTGTACTGTTAATCTGAGAGTGAATTTGCCACAAGTTGAAATTTAATTTGAATTGGAATTTGAATTTGGAAAATAGAAATAGAAAAGAAAAGGAAAAGATTAAACCTATTAGTTCCTTGGGCCGAATCTGCACATCTTGGCCCATTTCCACCGTTGCTCAGCCAAACCCGCCGTATCTATGCCATGCAGGTCCCACTCGCCTGATACCCGCCCTGCCGCACGCGCTTGCCGCCTAGCTGGGTCGCTGTCTCCTTGGGCCGGGTTGTCAGTGTGTCTCCGTCGGATCGCTGCTCAGTTTTTCCCCACGCGCGTACGACTGACCGGTCGCTTACGGCTCGGGCCCGTTTCGTCAGATCCTTCCCTCTCCTCCTCGCCACAACCGTACGGACCGCTTCCTTCGCCGGTGAAGCCGGACTCCCTTCAATGACGTTCGCGCCTTCCCGCGAGTTGCCCGGGAGCCCTAGTTTCGGGGATAAAGCCAGCGTGCCGCTCGTGGCCTTAAACCATCAAACAAACCCCCTCATCCTCGCACCACAGTTGGTCGCCAAACCTCGTTGGGGAAGAACATCGCCGCCGCTGCGCCTAGCTACCTATAGTACCTAGACGGGTCCCTGTCGGTGGTCGGGGTGGACCTCCATGACGTGTGGAGGGTCACCGGGACACCAGTACGGGGTACGGCCTTCGGGGACTACTAGGTGTCGTGCCGGTGCCGCTTCTCTTCCACCAAGCCACGCGATGTCGTGGGCAGGATTCTGCGCGCCACTAACTCCGGTATGGACCTGCTCCATGGACGCACCTAAGCCTCCGCTACGTGTAGCACTGTCGTGATCGAAGTTCAAGGCGCGAGTTACGGGTTTGGGACTCTCTGGTGATGGCGCCGCCGTGGTTTAGGTGCGCACCGCCGCGGCGGAGTCGTGTGAGGTTGAAGAAGCGAGGGGAGCCATCGGATGGCGGCTGATCGGCCACGATTAGATGGGAGCGGGGAATGTCGGTAGCCGTTGGATGGCAATCCAACGCCTAGGGTTTAGATCGAGAAGAAAGGAGATGGTAACCGTAGATCTGTGAATGAGCGGTTCCGATGCGTTCGCGAGCGATCCAGACGTCTAAGTGATCCAAGCCGTCGATCGTGGATCCTCTGGTCCTGAGCGCTTGGTGATTATTAAAACCCCTAATTAAATCTGAGCCGTTGGGCTCTAATCCAACGAACCTGAGGCAGCCATACCCCTTCGGCTGGGCGTTTTGCGTAAGAGTCCCTGAAATAATATAGATTCAACCCGCCGTCCACCGTGGGGTAGGTCTGAGTCTGCTGAAGATTTATAGATTAGCCCCTACATTTTCAAATATTGGGCGCGCAGTCCAGAGCGAGGTAAAAATGGAATAAAGGAATATAGGAAATGATTTTTAATATAAAAATAATTCCAGAACAGTGGTTAATCTCTAGAAAATTCATATTAGCTCCTTTTTAGTCCATTCTAGTTCCCATAATTTTGTATTAATATTGCCTACTACTTGATAACACTGTTTTAACATTAAATCTATACTAGAATTGATTACTCAATTAATTTTGTAGCAAGCACACACGAACTTCGGAAATTCATAACTCACAATCCGTAACTCCAATTTGATCCGTTCAAGTTGCGTTAGTCTCGTAGAAGCGCGTAGATCACTATTATGTAGTATATTTTTATGTTTGGTGTGATGTTAATTTTATCTATACCATGTTTGTTTGTATTGCTACGACTAGCAGTGCGGTTACGAGTCACCTGAAGTTCTTGTCACCAGGATTCTCAAGTGCCAGGCAAGTTGTGCCCTTGATTCACTTTTGTTACCCAATAATGTTCTTTATAATCATTTACCATGCATAGGTTTAACTTTGATGGGACCCGATAGGTCACCCTAGATTGTTTATCTCATTACCTTGTTTACCCCTGAATCATATGGGTAGTTATGCTATTGCTTTACGTGGTTTTTGGGTTAATATTTCATTGTATCCATGTTCCAGTTATTATGTTATTTTATTTATGTTCATGTCAAGATCATTATATTATTGTTAATTGGAACATGGAGCTTAACTTGAGAACCACGTGCCACCACAAGGGAGGAATGGGACCCCTTGGCTGACTAATTAGGAAAGCTAGTGGAAGACTACCTTACCCGAAAGGGGCAAGGGCAGTAGGGGAGTGGTCAGTGTAGGGAGGTCCTTGTTTGATTTTGCTGCGATGGCGGTCAGACGAGAACCCTGCATTGGAACTTCCTATAAACTGTAGCGGGTTTTCGGAAGCTAGTGGAACTTTGTAAAGGCCTCGTAGTGGATCCCTAGCCATTCACCTTGGTAGTGTCTAAGGGCCTAGCTAACCCTGGCGACATGGGAAACACGACTTGTGGGTAAAGGGTACAACCTCTGCAGAGTGTAAAACTGGTATACTAGCCGAGCTCACGGTCATGAGCGGCTCAGGACTCTCCGATGATTAAATTATGGAACCTAAACTCAATTTGTCATTTGCATTTGCATGGGTTTATTATTAATTTTGTTCTTTATTATTATTTAAGGTTTGGTATTCACTTACACTTAATAATTGCTAATAAAATTTTGACCAACTTATAAAAGCAATGCTCAGCTTTAACCTCTATTGTTGATCAGCCTTACACTTCATGAACTCCCACCTTTGTGAGTTCATGTCCACATTATTCCCCACAACTTGTTGAGCGATGAACATGTGTGAGCTCACCCTTGCTGTCTCACACCCCCCCACAGGAGAAGAACAGGTGGTTCAGGAGGAGCCACAAGGCGAGGAGTATGATCTGATCTAGGTGGCGTTTCTCAGTTGACATTGGCGCCGACGATCCTTAGTTCGTTTTATCTTTATTATTTTATTTTGTAATAAGTCTTCCGCTATGTAATAAATACTCTGATGTTTTGTGACATTTATCTCTATACACTCTGTTATTATATATGTTGTCTTCTTGGCGCATGTATGAGATGCACCCGGCTTTGTCCCTTAAAGTCGGGTGTTACATAGAGTTTGTAATTGAGTTGAAGCCCGGTACGGCTCCCATATCTAGAAGATCGTACCGAATGCCTCCAAATGAGATGGCAGAACTGAAGATTCAATTACAAGATCTACTAGAGAAAGGATTCATCCGGCCAAGCTCGTCGCCATGGGGTTGTCCAACCATATTCGTCAAGAAGAAGGATCAAACTTTACGGATGTGTGTGGATTATCGACCCCAGAATGAGGTCACTATCAAGAACAAGTACCCTCTTCCACGGATTGACATTCTATTTGATCAACTGACTGGAGCGAGGGTATTCTCCAAGATTGATCTCAGATCGGGCTATCATCAGATCCGCATTCGACCCGAGGATATACCAAAGACCGCATTCACTACGCGGTATGGATTATTTGAATACCTGGTAATGTCTTTCGGACTGACAAATGCTCCTGCCCACTTCACTTATCTAATGAACTCGGTATTCATGCCCGAGTTGGACAAGTTTGTGGTGGTCTTCATAGATGATATTTTAATATATTCCAAGAATGAAGAGGAGCATGCCCAACACTTACGGATCGTATTGACGAGCTTAAGGGAACATCAATTATATGCCAAGTTCAGCAAATGCACGTTTTGGCTGGAAGAAATTCAATTTCTGGGACATGTGCTGTCTGCTAGGGGGATTGCGGTGGATCCCAGCAAAGTCAAGGACATTTTGGAGTGGAAACCCCCGACCACTGTTCATCAAGTCCGAAGTTTCCTTGGACTGGCTGGTTATTACCGCCGATTTATACCAGATTTTTCTAAGCTTGTGAAGCCAATCACAAGTTTATTGAAGAATGATACTAAATTCAATTGGTCTTCAAAGTGTAATGAAGCTTTTGGACAATTGAAGGTATTATTAACCACTGCTCCGGTATTGGCTCAACCAGATATTAATAAGCCCTTTGATGTGTATTGTGACGCATCACGCAGTGGTCTCGGCTGCGTATTAATGCAAGAAGGCCGAGTAATTGCGTATGCTTCAAGGCAGTTGCGCCGACATGAGGAGCATTACCCTACTCATGATCTGGAGTTAGCTGTAGTGGTTCATGCCCTGAAGATCTAGCGTCATTATCTGCTGGGTAATATCTGTCACATTTATACAGATCATAAAAGCTTGAAGTATATCTTCACCCAGTCAGAGTTGAACATGAGACAAAGGCGATGGCTCAATCTAATCAAGGATTATGAATTAGAAATCCATTATCACCCAGGCAAAACAAATGTAGTGGCAGATGCACTTAGCCGTAAGGTTTCCTGTCATTGTCTAACAATGAGGACTTCTGACATTACATTATACCAGGAGATGGAGAAGTTAAACCTGGGAATGATTCAGCAAGGGACTTCAAATCATTTGAAGCTGGAGTCAGTCATCTTACAAAGGATAATTGACGCACAGAAAGATGATGAGGGTATGAAACACATACGTGAGAAGATAAGGGCTGGAAAAGCCAAATGTTTCAAAGAAGACGATCAAGGTGTTGTATGGTTCAACAACCGCATAGTGGTGCCAAAGAATGAAGAGCTCCGCCAGCAAATTTTAGATGAAGCACATCTTAGTCGCTATTCTATTCATCCTGGAAGCACTAAGATGTATCATGATCTTAAACAGCACTACTAGTGGACGAAAATGAAGATCGAGATTGCACGTTATGTGGCAAGGTGTGACACTTGCAGACGTGTCAAGGCCATACACATGAAGACTGCCGGTCCATTACAATCTTTACCTATCCCAACATGGAAATGGGAAGATATTAGTATGGACTTCATTGTGGGATTACCCAGGACTACAAAAGGGTATGATTCTATCTGGGTTATAATTGATCGGCTTACGAAAATTGCTCATTTTATGCCAGTCAAGACAGATCACCCGGTTACTGTCTATGCCCAATTGTACATTGCTTGTATTCTTAGTCTGCATGGTGTTCCAAAGACTATAGTGTCGGATCGTGGACCTCAATTTGTAGCCAAGTTTTGGGAAGCACTTCACAAATCCTTGGGTACTAATTTGCTCCATAGTTCGGCCTATCATCCTCAAACAAGTGGGCAGACTGAGAGGATCAATCAAATACTTGAAGATATGCTACGGACATGTGTTCTGGAATTCCCACAAAAATGGGACGAATGTTTACCGTTAGCGGAATTCTCATATAATAATAGCTATCAAGAAAGCATCAAGATGGCACCCTTTGAAGCTTTATATGGACGACGATGTCGTACTCCACTAAATTGGTCTGAACCTGGTGAAAGGTACTTCTTTAGGCCTGATATGGTGAAAGAGATCGAAGAAAAAGTTCAAAGAATATTTCATAATTTGAAGAAAGCTCAAGCTCGTCAGAAGAGTTATGCAGACAAACGGCGAATGCCCTTATATTTCCTTGAGGGAGATTATGTCTACCTAAAGGTTTCGCCAATGAAGGGCGTATCGCGTTTCGAGGTTAAGGGAAAGCTTGCACCACGATATATTGGTCCTTTTCTTATTCTTGAAAGATATGGGACAGTGGCATACCGACTTTAGTTACCCGAAACCTTGTCTGCTGTGCATAATGTGTTCCACGTGTCACAATTGAAGAAGTGTCTTCGGGTTCCCGATCGAACCATTGAAGTGATAGATGTTGTCCTTGAACCAGACTTAACATATTCCGAACATCCCATTCGAGTCTTGGATCAAAAGGACAGGATTACCCGGAGAAAAACTCTCAAGTTTTATAAGATACAGTGGAACCAACATTCCGAAGATGAGGCTACATGGGAAACTCAAGACTTTTTAGATAAGAATTTCCCAGGCTTTTTAGCCTCTTGTAATTTGTAAAGCATGTATAGCTGCTGTAATAAAGGAGTAAATTCCCAAACCACCCCTGCCTTGTACTAAGAATAAGGAAATAAAGACGTGATGCGTTTCCTTTTCCATTACTTACCCTAGGACTTTTAATCTCGGGACGAGATTCTTTTATGGGGGGAAGGATGTAACACCCCTGGTGTTACTGTAACTAAAACTTGAGCATAACATCATAAGCATTGGCATTGCATATGTTTGATAAACTTAGAGTGCATTCACTAGGCAAAAATTTCAAGCAAGTTGTATTGTTATGGCATTTTGCTAATAGAACCCTGGAATAGGGGACCTAACCCTAAATAGGGACCAGGAGGGTAAAACATGACCCAAATTTAGAAGACCCTAAGATTTAAGTAAAACAATCATAAAATGTTACCAAAGATGGATCTACATTACATTCATACCCCTGAGATACCAGAAACCCTAATTGAAACCTTGGAAAACCCCTAAATCCAAACCCTAGGGGGTTATGTGCAAAATTAGTCCACTTTTGGACTAAAGTGGAAAACCATGATAAATAAGTATCCTAAGTCATTTGGTTCACAAATGTGTGGATTTGTAAGCTAATTCTTGGATTTTGGGCTTATTTGCAAAATGGACCTCATTTGAGTTCTATGCTAAGTCTGAATTTCAGTGTTATAAGCTCAACTTTGGAGCTTATTAACTTTCAAATCAGTAAGAATTTGCCCTAGGTCACCACATCAAACTTGTAGACCTTACAAAGGAGAACAACTTTGCTTAAGAGTGTAAGCATAGTTGTTAAGAAGAAATGGAAGATAATTAAGTCTAAAGTCTGGCTGTCAGGCTAACTGAACTCTGAACTTCAGACTTACAGTGTAACAGAGCCATCTTGGACTTGGATTCAACCTTGATCTAGTGCTCAACTGAGTTCAATCCCTATAGTCGAAATGTATCTAGTTTGTAGCTCTGCAACTTTGCTACAGAGAGTTGAGTAAGTTACTAGAGAAAGTTTAGAGAAATTTGGACCTAAAAACGCTCTGTCAGGTTGTCTGATGACCCTCGCCATGGTACAGTAAGCCCCAAACTGAAGAAGATCACGATTCACCCCCCTGCTCGTCGCCGGTGATTTTTCGCCGGGATTGTTGACGGATCGCCATGATTCATGCACCGTGGGCAGCAGATAAGCTCGGGCAGGTAAATATCTGGCGCCTAGATTGAGTTGAGCCTCGTGGCGGCTAAGCCCGCCGTACTTCCTCCCCAGCTCATCGGTCGATCGGATAACCTCGCTGCTGTCGAGCTGTTGCCGTTGCGCGCCACGTGCTTAAGCACTGGTCCTCATCATGGTGACTCACGGGGTGCATGTCTAGTGATCACCGGAGTAACTGCCACGGTGAAAGCCACTTATTCCACGCACAGAGCTCGTCTCTCCTCCGGCCGCCAGCACTGCTCGGCCGAATTCATCACCGCCACTCGCTAAGCCTATAAATTGAGCGCGCCGCGAGCTCCATAAGGCAGTGAAGTATCCAGCCACCACGAATTAGCCTCGATCGTTCGCCAGAGCTCTTGAATTTCAAACTTCCCCAAATCAAGTCTCCGCCACCGCAAAGAGTACCTCGCCGCGGCCAGCGTGAACCAGGTCAGCCTACGCCTTCTGCTCCCTCGTTTGAACATTCTCATAACCCCGTGATGCTTGCCGAACCACCGATTTGGACTAAGAGCTCACCAATCACCGGGAACACGAACAAATATCCATGGTCATCTCTGTCCTCGCGGGCAGAGCTAGACAGAGCTCTAATCCTAAAATTTCTTGGGGGAAAACCATTATTAAGACTTGAATTTGATGTCCGCCGCACGGGGGCACCAGTACTTGCCCCAATCGGCCGGCCTACGAGCTCGCCGGAGCTCGGCCGCGCTCGACGCCGTCGGGGATCGGGCGGTGTAAAGGAATAGAACTTCAAGGGCCTTAGTGCAAACTGTCAGTGACTCTGAGTAACAGTGAAGGAACCCGTTCCCAGTTAGCGAAAACCCCAAGGGCCTTTCTGCGAAGTTTCCACCGCGAGCGTGGGCGCACCCCGATTCTCTGTGTTGTTGGGCCATCTGGGCTGGAATCGGACCAGTACTGTAGAAGCCTTTCCTTTTTCCTTTTCAGTAGCACTTTGGAAATCCGTAGAAAATTATAGAAAAATCCTAAAAATGTCAAACTAATTTTCCTAGATTCCTTATTTTTCATAGTATTTAATAAAAATAATTTCATGATTTTTAGATTAAATAAGGAATTTTGGAGTAATTAATGTAGCTTAAAACATTAGTTCTGGATTTTTAGAAAATAAAAGGTAATTCCAAAAATGCCCAAACTTTTTATATGAGCTCTACACATTATTTAGAAGCCTTGGGTAGAATATGGTTTGATTTGGACCTTGTTTGATAACTAGAACCCAAAACCCCACCCCCTGCCCTTTGAATTCCTTTACTGACTCCGGAAACCCTAAATTCTCGGAGTTCCGTGAAGGAAAGTTGTATTCAAGACTTTAGATAATAAATTCGTATTATCTTTGCACTCTCATGAGCATTACATGGCATTCATTCTTATATATATACCTATATGGTTATATTTAGAAAACGAAGAAGAAGTCGAAGTAACTGAAGAGAAGACACCACCACCTTCGGAATCTCAGGCAGAAAATTGTTTCTACTTTGATATCTGCGGGTCCGAGCCTGACTCACCTATCAACGAAGGCAAGCCCCGGTGCATTTGGCACCCTCCTTGATGTTTTTAAAATCTTTCTCACTTGCTTGATGCATTAGGTGATAGGAGTTGATTGATAAAACAATTCCTGCATTACCTTCCTTGAATTTGATTACCTTCCTTGATCACCCATTTTACAAAAGATTTTTGATGCTTAGCCTTGCTTTAGAAAAACAAAATGTTTTGTTTTACTAAAGATGATGTGGCAAAAGTGGGTGGGATGTTTTCGAAAATAAAATTTGATGGTGGATCCATCAAGGCCTTGATGGGTTCAACATCGGAAAAGATGTACCTCTACCAGGTACCAAACTTTGGGTTTGAAATGATTAAGCTGAGACCGGGCGGGTGACTTGCACGAGAAAGGAGTCTCGGTGTAGTGTCACCGTCTGAGTCGATTAAGGACCGTCTCGATGTAGGCCTGCTGACCGAGGACCCTTTAACTGGTCGCATGCCTCATCATGGGTAAGCCTTGCCTCGGGTAGACTAAGGCCAGAATAATATAACACGGAATGGGCGTGGAGCGGTGGCGAGAGTAGCGTGTACCCTCCGTGGCAAGAGGCTGGACGGTGTTGTATCTGTGCTCTCGGTTGGCATGAACCTGATCTGGTCTTAAGAACCCCGGTGACGGGTTGACATATGCAAGGGTTAAGTGCTACATATGTCGTGTGATTGGAGATCCTCAGCTGAGTATAATCGATTCGGATCGCCGTACCTTCGCGGTTATGAAGACTTGGTCACTGACTTACACGTAGCAATCCACTAAAGATGATGGGTTTGTTAAGAAATTGGCTAGTGCAGGTCAAGTGATTGAACTAGGGTAGAAAGAACTCTAGTTGCAGGTAATTTTACTTAACTTGACAAATAAAACTGGATTTTTAAGGATCCACTTTTAGTAAGCATTTCTGCAAAATAGAGTCTTTGATTATTGAGAAGCCTTACCTTGACTCCCTTACAACCAGCATACCCTTGAGAGTCTTTTCTTTAGTCGGGTAAGACTTACTAAGTAATTCCATACTCAGGGTTTTATTCCCCGTTGTTTTTAGGTGAGGAAGCGACAAACTTTTGTTGCTTCTGTTCTAAGGTGGTACCAAAGGAAGAACGCCAGGAATGAAGTGCGGGAGGAAAGGATCCTCCATTAGAACTTTTGTTTAAAACTTTATGGGAGGAGTTTTTGCCTCCCTTGGTATGTAATAATATTACTCTGCACTCCTAGGATATATTATGGTCTGTAAATATTCAACTTTATCTTACTTTTAAATAAAGGTAAGTTTATGTAATTGCTTCCGCATTCTCGTAACTCCGATGCTTGTAATGTCTGCGTGACGGGTAAAACGCTCTTGGGAAAGGTAAGAAAAGCATATACCAAACTTGTCAAGTGATTCAGGGGCACCTACAGGGTTGTCTGAGGTCCGTTGGACAAGGACAACTGTAGGTGGGCCTAATGACTTGGGAGGTTCCGTCACAGATACCTCACTCAACACCTTCCACGATAAGTAACTCACGCTCGGATAAGCGATTCTGCTGCCGAACAAGTCTTAACGCTCAAAAACTTTTCTGGCAGAACGATTTTTCGTGCCTTCTCTACTATATCGATAACAAAATCCTGCGGACGAGCAAGAGTACACGTAAGCGGCAAGGCCGACCGAACCGAGGGACTCCTACGCCTCCGGGATACGGATACCTCACTCATCACCTTCTGCGATAAGTAACTCTCGCTTAGATAAGTGATTCTGCTACCGACGAACAAGTCCTGATACTCGAAACAAGAGGAAAAGAAACACAGCTTTATAACACAACAATAATATGTTTGAGCCTCGGCGGCCACAAAAAAAACATATGCATACTACAGACAAACTGTCCCTGCAGGTTTAGACATCAACAGAGGGAACAACAGCACCCTCGACGTTGTTTCCACCTTCGGCGGGATCTAGCCCGGCCTCGGACGGTGACATGGGCAGAAGGATCTCCACCTCGAAGGAAGACGTCAGCACCGCGCTTGGGCCATCGCAGCCAGGGTCTCCTCCAGGGTCTCGGCCCGAGCAGACGCCTCGGCTGGCCACTCCGTAGCCTAAGCCAGCTGTCCCCCGAGGACATCAGCCCGGCTCACGGCCTCGGCAGCATGACTCCAAAGTTGGTCCCGCTCACGGATGACCCGGCCAGGCTCCAGCCGCCGCTGCTGCACCTCCTCGGCCTGGGAAGCCACCTGCTCCTGGGCCGACGAAGCCCCTTTTCGAGCCGACTCCGCCTCTGTCCATGCTGACACCGCTGCCCCCGGCTCCGGCTCATCGCAGAGTAGCCGAGGGTTCCGTAACTGAGCAAGAGAAGCCTTGAGTGGCAAGGCCGACCGAGCCGAGGGACTCCTACGCCTCCGGGATACGGATACCTCACTCGTCACCTTCCGCGCAAAGCAACTCACACTCGGTTAAGTGGTTCAGCTAGTCGACAGGCGAGTCCCAATGCTCGAAATGAGGGGAAAACACGACTTCACGCCCAAATACATAGATGTTCAGGCCACGACAGCCGCAATGAACATACACCGGCACTAATGGTGCCATTACAAACGGAACTCCGGTTCCACTCCCGCAGGTATGAACAGCCTCCACATCGGAGGGCATGCGGGACGACAAACTCCGGGTGGCTCGCCGGCGACCTCTGCTGCAGCAGCAACAACGACCTCCGTCTCGGACGGCAAGACAGCAGCAGCGATGGCCCCAGGGCGAACGCTACCGCTGGAAGGCTCTCATTCGTGTCCCCTCGCGGGGGACGAGAACCAGCCATTAAAGCCAAAGATTCGGAGGCCCGGAGCGCAGGTGACGCTGATGGTGTCGTCGATGGAGAAACCTTCTCCGACTGCCACCACCTCAGCACCAACGATGGTGGCCACCTGCCTACCAACACCGCGCCCACGAGCGGCGATCGCCCCAAAGCGCATCGGCAGGTCCTCACTCCCGTCCTCGCCGCAAGAACGAGAACGGGACCGTCCCAGAACACGAGTACCGCCCTCGTGGCGTACGACGTGTTGTGCGACCCCCGGTGCAGCCGGCCACAATCGCCTGGACGGAGGACGGAATGCTGCACCCTGGCCGGGCAGCAGCAGTTTGCCTTCCCCCGCATGGCTGGAGGACGCCTCCTCCACAGAGCTGGAGGATGGCTCCCTCCCCCGGATGCCGGAGGAAGAAACGGGTCGCCAGCCCACGCGGAGGCAGGCCCCGACTTGCCCCGCCCTCCTCCCCAGCTCGGGTGATGAAGATCCTTGAAGCTGAGGGCGGGGCAGAGGCCGCAGCCCGGCTTGCTTCTCCCCACCATCAAACTGGTGGTCACCATCCTGCGTGACCATTGGTGAGGGAATGCAACCGGGCTGCCTGATGAAAATCCTTGAAGCCGAGCGGTGGCTGAAGGGTGCCAACCTCCGCGAGGTTGCGCTCCTCTAACAGCAGCAAGACGAAGGCAACGCGGGCGCTCCCCATCTGGGGGCTCGGAAGGTGGAAGGGTGCGATGCATGAGGGGAGTGCGAAGGCATGGCTACCACCCGGGGGATCGATCCCTTTTTAAAGGTAGCTCCCCCACTCGCGTCCTCAGGCATCACGGACTAAATCTTCACCGACGTGCTCTAGGGTCCTCCCCCTACGACACGGGGGCTAGGTCCCACACATCATGCAAGCTGGCCCTGAACAGAAGAAGCCAAACCGCCGCGCGCGGAGCGTGTAACCGCCCCGAGGTTACAAGCACTCCTCCATCCTCGCCGAAACCAGCGGTTGTAAGGGCAGACCGCCATGCAGGTGGCGCGCAACCGCACCACGGGGACGCACCCCTTCGACTTCGACATATCCAGCATGGAGGCCCAGGCCCACACGTCAAGTAACTCGCGCGCCGGTTACTACGTGCGAGAAACTGCACTGCCACTTACGCCAACGCCACGCCTTCTCGACTGCGGAACCAGTACCGCGACTCGAGGCAACCCTACGCGTGGCCCAATAGTGCCAGTCGAGCACATCGATCACGAGTCAGTCAGCCGTGGGAGGAGGCGCGACGGTCGATATGGCCAAAAGTGGGCTGGCAGTTTGGCGGTAGCAGGCGAGCGGAAGCCGCAGTCAAATCATCTGCGGGCTCACGTCCCCTCCTGGAGCAGCAGGGGAGCCCTCTCCCACGGCGTGAAGACGACGTGCCCGTGTTCCGTTCCTCGAATGGCTCGCGCAACGGCCGCCCCGCGAACCACTCGTCCCGTCGCATTAACTCCATGACAGAGCACGCGACGCCCTTGGCAGGCGAAGCAGGCGTTGTTTCACCTTCGCCATGATGACCGCGTCAAAAAAGGTGTGCCACACCGTTTAAATTCATATCCTTTTCCTCTTCCCCTTTCTCTCTCTTGCTACAGGGATCGGGAAAGGGGATATTTTGAAAGGGATCCTTCTCCGCGAAGGAAGCAGGCCCCGAGCCCTCCTACTGATCAGGGGTTCGAAGGCTGGCCCCTCGGAAGGGTTCAACAGCCGCCCCAGAGCACTCGGGCTTCAGGCTCACTACTGATCAGAGGTTCGAAGGCTGGCCCCTCGAAAGGGTTCGATAGCCACCTCAGAGCACTCGGGCTCCGCGCCCACTACTGATCAGGGGTTCGAAGGCTGGCCCCTCAAAGGGTTCGACAGTCGCCCTAGAGCACGCAGAGCAAGGGATGACTCTGGGCACGTTCGATACATGGCCGAGGCTCAGGCTACGCTGCCGAGGTACCCTAGGACATTTCCGAGACCAGCAGGAGCGATTTTGTAACAGAATCCCATCAGAGGGAGGCATCGAGCCCTCGGACCCTATCGAACGGGACCGTGTCCGACAAATCACCTGCAGGTACTTTTGGAGCGCGCCTCTGGGCCACTAGCCGACCCTTATCGAACAGGGCACGGGCATCCACTCGGATCACCCGTTAGCAACTCACTGGAGACACCATGTTCGGCGCCCTCCGAGGGCAACATGGCGCTTTGCCCCCCTCCTCCTTGCGGAAAGGCGACGAAGGGGCGTATGATAAAAGTCGAGTCAGTCCTTGATCGTCCTCTCGCTCCGTGCAGAGGCTCGGGGGCTGCTCTCGCAAATCCGGCTACGGCCAAACCGTTGACAGCGTCAACAAACCAGCCTGAAAACTCAGAACCTGACCATGCACCCAGGCTACGATCAGGTCGCACGAGGGAACAACTAGACCGGCCAAGGCATCACAAAAGGCATTAAGCCCTCAGAGGAGTCAAACCACTCCTCCGAGGCCTCGGGGGCTACACCCGGCGGGTGCGCTCGCGCGCACCCACCAGAACAAAATGTAACCGAGAAAGGCCGGTCCCCTTGCAAAAAAGTGTGACAAAGCCTCCAAGCGAGTACCAACACTCCCTTTAAGGCTCAGGGGCTACTGTCGGGTACCATAATTAGGGGTACCCCCAACACTCCTAAACTCGGCTGGTAATCACCATCAGCGCAAGCTGCGGAGACTGATGGGCACAATTCAGGTCAAGGCTTCGTCCACTCAAGGGACGCGATCTCGCCTCGCCCGAGCCCAGCCTCAGGCAGGAACAGTAGTCCCAGGTGAATTCACGCCTGGCCCGAGGGCCTCCTCAAGCAACGGGCGCACCCTCGACTCACCCAAAGCCCAGCTCGGGCAGACTTCGTTGTGAAGCAACCTTGGCCAAATCGCCTCACCAACCGACCTTATCGCAGGCGCATTCAATGCGAGGATCGCCTGACACCTTATCCTGAAACGCATTCCTCAGTCGACAAGGCCGAAGTGACCGCAGTCACTTTGCCTTTCCACTGACCGACATCACAGGAAAACAACGCCGCTCGCCCTTCTCTGACTGTTGTGCCACCCGCCAAGGTGAGGCTGACAACGGCTAAGTTCAGCCTCAGGTGCAACAGGAAGCTCCGCCTCGCCCGACCCCAGGGCTCGGCCTCAACCTCGACCCCAGGGCTCGGCCCCTGCCTCGGCCTCGGAAGGTGATCTCCGCCTCGCCCGACCCCAAGGCTCGGCCTCAACCTCGACCCCAGGGCTCGGCCCCATCCTCAGCCTCGGAAGGTGATCTCTGCCTCGCCCGACCCTAGGGCTCGGCCTCAACCTCGGCCTCGGAGGATGGTCTCCGCCTCGCCCAACCCCAGGGCTCGGCCTCGGCCCCGACCTCAGAAGGAATCGTGTCCTCACCCAACCCCGGCCTCGGCCTCAGGAGGAGTCTCCGCCTCGCCCGACCTTGGGCTCGGACCGACCACGCCACAGGGGTACATCATTGCCCTACCCCTAGCTAGCTCAGGCTACGGGGAACAAGTCCGGCGTCCCATCTGGCTCGCCCCGGTAAACAAGTAATGATGGCACCCCGCGTGCGTCCATGACGACGGCGATTCTTAGCCCCCTACGGAAGCAAGGAGACGTCAGCAAGGTCCCGGCAGCCCCGACAGCTATGCTTCTACAGGGCTCAAGCGCTCCTCCGACGGCCACAACACCGCGTGAACAGGGCTCTAGCACCTCTCCGACAGCCACGTTGGCATGTATATAGGGCTCTGGCTCCTCTCTGCCGGACACGTTAGCATATAGCTACACCCCCATTGTACACCTAAACCCTCTCCTTGCATCTATAAAAGGAAGGTCCAGGGCCCTCATACGAGAGGGTGGTCGCGCGGGAGGACGGGCCGACGAACGGGCTCACGCTCTCTCCCCCGCGAACGCTTGTAACCCCTACTGCAAGCGCATCCACCCTGGCGCAGGATAACACGAGCCGCGGTTCTCCCCCCCTTGTGTTCCATCTCGCGCCAACCCATATGGGCTGGGACACGCAGCGACAATTTTACTCGTCGGTCCAGGGACCCCCCGGGGTCGAAACGCCGACACACATTATTCCCCAAAATTGCTGAGCAATGAACATATGTGAGCTCACTCTTGCAATAAAACTCCCCCACATGTGAAGAGCAGGTGCCACTAGAGGAGAACTATTACGACGAGTTTGACGAGGTCTAGGTGTCATCTCTCAGTCAGCTTGATGGCACCAAGGGATAAAATAGTAGTTCGATTTATCTATTATCAATTATATTGTAAGGCATTTTCATTATGTAATGAAGTTTGTGACATTCGTCTCTATACACTGAGTCATTATATGTGTTGATGTTGTTTAGCACACATATGAGACGCACCCGAGTTTGCCCCATAAATCCGGGTGTGACAGAAGTGGTATCAGAGCAATGTTGACTGTAGGACGTAACCTAGATAGAACTGGACAAAACCCTTACCTACTTACCTTTACTCTGATTCTTTCTATACTTTTCTTGATCCTGTCTCACCTTTTGGCTATTCTACTCTGACTACTCTTATCTTTTCTACTCTAGAAAGATAGAAAGGATTTCACACCTTGGAATCCTATATCTATGAATCCCTAAAGAGATAGGAGACCTAAAAAATTATTTTTATCAAAATTTAGGTGCTTGAATGTTTGTTCTTATGATAATTGCTTGATTCGCTTCTTTGATTGAGTGAAATAGTTGTGGGGCTATATACACCATAAAACTTAGTATAGTGGGTGCATCCAAGCATGTGCCACCTTAGGTGTAGCGTAGTAATGTTTGGTAGGTGACACTCTAATCTATTGAGCTATTGTGACCCAAAGAAAGATCGTGACCTAAATGTCTAGTGTTTCATACTTACTCATTTGTCTTATCTGCAAATCTATCTTACCCTATGTCTCTAACCCAGATGGTCAATACCAGGAAGGGAGATGATGTCGATCTACTTGCACACATCTGCCGAAGGAGGGCAGTAGCTAATCCAGAACTGGATATGAATTCTCCAAATCCTCCGCCTGTTGGGACTGATGTTGTTGTTGTCGCCCAAATGCAACTGCTACAACAGATGTCCAACACCATGGAAGAGATGCAAGCGCAGTTCTGCCAAAACGAGCAGCATCCACCACCACCACCACCACCAGTAGCACCACCCAAGGATAAGCATCGCGAGTTTATGAGTCACAAGCCACCCACTTTCTCTAGCTCCACAAATCAACTTCATGCTGATGATTGGCTGAAGTTAGTGGAGAAAATGCTCAATATCGCTCAATGAACTGACATGGAGAAGGTCCTATATGCATCGAATCGCCTTACTGGCCCCGCTGCTGACTGGTGGGATTCTTAGTGTGCTACTCACGTCGTTGCTGACACCATCACCTGGGTAGAGTTCTCAGCTAATTTCAGGAACTATGAAATTCCTACTGGGTTGATGAAGATTAAGAAGGAGTTCCTTTCCCTCAAGCAGGGAAACATGTCAATAAGTGAGTATAGAGATAAATTCATGTAGCTATCCAGATATGCTTCTGAAGAGGTTGCTGAAGATGAGAGGAAGCATGAGCAGTTCTTGGAGGGAGTCATCGGGCTACTCCAGTACTAGCTGATGTCACATTCCTTTCCATCTTTCCAGAGGCTTATGGACAAGGTCATAGCTCTTGAACACAAGTGTTTTTAGCTTGGCGAGATGAAGAGGAAGGCTATTACTCAGGGCGAGGGGGCAGCAACAGTCGTCCTTGCTTTACTCAGCCTCAAAGTACCCAGCTCGTCCAGGAGGAGGGCAGCAGTCTTATCAGCGCCCTGTTCAGCAGGCTTCCTAGGCCACACCTCAGACACCACGCCCTCACCAGGCTGTCCCAGCTGGCACCCCAACAAGACCTGCTAGCCAGAACACTGCTACTAGCACTACATGCTTCAAGTGCGGCGAGGTTGGGTACTATGCTAATGTGTGTCCTAAGAGGAACACCAACACTCCATCTCGAGGCAACAATCCAAGCGAGCAAAATCAGACTCCAACTAATAACCGTGGATTCAGTATTGCTAGGGTTAATCAGATCAGTGGTGAGGCTACCGCTGATGGTTCTGACATTGATATTGGTACGTTCCTTATTAATTCAATTCCCGCATCTATATTGTTTGATTCTGGAGCTTCGCATTTGTTCATATCTGCTCGTTATGCTAATACGCATGATCTACCTTATATGATTATGTGTAAACCCAAGGTAGTTATCACACCTAAGGGACCTATTGAAGCGAAGTATACATGCTACAAAACTGACATAACTATTTTGGGAAGAAATTTTTGGTCTACACCTGTAATACTAGAGGAAAGTGACATAGATCTAATCCTTTGGATGAAATGGTAAAATGAATGCAATGCGGTTATACATTATGCTAGGGGAACAATTGAACTCACTAGTCTAGACAGAGATAGATTTGAGGTCACCATCACCTTGTCACCATCCACTAAGCTTGCTATATATCTACTTGATGGCAAATTTGTGGGTGATCATATCCGTGTGGTTAGAGGTTTCCCAGATGTCTTTCCAGAGGAGTTGCCTAGGATGCCACCGGATAGGGAAGTGGAGTTTGTTATTGATCTCTTACCTGGAACCGCTCCTATTTCTAAAAGATCCTATAGAATGTCAGTAGAAGAACTAAAAGAACTTAAGAAACAGTTGAAGGAGTTACAGGATTCATGGTATATTCGCCCTAGTTCCTCGCCATGGGGAGCGCCGGTCCTGTTTGTTTAGAAGAAGGATGGTTCCCAGAGGATGTGTGTTGATTACCAATCTCTTAATAATGTCACCATTAAAAATAAATACCCCTTACCATGTATTGAAGATTTGTTTGATCAAATGAGAGGTGCCAGGGTATTCTCTAAAATTGATCTCAGGTCGGGTTATCATCAGATGAAGATTAGGACTTCTAACATTTCTAAGACAACTTTCTCTACTCGATATGGGCTATATAAGTTCACAGTCATGTCGTTTGGCTTGACCAATGTCACACTCGGCTTTAAGGAACAAGGCCAGGTGCATCTCATACATGCGCCAAAGAAGACAACATATATAATCACATAGTGTATAGAGATAAATGTCACCATAATCAGAGTACTTATTACATAGCGGAAGACTTAATAAAAAATAAAATAATAAACATAAAACGAACTAAGGATCGTCGGCGCCAATGTCAACTGAGAAATGCCACCAAGATCAGATCATACTCCTCGCCTTGTGGCTCCTCCTGAACCACCTGCTCTTCTCCTGTGGGGGGGGGTGTGAGACAGTAAGGGTGTGCTCACATACGTTCATAGCTCAACAAGTCGTGGGGAATAATGTGACATGAACTCACCAAAGGTGGGAGTTCATGAAGTGTAAGGCTGATCAATGAAATAAAGGCTGAAGTAGAGCATTGCTTTTATAAGTTGGTCAAAATTTTATTAGTAATTACTAAGTGTAAGTGAATACCGAACCATAGTAATAATAAGTAAAAGTAATAATAAAATAATCCCAAATGCAATGAAATGACAGATTAAGTTTAAGTTCCATAAATTAATCATGTGAGTGTCCGAGCCGCTCATGACCGTGAGCACGGCTAGTATACCAGTTTTACACTCTGCAGAGGTTACGCATCTTTACCGACAAGTCGTGTTACCCATTTGCCACGGAGTTGATCAGACCTCATACACCTCTACCAAGGAAGCGAGGCAGGGTACCACTACGAGGCCTTTACAAAGTTCCACTAGCTTCCAACTACCCGCTACAGTTTATAGGAAGCTCCAGTGCAGGAATCCCTCGCCTGACCGCCATCACAGCAAAATCAACCCAAGGACCTCCCTACACTGACCACTCCCCTACTGCCCTTGCCCCTTTCGGGTAAGGTAGCCATCCACTAGCTTTCCTAGTTAATTAGCCAAGGGCGTCCCATTAAACCCTTGTGGTAGCACTATTTTCCCGGGTGGTTCTCCATGTTCCCATTAACATAATGATCTTATCATGAACAGAAAATAATGAACAGATAATAACAAGTGTAATCATGAGTAATAAATATCTCTATACCCAAATCCACATAAAGCAATAGCATGAACTACCCAAAACATTAGTAGTAAAACCAGGGGTAAAACAAGGTATAAAGATAGTCAAATCTAGGGTATCCTATTGGGTCCCATCAAAATTAACCTATGCAGATCATTATGATTAACAATAACATGAATGGGTAAAAGAAGTGATCAAGGGCACAACTTGCCTTCAATGAGCTCCTGCTCAGCTATCTCTACTTGCTGAACCCCAGAATCCTCTGTAGCTTGCTCGTCTACTTGCATCAACACAATACATACATAGTATAACAAAAATTAACATTACACCAAACATATAAATAATGTGCACAGTAATAATCTAGACACTAAATGAGATCATAGGAACTGGAATTATTAATTTTGGAGTTATATATTTTAAGATATGAATTTCTGAAGATTTTATGTGCTTAATATAGGGTTAAGTGAGAAATGAATTTTAAATTGTCTTTCATATCAAAACAGAGGCACTAATGGGTAGACAATATTATAACAAAAATTTAGGAACTCGAATGGACCAAATTGGAGTTCGTATGCATTTTCTACAAATTAAACAAGTTTTAACATTTATTTATGCATTAAAAATCGATTTTTGTGATTATTTCCTATTTTCCCTAGTCTCTGGATCGGGCACGGAATACTGAGAAGTGCAGGGACTAAACACTAAAAATTCCCGAGACACTGAGTACAGTCAGGGTGGATGGCGGGTTAATTCGTGTAAAGTGCGGGGTCTTTTTTATAAAATCACCAGCCGAAGGGGTATCCGCGGCCCTCAGCCGCCCGATCAGAACTCGACGCGCCTGATTAAATCCAGGCTACCATGAACACGCGCCCCACACCGACTGTCAGATTCCGATCCAACGGGTGGGGTGTTCACGCAGCGCGATCCACTACTAGCCCTAGGATTAAATTTGAACGACCCACGCTCTTCTTCTCCCCCAATTCTACACGACGGAGGCGCACTATCCACCCACGGCGGAGCATCATCGGTGGACGCGAAATCCCACGGCCGGACGCTCCAAACTCAAAATTGGTCGGTGCCAAACCTAGAGGGGGTGATGGCGAATACGGAAAGGGGGTTCTCACCGAGAATGATCGCAACGGGAAGGCTGGCCACGGTGCAGTTCATCCCCACGGCGGCGCGCGGAAGACGGCGAGCGATTAGTAGTGTACCGACGGATTTCTTCGCCACGAGATGCCACGGTTAGCTTCAGTAGCTGACCGCGGTCAATCCTGATCACACGCCAACGACCCGACGGCGGTTAATCGGTAGAACAGCGGCGGTGCATCTTGGCCTCACGGCGCGCACGATAGGTAGGGGTAGCGTAGAACTTGGTCGCACCGAAAAGGGGCTGAGCGTGGCTGCTAGGTTACCGGCATGAAAACCCGGTTCTATTATATGCACGTGGGATCCGTTCGTCGTGGTTGCGTCATGCCGAGAAGCTCGGCTTCAGTTGCGCGAGTTCGGTGGAGGGGGAGCTTCTGACAACTCGACCCAGGAACACAGCGACACAGGGCACGTGCGATACAGGCTGGCGAGTGGGGCCGGCCAGAGAGTGCATGGGAGAAGCTGGCTGACAGTGTGGGGATGGGGTGTTGGCGCCGCGCGGTAGGAAGACGAACGCGCCCGTGAATGGGTGACGGGGAGGACCCACACAGCAGAGATGCCAGTGAAGCGGGCTGCGCGGTGAGAACACTCTGGTGGGCCAAAATGGGGTACTGAGGCCCAGTTAGGGGTTTCATTCGTTTTTCTTTTATATTTTTACTTTCTCTTCTCTTTTCTCTCTTAATTTTTCTTGTTTTTGAATCCCCATTTAAATTTTGAATTTGTGGTGAATTTGCTCTCAGATTAATTATTCATCTTGAAAATACTAGTGTGGTATCCACTTATTTGTGAATTTATTTCATATTTTATGGTGTTTCCTTCTACTTCTCCATTTAAATCCCAAATTCCAATCTAGGGTTTAATCTAAACCCTCTACCCATTGCAATATTTTTATCCATGTTATTATTGTTTTGAATGCACAAACAAACAAAATCCAATATGATGCAATGATTTATTTGTGTCTTAGTACAGATTTACTTATTTTTAAACATGGTCAGTCACATGGGATGATAAATAGAGATACACACACATGTATACAAAAGAGCAATTTCTACTTTTATTCCTCCTTACAATTTGGGTATTACAAATCCTACCCCCTTAACAAGAATATCGTCCTCGAGATTTATGAAGGACTAGGAAAAAGATGGGAAAAATCGATGCGAAGCACTTCTTCTCTCTCCCAAGTAGCTTCATCTTTACCATGGTGACTCCATTGTACTTTGCACATTCCTATCACCTTATTCCTTGTAAATCTAGTCAAAGTGTTAAGATTCTTTATCGGATACTCCGTGTAAGTCATATCACCCTGAACACTAAGCTTTTCCATTGGTAACTGTTCCTCAGGAACACGGAGACATTTCTTAAGTTGAGACACCTGGAATACATTATGCACATCAGATATATTATCAGGTAGCTCGAGTTGATAGGCCATCTCTCCAACTTGCCTAAAAAAATTCTGAATGGTCCAATATAGCGAGGGGACAATTTGCCCTTAGCTTTAAATCTCCTCATTCCACGAAGTGGTGACATCTTGAGGTACACATGATCACCTTCCTCAAACTCCAGTGGTCTTCTTCTATTATCAGCGTAGCTCTCTTGCCTGGTCTGAGCTACCCTCGAGTTCCCCGTGATTATACAGACTTGTTCTTCTGCCTCTTGAATAAGTTCAGGTCCAAAGAACTGCCTTTCTCCAGTCTGATCCCAATACAATGGAGTCCTGCACTTTCTGCCATATAAAGCCTCAAATGGTGACATCTTCAAACTAGCCTGATAGCTATTAATATAAGAAAACTCAGCATAGGGTAAGCTCTTATCCCAACTTCCACCATGTTTAAGAGCACAAGCTCTTAACATATCCTCCAGCACTTGGTTAGTCCTCTCTGTCTGTCCATCAGTCTGGGGATGGTAGGCTGAACTAAAATTCAACTTTGTATCCAGGCTCTCATGCAACTTCTTCCAAAATCGAGAAGTAAACTGTGATCCTCGATCAGACACGATCTTTTTAGGCACTCCATGTAGACAAACTATCCGAGTCATATACAATTCTGCTAGCTTGGCTCTCGTGTAATTAGTCCTCACTGGTATGAAATGAGCCACTTTTGTCAATCTGTCCACAATTACCCAAATAGAATCGTATCCTGCTGGAGTGCGGGGTAATCCAACAATGAAATCCATACCAATTTCTTCCCATTTCCACTCGGGTATCTTCAATGGGTGCAATAGTCTAGCGGGTCTTTGGTGTTCAGCCTTAACTCTTTGACACACATCACACATAGCCACATGTGCAGCAACATCTCTTTTCAGCCCATACCACCAATACTTTTGCTTCAAATCCTGATACATCTTAGTGCTACCAGGGTGGATGGAGAAATCAGAATCATGAGCTTCTTTCAATATAGTCTCACAGAGGCTATCAATCTCCGGAACACATATCCGATCCTTGAACCATATAGTACCTTGCTCATCCTCCGTGAATTCCGGAACTCGACCTTCTGTAATAAGATCCTTAATCTCTTGAATTTTAGCATCACCAACCTGCCCTTTACGAATCTCTTGCTCCAAGGTAGGTTCCAATTCGATGGTAACTCCTTCGGTGTGTGTAACAATTCCCAAGTTGAGTCTCTCAAAATCTTTTGCTAATTCATCGGGTAGCTGGACAACAAAAGCGGAGTGAACATGCTCTTTCCGACTCAAGGCATCTGCAACCAAATTTGCCTTGCTTGGATGATAGTGAATCTCCAAATCATAATCCTTAATGAGCTCCAACCAACGGCGTTGCCTAAGGTTGAGATCCTTCTGAGTGAATATATACTTCAAACTCTTATGATCCGTGTACACTTGACACTTGGTTCCCATAATATTATGTCTCCAAATCTTAAGCGCGTGCACAATGGCTGCCAATTCTAAGTCATGAGTGGGGTAGTTCAATTCATGTTTCCGTAACTGACGAGACGCATAGGCGATCACATGTCCTTCTTGCATGAGCACACATCCTAAGCCTTGGCCACATGCATCACAATAAATATCAAATCCCTTCTATAGATCTAGCATAACCAATACTGGTGGCGACATCAACCTCTTCTTTAATTGATCAAAGCTATCTTGGCACTTCTCATCCCACTTGAACTCTCTTCCTTACTCCAAAAGCGAGGTCACGAGCTTAGCAATCTTAGAAAATCCTTCAATAAATCTCCAATAATATCCTGCAAGTCCCAAGAAACTCCGTATCTCTGTAACTGTAGTGGGTATGCTCCACACCACTATCTCCTTGACTTTAGCAGGATCCACTGAAATCCCTCCATTAGAAATGATATGTCCAAGAAATGGCACCTCGCCAATCCAAAACTCGCATTTGCTAAACTTGGCGTAGAGTTGATTATCTCGCAGCTTCTGTAGCACCCATCTCAGATGTTCCTCATGATCACTATCACTCTTGGAATAAGCAAAAATATCGTCGATGAAACCACGACGAATCTGTCCAGATCATGAACACCTTATTCTTCAGATCCATAAAATAGGCTGGTGTATTAGTTAATCCAAATGACATAACGGTGAACTCATATAAACCATATCGGGTCGAGAAATCCGCCTTAGGAATGTCCGATGGCCTAATCTTCATTTGATGGTAACTCGATCGGAGATCAATTCTTAGAGAATACCCTTGCACCTCTCTTCTAATCAAATAAATCCTCAATGCGGGGTAATGGATACTTGTTCTTCATAGTGACATCATTAAGAGTCCTACAATCCACGCACATCCCTTGCGACCCTTCTTTCTTCTATATAATTAGAACTCGCGCTCCATAAGGTGAAGAATTTGAACGAATGTATCCAGCATCCTATAATTCCATTAACTGCTTCTTAAGTTCTTTTAACTCTTCTACAGACATCCTATATGGTCGTTTAGAATTAGGAGCAGTCCCAGGTAAGAAATCAACAGCAAACTCAACTTCCCTATCTGGTGGCATCCCTAGTAACTCCTCTGGAAAGACATCCGGAAAAATCTCCAATCTGCACGGATGTTGTCACCAACAAACTTCTCATCTACTAAGAATGACGCTAGTCTGATGGTGGTAGTTACTGCAACTTCAACTTCAAATCTTTGTCCTTTGGAACTGGTGAGTTCTACGGTTCCCTTAGCACGGTGTATATACTACCTTTGCCTTTCTTAACCATGACGTACCAAGGATCAAGTCTATACTGCTCTCTTCTAACAGTATAGGGGTAGCCCATCTGGGTTAGAAACACAGGGTAAGGAAGGAAGAATTGTAGACAAGGCGAGTAATTACGAGAAATGTTACTACGGGGGATTTATTAGCTAAGTAGATTAGTGTGTCACCCACTAAGGCTAATACATTACCTTATAGTGGTACATGCTAAGATGCCCGACTATAATGTTTCAATCAATCAAAGAAGCAAATCAGACATTTATCATCAGAACAATCAAACAACATTTTTTTAAAATATAGGAAATAGTTTTGGTTTGGTCTTAGGCCTCCTATCTCTTAAAAATGTCATAGGGGTAGGGATTCCAAGGTGTGAAATCCGTCTTGTCTTAGCATAGAGAAGATAAGAATGATCAGAGTAGAACAGTAGAAGGTGAGACAGGATCAAGATAAGATAAGTATAGAATGACTTAGAGTAAGGTAAATAGGTAAGGGTTTTGTCCATTTCTATCTAGGTCTCGTCCTACAGTCAACATTTCCTTTAATACCACTTCTGTCACACCCGGCTTTAAGGAACAAGGCCAGGTGCATCTCATACATGCGCCAAAGAAGACAACATATATAATCACAGAGTGTATAGAGATAAATGTCACCATAATCAGAGTACTTATTACATAGCGGAAGACTTAATACAAAATAAAAGAATAAACATAAAACGAACTAAGGATCGTCGGCGCCAATGTCAACTGAGAAACGCCACCTAGATCAGATCATACTCCTCGCCTTGTGGCTCCTCCTGAACCACCTGCTCTTCTCCTGTGGGGGGGTGTGAGACAGCAAGGGTGAGCTCACATACGTTCATAGCTCAACAAGTCGTGGGGAATAATGTGACATGAACTCACCAAAGGTGGGAGTTCATGAAGTGTAAGGCTGATCAATGAAATAAAGGCTGAAGCTGAGCATTGCTTTTATAAGTTGGTCAAAATTTTATTAGCAATTACTAAGTGTAAGTGAATACCGAACCATAGTAATAATAAGTAAAAGTAATAATAAAATAATCCCAAATGCAATGAAATGACAGATTAAGTTTAAGTTCCATAAATTAATCATGTGAGTGTCCGAGCCGCTCATGACCGTGAGCACGGCTAGTATACCAGTTTTACACTCTACAGAGGTTGCGCATCTTTACCCACAAGTCGTGTTACCCATTTGCCATGGAGTTGATCAGACCCCATACACCTCTACCAAGGAAGCGAGGCAGGGTACCACTACGAGGCCTTTACAAAGTTCCACTAGCTTCAGACTACCCGCTACAGTTTATAGGAAGCTCCAGTGCAGGAATCCCTCGCCTGACCGCCATCGCAGCAAAATCAACCCAAGGACCTCCCTACACTGACCACTCCCCTACTGCCCTTGCCCCTTTCGGGTAAGGTAGCCATCCACTAGCTTTCCTAGTTAATCAGCCAAGGGTGTCCCATTAAACCCTTGTGGTAGCACTGTTTTCCCGGGTGGTTCTCCATGTTCCCATTAACATAATGATCTTATCATGAACAGAAAATAATGAACAGATAATAACAAGTGTAATCATGAGTAATAAATATCTCTATACCCAAATCCACATAAAGCAATAGCATGAACTACCCAAAACTTTAGTAGTAAAACCAGGGGTAAAACAAGGTATAAAGATAGTCAAATCTAGGGTATCCTATTGGGTCCCATCAAAATTAACCTATGCAGATCATTATGATTAACAATAACATGAATGGGTAAAAGAAGTGATCAAGGGCACAACTTGCCTTCAATGAGCTCCTACTCAGCTATCTCTACTTGCTGAACCCCAGAATCCTCTGTAGCTTGCTCGTCTACTTGCATCAACACAATACATACATAGTATAGCAAAAATTAACATTACACCAAACATATAAATAATGTGCACAGTAATAATCTAGACACTAAATGAGATCATAGGAACTGGAATTATTAATTTTGGAGTTATATATTTTAAGATATGAATTTCTGAAGATTTTATGTGCTTAATATAGGGTTAAGTGAGAAATGAATTTTAAATTGTCTTTCATATCAAAACAGAGGCACTAATGGGTAGACAATATTATAACAAAAAATTAGGAACTGGAATGGACCAAATTGGGGTTCGTATGCATTTTCTACAAATTAAACAAGTTTTAACATTTATTTATGCATTAAAAATCGATATTTGTGATTATTTCCTATTTTCCCTAGTCTCTGGATCGGGCACGGAATACTGAGAAGCGCAGGGACTAAACACTAAAAATTCCCGAGACACTGAGTACAGTCAGGGTGGACGGCGGGTTAATTCGTGTAAAGTGCGGGGTCTTTTTTATAAAATCACCAGCCGAAGGGGTATCCGCGGCCCTCAGCCGCCCGATCAGAACTCGACGCGCCTGATTAAATCCAGGCTACCATGAACACGCGCCCCACACCGACTGTCAGATTCCGATCCAACGGCTGGGGTGTTCACGCAGCGCGATCCACTACTAGCCCTAGGATTAAATTTGAAAGGCCCACGCTCTTCTTCTCCCCCAATTCTATACGACGGAGGCGCACTGTCCGCCCACGGCGGAGCATCATCGGTGGACGCGAAATCCCATGGCCGGACGCTCCAAACTCAAAATTGGTCGGTGCCAAACCTAGAGGGGGTGATGGCGAATACGGAAAGGGGGTTCTCACCGAGAATGATCGCGACGGGAAGGCTGGCCACGGTGCAGTTCATCCCCACGGCGGCGCGCGGAAGACGGCGAGCGATTAGTAGCGTACCGACGGATTTCTTCGCCACGAGATGCCACGGTTAGCTTCGGTAGCTGACCATGATCAATCCTGATCACACGCCAACGACCCGACGGTAGTTAATCGGTAGAACGGCGGCGGTGGATCTCGGCCTCACGGCGCGCACGATAGGGAGGGGTAGCGTAGAACTTGGTCGCACCGAAAAGGGGCTGAGCGCGGCTGCTAGGTTACCGGCATGAGAACCCGGTTCTATTATATGCACGCGGGATCCGTTCGTCGTGGCTGCGTCATGCCGAGAAGCTCGGCTTCAGTTGCGCGAGTTCGGTGGAGGGGGGCTTCTGACAACCCAGGAACATAGCGACACAGGGCGTGTGCGATACAGGCTGGCAAGTGGGGTCGACCAGAGAGTGCGTGGGAGAAGATGGCTGACAGTGTGGGGACGGGGTGTCGGCGCCGTGCGGTAGGAAGACGAACGCGCCCGTGAATGGGTGACGGGGAGGACCCACACAGCAGAGACGCCAGTGAAGCGGGCTGCGCGGTGAGAACACTCTGGTGGGCCAAAATGGGGTACTGAGGCCCAGTTAGGGGTTTCATTCATTTTTCTTTTATATTTTTACTTTCTCTTCTCTTTTCTCTCTTAATTTTTCTTGTTTTTGAATCCCCATTTAAATTTTGAATTCGTGGTGAATTTGCTCTCAGATTAATTAATCATCTTGAAAATACTAGTGTGGTATCCACTTATTTGTGAATTTATTTCGTATTTTATGGTGTTTCCTTCTACTTCTCCATTTAAATCCCAAATTCCAATCTAGGGTTTAATCTAAACCCTCTACCCATTGCAATATTTTTATCCATGTTATTATTGTTTTGAATGCACAAACAAACAAAATCCAATATGATGCAATGATTTATTTGTGTCTTAGTACAGATTTACTTATTTTTAAACATGGTCAGTCACATGGGATGATAATAGAGATACACACACATGTATACAAAAGAGCAATTTCTACTTTTATTCCTCCTTACAATTTGGGTATTACAACCAATGCGCCAGCTTACTTCATGAATCTGATGAATAAGGTGTTCATGGAATATCTTGATAAGTTCGTCATGGTATTCATCGACGACATTCTGTTGTATTCCGAGGATGATGGAGAACATGAGGAACATCTGCGACTGGCATTGCAGAAGTTGAGGGATAACTAACTTTATGCTAATCTCACTGAGATGACCAAAAGCCAGACAAAAGCCAAAATAGGTCATCCAAAGTGAGCAAAGCTTGGCCTCCAAAGAAATGGACAATGACTCAACATGACCAAGCGAAAAAATGGCTAGTCCTCAAGAAGAGGTGTAAAGGGGCTCAACACGACTAGCCAGTAGTAAAAATCAAATCAAAGCACAAAATCAACACAAAAGCTAAAATCAAAACTAGTTCCTATAGAAAGAGGCAAAGGCTCAACACAACAAGCAGAAGCTCCCCATGGCTCCGAAATTGTCCCTGACAAAAACATCTCCCTCTGAAACACATCCGGAAAACCTCACAGAAGGTTTGACATCCTCAACAAAAAGGTGTATATAAGAAGAAGGTCTAACATCCGCCATAGATTGGAGGTTGTATTGGTGCCATTGCAGTCGTCTGTGACATGTTACTATGGCCGATCGAGCAAAGGTTCGTCGGAGTTGTACACTGTAGCGGCGGGGTTGAGTCATTGTAAAAGGAGTAAAGCAGAGGGGCCTATGTGAAGCTGCCAGTGAGAGAACGAAATAGTGGAACGGGCCGATGTGTATTAGTTAGGACGGCGGGGTCCTCTGTGCAAGATTTCCAGCGCGGGCATGGGCTAGCAATCACGCACCGGCTTGCCCTGTGGCGCAGGCCGCCTGCGCAAGTTTGGGCCCATCACCGTTGGTCGTTTTGCTTTTTCTTTTACCAGATACCTTGCAAATTGTGCCAAAGTAGTAGGAAAAGGATAAAATCATGAAACCAATTTTGTGAGTTGTAGAAAATAGTGATCTATCTGGTAAAATTATTGTTAGGATTTTTGGATCAGTTAGAAAATTTTAATTGAATTTAATGTGCTCTTGGGAGGACTATTGGAATTTTAGAAATAAGAATAAAGCACCAAAAATTATGAAAATTTTTGTAGAAGCTTGTTATCATCAATTGAACACTTGGTAAAGGTTTGGGGCTGTTTGGAAACATTTTGCTCTGGAAACCATGTAAGCCCCAAAATAGTATGGTTAATCCCTAATCTAGTATGGATTAGTTCTTTGGAAAAGAGATAAGTTTATCTAGTGAGAGTTGGTCTTTGGATGAAGAAACCAAAAGAAGATTGATCCCTAAGTAAATTCAATTTGGCCACTTTTAGCAAGTGTTGTGGTGTAGAACCATGTGTATTATTGTCATGTGCTTATTTAGGAGTGTTTATGTTCCCCACCTCTCCTTGTGAGAGTTTGCATTTCATATCATTACATAAGCATTCATGTATTTGTAATTGACTTCTAGAACACCAAGAAGAAGTGGTGTTTGAAGGAGTCTACTCCAATGTCTGTTGATCAAGTGGAGGAACCATCTAACATATTATTTGATAGAGGGATCTGAAGCCTCTTCTTTGCAACAAAGGCAAGCCCCGATGCATTTGCCACTTCCTTGTATTTTTAAAAGACTTTTATGCACTTTAAGTCTAGTGAAATGTGCATTAAGTTTATAGGAGTTGCTTGGAAACTATTTGATGCATTGCCTACCTTGATATCCATGCCTTTATATATCTTCTGATGAAGTATCAAAATATGATTTACAAAAATGGTTAGCATGCTTAGATCTTGTGGACAGAGGTTGTCCTTGCAATAATGCCTAGCTCAGGGGTTATCCTGAAGAAGGCTGGCTTCTACATGCAAGAATATTTTCATCTGAAGCATAGTGGGATTTTACTGCAAAGTTCCCCATAATGCTCTATTCATCCTAAGAAACACAAAACAATCCTAAGGATGGAAGTACTTAAATCAAGACATGGGCTAGGAAAAGGTGATGTTTCGCCCAGGTTAAATAAGGATTGGATTCGTATGTAGGCCTGAATGATCAAGGACTATACTAACTGGCCACATGCCCTAGAAATGGGATAGGGTAAGCTTGAACCTCGCTATTTCATACGTGAAAAGACAATCATGCACTGGGAGTGGAGAGATGGTGAGATTTGCACGTACCCTCCTAGCAAAGTACCGCCTAAAAAGGGTAGTGTGCTCTCGGTTGGCGCGGACCTACTTATGTAGTGGAGGATCCGTGGGAATGGTAGACATATGCCAAAGTTACGAGAAACATATGACGTGTGGTTAGAGATCCTCATCTGAGTAAATCGATTCGAATCGTTGTTATATCCTCGGACAGTGGAGACTTGAACACTGACTTGCAACATAGGTAAGAATGTAATCATAATGAATAAAAATAATGTTGTACTGATGAGATGATGAAATTAGATTAGCTGCAAACAGAGTCTATTAATACTTAATCTGGTGATAAAATGTTGAAAGTAAGGACTCACTTTAGTAAGTTTTTCTCCAAAAGTATCTAAGTTGATTCTTGCTAAAGCCTTTTCTTGACTCCTATTTAACGAGCACACCCTTAAGAGTCATTTTTCCTTAGTCGGGTAAGACTTGCGAAAGTACACTTCACACTTAGGGTTTTTGAACCCATGTTGTTGTTGCTGGAGGGCGCATCCAATTCTGGAGGAAGACTAGCTAGGTTTATGTATGAGCTTTAGAGGGTTTCTACCTTCCTGCTTTTGTAATAAGTTATGAACTTTGAGTATATCAGGGCTTGTAATCATTATAAATCATTATAGCATGTAAAACTTGAATTTTGGAATAAAGAATGTTTTGTTAAGTCTTCTGCTCTGTCTTCAAAGTGTGTGTATCGAATATGATTACTGTAATATACATGTTTTGTGGGAGATCCTTGGGATGATGAGTTCAAAGTTTTTGAACTCAATAGCCATGTTAAGTTACCCAGTACACTTGCATAGCCATCTGAGGCCGTTAATGATAAGGATTGGTACATGTGGGCCTGACAACTTGGGAGGGCTGTCACACATGGTGCCTAGGGGGTCCTTTTATAGCCCCAAGGGACCTGGGAGCCGTTGGAGCTCCATTTGGAAGGCTTTGGTTGCCTTCTGTCCGCTGGTGCACCGGACTGTCCGATGCACACCTGACACTACACAATGCAACAACTACGGATCGCCTGATTAGCTGTTTTTCGCTTCTAGAGGGCACTGGACCATCCGGTGGGTGACACTGGACTGTTTGGTGCACCTGTTGACTGTTGGCTCCGGCTGGCACACCGTTGTAACACCCCTGGTGTTACTGGCACTAAAACTTGAGCATGACATCATATGTGAAAGTGAAGCCAAGATGAGTAATACCACTAGGTAAAATTTCAAAACATGTGTGATATGGTGGCTTGAAGTATTCTTAACCTTAGGGTAGGGTACTTAACCCTGGGATTAGGGCCTATGGGTGAAAGTGAAGCCAAGATGAGTAATACCTCAAAAGTCATTGGAAATATTCATAAGAGATCAAGAGTGATGGATTTGAGTGGCACAAAGGAGCATTTTCACCCTCACTGGGTGATTTCTAGCTTATCTTGATGTTGAGAGCTTCGGTATCTTCTCCTCATTTCTTTTGGTGTTACTGCTTCGTCTCTAAAAATAAGCTTGAACGGTGTGAATCATGTGGACCTTGACACCGAAGTGTTATGATTCCAAACAACCTTTATAAGCTCTTCTGTCCACTTTCCCTTCAGCAAGCCAACCAAGGATTTTGTGATTCCTAAGAGAATTATGCCATTTTCTCTTTCAACCAATCCATTGGATTTTAGATATCTGATCAAAGCAAAATGTATGCTTGTTCCCACTTGATTGCAGAAGAGTCAAACTGGGTGCCATTGTTGACAGTGAGGGACTTCGGGACTTCAAAGCGGTAGATGATATTTTGCGAGAAAAAAATTCTAGATTGTTGTCGAAGTTATTGTAGCTAAAGCTTTTGCTTCGATCCATTCAGAGAAGTACTCAACTGCTACCATAGCATACTTCAAATTTCCTTACGCTGCTGGCATTGGACCATTTATATCCATCCTCCATCTTCGCAGAGGCCATGTTGGTTGTATTACCTAAGTCAATGTTGAAGTTTGCTTCTAGTCTCTTGCACACCTTTGATAGTTGTCACATTTTTTGCATGAACTCTGATGTGTCCGAAGCTGCCTTCGGCCAATAAAAACCTTGATAAAAACTTTTTATCAATAGAGCTTTGGGACCTATGTGTGACCCAGATGTGCCAGAGTGAATTTCTCTTATCAGCTCTTCACCTTTGTCTCTGTAGATGCACTTAAGGAAAGGTGAACAATACCTTCTTTTTACTATCATCTTGTAAGGCCTTGTTCTAGCCCGCATCCTTTTAACATACACTTCATCACTAGTTGGATAATTTTTGCGAAGGAAAGTTATGATCTTCGTTCTTCAATCCTCACTGTATGTGGGAGATACTATTAAAATGGCTCTCTCTCTATCAATTGCACCAAAGGTGCTTTTAATATTTTGAAGAACACTTCAGGGGGCAAGGGGAGCCCCTGAGCCGCAGACTTTGCAAGTATATCAGCATGTTCATTATCCAGCGTCGGGATATTCTTCACAGAGAATCCTTCGAAGGAGGCCTCCATTGTTCAGACCATATCAAGACACCTTCCCAAGGTTGGGCTCTTTGCTTTGCTCGTTTTATCAACATGGCCTATAATTACTTGGGAGTTAGACTTGATGACTGCTCTTTTTACACCCATTTAAGCTTCCTTAGGCCTAACAACAAAGCTTCATATTCTGCAATGTTGTTTGTGCATTGAAATTTTAACTTGGCCATATATGAAGTTTTCACTTTTGAAGATGAAATTATAACGACAGCAGTGCCAGCCCTAAAGGACCCATCACAAAATACCGTCCACAAAGCTTCTTCTGATGTGATAGCTTCGTCCTATGAGCCAGGTGTCCAGTCAGGAATGAAATCTGCCAATGCCTGAGATTGGATAGCTGATCTATGGACAAAATCAATAACAAACTCATTGACCTCGGTGACCCATTTTCCCATCTGCCCTGAAGCTTCTGTGTTTCTTATGATGTCACTCAAGGGTTGTGAAGAACGCACAATGATGTTATAAGACCAGAAATAGTGTCGAAGCTTCCTGGAAGCCATTAGGACTGCGTACATGACCTTCCCCATCTCTGTGTAATTTCTTTTTGATGGACCTAATACTTCAGAAACAAAGTATTCTAGAATTTTCTTTTTGACCCCTTCTTCCACCTTCTCCTGGACAAGAGTGGCAGTTAAAGTACACTTCAAAGCCGATACATAAAGCAACAGAGTAGCCCCTAGCAATGGTGGGGAGAGAGTTGTTAGCTGAATCAGATAATGTTTCAACTCTTCGAAGGCTTGTTGTTGGGCTACTCGCCATTGGAATACTTCTGTTGATTTGAGCACTTCGAAGAAGGGCAAGCTTCATTCTGTAGATCTTGAGATGAACTGTTCAATGAGGCAAGCCTCCCTGCTAACCTTTGAGCCCTTTTTCTTGACTTTGGCGGCTCCATCTGAAGCATGGCCTCTATCTTATGTCGGTTTGCTTTGATTCATTTTGTTGGTACAAGACAACCAAGGAACTTGCCCTTTTTTTACTCCAAATACACATTTTTAGGGTCCAGCTTTAGGCCTGCCCTTTGGAAGTTGGTGAAGGTCTCTTAGAGATATGAGATGAGACTTTGCTACTTCATGCTTCTTACAATGATATCATCAACATAAGTCAAAACATTTTTACCAAGCTCTATGCTCAACACATTGGTCGTCATTCTGCTGAAGTTTCCAATAACATTCTTGAGCCCCTCAAGCATCTGAAGATAACAATATGTGCCACTTGGGGTTATGAAGCTAGTCATTGGCTCATCCTCCTTCATCATCCAAATCTAATGATAACTTGAGTAGCATTAAGCAGAATCATGAGCTCCGAAGTAGCTACTGCATCCACGAGGGAATCAATTCTTGGCAACAGAAATTCATCCTTCGGGCATGTCTTCTTGAGGTCTATGAAATCTATACACATCCTCCACTTGCCATTGGATTTCTTGACCATAATTGTATTGGCTAGCCACTACGGGTATGCAACTTCTCTTATGACTCTAGCATTGTGTAGTCTCCTGACTCTCCATGTCAATCTCTCTCTCTCTCTCTCTCTCTCTCTCTCTCGCGGCTCTTGCCAAGATCAGCACATCAGCACTGCACTGCACCTGCGCTAGCGATGGGGAAGAAGGCACCAAAGCTTGACACGGACTTCACCTGCCCCTTCTGCAACCACCCAGGCACCGTCCAGTGCACCATCTTCTTCAAGGAACATCGTCTTTTCGTTATGGCGTCATGCAGCGTCTGCAAGGAGACCTACGGCACTAAGCAGGGGTCAATCTACACCCCGGGCCACCCGGTCCATGGCCCGAGGCTTGATCCATATAACTCTACTAGCCAGTTGCTCATGCTTTGCTATTATTGTTATATATCATATAAATAGGTATTGAGATATTTCTTCAAATATAATTATTATCTATTTCTAAACACTAAGGTACGCACGGTGGTGGTTAGCCCCAAATTTATGGAGCAGGGGGCGTGGGTTTGAATGGTCTCTCTGCACTATTTTTTGCGTGGTGTGGTAGCTGTGCGAGCGGGGTCGGGTGCTAGGCAGGCGCAGTAGCTGGCTACGCGGGTGCTGTGCGTGGGGCCCACAGGGCACGGCGCCGAAGCAGGGAACGTGGGGTGGGAGAACCAGACAGGACACGTGGGACGGGTCCAGAGTATCGGCGCGGAGGGTGAAGTCGTGGTAGCACCATGCGTACACATTAGATTCTTAATAGAGAAGCATAGATATAAATATCTATTTAATCTAGTATAAAATGGTTAAGAAAAGAGGAATAGAAGGAAATTTAGTAGTTTCGTCCGGGTTATAGGAAAATTATGGATCCGCCCCCACCACTAAGGCCAACACACTGACAGAGTCCATGTGCGCGCGATGATCTGTGTTGCAGACTTGCACATCACAGTTGTAGTTTCGTTCTTGTGACGTTCCATGCGTATGTTGCAGTACGTTCTACAGGAGCCCGGATTGCATTGCACGGGGCAGCAGGAAGGATTCGGACATGTAATTGTTTTGACATGTTATATGAAGGCATGAAGTGGTGGATTATATTATTTCCCTTAAATTGCAGAGAAAGTGCATATGCCGAGCTACTTTGGTTCGTGTTGTCTTTTTCTTAAATTGCAGAGAAAGTGCATATGAAGAGGTTGGGAGATGACTGAACAAGAGATTCCAGACACTGAGAAAGTCCAGACGATGGTGCGTAAACAGCCCAGACGATGGTGGTGACATCCTAGCATCTACTCTACAACATATGGTCTTGTTGTTGCAGAATAGAGATGAAGAAGATGATATCTAATAGACAGTGCTCTGGGAAGATTATTCAGAATGAACTGAAGAATCTGTAATAATGTGTTTCAAGGTGCTGCTACGTTTGCTGCCATAGTCAATATACTTTTTCATGACAGAATAACAAGTAAATGACAACGCACCAAGGTGTTGTTTGGTTCACGAATTATAATGTAAATGACAACGGTAATGATTCGCACTAGAGTGACAACATCAATAACTTTAATCATTGTCTGTGAACCAAACAGCACCCAACATCGTTCTTGTATTTAGCACAGTGTACACTACATATCTAACGTGGTAGAGTAGTAGAAGCAAACTCCTGCTCCAAACTATAATATCCCTTTGATTGTTGGGATGTTGTAGCAGCTTTATTGTCCAGCAAAGTGTCAGAAGCCAATGAGTCGGAATAGGAAGTGCTTGTACCCAAAAGCTCTTCCACCTCTTGCTTGCTCGCAGGAACATCACTGCTTGAGTTCAACCGCTCTGCTCGCAAAAACTGTAGAGTCATTTCTACTAGCTTCATTGTAGGTCTTTCTTCGTGACGGAGTCTCAAGCACTTCTCGGCAAGGGAGGCAACCATGTTAATTTCTTCCTCTGTTGCTTCCTCAAGAACTTGAGCAGCCACTATCTCTGTAACAGGTTTCATCTTCTTTTCCCAAAGGAAATAGTTGGACAGATTTTGCTTTGTCCCAGTCTCATTTGTAAAAACCGGCTTCTTTCGAAGGAGTAGCTCCACAAGTACCACTCCAAAGCTATACACATCACTTTTCTCATTTAATTGCCCAGTGTGGTAGTACTCAGGATCTAAGTAGCCAAAAGTGCCTTGAATATTCGTAACAACATGGGTTTGGTCAATAGGAACCAACCTTGACGCACCAAAATCTGAAACTTTTGCAGTGTAGTTTCCATCCAAAAGTATATTCGAGGACTTGACATCACGGTGGAAGATTGAGACTGAAGCTGAAGAATGGAGATAATAAAGTGCACCTGCAGCCTCTAATGCAATCCTTAAGCAGTCGTCCCAAGACAACTGGAAATCGTTGCTTGCCTCAGCGGCATGGAGAATTTCGAACAAAGAACCATTAGATACGAAATCATACACAAGAAGTGGGACCTCAGTTTCGAGACAACATCCGAAGAGTCGTACTATGTTGCGGTGGTTTATCTGAGAAAGAATGGCGACCTCGTTGATGAAACTGTCGATTTCACCTTGCTCCATGATCTTAGAAATTTTTATTGCTACCACACGCTGATCCGACAAGATTCCTTTGTAAACCATTCCATGGCCTCCACGTCCAAGTATGCGTGATGTATCAAAGTCATTTGTAGCCTTCTTGAGCTCTTCTAGAGAAAAAATCTTTGTATTGTTGCGGGCATTCTCATCAGACGATATTAGTTGTTCTAGGAGAAGTCCTTGGTTTTTTCTAAAGTATTTTCTCCGTAGTTGCTTTTGAATGTCCCTTTTCCATCTACGGATGACAAGCATCCCGCCCAAGCAAGATACTAGAATGCCAAAGCCAACACAAAGCCCAATAATCACACCTACAAAGATTTTTTTTGCCAATGTCATAATGCGCTTTATTAGAACATAGTTCAGAAAACTAAACAGAACATACCCAAAACAAGACCCTGCTGTTTTGTTGTTTTGGTGCAGTAGTAGCTCCCTGCAACATTGTGGCATACCTCGTTCTCTTTGCAAATGTGTTGTGTTTTACATTCATCGATATCTGGAAACATAAATAACCATGAAGCATGAAATAAAAATACAAAATGGCAAACAAAATTGCTAAAATGGGTATAAAAGTCTCACCATTTTCTAATGCACTAAAAATTTAAGATGAAGATAGCTTCCCTGGTGTTGTTACAAGAAGCAAAGCAATAGCACATAAGGAAAAACATATATCCTAGTGGACTATATAAATAGCGAACAAATCAAGAAAAGCTTCAACAAAAATACTTTATGGTGTTAAGGAAATTGTCAGTCTAGAGGAAATAATGCTGACATACCAAGGTGAGCATCTTTATTGGTGTTGGGGTTGGAGAAATGCTGGTACTATTTCCATGTACCTTTTGGTGCCAGTTTTTTCAGACATTTATGCTTAATTTACATGTCAAACATATACTATTTCCTGTAGAGAGGGCCATTGCTTATACCATATGATCTAATGATTTTTTTAAGGTCATGTTATTATTTATGCATATTGTAAAGGTAAAGACAAGATAAATATGTTCTTTTCTAGAGCTCTAAAAAACGTTAAGCCAATTTCAGTGATGGTTCATATCCAAGCCGAAACCAGTTAGGCCAAGGAGGGGCCATCGTCAGTTTGCATAACCCATGCTCTGCCAGATTCCATGGTCGTGGTAGCTTTCAACTCAACCCTTACACATAAGTAATCTCAATCAACAAGGATATTCACTGAGAAAGGTATCTGCCTCATGGCACATAGTACCGCTCGATGTCGAGTGAGCATCAGTTGATTGTGCCAAACCCTACTGTGTTTCATGCTAGTTTTTCTCTAGACCCCTTATATTTCACATACATCTATAAGATTGTAGAAAATTTTTTGCTGAACAACAAATAAAGGGAGCCCTCGCACTATGACACAACACCAGATCAAGAAACATTGGTATCACAACAGGACATAGGGAAAAGTTCAATGACCAGCTCTATTTCTAACGGCCGTCTTACGTAACGTTACTTCCAACGAATCCCTAGGCCCAGCCATCGGAAGTTACATTACTTCTGACGGCTGTCGTTTTAAGCCGTCGGAAGTCATCTGAATATGCAATTGCGCCCGACGTTGTTCGTTCTCTCTCTCACACACACATACTTGTCGTCACTGCCTTCTTTTCGCCCTTGCTGCCCCCGCATCCACGCATCCACACGCCATCGTCGGTCTAGCGACCTCGTCGGCGCACCACATCGTCGGTCTAGCGCCTTCGTCCGGTGCCCCGCTCCCTCTCGTCGTCCCGCGCCCATGCTCGGTGCCATGCTCCCTCCTGGCCCAGCGTCCTGCGCCCTCGCCGGTGGCGCGCACGATCCGACACATGTGCCCTTTCTACTCCCTCAACTGCGCCCTAGACAACATCCTCCCTTCTGACCCCGCACACCACGTAGGTGGTTGTGCCCTCGTCCACGTCGTCGACCCCTCTCTGTCGTCGCGAGCTCGCCATTGCCGTCACCAATCATCCAAGTTAACATTTTGCATCTAATATGGTGGAGCACCGTCGATGAATGTATGAAGGTTAGAAGAAGAGGGGATCTATCAAATAGGTGGGTTGCCAATACCCAAGACGACACTTTTCTCGGTCGTGCTTTTGCTTGGTCGGAGACTAGAATCGACGTTAGGTGTCCTTAGCAAGTGTCAGAATATTTCATTCCTTGACAGACAGACTATGTCAATACATCTTTATAATAATGGCTATATGTCTGGCTATGAGATGTGGATGAACCACAGTGAGGACCCACTTCCTCGTATTGTATTAGATCGAAGCTCAGTCAGATAAAGATGGAAACTATGCTAGGCTAGAAGGGTTGGTCCATTTTGTCCCTGGCGGAGTGGATAGGCTCTATGTATCTAAGGGTAGTTCAGGAAGTAGTACTAACCCTTATAAATAGATGGGTGGGCTGATTGTTTCAACCATTTTTTTGGCTTACACATTAGTCTCTGGTTTAGAAAACCCTAGCTTTCATTCTCTAATTTAGCCCGAGATCCACAGATGCTTTGAACTCTTCATCTGTGCTTTTGTATTCTTCATCGATTATTCAATGGAAGGTGGCCAGATCCATCTATAGGTTTTTCTAATCGCATGCTCAGTTTTGTATGTGCTGAAGTTTTTTATTTGATTTTGTCTCCACATCGTTTCCTCCCTTCTTCTTTGGATTTTGGAAGAATCCTTGATTTCTTGAGTTGGGGATTGTTTTAGGGTTTCTCTATGGGTTTGATTCAATCCTTGGACCACTAAGATCCTCTGGTTTGCACCGTTTTTTTGTTGTGCACTGATCTGAACTCATTTTGATAAAAAAGGCAAAACCCCAACAAAACCCGAAGTTTGTTCGTATTTTCTGATCTGCGATTGATTTACTAATCCGTTTGAGTTTAAAATTTGTGGAAACCTTAAAATCCCATTTTTCAAGGTATGTGTAAAATTTCAGCTCAATCAGAGTCCATTTCGTTCAGTTTTGCATTCAAAAACTGAACTATGAGCCGTTGAAAGCAGCACCAGATAGCGACACGGTTTTGGGCCGATTCGGATTTTCGGTGTTCGATTTGCGATCTATTTGTTTTGTTGGTCTCGTGTGAGTCCTAGGAACATTTTGAAATCACGAGATCACTAGTTGGCTGATATTATTTTGGTTTGAGCGACTTCTTCATATCAATTGGAGTTAAGAGCCCACTTTCTGGTTCTTATCATCAAATTTTGATTGGCTCCCATTCACACCCTCTGGTCGCCTCACCGGTCCTTCAAAGGGATGAGATGAAGGGTGCATCACTGAAGAATTTAAATACCAAGGATAGCATCGTTCATAGGCCTATACTTTGCAAAGGAACACAACGTCAACGCACTTACATTGTGATATCATGTCAACGAAGATCCCCTTGTAGTGGTCTTGAAATTTTTCAATGGAGGGGCAAAACTGTAGGACCCATCATAACAAACTATTTCATCAATGATGAATGGAAGACTTCTTTGCTCTACATGTATAACAACATGGAAGAGATGAATCGGTTCCTCATATAAGTGCAAACTAAATTTGCAGTAACTCATAGCCTTTTTTCTTGTCTTAATAAGTTTATTTCCTTGTACTAACAGTGAGTTTGATTCTCAAAATTGGATGTGTGGTCGTGAACCAACATCGAATCAACATGATCAGATGCTTCAAGAGGGAAAAGATTGAAGGCCTAATTTCCTATGTTGGTTTCGACATTATGTAGATAGGAATCACAATATACACCTAGACCTTCAACAATTGTCCCTAGGAGCAGTAACTATCATAAGTTATGGTCAGTATGATGTTAATGGTTTTCGTTCTGGTCTACAAGGTTTGAAGATTCTCATCCTCTTGTAGCCACAATAAATTTTGGAGTTGTAACTAGAGTTATCGATGATGAAGGGAAGGTGACTAATTATTATGGATTCGACGGTGCCCGGAAAGAAATTAGTAATCATGGCATAGTAGGAGAGCACAGAGACACGATTGAGGCAGATTCAACTCATCAAAATATATATTATAGAAAAATATCGATGAGAATTACAAATACCCCTTCACAAAAGTTGCAGTGATCTACCTCCATGATCCTATGGTACTTCCTACATTCTCCTACGCTTTACCAACGGCTGCTTATCCTCGTCATTGCAGCTATCTTCGTCGCTATCGTCGTCGTCAACATCGTCTTCACCTAGGTAGTTGTCCCAGTCAAGATCGTCAATGAAATCTAAGTCGAGACACTTCTCAGACTCCTCACTGCTACTGCTCTACCACCAGTTCACCTACTCTTTAGAGAAGATGACCTCCTCTTCGTAGTCCTCGTAGGTGTCATCTTAGTTCGAGTTGTCATCGATTCTAGAGGAATGATGGGAGTTAGGAGGAGGGGGGTAGATCATCGACTGACGAGTCCTCATTGTACTCATCAACCTATATCCATGCATAGTTAGATAGGTTGGGGTTGATTTCCTGGAACTAGTCCTAGGAGTCCTCGACCATGAGGAGACGGGGAGATGAAGGGGGAGTTAGGTGAACAAAGCGTGAAGAAGAGGAATCAAAGGAGAGATAAAGGGAGGAAGAGAAGAATAAACTCCTAAGGGAGGACGAAGAAGAAGAGGCCATGATATATGATGGATTTGCTCCACCTAGAAAGGATTCTATGTGTACTAATATTACTTCGAGAAGCCAAACAGTTCAAAGTAGAAGTGCAAGGGTCCGAGCCCCGAGTAGAGTTTGCGTAATGTTGAGTCGGCTGCCACAAAAGTACCCTTGATTGCTGACACGAGGTGCAAATTTTCCACAAGGAAAAGATTTAGTTTCAATATAAAAACTTTCTACCAAAACTAGGGGCATGTGTTGCTACCAAATCCAATCCAGATTGGCGCAACCTTTTCTAATCAATGGGCTCAACAGTAGAGGTATTCAGCCTAGGCAAGAGGATAGGCCCAATAAGCCATGTATCTTAGATAGGCATTAGGTTAGTTCAAAATTTTGTTAGGAAGTGCCTATAACTTCAAATCCATGGACTATAAAATGTAATAGTTTATTAGCATAATAATCAGAAGGCATTCGTTTATCCAAGAAATGTGTGCTTCTCATCTCATCGACACATTGCCACACCTTTCACAAGGGTTTTCCCAAGGGAAGCACCATCCTGCCCTGACTTGATGTCGAGTAGGTCGTGTTTGGGCGTTACGGTGTTGTCACCTTACCCCGGTAAATCTTGTACTAAGCGTTGTTGTTGGCAAGATCTACTAGTTATCTTTTGTAGTTTCAATCTATTTCTACCATTGAGCTTCGTGTTGTTAGATTGTTTTTTACACCATTAGATGCATATTTCTTGATCGGATGCTACTCCATGACATGCAAGCTGCAACATTTGCATGTGGCAACTCAAGAGACCAATACACAACTAGCACCCTAGCTACCTTACATGTTTTGTGGCATTGTTTATTCTAGATGGACTTCTTTAGAGGTTCTGGTTTATGTTCATGTGCATGATCATCGGCTTAGGGTCATTAGCATAATACAAGTTGTAGTTTAGATCTAGGATGTTCCTATAGATGGTTTATTGTTTATGTGGCCCTAGATTTGGTTGACAACACGGGTAATTAATGTCTGATCTATTGTAGTGCATTTGTATAGAGATTCCCTGAAAGTAGCACACCCTCTCTAGATATAGGTCAAGCCAGGTGGCATGCCTAGAGCCCCCACAACCGAAGTCATAATTAGGAGGACGATCACAGCAACAACACACCTCCTTACTCGTAGTGTATTGTCTACTAGGACAATCTACCATAGGTTTCCTGTGATGATAGGTACTCATGGTGGTTATGGAGGAAGCCATGGAGGTCATGCAGGGGATCATGGTATAGGCTATGGTGTCCCTTGGGCCAATTGGGCTACCATAGAGGAGCTTGGGATCCATCTCTCGCTTTGACCGGGGAACAATTGTAGCAACAATAGCAATGGTAGGAGGGCAAGGCATGTGAGACATCAAACACCACCTCAACTAGCCCTAGTTATACCACCATTCACTTTGGTAACTTCATCAACTATGCCCGCTTAGACAAAGGTACTCAGGCATAGGCACTTGCATCCACATATACGCATGATATGGATGGGTCATAGATTGAGGAGCATCTAAGGGATACCTAATTTGTTTAAGACATACAATCCATATACCCACTTCGAAACTAAATAGTTGATGGTACGTCCCAAACAATCTAATGAGTATGGTCAATAGAGTGTAAACCATCCCTTTGCCTATCATCTATTTTGTCTGTTACATCCTTCCTAGTCAATCTCCTCTTTGTTAGCTCTGTTGTTGATCTTTCGAATGCATCATTACATTGGATGAAAACTTTTGTATCCTTTAGGAAAAAGAGTATGTAGAGGGTGATTGGGATTAGAGTCGGGCATAAGGGAATCTGGTGCATCAACCATGAAGATTCAGCATCAGCAGCAACTAGTTAAGGCCATGAGAGGAAGATCTTCCTACCCCATCGTTGGTTAGGTCATGTGCCTTTTGAAAGTTTGAATAGATTTAATCCTAATTTTGTGAAGAAGGGGACATCTTTCAGTGGGTTCAAAGCTTTTGTCATGTTTATTATTGCAACACCCATGTGACATGTATTTAGATGTTCAAGGGCAACAGTGAAGTCCTTTGTTGCTCTAAGATTTTCATAACTTGGTTACATATCAATTTAAAGGAAAGGTTCAAATTATTCATAATAACAATGGGAAGGAGTAAGTGAACAATGATTTTCTGAAATATATTTTAGATCATGGATGATACATCAAACCACTTGTTCTTGTACTCCACCATATAATTGTATAGCTGAGAGAAAGAATAACCACGTATTAGAGGTGGCGAGGTCATTGATGTTTCAAATGAATGTGCCTAAATACCTTTGGAGGGAGGTTGTGATGATATCAGCATATCTCATCAATTGCATACCATCCAAGACACAGTGCATGAAGTCACTTATTGAGCTTCTATTGGGACAGTGAGAATTTAAGGTGCCTCCTAGGGTGTTTGGTTATGTCTACTTTATCATAGACATTAGTTGTTCAATGAGAAAATTGGATCCTCAATCAGGGAATTATGTTTTTGTTGTCTATTCTTCTACATAAAAGGTATACAAGTGTTAGGACTCTATTGGAAAAAGATTATTCATGAGTATGGATGTGACTTTTGATAAGCTTCAACCATACTACATAAAATAGTGTGATCTAGATGCATTCTTGGATTTCTCTTTAGCCACTAAGATGAAGAGAATGAAGAGCTGATTATTGGGATCATCCCATGTCCTATGCACGGAATGGAGGAAAACATAAATGAGGAAACTAGTGCTAGAAAGCTAATAGTATATCAAAGAAGTGGTTTATAATCTAGGGGAAGCATGTTAGGCAATTGTAGTCACAACATTCTGACTCACTAGTCCCAAACCCCTCCCTAGATCTATCTCGATCAAGCTCCTCAAATCAACCTAAGTTAAGTGGTAATGCTTCCCCTACCCTTGAACCTATAGGATTGCCTCTTGCACAATGTAGAAATACTAGTCAATTCTAGAAACATCCTCTCTACTATGGCTTTGAGAATCTAGTTTAGATCATGAAATTGCTATTTTTCTTCCAAATTCCCATATTTCACCTACATCTAGAGAATATGTTGCATCATTATTACATCTAGAGAATATGTTGCATCATTATAGACTATGTATTCCAAAGGATTGCAAGTGTGCAAAACAGGATCCATGATAGAATGTTTACTACCACAAAACTGGCCTTCACTATGGTTGTCCATAAACTAGTAGTGATAGTATCTACCGACCCTTCACTATTGTTTTGTGTCTAAAACTAGCAATGATAGGCCAATTGATAATGATATTAAGGTCATTACTAGCCAGTTTCTACTATTGTCAGTAAGAGTCATGAACTGATTCGTGCCTCGAATTGAAGGTGGTAGTTCAGGACATGACCCGATAGTAGACTACATGAAAACCTCATAGCTTTATATCAAAGATACATTGCTCAAACTTTATATCAAAAATTATAGTACTTGATGAGATCTACAAGTCTAAAGTTGGCAACTTCTTAGTTGATGTTCTTTTGATGTTGATATATTTAATTCATAAGGTTTTAGAGTTAATACTAAAAGAATTCATATGCTTTATAGTCATAGTTGAATGTGTAGTGCTAGAGAATGATCTTGGATGGAGAAACTACCAAATGAGAAGTTATAGATCCAAAAACATCTTGTAACTTTGTAGTTCACGACTTATTTATTTAAAGTTATTTTGATACCAAAATATTTGATTCAAAAAATTTATAGTTAATACCAAAGGAATCAATATGCTTTATAGTCACAAGTGAGTGTGTAACATAGTGGTAGTGGTAGAGAAAAGGTACGCATAGAAAATAACCAAAACAGAAGTTATTGATCTCGAAGAGTTATGCAACATTGTAGTTCACAACCTTTTCATTTAAAAATCGTCATTCCAACACACTTGCATTTGAATGGCACATATTTGAAATTTGATTTTTTAAATGACCTTAGAAGAACAACTGAGCAAAACAAAAGTTGTATATATAGAAAAGTTGTACAACTTTGTAGTTGAAAACTTTTATTTGAAATAATCTATCAAAGGTAAATTAAGTTTGAATTTCCTCAAATTTGAAATTTAAAATCTTGAAATGACCTTGAATAGAGAAATGACCAAAATAAAAATTCTAGATCTCAAAAAGTTATAAAATTTTATAGTTGACAATTTTTTAACTTGAATTTATTAAGTATCCTAAATATTCACTTCTAAAACAAGACAAAAATAAAATGTCTAGGACAAATATCACATATGTGTGGTGGTTAAGGAAAGAATGCGCCAAGTGTGAGGTCTTAAACTTGAGCCAAGTGGGATGCAATACACATGTTTTTTGAGCGGAAAAACGTGTGAGTTGTGACCTACCAACATGCACCTAGTTGTGGGACCTTCCCGTGATTGAATATATTTTGTTTTCTATTTTTTGTTTTCTATAACACTATATCACTATTAGTTCTAGAATCGGTAATAGCGAGCCCCTCTTATCAGTACCACTTTCATGATGTAGTTTCTGAAATCGACAATGATGAGGTTTTCTAACTATAGTGAAGGTGAATTCTAAGTAATAGATGAAATGAAAATATATGCAGGCTATCCAAAAAAACTAGACGTGCGAATTGGTTTAATCTCCAGTAGAAAAGGAAGTTATGGGCTATAAGTGGGCCTTCACTGTAAAACAAACTCTAGAAGAAAAGTGGATAGGTACAAAGCAAGACTGGTTGCAAAAGAGTGGAATCAAACATATAAGATTGACTATGATAAAACCTTTGCTCCTGTAGAAAAAATAGCATTGTTAGAACCTTAATATTTTGTGTAGCAAATTTTGGTTGGCCCCTTCATTACTTAGATGTGAAAAATACATTCCTTCATGGTGACCTAAAGAGGATGTTTATATAGAAATTCTATCGAAATTCATAAGTTATCATAGTCTTATAAGTTGTGTAGAGTTAAGAAGTCACTATACAGTTTGAAGCAATCACCTCGTGCTTGGTTTGATAGGTTCGAATGGCGGTTTATGATATAGGTAACACCTAATGCAATGGTGATCACATTCTTTTACAAACATAAGGGTTCATTTATCACTATTATGGTTGTTTATATTGATTATATAGTGATTACTAGGGATGATATGAAAGAAATCAAACATTTACAGAAAATCTAAGGAGAGCCTTGAAGTAAAAGATCTTGGAGCTCTTTGATAGTTCCTTGGAGTTGAGATTCCATGGTCATCAAAAGAGATTGTTTTATCTCATAGGATATATGTCCTCGATCTATTGGTAGAAACAGGAATGCTTAGGAGTCATCCATGTAGTTCCCTTGTTGATAAAAATCACAAAACTTGTGTCTAGTAAGGTGAAATAGTCAATATAGAAACATATCAAAGATTGGCTGAGCGACTGATATTCCTATATCATTCCATGTTTGATATCTCCTATGTTGTGAGTGTGGTGAGCAAGTATATCCATGATCCAAGAACAGAACATATGGAGATGGTATATAGAATCCTGAGGTACTTGAAGGAAACCCTTATGAAAGGTTTACGGTTCATAAAGAATATTGTGATGCAAATTTGGTAAGTTGCAGTGATGATAGAAGGTCTGGATTTGAATATTGTGTATTTGTAGGAGGGAATCTCGTACCATGGAAAAACAAGAAGCATGTGATGGTGGCTCAATCTACTTCAGAAGCTGAGTATAGGACAATGATATTGATCTTGAGTGAGTTGATGTGGTTAAAAGGCTTGCTAAGTGAGCTGCAGGTGCTGAGGAATGAGACTCAGACGGTTCATAATGACAATATTATAGCTATGAAAATTGTAACAAGTCCTATTCGACTTGGTCACACAAAGTATACTGAGGTTGATAGGTTCTTCATTAAGGAGAAGCTAGATAGTGGAAGTGTAAGGCTATTCCATCAAGTCTCATAGCCAACTAGCTGATTATCTCATAAAAGGTCTAAGTCCTAAAGAAAATGTGTCAATTTGTAACAAGATAAATATTAAAAATATTTTTTTTGACCCATCTTGAGAAGATGTTAGCGTAAATACATGGGTTGTAAAAGGATCTTTGAGTGATGAAATAAAGTGGATATGCATGTGACGGAATAGATCCAGCAGATACACTAAAATTAAATGGAAATTGGATAGGGGTGAGAAACACAGTTAAGTTGTACCTTCACAACCATCACTGATGGTATATGGATTTCCTTGGAAACCATCTAAGCATTTGCATCTGTATCCAATATAACCATCCTTTGAATTGACTCCTAAACATTCGCTGTTTGAACTGACACATGCAGATTCTGATTTATTTTTCAGGGCCTCGTCGCATGTAAGATTGGCAGCTGCCCAGTGCATTGAGACCACTGATTCCCCAAGACCCATAAAGAGATCGGGTTCACCTGATACATATATCCCAAGCAGACCATCTTCGAATTGTGAGGTAAACCTGATGCCCACGAGACTCTCTGTAACATTTATAAACGCCACAACACGGTCGTCATCGAATTGGAGCATAGACGCTGTCGCATTTGTGCAGTTGAGTTTAAATAGCTTCCTTGCAGAGCAGCCTTCCTCTAAACCAAAGGGATATGGAACACTGATATTACCACAGGACCTCGAGCAGTTTTCCTTCAGTTGTTTTGGACTATATCCTGCATTCATTGAACAATTCATGAGCTAGCTTCCGTAGTACTCATGACCATCAAACAATCAGCCAGATGTCTTTAATACCTCAATTTTTCAGTTGCAACAAGTTAACGACATAACTTGATAATCAATCTATTTTATGGTGGCAATAGATGTTGGAGTAACTATATGGAATCCAACTACTCAAAGCTAGAGTAAATTAGAGGAGCGTACACATACATTATTGAGTAATAACTTTTAGCTATGCATATATGTTTAAAATTTAATCTAAATCACTAATTTGCAGATTTTCGCGGGTGCATATGCATCCACCTTCTTGTACCTAGCTTCGCCCTTGCTCAGAGGTTGTAGAAGTTTGCTAGCTGACTCGAAGCTGGTGAAAATAATTAATGATAAATACTATAAATTTGTGCTTCAGAAACTCCGATTCATAAATTGGTGGGGTTGCACCACAATGAAGTGTGTTTTTTTTTTTGGATTGGTGGAAAAAAGACATGGATTGATGGTGAAGTAGTTCATAAACAGACACATGCTAAAGACATGAATTAATTAGTTGGGTAGAATGGAATAATCACCTTCGTCACGCTTGCAGCCATCAACTACATAGGGATTGCCTACGTAACCGCTGTTACAACCACATCCATACCCAATATCAAACACTTTATCGTCAAAGCATTGGCTGTGGTTGCTGACACATGCGTAGTTTATATTTTTGTCCTTCGCTCTGGAGCATGTCGGTTGATCATCTATATCCCATAAGATTTGGGCCCAGTTGCTGGTAATGTTTATTGTATTCCACAGGGTGCTTCCATTAGAGAGAGCATCATGATCACCTCTAGTGTCATTATCGTGGCGCACAAATTTGAGCTGGAAATCACGAACACCAATTCCAAGGTAAACAATGCAGCACCCAGTTCCATTGCAGTTCTGTCTGGCTGTTGACGCTTTTTTGGAGCGCCAATCACTCAACAAGAACCGTGGCGGTGCACTCTGCACAGGGGCGGACGGTCCGCGCGCAGGGCCGGACGGTCCGCGGCCTGGTGCGGGGCGCGGTGGTGCTCTCTGCGCAAGGGCGGACTGTCCGCGGCCTGGGGCCGGACGGTCCGCGACCTGATGCGCGGCTGGGGCTTCTGCCTGACGGCCGGACGGTCCGCGCCCTGGGGCCGGACGGTCCGCGCGTACGCAGGAACGGCGGGAGATCGCCGACGGCGCCTGGATCTCGCTCCCGGGAGGGACCCCGTCGGGGAGTAGAGATCCTAGGTTGTGTCTAGGCTCGGGCCGGCCGACCTAGACTCCTCTAATCGACGTAGAGCCGAAGAGAGACGAAGAATTTGGGGATCGAGAGGCTAAACCTAAACTAGACTAGAACTACTCCTAAGATAAATGCGGAATAAAAGTTGTATTGATTCGATTGTTTATGATTACAAATCGGCCGTAGACCTCTCTATTTATAGAGGAGGGGGGCTGGACCCTTTACACAACTGATTCCGAGCTAATTCCGCGAATCTAGCTAACAACCGTAGCACAAAACTCGGAACCCTAATCTGTTCTGCGCACGCGCGGACCGTCCGGCCCACAGGCGCGGACTGTCCGGACCGCGGACCGTCCGGCCTCAGGGCCGGACCGTCCGCCCACTCTTTTTTGGTTCCAACATATGCCCCCCTGCCTTTTGGTGGAGCTGGGCGAACCAAAAGCAACTAACTCGATGTAATTACATCGGTTCTCTTAGGCATCTTGCCACATACTAGGATGGTACTGTTTGAGGAAACGCCCATTCAAAGCCTTTGGTAAATCCTTGCCTTGTAATGTTTGTAGCAAATAGGCGTTACCAGACATTACCTGTTTTACTTTATAAGGACCCTCCCAGCTTGGCGACCATTTTCCAAACTTACGGTCTTTATTCCTTAAAGGCAAGATGGTCTTCCACACCAGATCCCCTACTTGAAATGACTTTGCTTTGACCTTCTTGTTGTAGGCCCTGGCCACTTTGATCTTGTCTTTTTCTATTGCTCCCAAAGCTATCACCCTCTTGTCGGTCACCTCATCAATATTATCCATCATTGAATTATAATAATCCATGACGGTTAGATCATTTTGTCTGGCGAACCTAACAGCATTCAAACTTATCTCCACAGGCAACACTGCTTCCTGCCCATAAACCAGCTCAAAAGGAGACACTTTAGTAGCACTATGTTTAGATATTCTATGAGCCCATAAAGCTTCAGACAAAATCTTATGCCAATACTTAGGATTATCAGATATCTTCTTTTTTATCAAGTTGATCAATGTCCTATTACTAGACTCGGCCTGTCCATTGGCCTGAGCATAGTATGGAGATGAATTAAGCAACTTAATTCTATATAATTCAGCAAATTCACGTACCTCCTTAGACATAAAAGAAGTCCCTTGATCTGTAGTCAAGGTCTGGGGAATGCCGAATCTATGAATAATATGCTCAGTTATGAACTCAATTACCTCCTTGTGTGTCATGTTCTTCAGAGCAACGGCTTCAGTCCATTTGGTAAAGTAGTCAGTGGCAACTAACACGAACCGATGCCCTTTTGATGATGAAGGATGAATTTCTCCAATAAAGTCTAATCCCCATCCTCTGAAAGGCCAAGGTTTGATGATAGGATGCAATTCGGCTGCAGGGACCAACTGTAGGTCGCCGAATTTTTGACATACCTGGCAACCCTTGTAGTACTTGAAACAATCAGCTATCATGTTAGGCCAATAAAAACCGGACCTTCGCAACAGCCATTTCATCTTTGGAGCCGATTGGTGGGTACCACAAATTCCTTCATGTACTTCGGCCATGGCCAATATAGCATCATCTGGGCCCAAGCACTTAAGCAAGACATCATTGACTGTTCGGCGGTAGAGTTCATCACTCATCAAAACATACTTGAAAGCTGTTCGCCGAATGTTTTTATCTGTCCTGTTATTGGGATTTCGTAAATAATTAAGTATAGGTGTCCTCCAATCACTTGCATCGGCTTCATTGTCAGCCGAATCAATTAAGAGGACGTTTCTGGTAACCCCGGACGGTCCGGCGTCGTCACGCGGACGGTCCGCGACCTGGGAATTTGGCTCTGCACTGGTTATCAGATTTTCAGTTTTGTGAAATTTCCCTCTCTTTATCCGATAACCTGATGCATCTTGTGCCAAATCGTTAGCTCTATGATTCTCAACTCTAGAGACATGCCGAATACTGAATTCGTCAAAAGAATGGATTATGCTCCAACATTTCTCAAGATAACTATTTAGAGTACCATCAAAACATTGATATTCCTCTAACACTTGTTGGACAACCAGCTGAGAATCACCAAATACCTTCACATGTTTTACTCCCATACTATTTAAAAGTTCTAAACCGAATAAGAGGGCCTCATATTCAGCTTGATTATTAGTGCAATAAGTTTTCAATCGGCTAGAGAAGTCAAAGGAGACATTACTTGGTGAAACAAGTACAATGCCAATTCCTTGCCCTTCATTGCAAACCGATCCATCAAAATATAAAGTCCAAGGAGTAATAGTGAGGTATGACATGTCTAGTTCATGAATATCATTAACCCGATGTTCTACAATAAAATCCGCTACGACTTGGCCTTTCATAGATTTCAATGGTTCATAGGCCAAGTCATATTCTATGAGTGCATAAGCCCACTTACCAATTCTACCACTCATAATTGGGTTATGCAACATGTATTTGATTACATCGGCTTGACCAGAAACAGTGCAATGACTAGACAGTAAATAACATCTACATTTGGTGCATGCATAAAACAAGCATAAGCATAACTTTTCAATAAAAGTGTACCTTGTTTCAGCATCCACCAACCTTCGGCTTAGATATGTCACCACATGCTCCTTCCCCTCAGTTTCTTGTGTTAGAACAGCCCCAATAACCTTGTCTTCAGCTGCAATGTATAATCTGAATGGTGCTCCTACTTGTGGTGCTTTTAACACGGGAGCCGAAGACAAGTATTTTTTAATGAGATCAAATGCTTTCTGCTGCTCTGCCCCCCAAGTGAATTCAGCATCATTTTTAAGCCGAAGGATAGGGGTGATGGCATCAATCTTCCCGGCTAGGTTAGAAATAAACCTTCGTAAATAATTCACCTTGCCGAGAAACCTCTGCACTTCGACCTTACAAGTCGGAGGCCCCACATTCCGAATAGACTTGATTCGGTCAGGGTCTATTTCTATACCATGTTCATGGATGACAAATCCTAAAAACTTACCAGCCGACACCCCAAAAGCACATTTACGTGGGTTCATTTTTAAACCATACCGACGCATTTTATCAAAGGCTTTGCGCAAATCAGCTATATGAGAACTAAACTTAGCCGATTTGACTACAATATCATCAATGTAGACTTCCACAGTGTTTCCTAACAACTCATGGAAGATCAGATTCATAGCCCTCTGATAAGTAGCACCAGCATTTTTAAGACCGAATGTCATGACAACCCATTCAAATAAACCAATGAAGCCTGGACATATAAAGGCCGTTTTAGACGCATCTTCTTCGGCCATGAAAATCTGATTATATCCGGCATTACCATCAAGAAAGCTAATAATTCTATTCCCTGATGCATTATTGATTAATGTGTCGGCTATGGGCATGGGATATTCGTCTTTAGGAGTTGCTTTATTTAAATTACGAAAATCAATGCATACTCTAAGTTTACCTGACTCCTTCTTCTCCACCGGCACAATATTGGAGACCCACTCTGCGTATCTGCAAGGTCTAATAAAATTAGCTTCTAGCAGCCGGTGGATTTCGTCCTTGATTCGTGGGAGAAGATCTGGACGAAACGTTCTGGCTTTCTGCTTGAAAGGTCTGAAACCAGACTTAATGGGCAGCCGATGTTCGACAATCTCTCGGCTTAGTCCAGGCATTTCAGTGTAATTCCAAGCAAAACAGTCTGAATACTCCTTCAATAGGCCGATCATCTCATCTCTAGGATCGGCCTCCAGGGTCTTGTTTACAAAAGTTGGCCTTGGAGTTTTACCATCTCCTATGTCAATCTCCTCCAATGGATCGACCGATGTAAACCCCTGTCCTAGTTTATCAAGATCTCTGAATTCCTCTATCATGTCCCCTACAGAGGAATTAGATGATCTTTGTGTGATGGCGGGCTTTCCGGTCTCAGGGACCGGATCATCCGTAATACTGTCTTTTCGCTGTGGTAGATGTTCGGTCTTAAAGCCCGAACTGTTTTGTGAAAGACCAGACCATCCGGCTTCGAGAGCCGAATTGTCCGTGATCAACGACTCATGAACTTCATGTGCATTCATCATTTAAACTTTATTTAGGATTTAGCCGATTCTCCATCGGCTCTAGCATTACAGGAATGAAACCTTTCTTATCTATACTTATGAACTGATAATCAGAAAAATCTACTCCTGTGAGACATGTAGCAGTCTCATAAGTCCAGAGTACAGGGGCATCGGCCACAGCGATGCAGGCCGATACATCAGCATGTACTTGTTCTACCTCATCGCCTACCCATTGTATTAGCATTTGATGTAATGTAGAAGGTATACATTGATTGGCATGAATCCAATCTCTGCCTAGAATTAAACTGTAATTCCCTTCTACATCAGCGACGAAGAATGCAGCAGCAAGGGTCTTAGTCCCGATGGTTAATTCAACGGACGTGACTCCCCTGGCTTTAATCGAACTATTCCCAACACCACTGAGGGTCATGTTGGTTTTGACAAGTTCGTCATCTTGTTTACCTAATTTTCTGTATAATGAATAAGGCATTAGATTTATAGCCGCCCCTCCATCCACCAGCATCTTAGCAATCGGTATCCCATCAATGTGACCGCGCACGAAGAGCGGCTTTAAATGATTTACCGATTCCTTTGGTTTAGAAAAGGCGGCTTCTTTAGGACCAAAATCGAACTGGGCAGCAACAAGTTCATCGTCGCCAATGATAGTGCAATCGGAAGAAAATGTAATAATATTTACATCCATACCTGGGCGTTCTGGAGAAGCCTCGTAGTCGACCAGGTCTTCTCCTAGCAGGTCGTCCTCTTCCATGGATGTTGTTGTGTTGTTGGAGGCTTCCTGGTGAACGGCGGACGGTCCGCATGCGGGGGCCGGACGGTCCGCGCCTGGTGCAGGTTGTCCAGAGCCTTCCTGGCGAACGGCGGACGGTCCGCACGCGGGGGCCGGACGGTCCGCGCCTGGTGCAGGTTGACTTTCTATTTCTATGGCCGTTTGTTTTTTCTCAACGGCCTTCGGTCTCCATTTCTTTTGTGGTGGCGGGTATAGTGGATGTGTGTCATTAAATGTCTTTTCCGCCTCCTTCTCCTGGCTCTCCTTTGCTCTTAGGCGCTGTAATTTTCTCTTTTGGGATCGTGTCAATCCCGCTGGGCACCATCGAGGCATGGAGTATTTTGGATCGGCTGTTTTGATGGTAGCCGTATCCTTTTCGGTTGTGTTGGCCGATTCGCCGAAAATCATCGGCCCTTTATTATCTCCCTGTATGACAACATCCGCAGTGCCTATTTTGATGATGTCCTTTTTTGTTCTTTGAGTTGCTACAGGCATATGCCCCCCTGCCGGATTGGTCGGCCTAGGAGGCCGAGTAGTCCGGCAACCTTGTTGGGCCTGTGCTTGGTGACCGGATTCAGCAGTGCTCAATCGGTCTCGTACTGGCGGTGCCAACCTATCAAAAACGGATGTTTGGGGTGCCCCCCAGGCGGGGTACTGTGGCATCCCAAATGGATATGGTGGCATGCCCCACATTTGATTTGGGACATATGGTGGAGGTAAGTATGTGTATGGATATGGCGTAGATGGATAAGGAGGTGGAGGGGTCCATGTCGGCATGTTAGGTCTCAAATGTACAATAGGACCTTTCATTTCTTCCGATTGGTGATGTGGTCCAATCGGCCTGACCTGACGTTGCTCATGAATGGGTGAGCGGGGTCGCTTCGGTGGCCGGTCACTGGGGCCAGCCTTCTTTTTCACATATTTAGACAACAATTGATCGAAAGTCGGGCCAGGCTTGATCAGCCGACCAGCTGCTTTAAATGTATTTGTTTTCCACGTACCTATCTCTGGTCGTCGTGGTTTGAAGGTACGTGGTCGCTGCGAGTCCTGAGCATGGCCGGACCGTCCGCCTGAGCTCTCCGGACTGTCCGGTGGGGTCCCGGACCGTCCGCGCCTACGTGCCGGACCGTCCGGGATACGCAGCACGGGTTCCTGTATCTGTCTCCCTGTCTGCGCTTGCCCCCCAGTACTGGAGGTTGTAATGGTCACCTTTAAGGTCTCCCCTCCATCGGGAGTCTTCTCGGCTACCACTTTCCTGCAAGAAACTTTATGATCCTCATCGGCCTTTTTAGAATTGCCGATGATCGCCTCTTTGCCTTTGCCTTTATCGGCCGTGTTTGGCCGAACCAGGACTTTTTTGCCCTCGAAGTCGATCACGTTCATTGGAAATGGCTCTGTATCCACCTGCATTTCCTGAAATTTCAATCGTCCCTCATTAATGGCCGATTGAATCTGTCGTCGGAATACATTACAATCATTAGTGGCATGAGAAAATGAGTTATGCCACTTGCAGTATGCACGACGTTTTAGCTCGTCGGCGGATGGAACAGTGTGATTTATTTTAATATTGCCATTTTTGAGTAGTTCGTCAAATATTTTATCACATTTACCAACGTTAAATGTAAACTTAACCTCCTCCTGCCGTTTCTTTTGAACCGGCTGTAAGGAGGCACAAGCCGAAGATTTGGCCTGCTTTGGCCAAACCATTTCAGCAGCATACACTTCTGCTGATTCGTCTTCTGAGCTACTTTGGTCGCATTCTACTACACGTATGTTGTGACGAATTGCTTTAGTAGTTTCTTTGCTTCGGCTTTCACAAGCCGAAGCTCTCTGGTGTAGTTGTGCTAGTGTAAAGAATTGGATGCCTTCTAACCTCTCTTTTAAATAATATCGTAGACCGTTAAAGGCTAATCCTACTAGCTGCTTCTCTGCCAAATGAATTTGAAAGCATCGGTTTCTTGTATCTCGGAATCTCCGGATGTAATCATTAACCGATTCATCTTTTGTCTGTCGCAACGACGCTAAATCTACTAAATCCAATTCATAGTCACCGGAGAAAAAATGATCATGAAATTTTTGTTCTAAATCCCCCCATGATGAAATGGAATTAGGAGGTAAAGTGGCGTACCATGCAAACGCAGTTCCTGTTAAAGATAACGAAAACAAACGTACACGAAATGCCTCTGTGTCGGCCAACTCTCCTAATTGTGCTAAAAATTGGCCTATGTGTTCACGTGTGTTCTTTCCTTGATCACCCGAAAATTTTGTGAATTCGGGTATCCTGGTTCCCTGTGGGTATGGATGGTGATCAAATCGGCTGTCATAAGGTTTCCGATATGATTGCCCCCCAGGGACCATGCTTACTCCGAGCTTATCTCGGAACGCCCCGGCTATTTCTTCCCTTACTATATCAATGGCAGCCGGTGCGAGACCACCGGCTCTCTGGTCAAACATGGGTGAGGTTGGCTGGATATTAGCATGTTGTCTTTCCCCCCATTGGTTTGAGTTACGTGGTGCATTTCCATTTGCTCTATATGGCTCATACGTTTGATCGTTTCTTTCCGGCCTTCCAGGTGGGGCCGAAAAGCTTTCCTGGGCTTTGGATCCTGAATTAGTGGGCTGGTGCATTGCATAGTGTGATGGGAAGTGTTGCTGGGACGGGCGAGGATTCATGTAATAATCCTCCTCAAAAGACTTATGCGCGGACTGTCCGGATACGTACCCGGACCGTCCGTGGTCATATGCGGACCGTCCGTCATTGTATGCGGACCGTCCGGCTGGGTAGTTTAGGTTCTGTGTCATATGTGGTGGCTCGGGCGCATATCTAGGTAACTCATTAAAAATAGGCCCGACTGCTGTTGGCCCGGACGGTCCGCGCTCACGTGCGGACGGTCCGGGCATGTGCAGATCGGCTGGTTTGCTGCCGATTTGCGGTTGCTTAGGGTATGTGTCCATCGGCATCCCATAAAGGGGTTGTGACTGGTCGTGACAACCTGTAGCCGATGTATTATGCGCGTTATCTCCTAACTCAACCTCGTGCGAAGGAAAATTTGCGGTACTAGACTTATCGAATGCACGTACTAGTCTCTTAAGATCGCTTTGCATACCCCCTATGATGTTCTGCATTTGTTCACGCTGATCTTCTACATAATTTCTAAGAGATTGCAGATCGTTGGTATTACTTACATTAGGGATATCTGGCGTGGGTTGGAGCGAAGCCGGATCCGTCGGCCGATGTCGGACGACCTTGTTGTTCCTGTCCACTTTGAAGTTGGCCAAGAACTTTGCTTTCGCCTCCTGGATCATCCGCTCCTTGTGCTCCTCGAACTGGAGCTGCTCGTCAGCCGGCAAGGTTTCCCAAGTCGGCTCTATGATGTTGTTTAGAGAAATATCAGAGCTATCCTTTGAACCGGCCATTGAGGGCCGATCTGATGAGCTTAGATGTGTTTTCCCCAGCGGAGTCGCCAAAAAGTATGTTGACGCTTTTTTGGAGCGCCAATCACTCAACAAGAACCGTGGCGGTGCACTCTGCACAGGGGCGGACGGTCCGCGCGCAGGGCCGGACGGTCCGCGGCCTGGTGCGGGGCGCGGTGGTGCTCTCTGCGCAAGGGCGGACTGTCCGCGGCCTGGGGCCGGACGGTCCGCGACCTGATGCGCGGCTGGGGCTTCTGCCTGACGGCCGGACGGTCCGCGCCCTGGGGCCGGACGGTCCGCGCGTACGCAGGAACGGCGGGAGATCGCCGACGGCGCCTGGATCTCGCTCCCGGGAGGGACCCCGTCGGGGAGTAGAGATCCTAGGTTGTGTCTAGGCTCGGGCCGGCCGACCTAGACTCCTCTAATCGACGTAGAGCCGAAGAGAGACGAAGAATTTGGGGATCGAGAGGCTAAACCTAAACTAGACTAGAACTACTCCTAAGATAAATGCGGAATAAAAGTTGTATTGATTCGATTGTTTATGATTACAAATCGGCCGTAGACCTCTCTATTTATAGAGGAGGGGGGCTGGACCCTTTACACAACTGATTCCGAGCTAATTCCGCGAATCTAGCTAACAACCGTAGCACAAAACTCGGAACCCTAATCTGTTCTGCGCACGCGCGGACCGTCCGGCCCACAGGCGCGGACTGTCCGGACCGCGGACCGTCCGGCCTCAGGGCCGGACCGTCCGCCCACTCTTTTTTGGTTCCAACACTGGCCACCGTCTCGGTGATGCTTTGGGGGCAGCGATTTGTACACCGCGGTATGGAACCATTCTTGCCCGGTTCTTGAAGATATATATCGAAGTCACACCCAGTTACGTTGAATGAGCCCTCCAACATAGTGAAAGAACTGAGATTCCACGAGAAGTTGTAACTAGGAATACCAGGTGCCATAAAGATGGTGTGGGAAATGGCTACATCAACAACCGTTGACAGACCCACCGTGGCACCGGAATCGGGCAAGACCTCGGTGATGCCGTCATGCAGAAAGATCTTGGGCGGCTGGTTGCCGCCGCCGCCGTCGCAGGTGAGGCTGAAATCGGGCTGCCGGAAGCAGCCGGATCCGATGCCGAAAGGATATTGGATGCTGACGTTGCCACATCTCTCCGTGCAGTTCGGGTGCGTTGAACTTGGATTAGAGTAGAGAGCCACAGCCATCTGCAGTAATCCAAAGATGATCACAAGGAGAGTCACACAGTGGCGGCTCATCTCGGACGGCAAAACTGCTTTTCTGTTCGAGGTTGTCTATTGTGTGCAAGTAAAGGGGGCTGGCTGAGTGGCTGTTCTCCTCTACTACTACCTACTACTAGTCCCTCTAGCTAGTGAATATATTCTCCAGAATTTTTTAACAAGAAAACCCCCTTTACTTTCCATATTAAATATTCACCGCATATTCTCGAGATTTTTTTAAGGTACGGACGTAACATCTGTGGTTGAGGACCACGGAAGTCAAGCGCTAGGAAACAACCTAACGCATACTGACGTGTGGCTTTCACGTTTACTCCTGTTCCCACATGGTTGGATAATTCTCCCCCCGTTCTGACTATTCTTTGAAAACCAAATCATCTTAGATTGGATTGAAATTATAAAAAAAAGTTAAAAAAATTATGACATCAAATATATATACTATAAAAATATAATTAATAGCAAATATAATAACCTTATTTATTATTATAAATATTATTATTTTATTATACAAAGATTTGGTCAAGGTTGATATGTTTTGATTGTATAAAAAAGTTACAACAATGTATAATTCGGATGGAGAAAGCAGTAGTAAAGACTTCAGTCGGTCAACGGTCAACTGTGGACAACTGGTTTACCTCAGCTGTGACGTCATTTTGATCCTTTTGTGCCAACAAAGGCATTTGTTAATTGTTAGTCTATGTCGTTAGGATTTTTTATGACATCTAAAATTTACTCCCTCCCTCCGTTCCAAATTAAAATCCATTTTAGATAATTAATGGACTTATATAAAATTGATATATGTGTTTTATGTACCGAATTTTTTATATTTTGGCCCTTCCTTGAAACAAAATTTACGTTTGGACCCTAGAAAATTTTAATGTCATTTTTGGATCCTTTGCTCGGCGCCATAGACAATGACGCCGAGGTAACACAGCTCGGCGCCATAGGCTATGGCGCCGAGGTACGTGCTGCGCTGGCACAAACGGACGTCGTGGCACCGACGTGGCACCGAGCTTGGCGCCATAGATCTTGGCGCCGAGCTCTGTTATGTACACAAAACTTGTCTAGCTTAGTCGATAGAGCACAAGGCTTTTAACCTTGTGGTCGTGGGTTCAAACCCCATAGTGGGCATGTTTTAATATTTTTTTTGTCTGTCACTGATTTTTTTTGTTGTCTAGATTTTTCGTTTATGTCGCTGATTTGTCCGTCTAGATTTATTTCTTATCCAGATTTTTTTGTGACTGATTTGTTTATTCTTCCAGATTTTTTTGTTTATCCAGCGAGCACAGCGATTGTGTGCCACAGTGGCCGCAAGCCGTCAACTTTCCCACTTGTTTGCTCAGCTAACCACAATAAAAATTAAATGAGAACACTCTTACTTCTATCATGACCACATAAAAATATTATATTTTTATTGAGTTCTTTTGAACATAAATTCTAAAAACATAATTGTCGGTGTTTTGGGTCCGACCGCACACCCGAGGTTGCCCCTCAAGGTGTTTTAGGAATAGGAAGGTGTCGACAACTGTAGCAAAATGGTTCGTGCTGATCGCACGAGAGACGGTGGACAAGGTTTACAGGTTCGGGCCGCTTTGTGATGCGTAACACCCTACGTCCTGATGAGTATGCTTGGTGGATATGAGTACAAGAGAGTTCTCTAGATCGAGAATACAGAGAGTTGGTGTGGGTGGCTAAGTAATGGGTCGATCGATCTGAAGGGGTGCCCCCTAGGCCTTATATACTCGACCGTGGGGCAGTACACATGGATAAGATAACAACAAGTGGCTAAAAGATAGTGAACCTCTTGAGATTATCCTTTACGTAATCCTCGCCGACTTATCCTCACGTGGCTTTGTTGCATGGAAGTTCCTGCGCAGGAAAAGTCGGATCCCTGTTGCGGTCACTTGCTCGACGCGGTGGGCCGTCCGGGTTTGCACCAATCCGGCCTTACGCCATTCTGTGTTGCTGGCTGTTTCTCCCCAGGCCCACGAAAGAATAACCTTACGATTTTATTGGGCCCTTGGGCCTTTCGTGAGGTCCATTACCCTTTTAGTGGACCCGGGGGATATCTATCCCCCACAAGCCCCCGATCTTTGGGTTAATTTAGAGGTAATCAACCCGAAGATCCCAGGTCCAGCTTGCAGGTGATTTGAAGAAATATGGCTTCCTGTTGTTCTCTCCTGCTCCGATCACTTGTTGACCAAAAACTAGTTTCGTGCCTGTGCCTTAGAGATCGGCATTCCAATTCGTAGGATTCTGAACTTCATTGGGTGCACCGGAGGTGCACCCAATGGGTGTAGCCCCCGAGCTTCGAGTAGATTTTAGAAAATAATCTACTCGAAGGTCTTCAATAGAGATTATTCCCATTTGTGTTCCTTCATTTCGGTTGAGGATTGGCTTTTTGATCTTGTCCCATGCTCTTTAGAAATTGGCACTATCTTGGCTTAGAATGATAATCCATGGGGTGCACCGAAGGTGCACCCAATGGGTGTAGCCCCCGACCTTCAAGTGGATTTTCTGAGGATAATTCGTTTGAAGGTCTTCTTTTTATGTCCTTTTGCTGAAGATTACTCTTTCTGCTTATAAAAAAGTTGGCATGATGTCATCCGTGCTATGTCATCAATATTATGCTTCAGAGGTCAGCATGTATTTTGTCTTTTGCAGCCGAGTTTGCAATCCCTCCATATCTTGCTAGGTAGCGTAGTTTATTTGCTCTGTGACTGATTGGACATTTGATGGACGTTCTCTGTCTAGTCTTCAGGTCGTGTGTGTCGACCATATTTTGCACTCTGCTGGCTATACTTGGCTTCCCTCTAACTCTTGTTGATATCTCATTTTTGTCTTGAGGCATTCACTGCATGCTCTGCACAGATGTGACCATTTTGAAAAATATACTGACAATTCCTGGGCGTCCCCCCCAATGGGTGTGGGCAAGGGACGGCTTGGTACGCTGAGTGTTTTAACCGGCTGCTTCTGAGTTGTAATGTGATGGGACGGCGAGTGTAATCATACCCTTTGCGCTGTTGACTGGAGTCCCAATGGGTGTAGTGCTGCATGAAACGGCGTCAGCCGCCTGACGTGTCTTCGGACGGGTGGGAGTGCATATTGAATGCTTTGCGACTGTTCAGTGACCGCGGTTGGAGGTGAGCGGTTGCCTTTCTCTTCTATAAATAACGCTGTTGCCCCTCTGGTTTCTTCACATCTCTTCGCTTATTCCTTACTGCTTCCTTCTCTTCTTTCTCGCTTGCTTCCGCCATGGGCAAAAACAACAAACGCAAGCGCGAGCCGACTCCTCCATCGGAGGATTTCAGTGACTCGGAATACTCGGAGGAGGAGTTCTCCTCCGAGTCCGAAGGGTCTCCGGCTCCCGTCTCTCCCCCGGCGTCGTCCGATGACTCGGACGACTCCTAGGGGATAGCCGCGGAGGTCTGGACGTACATCCGGGCCGTCGAGCGCTCCGGGCTCGAGGGCTCGGATGAGTCGGAGTACTCCTCGGATGAGGAGGACTCGGACGACGGCGGCGAGGACGAGGACGACGACGACGACGATGACGACGACGACGGTGGCGACGGCGACGGCAGCGGCAGTGGCAGGGGCGGCGGCAACGGCAGCAGCAAGGGCAGCACCAGGGGCGGCGGCAGCAAGGGCAGCACCAAGGGCGGCGGCAGCAGGGGCAGCACCAAGGGCGGCGGCGGCGGCAGGGGCAGGGCCAGTGGCTAGATGCCACTGGTCTTTTTAGATATTAGTATAGATTAGAAATAGTATAGTGAAATAATGTAGTAGTATTAGTAATGTAGAGTAGTATAGTGTAGCGTAGTAGTAGTAGTAGCAGTAAGGAAGTATCAACTCATAATGAGTTGATTTGTAAGTATTGCCACTTCCCTTAATGAAGAATGCCTTTGGTTTCCTCTTGATGACTCGTTTTGTTTGATTATAAATCTGATTCTTCTGAGACAACAGACGAACAACTTGATCATCATACTGACGCTTCCAGAAGTAGCCGCCGAGTAATATTGCAGTCTGTATCGACGTTTTTAGAAGTAACACCGAGCGACTAAGCGCTATACCAGCGTCTTAGAGGCAATGCCGAGCAATTGGACGTGAGACCGGCGTTTTAGAGGCAACGCCGAGTGATTGAAGGTCGACGTCATCATTTTAGAAGTAATGCCGAGCGAGTGAAGGTCAACGTCGGCATTTTAGAAGTAATGCCGAGCGGTTGAACATGAGACCGGCGTTTTAGAGGTAACGCCGAGTGATCGAAGGTCACCGTCGACATTTTAGAAGTAATGCCGAGTGGTGAAGGTCAGCGTCGGCATTTTAGAAGTAATGCCGAGCGGTTGAACATGAGACCGGCATTTTAGAGGTAACGCCGAGTGATCGAAGGTCGCCGTCGACATTTTAGAAGTAATGCCGAGTGGTTGAACTCCAGATCAGCGTTTTAGAGGCAACGCCGAGTGATTGAAAGTCGACGTCAGCATTTTAGAAGTAATACCGAGTGAGTGAAGGTCAACGTCGGCATTTTAGAAGTAATGCCGAGCGGTTGAACATGAGACTGGCGTTTTAGAGGCAACGCCGAGTGATCGAAGGTCGCCGTCGACATTTTAGAAGTAATGCCGAGTGGTTGAACTCGAGATCAGCGTTTTAGAGGCGACGCCGAGCGACTGGGTGGTGACGTCGGCATTTTAGAGGCAATGCCGAGTTATTTTGAGGATAACACCCGAGTGATGGGGTGGCCCACCAGTTTTTGGAAATAACTGCCGAATGACTACGTGGCATGCTGGGATTTTGGAAATAACTGCCGGGTGATGACTGGGCACTTTTTGAAACGGTATCTGGTCCGAGAATATCCTATAAGAGCTGCACTTTTAGCCGCCTTTGCTTTCCGCGCCCTAGTTCTTGCATTCCCGCTTCCAAACCCTCTCTGCGCTCGCCTCCAATTCTGCTCACTGGTTGAATCGAGATGGCTCCCAAGAGGAAAATCGCAAGCTCGTCCGCTGTGGTGATTCCACCAATCGATCCCAACAGCCAGTTGCCTTTTGCAGGTAACCACATGTCTATCATCTCTGAAGCCGAACTCCTCCACCTCGTGTCCATCGGTGTTCTTCCTCCACGGGAACTCTGTTCTTGGCGGATTTGCCACGGGACTACGGTCCCGACGGAGGATACCCACGAGTCCGTGGTTTACGCTCCTTTTCTTCTCCGCGGCCTTGGCCTTCCTATTTCTCCCTTTTTCCGTGGTCTCCTAGATTTCTACCACATCAACCTCACCCATCTGAACCCTAACTCAATTCTGCAAATTTCCATCTTCGTCCACTTATGTGAAGCTTTTCTTGGCGTGCTGCCGTATTTTGGCTTGTGGAAACACCTGTATCATTGTCGCCCTGGGATGGCCGGGGGACAACATCAGTTGGTCGGGGGTGCCAGTTTGGAGATGCGCCGGGGACGGAAGACTGAATATCTTGAGATTCCCCTTAAAGACAGCATTAAGGGATGGCGTCTGCAGTGGTTTATAGTTGATAACTATGGAAATTCTCTCCCCCCCCCGGTCGGGAAGACAGCCAGATGTTCGCACCCCGAGCTGGACCGAGTCTCCCACAGACGAGGAGGTGGCTGAAGCCAGTGTGCTGCTAGCTGAAGTTGGGCTATTGAAAGAGAGGGGTTTAACTGCTGAAGCTGTAGTTGCTGACTTCGTTTTCAAAAACATTCAGCCACTGAAAGATAGGGTCTACCCGGCTTATCTGTATCAAGGGCTAGCCGACCCAACCCGAGTTATCAACAAGAGAATCCCTTCTGCAGATTTGGTGAGCCGACTGGAGATGATTCTCAGGGGCAAAGTATCCAATGTTGGTGCTCCGGTGGCGTACTCGGCCTGGAATCTGCCTCCTGCCAAAGCCTTCACTCTCTTCGTGTCAAATCCACCTGCGACTGATGGCAATTTGGGCCTTAGAACGCGGCCCTCTGATGAAGAAGTCAATGTCTTGGTTGCCTCACTTGGGAAAATTCCTGATGATGAACGACAAGTCCATTTCGAGGTGCCTTTGGATCCTAATGATGCAGAAATGAATGCTATGCTTGATATGTTGGCTGAGGATTCCTCTGACGCTACTCCTGCTGAGACATTGGCAGTGGCGCCTCTCCCAGAGGTTGGTATAACCTTGAATGTTCAGAGACCTGTCCGTGTTCGCTCGAGGCGTCCTTGCCGAGCTAATCAAGCTGATCTTCCTGCTGACGAGCAGAAAAAGAAAAGGAGACGCGTTCGGCGAGTATCTAGTTTGGATCAGGATGCTGGTCCCTCGGTTCCTGCTGCTGAGGAGGTTCCTGTGCCTGAATTTACCGATGCTGATCCCAATGGGTGTGGTATGCCTGTTGCTGATCCCAATGGGTGTGGTATGCCTGTTGCTGATCCCAATGGGGGTGTTGCCTGTGTTGCTGATGAAGACGACAGAGAGGAAGAGAATGAAGTCCCTCTGACTCGGAAGAACAGTCGGCAATTCCTCGCCAGTGGGGAAAGTAGTGGAGTTCCTTCTCCTGCTTTATCTGCCCTCGTTGGTCTGCAAGAAATATCCCTGGCCGACTTTGATCAAACTCTTGAGGATATGGTTCCAGAGGACTTGTTATCAGGGCCAGTGGATGATGATGTAACGGAAGCTTGCGGTGCCGTGCCGGATGCTGGGTTGAGGTCATCCCGCGCCTCGTCAACCTTAGAGCGCGATCTCGAGGGTCGAGATGCTAACTTGGATTGTCCTGATTCCATGGAAGTAGCCGAGGGTCCGTCAACCTTAGAGGTGGTTACTGCGGAGAGTCTGGACCTCAAGACTGGTGCTGACACATGCCCAGCCCCCGAGGGTGTCGTCGGGGATGACTTAGCTCGGGCGAAGGGTGCGAGCCACTGTCCAGCCCCCGAGGGTGCTGCCGGGGATGATCCAGCTCAAGTGGGCAGTGCCAACTATGACCCAGCCCCCGAGGGTGCCCAAACAGGGACTCCTTCCGGCACTTCCATGGACGTTCACACGGGGTCACCTCCACACTCTGGCTGCATGGTAGTGGCCCAAACTTTGGACCAGGGCGTCGCTTTAGAGGGCAGCGTCCCCGCTGATCAGGTGTTCGGCTCTGTTGAAGGCGCTGAACTGATTCCCACCGTTCCGTTGCAAACTGCTTCGGGTGGTGACCTTGCGCCTGGTTATCAGCTGATTTCTCCTGATCTGGGGATCCCTTCATTCTTTTCCAACCTCCAGGTACTGTGCTGTTTTTTGGCTTGATTTTTACATTGCATGAACTTTTGCCATTGTGCTCATCTGTTCTTCTCATCAGGTTTTGGTGGATGGGATGGCCAGCCAGCTGAGATCGCAGGGTGTTCCTGTCCCAGAAGTGGCTTCGTCTCTTTCATGTTGGAATCCAGTGTCACTTCATCGTCGTGTATCCGAGTTGGAGGCAACTAACGCTGGTTAGTGCCCTTTTTCTTTTCTTCGCGTTTGTTGTGGACTGTTTTACTTTCTGACCTCGTTTTGTTTGGTTACTTCTTGTTAGGAATTACTCGACAGATTGCAGTTCTTGAGGAAAAACATTCTCAGGATCAAGCTGAATTGGCTCGGCGATGCACTGATCTTGAGGAAAAGTACTCTCAAAGTCAGATTGAGCTGAGTCAGGTCTCTGCTGCCTTAGATGATGCCAATGCGTTGAGTTCTTCTCTGCATGCCCAGCTCGACTCTGAAAAGGTGATATACGAAACTGCGCTTTTTCCTTGCTGTGCTCCTATTACTTGCCTGGTTTTTGAAGGAACTGACTTGTGCTTGCAGGAAGAAAAACGTATCCTTGCCGCTTCTCGTGACAATCTTGACAGGTTGTATCGAGATTCTAGCAATTCGCTGACCATTTTGGAAAGAAGTCATCGCTTCACCATGGAAGAATTAGACCTTCATCGTCGCAAGCTGCAGGAATCCATGGAGGAGGTAACCCGGCTTAAGCAGTTGATATCAGCGAAGGATGCTACCATCAAGGGGCTCCGGGTTTCCAAAAAATCTATTGCCCAGGAGTTAGAGAGCGCTCGACTGGCTGCTAAAACTGCTGAAGAGACTTCTGCTACTCTCAAGGCCCAACGCGACAAAGCCCTGGACAAGGCTATTTGGGCGGGACGAATCTTGATGAGGAGACCCGGCGTGGTCGTTCCCGAGGATATAAGAGCTGACGTGATCGCCGCCCCTGATTCTTCGAGTCGCCCTTCTTCATCGGTCGCTCCTGAGAAAGACATTGCAAAATAGAAAAACATTCTGCGTGCTCCAAGCGCGCAGCTTGCATGATTGAATATTTGTTAGAGGATACCAGTTTATTCAAATGACATAGTTACTCTCTCATTGTATCAGAATTTTTTAGTTAATGAGTTTGGTAGTAATGACGCATGATGCCTATGAATTTTGTTTATGGGATATGGAAATCATCCCCTGAATTATATAGGTGCGAGTATGTTGCACTGATCTTAAGTTGCTGCCAACTTAAGTTGATTGCTCCGTTAGCAGGGCATAGTGGTCACCCCAAGTTAAGTAAGCGTGAGCATGTTGCACCGCCTTAAGTCATTGCCGACTTAAGCCGATTGCTCCGTTAGCAGGGCATAGTGGTCACCCCGAGTTAAGTAAGCGTGAGCATGTTGCACCGGTTTAAGTCGTTGCCGACTTAAGTCGGTTGCTCCGTTAGCAGGGCATAGTGGTCACCCCGAGTTAAGTAAGCGTGAGCATGTTGCACCAGTTTAAGTCGTTGCCGACTTAAGCCGATTGCTCCGTTAGCAGGGCATAGTGGTCACCCCGAGTTAAGTAGGCGTGAGCATGTTGCACCGGTTTAAGTCGTTGCCGACTTAAGCCGATTGCTCCGTTAGCAGGGCATAGTGGTCACCCCGAGTTAAGTAAGAATGCAAATCAATCGTAAATAAATTGAGTATCCTTGAGACCTTTTTCTTTATTGATGACATATTTCCACTTTACAGAGTACATCATCACTATCCCAGCAGTTTTGAGGTACAGCTAGGGATAAAATTTTCTCAGGTGTTCTATGTTCCAGGAGTTCCCAACTTCTGTGCCGTCCATCTGAGTGAGGCGATATGATCCGGGCCGAGTGACTTCTGCTACTACGAAGGGTCCTTCCCATAAGGGTGATAACTTGTGTCGTCCTTCTCCCGTTAGAATTCGGCGAAGGACGAGCTCCCCTACTGAGAAAAATCGTTGCCGTACAGCCTTGTCGTGATAGCGCCTTAGAGTCTGCTGGTATCTTGCTGATTGGATTACTGCGTTTAACCGTTCTTCCTCGAGTACGTCTATGTCCTCCAGCCTGGTGGTCTCAGCTTCTGCTATGTTTTCAAAGATCAACCTTGGCGCCCCAAACTTGAGATCAGCAGGCAGCACTGCCTCCGACCCATAGACCATGAAGAAAGGAGTGTTTCCATGCAAAGCTCGGCTAGGTTGGGTTCTTAGGCTCCAAACAACATAGGGTAATTCCCTTATCCACTTTCCTGCGAATTTTTCATTCTTATCGAAAATCTTTTTCCTCAGTGCATCCAATATCATCCCGTTGGCTCGCTCAACTTGCCCGTTGGCTCTTGGATGGGCTACAGATGCGTATTTGATCTGAATGCTCTTTTGCTCGCAGAAGTCAAAGAATTCTGAACTCGTGAAGTTGGATCCTAAATCAGTTATGATGCTGTTTGGTATCCCGAATCTGAATATTATGTCTTGTATGAATTCCACGGCCTTAGCAGAGGTTAAGGAGGCAATGGGCTTGAATTCTATCCATTTAGTGAACTTATCAATTGCTACCAATACATGAGTGTATCCCCCTTGAGCTTTCTTGAAAGGTCCAATCATATCCAGTCCCCAGCATGCGAAAGGCCAAGTTACTGGTATGGTCTGCAGTTGCTGTGCTGGCATGTGTTGTTGCTTTGACAAGTACTGGTAGGCCTTGCACCTTTGAACTAACTCGGCTGCATCGTTCTTTGCTGTTGGCCAATAGAATCCTGACCTAAAGACCTTCCCGACCAGTGTTCTGGAGGCCGCGTGTATTCCACATTGTCCAGCGTGGACCTCTTCCAGGAGTTGCCTTCCAGTAGATGGGAGGATGCATTTCATGAAGACACCTGATGCACCCCTTCTGTATAATGTCTCTCCAATAAGTGTATAGTGGGCCGACTGTCTTGCAATGCGCTCTGCCGAATTCTTGTCGTCTGGTTCTTCTTCATTCTTTATGTATTTAATGATTGGCCTTCTCCAGTCATCAAGATCTGACTCGGGTTGATCTATGATGTTGCACTCTTCTATTTGATCCATTGAGATACTTGGCTGCAGAATTTCTTGCACGAAAACCCCGGGTGGGACCTGAATTCGACTGGACCCCAGCTTGGATAGTACATCGGCTGCCGTGTTCCGATCTCTTTCCACATGATGAAATTCTAGACCCTCGAATTTATCCTCCAGCTTTCGGACGGCAGTGCAATATCTTCCCATCGAATCGTTGGAGCAATCCCACTCCTTATTTATCTGGCTGATGACTACCAGATAATCCCCGTATACCATTAATCTTTTGACGCCTAATGATATGGCAATGTTCAATCCATGGATCAAAGCTTCATACTCGGCTGCATTGTTGGAGGCCGGGAATAGCAACTGGAGGGCGTACTTGAGGTGTTCGCCTCCAGGTGCAGTGAAGAGAATCCCCGCTCCTGCTCCCTGCAGCTTTAGTGAGCCATCAAAATACATTCGCCATACTTCTGCAGTCTCCGGGTTGTCTGGTACTTGTTGTTCAGTCCACTCCGATACGAAATCAACCAGTGCCTGGGTTTTGATGGCAATGCGAGGCCGGAACTCGATGTCATGAGATCCCAGCTCACAGGCCCACTTGGCTATTCGACCGATTGCTTCCTTGTTGTGAAGTATATCCCCTATTGGAAAACTTGTGACTACTATGACTTTGTGATCGTCAAAGTAGTGACGCAGCTTGCGGGCAGTTAGAAGTACTGCATACAATAGCTTCTGAACTTGAGGGTACTTTTTCTTTGAGGGGCCTAGAACTTCACTGATGAAGTAGACAGGATGTTGTACTGGATAGGCATGTCCTTCTTCTACTCGCTCGACTACTAACGCGGTGCTTACCACGTGAGTCGTGCAAGAGATATATAGCAGCAAATCTTCAGCCGGTTGAGTTGACGTGGCTCGCCGAGGTGGTTTCAGTACTGGTGGCGTTGTCAAGAATTTTTTCAGAGCATCTAGAGCTTCTTGCGCTTCTGAAGTCCACTGGAATTTATCCACCTTCTTGAGCAACTTGTAAAACGGCAAACCTTTTTCTCCCAGCCTGGATATAAATCTGCTTAGAGCCGCCATGCATCCAGTAAGCCGTTGGACCTTCTTTTGCGATCGAGGTGCTTCCATCTTCATGATAGCTTCAATCTTATCTGGATTAGCTTCAATTCCCCGGTGACTGACAATAAACCCGAGTAACTTTTCGGCTGGTACCCCAAAAACACATTTCTCAGGATTAAGCTTCCATCTATACCGCCTCAGACTGTTGAAAACCAGTTGCAAGTCTTCGATGAAATCTTTTGAGTCTTGTGTTTTGATTACCACATCATCCACATAGGCCTCCACACGCTTGCCCCAGTGATCGGCTAAGCATGTTTGAATGACTCTCTGGTAAGTCGCTCCAGCGTTTTTGAGGCCGAACGACATGGAGGTATAACAGAAAGCACCAAATGGAGTAATGAATGCCGTTTTTTCTTCATCTTCCTTCGCCAGACTAATCTGATGATATCCAGAATAACAATCCAGGAAAGACAGCATAGAACATCCAGCGGTGGAGTCCACCACCTGATCTATCCTCGGGAGCCCGAAAGGATCCTTCGGACAGTGTTTGTTGAGATCAGTATAATCAACACACATGCGCCAGTCCACTTTATTCTTTTTGAGTACAAGAACAGGATTGGCTAACCACTCGGGATGTAATACTTCTCTAATGAATCCAGCCGCGACCAAGCGAGCTAACTCGGCGCGAATGGCTTCTCTCTTATCAGGCGTGAAACGACGTAATTTTTGTCGAATCGGCCTCGCCTGGGGAAAAACCTTCAGTTTGTGCTCGGCCAGTTCTCTTGGGACTCCCGGCATATCCGCAGGTTGCCACGCGAATACGTCTCGGTTATCTTGCAGAAACCGGACGAGCGCGCTTTCCTATTTGTCATCCAAACTGGAGCTGATGATGGCCGTCTTGCGCTCATCAGCGAACCCCAAGTTGATTCTCTTGGTTTCTTCAGTCGGCCGCATAGAGGTCGCGGTCTGAGCTTCATTCGCCGGTATTGCGAGGTCCTCCTCAGGCTTAGAGTTCGCCAAAGTAGAGGGAGCCATCGATGGTTTGGCGGTGAGGGCTGCTTGAATAGCCACCCGGAAACACTCTGCGGCGCCTTGGAAGTCGGCGCGCACAGTTATGATCCCTTGCGGTCCCGGCATCTTCAGTATCATGTAGGTGTAATGTGGAATGGCCATGAACTTGGCCAATCCTGGCCTCCCAATGATGGCGTTGTACCCGCAGTCGAAGTTTGCCACCTCAAACCTCAGGAACTCGGTTCTGTAGTTCTCCGGAGTTCCAAAGGTGACTGGCATGTAGATGTGGCCCAGCGGGTATTCCCCTTCCGTTGGCACGATGCCGAAGAAAGGAGTGTCCGACTCGTGGAGCTCTTTGAGGTGAACTCCCAAGCCTTGGAGTGTCCGGGGGAAGGTGACGTTGATGCTGCTCCCCCCGTCCACTAACACCTTCTTTACCCGGCTCTCTCGGATCACCGGATCGACGAGAAGCGGGTATTTTCCCGGGTGGTCGAAGTTGAGCAATTGATCTGCCCGAGTGAAGGTGATCGGGTGCTCCGACCACCGGTATGGGGCGGGAGGGCCGATGGTCGCCACCAGTATCTGGCGATCATTGAGCTTTTGCTGTCTTCTGCTCTCCTGCGATCCGTGTCCGCCAAAGATGACGTTGACCTCCCTGTCAACGCGTGGAAAAACTCCTCCTCCTCCTCCCTCCTCCTGCCGATGGGGTTGTCGTGGTTCATCTGGTCCTCCCCTCGGAGGAGGAGGAGGTAGAGGTTGGAAGGGTCGGCCGTGTCCGACGGAGTGCTTGAAGTCTCGGCAGTTGCGAAGAGTGTGGCGCATGTCCTTGTGGTACGGGCACTGGGCGTCGAGGATGTCGTCCAGCGTACGTTCGCCTCCACGAGGTCCTCCTCGAGCGCGAGAGGCAGGTGGTCCGGCAGCGTGCACTTCTTCGCGTGGCCTCTTCTCCCATCGCTTGTCGGGTTGCTGGTTCGCGTCGCGTCGTGGCGCTGCTGGTGCGGGCTTTGCTCCTCCGATGAAGTCCTGGGCTCGCTCGTCGGCGGTGATGTAGAGGTCGGCTTCCCGGAACAGCTCCTCGGAGGTAGTCGGCGCCTTCTGTAGTATGGCTCGGACGAAAGCCGAATCATTGGATCCTCGGTAGAAGTCCTCGATCACGGCCGCCTCCGTGACATCGGGGATACGATTTCTCATGGTTTGAAACCTCTTGAGGTACGACCGGAGAGTCTCGTCCCCCCGGCGCTTGATGGATTTGAGGTCCCACGGTTGCGCCGGCTTGTCGGAGAGGGACTGGAAGTTGGCGGTGAAGCGTCGACTGAAGTCTCCCCAGACATCGATACAGTGTCGGGGTAGATGTCGCAGCCATTGCAGCGCGTCTTGCCCGAGGACAATGGGTAAGTACGCGGTCATCACGTCTTCGGACGCCCCGGCAGCTCGAGCAGCGGTGGTGTAGACGGCTAGCCAACCCCATGGATCCTGCTTAGGTTCATATTTATCAACATTGGATACCTTGAAGTTGGGAGGCCATTGGATGGCCCTAAGGCGCGGAGTAAGGGTGGACACTCCGCACGTGTCCTCCTGTCGTCGGGGTCGATGTCTGTCCCGGGGAGGGGAGTTGTGATTGTGATTCCTCGACCGTCCCCGGGTGATTCCGCCAGTTGAAGCCGTTGCCGACTCAGTCCTGGTTGCTTGGCTCTGAGTCGGGGTGCCATGATCCCTGTCATACTCCTCTCGACGACGAATCTCGTTCTCATGCCGCCGTTCGCGCGAAGCATTGATGGAGCTCCGCGCGTCTCGGCGACTGTTGATGGCGTGTCGTAGATCGTTTGGCGGGTGAGCAAGCGGTAGAAGGTGGTTAGCCGCCTGGGTGAGTAGTCGCCGGTAGCCATCGGCGTCAGGAGTCCGAGGTAGTCCTTCAGCTATCCGAGCTAGTACCCCTCCGACCTCGCTCGGCGTGTTCATGGCTCGGGCGAAGTCGGGGTTCAGGTTGCGCCCGAAGAATGGATTCTCTCGACGTTGCCTTGCATCCTGCTCAGCTTGTTCCTGAGCTCGTCGGCGATCACGTCGTCGGGAGTTCCTTCGCTCTCTGAAGACGCGTTCTTCCGGGGTTTCTCCTACCTCCGAGACCTCGTCTCGCGAGACAGGTTGTTCTGGATTCCGCTCTCCGGCCGCGTGATGTCGTCGAACGTTCCTGCGCCGGTTCCTCCGTCGACGGGATTCTCGTTGAGGCGGTTCCTCCCCGGGTACAGTCGGCTCGTCGTCGGAGATGATGGGCGATTCCGCTCTTCCGATGAAGAGGACGTCGGGGTAGAACGGTGCTGCCGTCGTAGTGATCTTCTTTCGGAGAGCCGGAGGTTGCGCTTCTCCGGTATTTTTGGAGTTTGTTGGGGGAGATTCCTTTTCCGGCGAATCCGCGATACGGTGCAGAATTCCTTCTTCGTCCGCTACAAATGAGATCGTTCCGAAGTAGAACATTGATCCGGGGCGTAGGGTGATCTTGCTGTAGAAGGAGATGGCCATTGAGCTAGCTTGGATTGTCGACACACCCCCTACCTGGCGCGCCAGCTGTCGGTGTTTTGGGTCCGACCGCACACCCGAGGTTGCCCCTCAAGGTGTTTTAGGAATAGGAAGGTGTCGACAACTGTAGCAAAATGGTTCGTGCTGATCGCACGAGAGACGGTGGACAAGGTTTACAGGTTCGGGCCGCTTTGTGATGCGTAACACCCTACGTCCTGATGAGTATGCTTGGTGGATATGAGTACAAGAGAGTTCTCTAGATCGAGAATACAGAGAGTTGGTGTGGGTGGCTAAGTAATGGGTCGATCGATCTGAAGGGGTGCCCCCTAGGCCTTATATACTTGACCGTGGGGCAGTACACATGGATAAGATAACAACAAGTGGCTAAAAGATAGTGAACCTCTTGAGATTATCCTTTACGTAATCCTCGCCGACTTATCCTCACGTGGCTTTGTTGCATGGAAGTTCCTGCGCAGGAAAAGTCGGATCCCTGTTGCGGTCACTCGCTCGACGCGGTGGGCCGTCCGGGTTTGCACCAATCCGGCCTTACGCCGTTCTGTGTTGCTGGCTGTTTCTCCCCAGGCCCACGAAAGAATAACCTTACGATTTTATTGGGCCCTTGGGCCTTTCGTGAGGTCCATTACCCTTTTAGTGGACCCGGGGGATATCTATCCCCCACAATAATAACATATTCCCAGTAAAAAGAAGCACACATATTCATCTTTTTTCCTCTGCACTAAATATAAGTATACTCTATTATATACTTATCTCAGGGATGATATATTTTAGAATTTACTGCATAAATTACTCCACTAGGTGATACCTAATTTCATTCCCTCCATTTACCATGACGTTTTTCAAACAAATTTAAGTTTTTCAAGTGGACAAAATACTTTGTAAGCTTGTGTCTGTGTGTAGAGGTACAATCCCTCACTTTTATATTTAATATACATACTACTAACTAAACGTTATATTTAATCCGCGGATTTAATTAACCTTTCCATTCAGCGACATAAACGAAAAATCTGGACAACAAAAAAAAAATAAATCAGTGACAAAGACAAAAAGTATTAAAAAAACTCCCACCATGGGGCTCAAACCCACAACCACAAGGTTAAGAGCCTTGCGCTCTACCGACTAAGCTAAACAGATTTTATGTACATAACCGAGCTCGGCGCCAAGATCTATGGCGCCGAGCTCGGTGCCACGTCGACGCCACGACGTTCGTTTGCGCCAGTGCAGCATGTACCTCGGCGCAATAGCCTATGGCGCCGAGCTATGTTAGCTCGGCGCCATAAGCTATTACGCCGAGCAAGGGTCTAAAAATGACATTAAAATTTTCTAGGATTCAAATGTGAATTTTTTTCTGAGGAAAGACTAAAATGCAAAAAAAATCAGGTTTTATATATATGTCTAGATTTATTATCATCCACCTAGATATAAATATAATAAAACAAGATCTAAAACTACTACTATTTTAGGAGAGACAGAGAGTATAAATTGTACATTAGCACTCAACTGAAATACTGAGCTATCAAGCCAGTCAACTACATAAGAAATGTCTTCGAAAGACATCTCACTTTTATGAACGGCTGGTAAATTCTACAGAGACCTAGAAATGGTTGTAGAGTTACCCTCAACAACTCTAAAATGATGTGAATTTTTTTTTTCCAAAAACTGATTATTGGCACTAGGCTAAAAATTTTAGAACTGAATTATCATGTGTACTCCAACACTTTCTCTAAACAATGAATAAAATAAAGACTAAAACATTATTAAGTGTATAATTATTAAATCCAAGCGACCACGGCCGACGCAGCGGGCTCGGATACGCCCAGTACTGCTCATGTATATACTAGCAGGTAGCAGCAGTTGTGGCCTAGCAACGGGGTTAAGAGCATCTCAAAAAAACACTAAAGGCTTCCCAAAACTATTATTAGAGAAGAAACGTTGATTTCCATACTCTCGCCTGCATTTTTTCGCGACCCACAAATAAGGACTAGGGATGAAAACGGTTTCGGAAATTTCGGTATTCCGAAAATCGATTTTGAAATTTTTTGATCGGATTTCACAGGTAACGATATTTTTCGAAAACGGAATCGGTTTTCGGAATTTTCTATCGTAATCGGCGTGGTGTTTTACCGACCGTTTCCTTCAGTTACCGGTTTTTGTCGAAAATTACCGGATTTGTGTCTTGGAATTGTGTCTCGGAATTTTGCAGCATGAGATTTTTTCGCATCGTCTATACGTCTCTGGATAAGGATTACTTATTTTTATATTTTTTGGACGCCTTAGGATTGTTTTCTGATAGATGGTGTTGGAAGTCAGTTGAGATTAACGATTTGGTCTCTCGAACGAATCCACCCTTTTCTACGCACATGTTATGTATTAGTAATATATAATGATAGAGAGCCGATAGTCTATCTTTTCCACACACTAGATTTTAGGGTTTTTGAAAGGGAAATAGGGTTTAACATTTTCCTAAATGATTTTGGTGGTTGAATGCCCAACACAAATAATTGGACTAACTAGTTTGCTCTAGATTATATGTTCTACAGGTGGCAAAGGTTCAATATAAACAAATAAAAAGATCAAAGTTAGGGTTCAAAAGAAAAAGAGCAATAGAAACCGAAGAGAACCCTGGTCTGGCGCACCGGACTGTCTGGTATGCCACCGGACAGTGTTCGGTGCACCACCGGACAGTGTCCGATGCACCAGAGATCGTACAGTCTAAACTCTTCACCTTCGGGTTTCTCAGACGCCGCTCCGCTATAATTCACCGGACTGTCCGGTGTGCCAGCAGAGCAACGGCCAGCGAGCACAACGGTCGACTCCAACGGTCGTCTGCAACGTGAACAGTGCACGGACAGTTCGCGTAGAGTCAGAGCAGCGCCAGAAGGCGCACCGGACAGTGAATAGGGCCTGTCCGGTACCCCAAGAAGTCAGAGCTCCAACGATCGAAATCGTCAGAACTCTAATGGTTGGGTGACGTGGCTGGCGCACCGGACTGTCCGGTGCGCCCATCGACAGACAGCCTCCCCAACGGTTGAATTGGTGGTTGACTGGTTGGGGCTATAATTACCCCCCAACCACCACCACTCCAAGCATCCAAGTTTTTCAGACATCTCATTCAATAAAAGAGCCAGTGCAATCAATACAAGACACAATTCAAAAGAATGAAAGCCTCTCCAAGTCCCAAATACACTCCAAACACCTAGTGACTAGAGAGAGAGTTTTGCTCGTGTTCTTTGAGCTCTTGTTCTTGGATCGCTTTCTTCTTCCCCATTCTTGTTCTTCAAGCACTTGTAATCAAAGCAAGATACACTAAGTTTGTAGTGGTCCTTGTGGGGTCTAAGTGACCCATTTGATTAAGGAGAAAGCTCACTCGGTCTAAGTGACCGTTTGAGAGAGGGAAAGGGTTGAAAAAGACCCGGTCTTTGTGACCACCTCAACGGGGAGTAGGTTCTCAAGAACCGAACCTCAGTAAAACAAATCACTGTGTCATCCACTTCATTTGCCTTAATTTGTTTTTCACCCTCTCTCTCGGACTTCGATTTTATTCTAACGCTAACCCCGGCTTGTAGTTGTGCTTAATTTCTATAAATTTCAGTTTTCGCCTATCCACCCCCTTCTAAGCGACTTTCAATTGGTATCAGAGCCCGATACTTTATTAGAGTTTAACCACTCGAAGTGATGTCGGGAGGATCCGTCAAGAGAGAGATGGAAACGGCCACAAGCCATGGGAAGGCTCCATCAAGGGAGTCCGGCACCAAAGGAAGGGAGGAATCACCTCCCCGCGTCAAGTCGCACCGGAGTGGCGACAAGAAGAAGAAGATGAAGAAAATGGTCTACTACGAGACCGATTCTTCGTCGCCATCCACCTCCGGCTCCGACACTCCGTCCGTCACTTCTAAGCGCCATGAGCGCAAGAAGTTTAGTAAGATCCCCCCTACGGTATCCCCGCATTTCTAAATGCACTCCTTTACTTTCCGTCCCATTAAGCAAACCACCGGTTTTTGACGGTGAAGATTATTGTATGTGGAGTGATAAAATGAGGCATCATCTAACCTCACTCCACGCTAGCATTTGGGACATTGTTGAGTTTGGAGCGCAGGTACCATCTGTGGGGGATGAAGGATATGATTCGGATGAGGTCGCCCAAATCCGGCATTTTGACTCCCAAGCCACCACTATACTCCTCGCCTCTCTATGTCGAGAGGAGTATAATAAGGTGCAAGGGCTTAAGAGTGCCAAAGAGATTTGAGACGTACTAAAGACCATGCATGAAGGGATGAGGTGACCAAGATCACCAAGCGGGAGACGATTGAGGGGGAGCTCGGTCGATTCATCCTCAACCAAGGAGAGGAGCCACAAGCAATGTACAACCGACTCAAAACCTTGGTCAACCAAGTGCGCAACCTCGGGAGCACCAAATGGGATGACCATGAAATGGTCAAGGTTATTCTAAGATCACTTGTTTTTTGTAACCCTACACAAGTTCAATTAATTCGTGGTGATCCTAGATATAAGCTAATGTCTCACAAGGAGGTTATAAGAAAATTTGTGAGCTTTGAGTTGATGATCAAAGGCTCCAAACAAATCGTCGAGCAAGGCAACACCTCCACACCCGAGGTGCAACCCGTCGCATTCAAAGCGACAGAGGAAAAGAAAGAAGAGTCTACATCAAGTAGGCTCCCCATTGACGCCTCCAAGCTCGATAACGAGGAAATGTCGCTCATCATCAAGAGCTTCCGCCAAATCCTCAAGCAAAAGAGGGGAAGGATTACAAACCCCGCTCTAAGAAAGTGTGCTACAAATGTGGTAAGCCCGGTCATTTTATTGCTAAATGTCCATTATCTAGTGATAGTGACAGGGGCGACGACAATAAGGGAAAGAGGAAGGAAAAGAAAAGATACTACAAGAAGAAGGGCGGCGATGCCCATGTATGCCGGGAATGGGACTCCGATGAGAGCTCCACCGACTCCTCCACCGACGAGGACGCCGCCAACATCGCCGTTAACAAGGGCCTCCTCTTCCCCAACGTCGGCAACAAGTGCCTCATGGCAAAAGACGGCAAAAAGAAGAAGGTAAAATCTAGAGCCTCCACTAAATATACAACATCTATTGATGATGGTAGCTCTAGTGAAGATGAGGATGATTTGCTTAGTCTTTTTGCCAACCTTAACATGTAACAAAAGGAAAAACTAAATGAATTGATAGGTGCTATTCATGAGAAGGATGAACTCTTGGATAGCCAAGAAGAATTCCTCATTAAGAAAAATAAAAAAGCATGTTAAGGTAAAAATGCTTATGCTCAGGAAATAGAGAAATGTGAAAAATTGACTAGTGAGCTTAGCATTGTCATGATACTATCGCCAACCTTAGAATTGAAAATGCCAAATTAATTGCTAAGGTTGAGAAGACAAATGAATGTGATGATTCAATTGTCAATCTTAAAAATGATAATGCTAGTTTAATTGCTAAGATTGATAAATTGAATGAATCAATTTCTAGCCTTAAAATTGAAAATGCTAGTTTAATTTCAAAGGCTAAGGAATTGAATGTTTGCAATATTTCTATTTCCAATCTTAGAGATGAGAATGCCATGTTACATGCTAAGATTGATGAATTAAATGCTTGCAAACCCTCTACATCTAGTGTTGATCATGTTACTATTTGTAATAGATGTAGAGATGTTAATGTTGATGCTATCCGTGATCACCTAGCTTTAATTAAACAACAAAATGATCACATAGCTCAACTTATTGCTAAAATCAATGAGCATGAGGTAGAAAAATGAAAATTTTAAATTTGCTAGGAGCATGCTCTATAATGAGAGACGTCCTGGCATTAAGGATGGCATTGGCTTCCAACCGGGAGACAATGTCAAACTTAATACCCCCAAGAAATTGTCTAGTTTTGTTAAGGGTAATGTTCCCATGGCTCAGGATAACGAGGGTTATATTTTATATCCTACTGGTTATCCTGAGCACAAGATTAGGAGAATTCATGCTAAGAAGACTCATTCTGTTTCCCATCATGCTTTTATGTATAAGAATGAGGCTTCTAGCTCTAGGCATTCTACCCATGTTAAAATGCCTAAAAGAAATCTCCTGTTGCATCAAATAATCATAACATTTCATTTAAGACTTTTGATGCTGCTTATGTGCTTACTAACAAATCCGACAAAGTAGTTGCCAAATATGTTGGGGGCAAACACAAGGGCTCCAAGACTTGTGTTTGGGTACCCAAGGTGCTTGTTTCTAATGTGAAAGGACCCAAGACCGTTTGGGTACCTAAGAACAAGGCCTAAACTTGTTTTGTAGGTTTATGCATCTGGGGGCTCAAGTTGGATCATTGATAGCGGATGCACAAACCACATGACAGGGGAGAAAAGGATGTTCTCCTCCTACGAGGAAAACGAAGATTCCTAAAGAGCTATCACATTCGGGGATGGAAATCAAGGTTTGGTCAAAGGACTTGGTAAAATTGCTATATCTCCTGACCATTCCATTTCCAATGTTTTTCTTGTAGATTCTTTAGATTATAACTTGCTTTCAGTTTCTCAATTATGCAAAAAGGGTTACAACAGTCTTTTTACGGATATAGGTGTTACTGTCTTTAGAAGAAGTGATGATTCAGTAGCATTTAAGGGAGTATTAGAGGGTTAGCTATACTTAGTTGATTTTAATAGAGCTGAACTCGATACTTGCTTAATTGCTAAGACTAATATGGGTTGGCTCTGGCAGCGCCGACTAGCCCATGTTGGGATGAAAAATCTTCACAAGCTTCTAAAGGAAGAACACATTTTGGGACTAACAAATGTTCATTTTGAGAAAGACAGGGTCTGTAGAGCATGTCAAGCAGGGAAGCAAGTTGGAACCCACCATCCACACAAAAAAATCATGACGACAGACAGGCTATTGGAGTTACTCCACATGGATCTATTCGACCCGATAGCTTACATAAGCATCGGTGGGAGTAAGTACTGTCTTGTAATTGTGGATGATTATTTTCGCTTCACTTGGGTATTGTTTTTACAGGAAAAATCTCAAACCCAAGAAACCTTAATGGGATTCTTGAGATGGGCTCAAAATGAGTTCGGATTAAGAATCAAAAAGATAAGAAGCGACAATGGAACGGAGTTCAAGAACTCTCAAATTGAAGGCTTTCTTCAGGAGGAGGGCATCAAGCATGAGTTCTCTTCTCCCTACACACCTCAAAAAATGTTGTAGTGGAGAGGAAGAATAAAACTCTACTGGACATGGCGAGGACCATGCTTGCTGAGTACAAGACTCCGGACTGGTTTTGGGCTGAGGCGATTAACACCGCCTATTACTCCATCAACCGGCTCTACCTTCACTGAATCCTCAAGAAGACATCATATGAACTCCTCACCGGTAAAAAGCCCAATGTCTCATATTTTAGAGTCTTCGGTAGCAAATGCTTTATTCTTGTTAAAAGAGGTAGAAAATCTAAATTTGCTCCTAAGGCTGTAGAAGGCTTTTTACTTGGTTATGACTCAAACACAAGGGCATATATTGTCTTCAACAAATCCACTGGATCAGTTGAGGTTTATTGTGACATTGTGTTTGATAAGACTAATGGCTCTCAAGTAGAGCAAGTTGATCTTGATGAGCTAGATGATGAAGAGGCTCCGTGCGTCGCGCTAAGGAACATGTTCATTGGGGATGTGTGTCCTAAGGAATCCGAAGAGCCTCCACAAGCACAAGATCAACCATTATCTTCAAATCAAGCATCTCCACCAACTCAAGATGGAGATCAGGCTCAAGACAATGAAGAAGAAAATCAAGAAGATGAGCCATCTCAAGAGGAGGACAATGATCAAGGGGGAGATGACAATGATCAAGACAAGGAAGATGATCAAGAAGTACAGGGTCAAAGAACGCCTCACCCAAGAGTCCACCAAGCGATTCAAAGAGATCACCCCGTGAACTCCATCCTCGACGATATTCATAAGGGGGTAACCACTCGATCTCGAGTCGCTCATCTTTGTGAACATTACTCTTTTGTTTCCTCTATTCAGCCATACAGGGTAGAGGATGCACTAAGAGATTCGGATTGGGTGTTGGCAATGCAAGAGGAGCTCAACAACTTCACGAGGAATGAGGTATGGCATTTAGTTCCACGTCCTAACCAAAATGTTGTAGGAACCAAGTGGGTCTTCCGCAACAAGCAAGATGAGCATGGTGTGGTGACAAGGAACAAATCCCAACTTATGGCCAAGGGATATTCACAAGTCGAAGGTTTGGATTTTGGTGAAACCTATGCACCCGTAGCTAGGCTTGAGTCAATTCGCATATTACTTGCCTATGCTACTCACCATGGCTTTAAGCTTTATCAAATGGACGTGAAGAGTGCCTTCCTCAATGGACCAATCAAGGAAGAGGTCTATGTTGAGCAACCTCCCGGCATGAATCGCCAAAAACGGAGTCTTTAGAGCCCTTTTCAAACTCTCTCCCCCTTTGGAAAATAATATATGAGTGAAGGATTATACCAAAGTTGGAGAGTGATGCGGAGTGACAGCGAAGGAGAAATAATACGATGGAGTGGAGTGGAAGCCTTGTCTTCGCCGAAGACTCCATTTCCCTTTCAATCTATGACTTAGCATGAAATACACTTGAAAACCACATTAGTCATAGCAAATGAAAGAGAGATGATCAAAGGTATATAAATGAGCTATGTGTGCAAAGTATCAATCAAAATTCCTAGAATCAAGAATGTTTAGCTCATGCCTAAGTTTGGTAAAAGTTTTCTCATCTAGTGGTTTGGTAAAGATATCAGCTAACTGTTCTTTTGTGCTAACATAAGCAATCTCGATATCCCCCTTTGTTGGTGATCCCTCAGAAAGTGATACCGAATGGCTATGTGCTTAGTGCGGCTGTGCTCAACGGGATTATCCGCCATGCGGATTGCTCTCTCATTATCACATAGGAGAGGGACTTTGGTTAATTTGTAACCATAGTCCCTATGGGTTTGCCTCATCCAAAGCAATTGCGCGCAACAATGGCCTGCGGCAATGTACTCGGCTTCGGCGGTAGAAAGAGCTACTGAATTTTGTTTCTTTGAAGCCCAAGGCACCAGGGATCTTCCCAAGAACTGACAAGTCCCTGATGTGCTCTTTCTATCAATTTTACACCCTGCCCAATCTGCATCTGAATAACCTATTAAATCAAAAGTGGATCCCTTGGGGTACCAAAGACCAAACTTAGGTGTATTAACTAAATATCTCAAGATTCATTTCACGACCCTAAGGTGAACTTCCTTAGGATCGGCTTGGAATCTTGCACACATGCATACCGAAAGCATAATATACGGTCAAGATGCACATAAATAGAGTAAAGATCCTATCAGCGACCGGTATACCTTTTGATATACGGATTTACCTCCCGTGTCAAGGTCGAGATGCCCATTGGTTCCCATGGGTGTCTTGATGGGCTTGACATCCTTCATTCCAAACTTGGTAAGTATGTCTTGAGTGTACTTGGTTTGGCTGATGAAGGTGCCTTCTTGGAGTTGCTTTACTTGAAATCCTAGAAAATACTTCAACTCCCCCATCATAGACATCTCGAATTTTTGAATCATTATCCTACTAAACTCTTCACATGTAGATTTGTTAGTAGACCCAAATATGATATCATCAACATAAATTTGGCATACAAACAAATCATTTGCGATAGTTTTAGTAAAGAGTGTAGGATCGGCTTTGCCGACTTTGAAGCCATTAGCGATAAGAAAATCTATTAGGCATTCATACCATGCTCTTGGGGCTTGCTTGAGCCCATAAAGCGACTTAGAGAGTTTATACACATGGTTAGGATACTCACTATCTTCAAAGCCGGGTGGTTGCTCAACATAGACCTCCTCCTTGATTGGTCCATTGAGGAAGACACTCTTCACGTCCATTTGATAAAGCTTGAAGCCATGGTAAGTAGCATAGGCAAGTAATATACGAATTGACTTAAGCCTAGCTACGGGTGCATAGGTTTCACCAAAATCCAAACCTTCAACTTGTGAATATCCCTTAGCCACAAGTTGGGCTTTGTTCCTTGTCACCACACCATGCTCATCTTGCTTGTTGCGGAAGACCCACTTGGTTCCTACAACATTTTGGTTAGGACGTGGAACTAAATGCCATACCTCATTCCTTGTGAAGTTGTTGAGTTCCTCTTGCATTGCCAACACCCAATCCGAATCCCTTAATGCGTCTTCTACCCTGTATGGCTCAATAGAAGACACAAAAGAGTAATGTTCACAAAAATGAGCAACACGAGATCGAGTGGTTACCCCCTTATGAATATCGCCGAGGATGGTGTTCACGGGTTGATCTCGTTGTATTGCTTGGTGGACTCTTGGGTGTGGCGGTCTTGGACCCTGATCATCTTCCTTATCTTGATCATTATTGGCATCTCCCCCTTGATCATTGTCCTCCTCTTGAGTTGGCTCTTCTTGATCTTCATTTTCATCATCTTGAGCTTGATCCTCATTTTGAGTTGGTGGAGATGCTTGCGTGGAAGATGAAGGTTGATCTTGTGCATGTGGAGGCTCCTCAGATTCCTTAGGACACACATCCCCAATGGACATGTTCCTTAGCGCGACGTACGGGGCCTCTTCATCATCTAGCTCATCAAGATCAACTTGCTCCACTTGGGAGCCATTAGTCTCATCAAACACAATGTCATAAGAAACTTCAACTAGTCCAGTGGACTTGTTAAAGACTCTATATGCCCTTGTGTTTGAGTCATAACCAAGTAAAAAGCCTTCTATAGCCTTAGGAGCAAATTTAGGTTTTCTTCCTCTTTTAATAAGAATAAAACATTTGCTACCAAAGACTCTAAAATATGAAACATTGGGCTTTTTACTGGTTAGGAGTTCATATGATGTTTTCTTGAGGATTCGGTGAAGGTAGAGACAGTTGATGGCGTAGCAAGCGGTGTTGATTTCTTCCGCCCAAAACCGATCCGAAGTCTTGTACTCATCAAGCATGGTCCTCGCCATGTCAAGTAGAGTTCTATTCTTCCTCTCCACTACACCATTTTGTTGTGGCGTGTAAGGAGAAGAGAACTCATGCTTGATGCCCTCATCCTCAAGAAAGCCTTCTATTTGTGAGTTCTTGAACTCTGTCCCGTTGTCGCTCCTTATCTTTTTGATTCTCAATCCGAACTCATTTTGAGCCCGTCTCAAGAATCCCTTTAAAGTCTCTTGGGTTTGGGATTTATCCTGCAAAAAGAACACCCAAGTGAAGCGAGAATAATCATCCACAATAACTAGACAGTACTTACTCTCGCCGATGCTTATGTAAGCTATCGGTCCGAATAGGTCCATGTGGAGTAGCTCAAGCGGCCTGTCAGTCATCATGATGTTCTTGTGTGGATGATGAACACCAACTTGCTTCCCTGCTTGACATGCGCTACAAATCATGTCTTTCTCAAAATGAACATTTGTTAGTCCCAAAATGTTCTCTCCCTTTAGAAGCTTATGAAGATTCTTCATCCCAATGTGGGCTAGTCGGCGATGCCAGAGCCAACCCATATTAGTCTTAGCAATTAAATTAGCAATTAAACAAGTATCGAGTTCAGCTCTATTGAAATCAACTAAGTATAGCTGACCATCGAGTACTCCCTTAAATGCTATTGAATCATCACTTCTTCTAAAGACAGTAACACCTATATCCGTAAAAAGACAATTGTAGCCCATTTTGCATAATTGAGAAACTGAAAGCAAGTTGTAATCTAAGGAATCTACAAGAAAAACATTAGAAATAGAATGGTCAGGTGATATAGCAATTTTACCAAGTCCTTTGACCAAACCTTGATTTCCCTCCCCGAATGTGATAGCTCTTTGGGGATCATGGTTTTTCTCATAGGAGGAGAACATCCTTTTCTCCCCAGTCATGTGGTTTGTGCACCCGCTATCAATTATCCAACTTGAGCCTCCGGATGCATAAACCTACAAAATAAGTTTAGGCCTTGTTCTTAGGTACCCAAACGGTCTTGGGTCCTTTGACATTAGAAACAAGCACCTTGGCTACCTAAACACAAGTCTTTGAGCCCATGTGTTTGGCCCCAACATATTTGGCAACTACTTTGCCTGATTTGTTAGTTAAAACATATGAAGCATCAAAAGTCTTAAATGAAATGTTATGATCATTTGATGCAATAGGAGATTTCTTTTTAGGCATTTTAACATGGGTAGAATGCCTAGAGCTAGAAGACTCATTCTTATAAATAAAATCATGGTGAGAAACAGAATGAGTCTTCTTAGCATGAATTCTCCTAATCTTATCCTTAGGATAACCAGTAGGATATAAAATATAGCCCTCGTTATCCTGAGGCATGGGAGCCTTGCCCTTAACAAAATTAGACAATCTTTTAGGGACATTGAGCTTGACATTGTCTCCCTGTTGGAAGCCAATGCCATCCTTAATGCTAGGGCGTCTCCCACTATAAAGCATACTACGAGCAAATTTAAATTTTTCATTTTCTAATTCATGCTCGGCAATTTTTGCATCTAATTTTGCTATATGATCATTTTGTTGTTTAATCATAGCAATGTGATCATGGATAGCATCAACATTAACATCTCTACATGTAGTGCAAATAGAGACATGACTAACAGTAGATGTAGAGGGTTTACAAGCATTTAATTCATCAATCTTAGCATGTAAAATAGCATTCTTATCTCTAAGATTGGAAATAGAAATATTGCAAACATTTAAATCTTTAGCCTTAGCAATTAATTTTTCATTCTCAATTTTAAGGCTAGAGAGTGATGCATTCAACTTGTCAATCTTAGCAATTAATTTTGCATTCTCATTTCTAAGGTTGGAAATAGTATCATGGCAAGTGCTTAGCTCACTAGTTAATTTTTCACATTTTTCTACTTCCTGAGCATAAGCATTTTTAACCTTAACATGTTTTTTGTTTTCCTTAATAAGGAAGTCCTCTTGGCTATCGAAGAGTTCATCCTTCTCATGAATACCACCTATCAATTCATTTAATTTTTCCTTTTATTGCATGTTTAGGTTGGCAAAAAGGGCAAACAAATTATCTTCATCATCACTAGAGTTTTCCTCATCACTAGATGTTGCATATTTAGTGGAGGCTCTAGATTTTACCTTCTTTTTGCCGTCCTTTGCCATGAGGCATTTGTGGCCGACGTTGGGGAAGAGGAGGCCCTTGTTGACGGCGATGTTGGTGGCGTCCTCGTCGGAGGAGGAGTCGGTGGAGCTCTCATCGGAGTCCCATTCCCGACACACGTGGGCATCGCCGCCCTTCTTCTTGTAATATCTCTTCTTTTCCTTCCTCTTTCCCCTCTTGTCGTCGCCTCTGTCACTATCACTAGATAATGGACATTTTGCAATAAAATGACCGAGCTTACCACACTTGTAGCAAACCTTCTTGGAACGGGACTTGTAGTCTCTCCCCTTCCTTTGCTTGAGGATTTGGCGAAAGCTTTTGATGATTAAAGTCATCTCCTCATTGTCGAGCTTGGAGGCGTCGATGGGGAGCCTACTTGACATAGACTCTTCTTTCTTCTCCTCCATCGCTTTGAATGTGACGGGTTGCACCTCGGGTGTGGAGGTGGTGCCTCACTCGATGATTTGTTTGGAGCCTTTGATCATCAACTCAAAGCTCACAAACTTTCCTATAACCTCCTCGAGAGACATTAGCTTGTATCTAGGATCACCACGAATTAATTGTACTTGTGTAGGATTAAGAAAAACAAGTGATCTTAGAATAACCTTGACCATTTCATGGTCATCCCATTTTGTGCTCCCGAGGTTGCGCACTTGGTTTACCAAGGTGTTGAGCCGGTTGTACATGGCTTGTGATTCCTCCCCTTGGTTGGGCATGAACCGACCGAGCTCCCCCTCGATTGTTTCCCGCTTTGTGATCTTAGTCACCTCATCTCCTTCGTGCGCGGTCTTGAGCACGTCCCAAATCTCTTTGGCACTCTTCAACCCTTGCACCTTATTATACTCCTCTCGACTTAGAGAGGCGAGGAGTATAGTAGTGGCTTGGGAGTTGAAGTGTCGGATTTGGGCTACCTCGTTCGAGTCATAGCCTTCATCCCCCACGGATGGTTCCCGTGCTCCAAACTCAACAATGTCCCAAATGCTAGCGTGGAGTGAGGTTAGATGGTGCCTCATTTTATCACTCCACATACAATAATCTTCACCGTAAAAAACCGGTAGTTTGCCTAGTGGGACAGAAAGTAAAGGAGTGTGTTTGGAAATGCGAGGATAGCGTAAGGGGATCTTACTAAACTTCTTGCGCTCATGGCGCTTAGAGGTGACGGACGGCGTGTCGGAGCCGGAGGTGGAAGGCGATGAAGAATTGGTCTCGTAGTAGACCACTTTCTTCATTTTCTTTTTCTTGTCGCCACTCCAGTGCGACTTTGATGTGGGGAGGTTATTCCTCCCTCTTCTTGTTGTCGGACTCCCCCGATGGAGCTTTCCTGTGGCTTGTAGACGGCTTGATGGCGTGAGCTCCCGACATCACTTCGAGCGGTTAGGCTCTAATGAAGTACCGGGCTCTGATACCAATTGAAAGTCGCCTAGAGGGGGGTGAATAGGCAAATTTGAAATTTATAAACTTTAAGCACAACTACAAGTCGGGGTTAGCATTAGAAATAAAGTCGAGTCCGAAAGAGAGGGCGAAAACAAATCACAAGCAAATAAAGAGTGTGACACGGTGATTTGTTTTATTGAGGTTCGGTTCTTGCAAACCTATTCCCCGTTGAGGTGGTCACAAAGACTGGGTCTCTTTCAACCCTTTCCCTCTCTCAAACGGTCACTTAGACTGAGTGAGCTTTTCTCCTCAATCAATTGGGACACTTAGTCCCCACAAGGACCATCACAAAATTGGTGTCTCTTACTTTGATTACAAATGTCTTGGGAACAAGAAATGTGTTGGCACTGTCTATCGACAGCAAGGAGATCCAACACGAGAGAATGGAGATGGCAACAGGGCACTCGCGCGTGATGGCAAAAGCTCTGTTAATCTAGCCTCTCACGGGCACTGTGCGGGGGTATTTATAGGTATCCGAGTGCACGGCGCCTTGCGTTAAGGACGCATGTGCCCTCAGGTACCTAGTTTATCCCCAGAATATTCCCATAAAGCGGGGTTACAAGCTGTAATTACAAGTACGCCTTTACAAATTAGGCCCATAACACAAACGTGGCCACGCAGGGCCCGTTACAATGGGCCAGATCCCATGTGGGCCTCGGAGCTGGCCGAGGCCGCGCCGCGGGGAGGCGTCGCTGCAGGCCTTCGTCTGGTGCCGAATCGAGCGAAGAGTCTCCGTGTTGTCTTTGGTGCCGATGAAGCGAAGGGTGTCCCTGCCTGCTTTGTCTGTCAGGGCAGGGGCTAAGCGGTGGGGACTTCGGGCGAAGGGTGGCGTTTCTGCCTTCGCTCCAACATTTGCCCTCCGAGGGACCAGTTCGACAAAGTCACCTGGTGCCGAAGACGTCGCTAGATGGCGGAGACGCTGCCCTCGCTCGAAGTGGTTCCGCGGGGGTTTTTGATGTGACCGTTGATGGACATCGTACTGTTGGACTGCGGGTTTTCCGAAGCGTCGCTCCCTGTGGGATTGCGGGTTTCCCGAGGGGCCGCGCCCTGCCTATAAAAGGGGGCGGGGGACGGCGCTGTTTGCACTTTGCCTTCCGCGCTCCGTGAAAACCCTAGCCGCCCGCCGTCTTTCTGCTCCTCTTCTTCTGCTGCTCCCTTTGCTCGTCGGAGTTCTGGCTCGAGTGAAGCAGACCGCCCGCCGCCGCCGACGGTACGTAGCAATGCCATCCTCTTCTTCTTCCGCCGACGCCACGCCGCCGGCCGCCGCCTCGTCTGAGGAGACGTTGAGTAGCGTGATGGTGGAGGAGCTGCGCGCCGGTGACTCTGTTGATTTTGGTGTGTCACGGATGACGTCGGCCCGCGTTGAAGATATGCAGCGTTTGGGCTACTTTGGCGGCGGAGTCGCTCGTGCTCCAGGGACGGAGGAAGTCCCCGAGCCGGAGGGTGAGTTGGTTGTTTTCGAGGCGTTCTTCGTCGCCGGTCTCCGCTTGCCTGCGCACCGGTTTGTTGGCGAAGTCCTGCGTAGATTCAACGTTCAAATACATCAGCTGACACCGAACGCCGTGGTGGCGCTGGCGAAGTATGTCTGGGCGACGACTTCGTACGGCGGGTAGCCGTCGGTTGAAGTTTTTGCGAAGAATTATTGCTTGCATTGGCAGAAGAGGATGGTTGAGGACGGAGTTGCCCAGTTCGGGTCGTGCTTATTCACGCCGAAGACCGGCAAGACCACAATGCCAGTAGTGGAGTTGGTTCCGTGCGCCCGCAACAAGTGGGGCAATTGGAATGAATTTTGGTTTTACGTTGCTGAGGCTACTGTCGAAGGCCATGAAGGACTTCCCGTGTCTGAGATGTGCTCTCACTATTACTCTGCGTATCCGTCTTTTGAAGTGGCAGAAGAGGATGCAGACGAAGGGGCCCTTCGGTGCGCCGCCGGCCAGAGCAGTGGTCGTGATTTAGTTGAAGAGTTTGTGGCGTACGGGGTCTGGCCCTTGGCGCACGGCTGGGCGCTGGGCGAAGTGTGCCCTCGCCAGATGCCTTTTCACGGAGGAAGGGTGGTGCGAAGTCCTGCTTTTGCACTGAATTTGCGAAACCGTGACCCGGCCGCCTTTGTGCGTGATGCGGAGGACTTGGCGGTGCGGCTCGTGGGGCGGTACGTGGCGAGGACGGAAGGCCAGCGCAGCTTTGATATTCGCGGGTCAAATGAACGTTTGAACAGGGTCTTCGAATTAAATCAATTGCCGTACGACGGCTACCCTGGTCAAGACGAAGCGGACCGCCGTGGGAAGAAGCCGGCGGTGGAGACTGGAGGCGACCCTGCGCTGACGGCCGCCCCCACCTCAAAAAAGAGAAAATTAGGTACTGCGATGGGAGGAATCGGGGTGTCTGATAGTTTTGCTAGAGAGTTAATGAGGACGTGTGCGGCCCCGGGGGAGAGGATGTCTTCGACCGAGCTCCAGGAGTCTTCGGCTCGGATGCTGAGGGTTACCGGGGGCTGCTGGCCTAGAAATGTTCCTGTCCCCTGCGCGGCTGAGGAAGACTGTTTTACATCTCGTATGGCTTGTCAGTGGAGAGTTTTTCCTTACGGGCGAAATATCGGTGCTGTTGTGTGGGCAGTGATGGACAAGGATCGCCAAGGGGCGGCGCAAAAACGCCAGGCGACCGTCAGGATTCACGAGGCCCGGCCGAAAAGGCAGCGGGGAACGGCGAAGGCTGCGGCCTCCAGCGGAGGCAAGCCGCCGCTAGCGGCGAAGGCGGGCGCCTCTGCACCCAGCAAGGCGCCGGAGACAACGGCGGGCGCCGGAGTCTCCAAGCTGACGAAGGTGGTGCCGCCGGCCAGCGGAGTGGCGGAGGCTTCGAAGGCGGCCCGAACGTTGCCGCCGTCGGGCAAATGCATTGCCGACTTTGGCACCGACATTAGTGTGGACGATTATCTTGGGGGTAAGTCACCCGGCCGCCCTTTTTTTTTTTGATCGTCGATGCGTTGCAGGGTCGGACGAGGGCCGGCTTGCTATAGCTGTGCCTGCCGGGGCAATCGCGACGGCTGCGCTGTCGTCGAAGGCGAGGGGCGGGACCCTTGGCGCCGGAGGCGAGGTGTCGGCCCTCGCGTTGGTCAGGGACGAGGCTGGCGCGGCGACCCGCCGGCTGAAAGGAGTGACGGAGGCGCTGAGTCAGGCGACGGAGGCACTGAGTCAGGTCCGCCGAGCTTTTTTTTTTACGGCCATGGCCTTACGTGTGCTCTGCAGGTGGCTGACTTCACCAGCCGTACTGCGTCGGGGGCACTTACGGCAGCCTTATCTGCCGAAGTCGAGAGACTTCGGACGCAACATGCTGACGCTGTCCGTGAGAAGTCAGCCTCCGACAGCAAATGTCGTAAACTGGCAGACAAGGTGGCCGCCCTGGAGGAGGAGAAGGCTGACCTCCGGCGCCAGCTGGCGGGGGAGAGGAGGGAGGCCAACGAGGCCATCGCCAAGGAGCAGGCCGCGCAGGCGGAGGCTAGGCTGGCGCGGGCGGAAGCCAATCTTGCCAAGGATCTCGCCGAAGACCTGCGGGGGCGGCTCACCGCTCTGGAGAGCCGCGCGAAGGGGGCCGAAGCCGCGGTGCGAACGGAGGCCGAACGGACGCGCACACAGCTTATGGCCACATATCGCGAGCTGGGTGCGCGGACCGGTGACTTCGTGGTGCCGGAGCGAGAGGCCGGGCTTCGCTGTTTGGAATGGGTGCAAGAGGAGCTGCAGGAGCTCCCCACCGTCCTGGGGGGATTAATGTCGTTCGCCTCCCTGGTCACCTGCGAGGGGGCGATGAACGCACTCTCTCGCGAAGGGTGCCGGCACTATGAGGCCTTCGACCAGGCAGATGAAGATTTTGGGCGAGACATATATAAGGTCGAAGACCCCGTGGTGAAGGAGTCCGCCGGCGCCCTCTATGATCGGATGTGGGGTCTGTATGGTGGTGATGTGGTCAGGGAGCGGGCCGAGGCTGCGAGGGCTCAGGTAACATTGTCGTTTGTTCGGCGTTTGCTGGGTGTGGTCTGTGCGTGTGTTTGCTGACTTTTTGTATGTTTTGTTTTAGGCGGAGCGAGGCGAGCGGGTGGACGACTTCGGAGCACTGAACGACGCCCTGCCTGACCCGAAGCCGACCCCGGAGACCACGGAAGACGCACCAGGCGCCCCCACATCTGCTGCGACAGTTGAAGACCTGCCCCTGAAGGTGGCCGAAGGCGCTCCCGATGCCCTCGCAGCAGCTGCGCCGACCGTCGAAGATCCGGCGGCGGAGGCGGTGGAAACAATGGCGGAAGTGGCAGCGGAGCCAACGGCGGAGGCCCCCGCAGCGTCAGGGCCCTCGCAGGTGGCGTAGTGGTTGTTTAGGGTTGGGGAATTTTGGATGTTGTACTGAATTTTGGTTGCTGCGCAGGTTCAAGATTTTGGGCCTGCGCACGCAACCGCTGCTACTGAGTTTTTGGCGGCTTCGACCGCGGAAGGTGGTAATGAATATAGTGGGTCTGCATCTGAGTTTTTTGATTTTGCCGACTCTGGGAGCTCGGTTGAGTGGACTGAGGAGTCGTCGGAGGAGAATTTGGATTATTTTGCGGCCATGGACGTGGCTGCGGCGGAGGCTTCGCCACACGCCGCGGACGCGTCGGACGTGCCAGGCCCTAGCACCGGGCGCCGTCGACGAAGGGCGGTTGCAAAACATAGGGTTAGCGCTGAGGAGCGGGCTCTACTTCGTGTGAGTGGGGCTGGTCGGCAGGAACTGTTGTCCCTGCCGACCGCCGAGGGTGTAGGTGAAGGGGAACTGCGAAGGCTTTTTGCGGGTGAGGAGCTCAGGATAATGTTATTTAATTATAGGGAGATGGGAATTATTCCTAAGGTTGAGCCGATGTAGAGTGTGGTGCCCTCGCTTGTGTACGTCGAGGCTTGTATGGTGGAATTGTGTGCCCTCGCGTGCATGTGTGTGTGCGAAGGCGTTTTGTACTTACTGATTTGTTTTGCTGCGCTGTGTTGGCTTGATTATAGTTGGTCTTGGTGTGGATGGTTTGATGTTGTCGTTTCGGCCGTTGTTGTGCTAGTCCAGGTGTACCCTTAGGTGTCTTCTGCACAGATAGTCTTCGGTTTTTTCGCACTTGTTGTGCTGATCCGGCTGCACTTTTAAGCGACTTTTGCGCGGATAGACTTCGCGATAGACTTAGATTTTTTTTCGCACTTGTTGTGCTAATCCGGCTGCACCCTTAGGCGACTTTTGCGCGGATAGTCTTCGCGATAGACTTAGATTTTTTTTTCGCACTTGTTGTGCTAATCCGGCTGCACCCTTAGGCGACTTTTGCGCGGATAGTCTTCGCGATAGACTTAGATTTTTTTTCGCACTTGTTGTGCTAATCCGGCTGCACCCTTAGGCGACTTTTGCGCGGATAGTCTTCGCGATAGACTTAGATTTTTTTTCGCACTTGTTGTGCTAATCCGGCTGCACCCTTAGGCGACTTTTGCGCGGATAGTCTTCGCGATAGACTTAGATTTTTTTTTTCGCACTTGTTGTGCTAATCTGGCTGCACCCTTAGGCGACTTTTGCGCGGATAGTCTTCGCGATAGACTTAGATTTTTTTTCGCACTTGTTGTGCTAATCCGGCTGCACCCTTAGGCGACTTTTGCGCGGATTTGTCGCACGCGAGGGTAGCTAGCGCTTAGCCTCGCGGTGACCTCGTGGTGGTCGAATGTCGAAGACCGTCATCGCGGTCTTTTTCGACGCATGTCTTTTTGCGGGGGATTTTTTACGCATATATTACATGGCTCCGCCTCGTTAAAAACCTCACCCCCCCGGGAGGAAAAGAGTGCGGGCCGGTGCAAGATTGTTTTTGCGAATTACAAGGGCGAAGACGGCCCTGAGGAATCAAACAAAAAATTTGCGGAGGTTGTCAATGTTCCAGGAGTGCTCCAGGTCCTCGCCGGTTGGCGTTGTGAGCCTGTAAGCGCTGGGGGAAGCTTTTGTCTTGACGATGAAAGGGCCCTCCCACCTGGGCTCCAGCTTGCCCTTGGACTCCGTTCGAGCTGTCCGAATGAGTACGAGGTCCCCCTCGCTGAACTCCCTCGGGGTGACTGAATGGTCGCGCCATGCTTTGGTCTGGGCTTGATACTTGTTCAGGGCCTGTAGGGCGAAGACACGGTCTCCGTCGATGAGATCCTTTGAAGTTGGCTCGTCCACATCTGGGACGGCCGACGGGACTGTTCGCGGGGACCCGTGCTTTATTTCTTGCGGGGTCATGGCCTCCGATCCGTATAAAAGACGGAAGGGAGTGAATCCGGTCGCCCTGCACTCAGTCGTGTTTAGTGCCCAGACCGCCTCAGGTAAAAAATCGCTCCATCTGCCCTTTTTTTCATCGAGGAGCATTTTTTTGATAGCTGTGAAGATTTTTCCGTTGGCGCGCTCCACGACCCCGTTGGACTGCGGATGATAGACTGAGGCGAAGGCAAGCTTGGTGCCAATGGAGAAACAAAAATCCTTGAAGCCTTGGTTATCAAACTGCTTGCCGTTGTCGACTGTTAATTCGGACGGTACTCCGAAGCGGCAAACGATGTTCTGCCAGAAGAATTTTTGGGCAGTCTTTGATGTTATTGTGGAGACAGCCCGTGCCTCGATCCATTTGGTGAAGTACTCGACCGCGACGAAGGCGAACTTAAGGTTCCCCTGAGCGGTGGGCAAGGGTCCAACAATGTCGAGGCCCCAGCGCTGGAGAGGCCATGTGTGGGCGATCAGTTTTGTATACTGCGAAGGGCCGCCTGACCGAGGAGAGAACTTCTGGCAGGCTTCGCAGGACCGAGTGACCTGATTCGCAGCGCAAATCATTGCGGGCCAGTAAAAACCCTGGCGGATCACCTTAGCAGCTAGGGCCCTCGGCCCCGCGTGCGAGCCGCACGTGCCACTGTGGACTTCACGTAGAATCTGCATGCCTTCGGCCTCGGTGACGCACTTAAGCATTGGTTGACTGACCCCTTTTTTGTAGAGTTGGCCTTCAATCAGAGCGAAGTCTCGGCTTCGATGTCTGAGGCGCTTGGCCTCACTGATGTCGGCTGGGTGATAATACCCCTGCAGGAACAGGGTTATGGGTGCGCGCCAGTCTTCGGTCATGATGAGGTTGACTGTACGGTGGCCCTCGCTGTCATTGGTTATTTGGAGCCCTTCGGGGCTCCGGACTGCTGGTGTGCCGATGACGTGGAAGAACACGTCGGAGGGCAGAGTTTCGCCCCTGGCCGCGGCCTTGGCCAATGCGTCGGCCTCCTCGTTCTTGGCCCGGTCCACATGCTGCACGGTGAACCCCTTGAACTGCCTCTCGAGACTTCGGATGGCCGCGAGGTACTGCATGAGTGCGGGGTCCTTGGCTGCATAGTCTTTTTCGACCTGGCCGGCAACTACCTTGGAGTCTGTTTTGATGATGCAAGTGGTGACTCCGAGGGCCCTTAGCTTGCGGAGGCCGAGGATGACTGCTTCGTACTCTGCTATATTATTTGTGCATCTGTCGGAGTCCAGATTGAAGCTGAGTCGTGCTGCATATCTGTGCTTGACTCCGACTGGTGAGGTTATGATTGCAGCGACGCCTGCCCCCGCATGGCACCATGCACCGTCGCAATGGATCGTCCAGACCTTCTCTGTGGTCGGGTCCGGCTGTGCTACTGGCCCGGTCCAGTCGACGACGAAGTCTGCCAGGACTTGCGATTTGATGGCTGTCCTGGGCTCGAAGCTGATGTGGTAGCCGGAGAGTTCGGCTGCCCACTTGGCGATCCTCACCGATGCCTCCGGGTTTCTAAACAGTTCGCCGAGCCCCCTGTCTGAGGTGACGCGGACCTTGAATGCTTCAAAATAATGGCGCAGCTTGCGCGAGGACATAACGACTGCGTAGGCGATCTTCTCCAGCTCTGTCATGTTGCATTTGGACGGTGTCAGGACCTCGGAGACGTAATAAACAGGGCACTGTCTGACGGCGCCTTGGACTGTCTGCTCCTGCACTAATGCCGCGCTGACCGCGTGCGGCGAAGCCGCGACATAGAGCAATAAGGGGAGCGAGGAGTCGGGGCTCGTGAGGGTGGCCAGCTCCGTTAAGTACTGTTTTAATGAGGCGAAGGCCGCTGCTTGCTCCGGCCCCCAGGCGAAGTCTTTTGTGCCGCGGAGAGTTTTGAGGAAAGGAAGACTTCGCTCGGCCGACTTGGAGATGAATCTGTTGAGAGCGGCCAATCTGCCTGTCAGACGCTGGACGTCCCTGGTGGACTGCGGAGGCGACATGTCGATGATAGCCTGGATCTTGGTTGGGTTGGCCTCGATGCCGCGGTGTGACACCAGGTAGCCCAATATCTTGCCCTGGCGAACACCGAAAACGCACTTTTCCGGGTTTAGGCGGAGTCGTGCATCTCGCATGTTTGCGAATGTCTCGGCCAGGTCGGCGAGATGGTCCTCCTTATTTTTGCTGGCGACGACGATGTCGTCCACATATGTAAATATATTTCTGCCGACCTGCCCTTCGAGTACTGTTTTGGTGAGTCTGGAGAAGGTGGACCCGACATTCTTGAGACCCTCCGGCATTCTGACGAAGCAGTAAGTGCCGAAGGGTGTTATAAAGCTGGTGCTGGCCTTGTCTTCCTCCTTCATGTATATCTGGTGATAGCCGGAGAAGCAGTCGAGGAGAGACATGACCTCGCATCCGGCCGCGCTATCGACTATTTTGTCGATCCGTGGCAACGGGAAATTGTCTTTTGGGCAGGCCTTATTGAGACTGGTGAAGTCTATGCACATCCGCCATTTCCCGCTTTTTTTCTGCACCATTACAACATTGGAGAGCCATGTGGGGTAAGCCACTGGCTCAATGAATTTAGCCTCTAGGAGGCGGTGCACCTCCGCCTTGGCGGCCTCTGTCTTTTCGTCGGACATTTTGCGGAGCCTTTGCTTTCTTGGTCGCACCGAGGGGTCAATTCCCAAACTGTGCTCGATTATAGATCGGCTGACTCCGACCAGGTCGAGGGCGGACCAGGCGAAGACATCTTTATTCTTGGCCAGGCAGCAGAGGAGCTTCTCTTCTTCATGCGAAGTAAGGTCTTCGCTGATAGTGACTGTCTGCTTGGGCGTGGCCTGATCGAGGGGGACAGTCCTGGTCCCATCCTGACTCTGCAACTGAGCCTTGTCGTGCTGCTTGTCAGTTGGGCTGGCGGGCGCAGGGACCTCGCACTGTGTCGTGAGACAGTGCACGTTCCTCTGGCCCGGCACGAAGTCTCGCTCTATGTTGCGCGCTGTCTGCTGGTTACCGAAGACTGTAATTACGCCTAGCGGGCCTGGTATCTTCATGCACAAATACAGTCCGTGGATGGCAGCTTCAAACTTATTGATGGAGCCCCGGCCCATGATGGCGTTGTATGGATATACCATATCCACAATGTCAAAAGTCACCTGCTCACTTCGGGCATTGGGTGCTACACCGAAGGAGAGGGGCAGTTCTATTTTGCCGACGGGGAAGGTGCCCTTGCCGCCGAAGCCATACAACGGGTTGTCCGAAGGCTTAAGCAGGCTGTGGCTGATGCCCATGCGATCGAAGGCGTGGAGGAAGATGATGTCTGCCTGGCTGCCGTTGTCAACGAGGACCTTGTGTAGGTCCCAGCCTGCCACGCTGCAATTGATAACCATGGCATCGCAGTGGGGGGCGCTGCGCAAGTCGACGTCCCGTGCGTCGAAGGTGAGCGGTATGTGGGACCACTTTGTCTGTACAACTGGGCCCGTGACGGCGACATGGTTTATGCTGCGGTAGTGGTCCCGCTTCTGCCGCTTGGTGTCGAAGTCGGTGCTGGACCCCCCAGTTATCATATGAATGACTCCGCGATAAGGTTGATCGGCGAAGTCCTCCTGCTTTGGGGCGTGGGGGATGTTTTGTTGTTGCTGGTGTGGTGGTGGAGGCGGAGGATGTACGATTTGTACTTCCTGATGATGTTGGTAAGCGTGGTGCGGTGGGTGCGGGGCGGGAGCGTGGATATATGGTGGAGGGGGTGGCTGGTAGTTATGCGCGACAATTCTGGGGTTGTCGGCTGGCTGCGCCCTCGCCATTCTGTCTCTGGTGGCCTTCACTTCGGGGCAGTCTTTGGTTGGGTGGGCGCAGTCTTCGCCATGGAAAAGGCAGTAAAATCGGCGCGGTGGAAGGGGTGGCTGCGCACGCCCTCGGCCCCTGCCGCGAGTTCCACTTCCGCGGCCCTGGGGGGGATGTTCCTGGCGGCGAAGGGGGTCAGCGGCCGGCTGCTGGTTGGCAATGTTGTGCACTTGCGGCTGACCGCGGCCATCTCGACCGGAGTCTGGTTGCAGGGTTCTTGTCCACGTGCGGCTGGACTGTGGAGCGTCTTTTGGCTTCCGCTAGGACTCAATCTTGCGCTGGTGGAGCTCCTCGGATCTGGCATACTTTTCAAACAGCTGGTATAGCTCTTGGAGGTTCTTCGGCGGATCTCTGATACAGTGGCTGTAAAGGACGCCAGCGCGAAGACCACTGATAGCATAGTGGATGGCAATCTGGTCATCGACTGAGGGTAGCTGTGACTTGAGTGTCAGGAATTTGCGGTAATATTCCCTCAGGGTCTCCCTCTCTAGCTGCTTGCAGAGCGAGAGCTCGGCCAGGGCGTCGGTGTCCGGGCGGTACCCTTGGAAGTTGAGGAGGAACTTGTCCCGGAGACTTCTCCAGGAATCGATGGACAGCGGAGGCAACCTGGTGAACCAGGTGAGTGCGGGGCCCTCGAGGGCGATGATGAAGGACTTCGCCATTGTGGCGTCGTCCCCCCCGGACGATGCGACGGCGACCTGGTAACTCATTATGTATTGAGCCGGGTCGGTGCTGCCGTTGTACTTGGGGTAGGTCCCAGCCCGGAAGTTAGCTGGCCACGGCGTTACTTGCAGGTGAGGCGCCAGGGGACTTCGCTCATCGAGATAATTGACCCCTTGGAATGGCGCGGCGTGCGGGAAAGTGAAGTCGCGCTGGGGTAAACGCGGGTCCTCCGGTTGCGCGCGGTGTTGCAGGGGTGGCTCATGCTGTGGGCCGGGGTGGCCTTCGCGCGTGTCTTCGTTTTGTGCGCGCTGCTGGAGGGATGACTCGTGCTGCGGGCCGAGGTGGCCTTCGCGCTGCATCAGCGCGATCTCCCGCTCGAGTTCCTGGGCCTTGTGCTCTTCGTCGCGTATCATCTGCCGCACTTTGGCGAGTGCGGACACACGCTGGCGCTTGGCCTCCAGTATCTCCTTCTGCCTCTGGAGGTTGCGGTTCTTGAGGCGCAGAGCGCGCAGCTGTAGCTGTTCTTCTGCTGAGATGCCGAGGACCTCACCGTCCTCGGCGAGGTCCGCGCCCTCCGGTGGTGCGAAGCCTGAGGGAAGTGCGAAGCCTGAGGGAGGTGCGAAGCCTGAGGGTTGTCCCTCAGGGTCGCAGGTGCGGAGGGTGTCGTCTTCAGTGGCCTCTTGGTGGGTGGATTGGGTGAGGGCGAGGGCCTTGCCCTTTCTTGCTGCGAGCAGTGCTGCCTTCGCAGCCTCGTTAGCCTTCGGGTTAGCTCTCTTGGGTGCCATCGCGGGTGGTTGTCTCGTAGCACGAACGGTGGGCGCCAAATGTTGGCACTGTCTCTCGACAGCAAGGAGATCCAACACGAGAGAATGGAGATGGCAACAGGGCACTCGCGCGTGATGGCAAAAGCTCTGTTAATCTAGCCTCTCACGGGCACTGTGCGGGGGTATTTATAGGTATCCGAGTGCACGGCGCCTTGCGTTAAGGACGCATGTGCCCTCAGGTACCTAGTTTATCCCCAGAATATTCCCATAAAGCGGGGTTACAAGCTGTAATTACAAGTACGCCTTTACAAATTAGGCCCGTAACACAAACGCGGCCACGCAGGGCCCGTTACAATGGGCCAGATCCCATGTGGGCCTCGGAGCTGGCCGAGGCCGCGCCGCGGGGAGGCGTCGCCGCAGGCCTTCGTCTGGTGCCGAATCGAGCGAAGGGTCTCCGTGTTGTCTCTGGTGCCGATGAAGCGAAGGGTGTCCCTGCCTGCTTTGTCTGTCAGGGCAGGGGCTAAGCGGTGGGGACTTCGGGCGAAGGGTGGCGTTTCTGCCTTCGCTCCAACAAAATGGAAAGAAGAAAATTGATCCAAGCGCAAGAGCTCAAAGAACACGGGCAAAACTCTCTCTTCTAGTCACTAATTGCTTTGAGTGGAATTGGGACTTGGAGAGGCTTTGATTCAATCTAATTGTGTCTTGTATTGAATGCACTAGCTCTTGTATTGAATGTGTTGGCTAAAAAACTTGGATGCCTTGAAGTGTGGTGGTTGGGGAAGGCTGCTGTCGATGGGCGCACCGGACAGTCCGGTGCGCCACCGGACACTGTCCGGTGCGCCAGCCACGTCACCCAACCGTTAGGGTTCGACCGTTGGAGCTCTGACATGTGAGGCCACCGGACAGTCCGGTGGTGCACCGGACAGTCCCTGTTCACTGTCCGGTGCGTCTTCTGGCTCTGCTCTGACTCTGTGCGCGCAGTCCGCGCATTGTAGCGTTGTCAGCCGACCATTGAACTCGACCGTTGCGCTGGCGACCATTGCTCCGCTTGGCACACCGGACAGTCCGGTAAATTATAGCGGAGTGGCTCCCAAAAAACCTGAAGCTGAGCAGTTCGAGTGGATTCACCCTGGTGCACCGGACACTGTCTGGTGGCACACCGGACAGTCCGGTGCGCCAGACCAGGGCAGCCTTCGGTTGTCTTTTGCTCCTTTCTTTTAAACCCTTTCTTGGACTTTATATTGGTTTGTATTGAACCTTTGGCACCTGTAGAACTTATAATCTAGAGCAAACTAGTTAGTCCAATTATTTGTGTTGGGCAATTCAACCACTAAAATCATTTAGGAAAAGGTTTGACCCTATTTCTCTTTCACATGTCATCCGCTTCATTTGCCTTGATTTGTTTTTCACCCTCTCTATCGGACTTCGATTTTATTCTAACGCTAACCCCGGCTTGTAGTTGTGCTTAATTTCTATAAATTTCAGTTTCCGCCTATCCACCCCCCTCTAGGCGACTTTCAGTTTTCCTACGAGGCTGTGAAAAAACTCTTTATGTGAGGAAAAAATATTTCATGAGTAAGCATGCCATGTCAGCTAAATCGAGTGGATAATGTGAATTGTGAACTTTGAGTCTGTGAACTTGTGATCTTTATGAACTTGTTATACTGTGAACTTGTTACATTGTGAACTTGTGATCTTTGTAAACTTTTTATATTATAAATTTATGATGCTTGAGAACTTGTTATATTGTGAACTTGTTATATAATGAATTGTGAACTTGTGGTCTTTGTGATCTTTTATCAACTTTGTTGTATTGTAAAGTTTCATATGTTTATCGATCGTATTTTAGATTTCGACCGTTACCGGTGTATTTTCCGCACCGAACTTTCATTTCCGATGTTTCCGAAATACCGATATCATTTTCGTTTCTGGAGTTACCGTTTTCGATTTTGTTTCCGATAAAAAAATATGAAAACAGTAATGATTTTAGTGTTTACCGACCATTTTCGACCGTTTTCATCCCTGATAAGGACTAGCGTCCCACAAATATACGTGACACGAAAGTTCCCCAATCGCCTACGTACGTGCGCGCGGTAGCTGGTGGCGTGGCGGGCGTATCCTGCTGGTGCGCGAGAACATAGGGTAGTGGCATGCAAATTTTAAAAAAAACCAAGTACATGCATGTGGGCTAGTTACATGCATTAAAAGTTGGTCTAATTTAGTTTTAATTTTTTATTTTGGGAAAACTACTGGAGTAAATATTTTATTCCACTCCAAATCAGTTTTAATATCCCCCATAATCAGTTTTTGGAAAAATTTTGCATATTTTTTTTGGTGTGAAAGAAGATGCATGCATGCAACAGGGAAGAAGAGTGGTGTGATAAAGGTGATAGTTTGTTGCCTACAGCACGTGGAATCCTGCTTGGTCTCGCCGGTGCCGCTCACAACCCAGCGGGCGTCCAGAAATTCTGGCCTCACATGGCTGGACACGTGGGCGAATTGGAGAAGAATAGCTCACGTTAAAATATGAGGGAGATGAGGAGACGGATGAGGGACATGAATTTTTGTGGGAAAAGATTAGGGAGCTGTTGGAGTGAGGAAAGTTTGCAAACAGAGTTAACTTGTCCTTTTGGTTCGGGGTTAATCACGAGTGATTGTTAACGGGTAGCAGTCTAGGGTGATCAGTGAACTAACCAAAGTGTGAGATTATGATTGTGCAACCATATCGGCCGGCTTGTGGTGTGAAGGTTTAGAGCACAGAGACGGTGGTTGACGACTAAGGTGAAGGTCATGCAGGCTCATGCTGATGGACTAGGAGTGGTGAAGGGCGAGTGCTGAGTCTTGACTAACGGACCGGAGCAGCCAGGTGGCCAGCAATGGTGGCTGACACCTGAGACACGCACTCGCGCGAGGACGTGGTGGAGTGGACCGTGTTGACGACATGGTTAAGGAGTGGCGGGACACACGTCTGGTCATGGAGGACGCGCATGTGGTGCGAGACTCACGATGGGTTTGGTGGTTTGGGCATCAAAACCATCCAGCACTATGGATGGCGGGTTTTGTTGAGTTTGGATCTCAAAACTCGACGGCGGCGGTTCTGGAGGGAACCAGTGATGACACGTGATATCATAACAAAGAGGGCATCATAGCGAAGGATCATATTTCAACTATCTGGTTGGTCTAGCCGACACACGCATTTATAAGGAAGTAGCCACAACTAAACTTACATCAAGCAAAACCTAAGCTCTTTGGTGGCTGTTGGTTGTTTAAATAGAGGTATAGAAAGAAGGAACTCTGGTGGAGTCACAAAGTTCTCTCGGTAGTTTCTGGATGCCTCAGTTGGGATCTCTCATTGATTCTTGATCCACCAGAAAGTAGACAAAGGGAGCTTTCTAACAAGTACTTATTTGCATTAAATGGCCTTAGGTATTATGAGATATGCACCATTAAAACTTGTACTTGTTGCTGTTACGAAATCCCCTCGGGCTGTGGAGTCATGAAGTTCTCAGCTGTTCTAGGACGTCTCAGCTGTGTTCTCTCATTGATTCTTTGTCCACTAGAAAGTAGATGAAGAGACCTTCCAACAAGTGCTTATTTGCATTAAACAACCTCAGGAGCTGAAAGATATGTCCTCTTAAACTGACACTTGTTGTAGTTATGAAATCTTCTCGGGTGCAACAGCTTTTCTTGCCTTGCTTCCTTCTCCACTCCAAGATGGTTCATGTTCCAAACGCCTTAGCATAATAAAGTAATCGCATGTAACATCCCAAAAATCTCAACCCAAGGTTTGGAACCATAATCTCCTAAACCCCCCCCTTTATTTTATTTTCTCCCTAAACTCCACCCTTAGGTCATCTCATCATGTGCATACACTTGAAATGTTAGGAGCACCTCACATAGACTATTTTCAACACACAAGATTATTTAGCAAATTGTTGATTCAAAAGAAAAGGAAATAAAAAGAAACAAAAATAGAAAATGGAAAAAGGAAATAGAAAACAGAAAAAGAAAAAAAAGAAAAACTCTTCCCCCCTCGGCTGGGCTGATTTTGGCCCAAACCGCGCCGCGCCCGCTCTTCCCCCCCTCTCCTCCCACGGCCCAAGCGGCCCAGTTGCGCGCTCCCGCGCCGCACCTGACAAACCGGCCCCACCGGTCAGCGGCTCCACCTCTCTCCCTCTCGCGCCGCTCTCCCACTGGCAGCCCGGGCCCGCCTGTCAGGACCATCGTCCCGCCCATGCCATCACCGACGCGTTTGCCGTCGACCGCCTCACGCCCCGTCGCTTCGCCATTAACGCTCGCACCGACCTCAGCGACCACCCCGCCACTGTACCCGAGCCGTCCCCTCACCCCTCGCCTGCCCGAGCCGTCTCGTCGCCGTTTGCTCCATCCCCACCATCATGGCAAGCTCATCGGCGCTCGTCGTCCCCTCCCTTCCTTCCCCCTCCTAGGCGCCTATAAAAGGGACCGCCCGAGCTCTGTTTCCTCCACACCAGCCCCGACCATCTCCTCCACTCCTCCCCGAGCCCAATCGAGCTAGCGTCGCCGCGTTCCCCATTTCACTCCGGTGAGCTTTGTTCTCCACTCTCTAGTAGCCTTCGATCGAATTAACTTGGTGCTTGAACTCCGCCACTCACTCACGATCGCAACACACCCATCCCCGCCTCCTATTGTGCTCGGCTGCCTCGCCGGCGACCTCACTACCGCGAGCACCCGCCACCGCACCGTGGACCGGCCACTCTAGGCCCCCGCCTGTCAAATTGACCCCACCCCCGTGATCCCCTACCCCCGCCCATGCCTCGCCACTGCTCCCCCGCCACAGAACCGGACCCACGGTAAAGAACCGCCGCGGGATCTCACCGGCGGTCGAGCTCCGGTCGACCTCCCCCCTCCATCGCTGCTCTGCGCCGTTAAACCCCCTTCCCTCGCTTACGTGTGGGCCCGCGCCACGGCGTCGTCCCCCGCGGTCTCCCTCGCTGATGGGTCGGCTGGGCCGCCTGCCGCGCCCGAGCGCGCGCGCTCGCGCCTGGGTGGGCCAAAATCTCCCCCCGGCCCAGCAAGCAGGAAAACCCTTTTCTTTTTCTTTTCTCATTTCTTTTTCCCATTTTCACATATAGAATTATATGCTAATATTTTATGCACCAAAAATAGTTTAAATGAATTATAGGGCACAAAAATAGTAAGATATAAGAAATGGCACACCCCACTAAAGTCACCATGATTGATGTATTGTTCTTATCTGTGTTTGTTAGCGGAAGAGGGATCTGGTCCTCCGAAATTTGTAGCTCCGGAAGAAGGGCAGGAACCCGACCCCTCCAAGATAAATCTTTTGTGCCAGGAAAGCTTCAACGAAGGCAAGTCCATCCTTCCCTTGATGCATAATTTACCTATTTCTCTCTACCACTACCTAAGCTGGGATTAAGGGATGGAATCTATTTGCATGGTGAGCATGAGAGAGACCGCATTAACTAATACCTTTTGATCACAAGATATGGGATAAGAAAAGGGGTATGAATAACGATGTTTTCCAAAAAGTGTCCGATGAAGGGTATTCACCCTCATCACCTCCTGTGTAGGATGATCAGAGACTCCCTGGTTTAGGGGAGGGCATAAGGTGATGGCCCAGCTGGTTTAGGCGTGAGCAGAAGGATTGTCCTCTCGTATAAGGACCGGTTTGTCATCCTTCACTACATATACTCATGAAAAGTACAACCACTCGAGGCTGTGTGGGCAGTCACTCGATCTAAACTCGTACGGTCCAACCCCAAGGTTATGAAGGCTGAGGAGCACTAGGAGGATAAGGAGGGGGAATGTTTTGTCCGGTTTGGACATGATGGTGGCCTGACTCCTTCCGGTATAACCATTAAGGTTAGGACGTGTGAGGAAGGAAAGAGATTCGGATTCGGATCTCATTGGCCGTGAGATCGCAGAGCCGGACTAGTGGGTAAAGTGTACCCCTCTGCGCAGAGTTTAAACCTAATTGAATAGTCCGTGTCCACTGGTATGGACGAGTTTGGTGTGGTATGACAATTAGTGTTTCTATAACAACCGGGAACAGGGAAATATGTGTGTGTGTAAGTGTGTCTCTAGAAAGGAAAATGGTGCCACGGGAGCAGGAAGCTCAGTGGTAGTTAAGCAAGTGTCATTTCTATTGTTTCGGGAAAACCCTAACAACAAGTACTGCCTTTCTCTGAGAAAAAGAAGAGTGACTTCAACTCCACCATATGAAGCATGTATGATATAGGTCTCTTTCTCTTTACGGGAGTCGGGTGGGCTTGCGGAATACCTAGTGTATTCACCCAGATTTATTTATGTTTTTCAGCAGCTGAAGACTTCTTTTCTGCTATGCTTGATTGAAGGGGCTGTGTCTTCACCCAGTTCTGCCTGTGGCTTGGGCTAAATTATATTCCACTGTGTTTTATAATTTTGGCTCACTCTCGAGCTTGTACCCCTGGTATTGTAATAACATTTACTCAGACTCTGTATTATTTGAAGTAAGGAATGTGGTTACTGGCCTCCTGGGACTAGTAATTGTATCACATTTGAGTCCCAAAGGATCGGGACGCTTTAGGTGGTATCAAAGCCTATAGGACTTGCCGTAGACCGCAGTCCTGACCTTAAAAGTTGCCTTAACAAGAAAACACCTCTTACCCCCAAGAAACACCTTCTCTCCTTTCCCCGATATTAACAGACCCTTCTTTTCTCCTACCAGATGGAAGGCTCTTGGGTCATTAGGACATCCTACTGCTCAGAGGAGGAAGGATTTCCTCACCTCCTACGAAGTTGTGGACTACGCATGGGGATCCACAAGAAGCCCAAATATGTCTGGAAGGAATAACGCGAAAATGGAATAGAGAAGTGCTCTATGGCGGTTTACCTGGGAGAAAGCCGAAGCTACCCAAACCACCCTCCATTCCAAGTCACCTTCATCGGGCACCGCTTCCCAGACACTTGCCAAAGTGTTGCCCGAAAAGCCCTTAAATAGCTATGCCAAAACTACTGCAGAGAGATCTTTGAAACCCCCTTCGTTACTTCCCACCCAGCAACAAAATACCCCCACCTGGAGGAAAAGACTTCAGGCCCTGTCAGGGAGAGACCCCACCGAGGATGACCCCACCATTATCTACATGGTCGGATACCTCCACACTCTCGATAACCACTACGATGATCTCTCCTCCCACTGCACCCACCTAAACTCCTGGGTGGAAAGCTTAGAGCAGCAGGTCAAGGAGCTTAAGAAGGAGAAGGCATCCCTCTAAGAGTGTCTCGACATAGCGGAAGGCGAGGAGGCCAACATCCGTGAAGCCTATCGAACCTTAAAGATGGACTATGATAAGAAGCTAAAGAAGCTCGCCCCCACGAAGAAAATCCAAAAGAAGACCAGGAACCAAGGAGGCCAAGCTAAGCGGAGGAAGAAGGCTCCCCCAGCACCAGCTCCCGCCAGGATAGAGAATTTGTCCGACATCGAGGATATGTCCCTAGCTAGCTTTGATGATCTTCTCAAGGAATTTGGGGACACTCTAGAAAAAGAGTTTGGTAGTACCTCAGAGAACGCTCGCGTGTAGTACAACTTGTAGTAGCCATATGCTTGTAATGTATTGGTGTAATGAATAAAATAACTTGGTTGAAAACAATTGGCATGTGCATAATAGTGACTCTCTCCCCCTGGCAGATGGCTTCGGATAAAACCACGCCTACCGCCTCCGGGATTGGAGCAGGGTTTCCCCTGAGAGCTGAAAGGGAAGCCAGTAGAGAGAAAAGTGAGACCCACCTCCCCGCACCTCTAGAACTACCCTTAGATCTAGCCCAAGTTCTAGCCAACCAAACCGACTCATCGAGGTCCTCACTCGAAGTCTGGAAAATCAATGTCCAAATGGTGGAAGACCGCAAAACAGGATGGGGGATTTCCTGAGGCTCAAGCTTCCCACGTTTGCTGGGTCTAGCAATCACCTCGATGCTGACGATTGGCTGTGCATGATTAAAAGAAAGCTGGAAGCCATCGGATGCCCAGAAAATCAGCGTGTTCAACTGGCTGCTCATCAACTTTCCAGGATGGTCTTAGCTTGGTGGGATACCTTCAATGTTACCATTAGAAATGCTACCTGGGTGGAGATTGAAACAGCTTTCCGGGAGCACGATGTGCCCCAAGGGATCATTCAGCTCAAGGAAGACGAATTCCAGAAACTGACTCAAGACGGAATATCTGTCAGTGAATATGTGCACAAGTTCACGGAGTTGGCCCGCTATGCGCCAGATGATGTCAGTACCGAAGTCAAGAAGATGGCCCGCTTCCTGAAGGGACTCAGGATAGAACTCAAGACCATCCTGGCCAGCCAAGACTTCCTCAGTTTCTCTCACCTCTCCAACAAAGCCATGCAAGTGGAAAGGGCAAAGGAGGAAGAAAAAGGCCATCTCAAGAGGAAATTCCAAGTCCTCCGGGCTCAGCAGCAAGATCGGCACCAGAGAACTCGATCCTTTGGATTTCCACCCAAGGGACCAAGCTTCAGTAGACCAGCTGGACCCACCCCATCATGATTCAGTCAGCAGAGTCAGAGCTCCTTTCATGCCCCCTCAGTTTCAAGCAACCAACCCCCGGCGAATGCATGTTGGCACTGCGGAGATCCCAGTCACTTCAAGAACAACTGTCCCCAGCTGAAGCCATCAGGACCTGCCTACTCCAACTCGGTGAATGGCCCCAAGAATACCTCAGCATCCGCCCCCAAGGTGCCCTCCTCCATCAGCCAGCAGAACAAGACCCAGTATCAAGGAAGGGCACGAGTTAATCACGTCGATGCTCAGGAGGCTCAGCAAGCTCCGAGAGTAGTGCTCGGTGAGTTCCTTGTTGAATTTACTCTCGCTACCGTACTTTTCGATTCAGGAGCATCCCATTCTTTTATAGCCACTAGTTTTGTGGAAAAGCATGGCATTCCCTCTGCCCCTCTAGAGATTCCCTTGGTCACCCGAACCCCAGGGTCAGACCTTCTATGTCAGCTCAAATGCTCCCAAGTCAGAATCCTTTTAAGTAGGGTAGTATTCTTGGCAGACTAAACCGTCTTGCCATCCCAAGGGATTGATGTGATCTTAGGGATGAATTGGTTGACCAAACACAAAGGTATCATCAGTTGCGCAAACAAGATAGTCCTTCTCACAGACCACCAAGGAAAGTCAGTCTCTTGTCAGGCTCAGCCACCCGCCAATGATCCGATGATGTTTAATCTAGCAACAAAAAACATATCAGTGGTAGAAGAATTCATGGATGTGTTCCCAGAAGAGTTACCAGGAATGCCACCGGAAAGAGAAGTGGAATTCTACATAGTTCTGATTCCTGGAACGGCACCACTCGTAAAGAGACCATACCGTATGGCTCCTACCGAGTTAGCAGAATTGAAGCTCCAAATCGCAGATCTTCAACAAAAAGGGTACATTCGTCCTAGCTCATCCCCTTGGGGAGCACCAGTCCTTTTCGTCTCTAAGAAAGATGGAAGTATGAGGATGTGTATTGATTATCGATCGTTAAATGAAGTCACCATCAAGAACAAGTATCCACTTCCTCGGATCGACGACCTCTTCGATCAGCTTCAAGGGGCCAAATACTTCTCCAAGATAGACCTAAGGTCTGGTTATCACCAATTGATAATCAAGGAAGCAGATATCCAAAAGACTGCATTTGTCACCCGGTACGGACAATATGAATTCACAGTGATGCCTTTCGGACTGACAAACACACTCGCCTTTTTCATGAACCTCATGAACAAAGTGTTTATGGAAGAGCTGGGTAAGTTTGTCGTAGTCTTCATTGACGACATCCTTATCTACTACAAGAACCGCGAAGACCATAAGCGTCACCTTCGGATCGTCCTTAGAAAATTCAGGACACTCCAACTTTATGCTAAACTCAGTAAATGTGAATTCTGGTTGGAAAAGATAGCCTTCCTTGGGCATATCTTGACCACAGAAGGAATAGAAGTAGACCCTTCCAAGGTGGAAGCAGTATCAAAATGGAGGCAGCCATCCAACGTCAGTGAAGTTCGAAGCTTTCTGGAAATGGCATGATATTACCGCCGCTTTATCAAGGGATTCTCCAGCATAGCAAGACCTATGACCGAGCTCCTCAAGAAAGACCATAAGTTTGTGTGGACCCCAAAATGTGAAGGAAGTTTCCAGATCATAAAGGAGAAGCTCACGACCACACCCGTTTTGACACTGCCAGATATACATCAGGATTTCGTCGTATTCTGTGATGCCTCGAGGCAAGGCTTAGGATGTGTGCTGATGCAAAATGAGAAAGTCATTGCTTATGCATCACGCCTACTTAAGCCGCATGAGCAGAATTACCCCACCCATGATTTGGAATTGGCAGCCATAGTGCATGCTTTGAAGATATGGAGGCATTACCTAATTGGGAACAAATGTCACATCTTCATCGATCATAAGAGTCTGAGGTATATCTTCACCCAGCCAGATCTCAATCTCCGTCAACGAAGATGGTTGGAACTAATCAAAGACTATGACCTTGAGATTCATTACCACCCCGGAAAGGCCAACATGGTAGCAGACACCCTCAGTCGAAAACCTTTCAGAATAAAGGGAACCAACTTTTTAGAAGATTGGAAGAAGGAATCAGCTCAACTGAATGCATGTTTGGGAAACAACGGCAATCTCGAAGTCAAACCAATACTAGAAGACCTCATATGCAAAGCTCAACGCCTAGACTCAGAGACAACAAGACTTGTGGAAAAAGCTCGCAAGGAACAACTCTCGGACCTCAGGACAGATGAACAAGGAGACCTTTGGTTCAAGAATCGTCTGTATGTACCAAAAGGAGAGGCACGAGAAGTCCTGCTTGAGGAAGCTCACAACTCAGCCTACTGCATCCACCCAGGAACTACCAAGATGTACCTAGACCTCAAAACCAGATACTGGTGGAGAGGGATGAAGAAAGAGATAGCACAGTGTAATACCCAAATTTGTAAACCATGGTAATGGAGATAATTCTCCTATTGCTTTGTTTCAATTTAACTAAGCATGAGAACAACAACATCTAAAGGGGTTAAATGACTAATGTCAACTTGTGCATCATATTGGAGTTTTGTTTGTTGTGCATTTTAATACAATAGTAATAAAATGAATAAAAATATAATAATGATAATGAGGTGAAGAATTAAAGGAAATGGGGGGAAAAGAAAAAGGAGAGTATATAATATAAAGAAGAAATTCTAGAAATTGGAAAGGAGGAGAAATAAAATACTTTGTGGATAAAAATAAATATATAAAAACAAATACTAATCTTACACCGGATAAATGAAGTTGAACATTTGGCCAATGGTGAAATTCATAACAAGATCCATATTCAAATTTGAAATTTGAAAAAAATAAAAAGAGTAAAACAAAACAGAAAAAGAAAAAGAGAAATAAAAGAGAAAACCGCGTGCGGGCCTAATCCCTGAACTCGGCCCATTTTCTTTTTTTTCCTCCCACGCGCGTGCGGCCCAGGCTCCATCTCCCGCGCCTGCTGACGCCGGGGCCCCACCGGGCAGCCTCCCTTCGCGCGCGCTGGCTCGTTGCTGTCACTGCGCGTGGGACCCGCGCGTCATCTCTTTCCTTCTCACCAAAACAGCCGTGCGCGCGAGGAATGACTCCGCGAAGCTCGGGTTGTTCGTACAGGCGCCGCGCGCATCTCGCTCTCTCGCCCACCGCCTGAAACCCTCGCCGTCGGACTCGGACCTCCTCAGCGGGACCCATGTGGTCGGGTCGGATATTTCTTCCTCGCGCGCTAACAAACCCGAAGCCGTCGCCGCCATTGCCGGGAACGGGACAATCTCTTCCCCTCTTCCTGACCTGGGCTCTGGGAGATAAAAGGGGAGCTCCCGTGACCCGTTCTTGTCCCCTGCTACCTTCTCGCGCAGACCCTTTCCCCCTGAACAAAAATCGCCGCCACCAGAAACTCTACGCGCCGCCGCCGTCGACGCTGCTACTGTCGATTCCTTGGCCGCGGCGGTGCGTACCGAGAGCACTGGAAGGTTCCGCCGCAGGTGTAGGAACCGATCCCGGGTCGGATTCTATTGCCAGTGGGCGGCAATTGCTCGTCGTAGTTCATCACCACCGTGGATCCGCACCGCGCCGTGGCCAAGCTTCATCCACACCTTAATGCCGGTAAGAATACATCCATTGTGACCGTGATGCCGCGCACACCGTGTAGCTTCGTTTAATTTGACAATGGTGCTCGGGGGAGGCCGATTGGGGTCACAGCCGTTCATCTCCACCGCACGGCGATGGCGGAGCACCCTGCTTGGTTGGTGGGAAGAGGAAGACGCATGGTCACCGTTGATCTGATCATCGACGGTCCAGATTAGATCGACTAGGATACCGGTTCGGTGGATTTGATCTGACCGTAGAATCTTGGATCGATGGTCCGGATCGGAGTAGGTGCGCGCCGTTAGATGACGATCTGGTGGCCAAGATTGGATACCGGTTCATAAAGGGTCCTAACTTAATCTGATCCGCAGAACTCTAATCGGACGGCTCACATGGCCAGATACCCCTTCGCGGTGTAACATTTTCTAAAGAGACCCCGGAAGAGAGTCAAATTAACCCGCCGTCCAGTCTGACTGTGCGCTGTGTCTTAGAAAATTTTACCCGAGCCCCCTACGCTTTGCAGTAATTGAGGCCCAGTCCAGAACTCGTTTAAATTAAATAAATAAAATAGAAAATAGATTTTAATATGAAAATAATTGCTAGAACTTAGATAATTCATAGAAAATTCATTTTAGCTCCAAATGGAACCATTCCAGTTTCTAAAATTTTGTAATAATATTCTTCATCATTTAGTGTCTCTGTTTTGACATGAACTCTGTCAGAAAATTTATTTATCATTTAATCATATTTTAATCACATTAAACCTTTGAAAATTCATAACTTAAAATCTATAACTCCAAAATTAATGAATCCTGTTCCTATGATCTTATTTTAATATGTATATTAATAATGTGTATTTTGTTCTTATGTTTGGTGTAATGTTAATTTTGCCTATACCATGTTTGTTTGAATTGCTACGACTAGCAGTGAGGTCACGAGTCATCTGAAGATCATCCTGGTACCTGGATTCTCAAGGCCCAGGCAAGTTGTGCCCTTGATCACTTCTTTTTACCCACTCATGTTCTAATTAATCATAATGATCTGCATAGGTTAATTTTGATGGGACCCAATAGGTTACCCTAGTTTGTCTATCTTTATACCTTGTTTACCACTGAACCTTCTGGGTAGTACTTGCTAGTGCTTTATGTGGTTTTGGGTATGAAGATACAATATTCATGATCATACTTTTATTATCAGTTGTTATTTACTGTTCATGTTAAGATCATTATGTTAATTGGAACATGGAGCGACCACCCGGGAAAACAGTGCTACCACAAGGGAGGAATGGGACCCCTTGGCTGATTAATTAGGAAAGCTAGTGGAAGACTACCTTACCCGAAAGGGGCAAGGGCAGTAGGGGAGTGGTCAGTGTAGGGAGGCCCTCGGGAGGATTTTGCTGCGATGGCGGTCCTGCAAGGGATTCCTGCATTGGAACTTCCTATAAACTGTAGCGGGTTTTCGGAAGCTAGTGGAACTTTGTAAAGGCCTCGTAGTGGATCCCTAGCCATTCACCTCGGAAGTGTCTAAGGGCCTTGCAAACCCTGGCGACATGGGATACACGACTTGTGGGTAAAGATGCGCAACCTCTGCAGAGTGTAAAACTAGTATACTAGCCGTGCTCACGGTCATGAGCAGCTCGGACCCTCACATGATTAATTTATGAAACTAAATTCAATTTGTCATATGCATTGCATTGCAGGTGAAGTTGTTACTTTTGCTCTACTATTTAATTGGGTTGGTATTCACTTATACTTAGTAACTGCTAATAAAATTTTGACCAACTTTAAAAGCAATGCTCAGCTCTAACCCTCTTCTTTGGTAAGCCTTACACTTCACGTGAGCTCCCACCTTTGGCGAGTTCATGCACACTATTCCCCACAACTTGTTGAGCGATGAACGTATGTGAGCTCACTCTTGCTGTCTCACACACACACAGGTCAAGAACAGGTACCGCAGGATGAAGCGCATGGAGGATGCTGCGATGAGTTCGTGAGAGGTCTAGGTCGTCGTCTCCCAGTCAACTTTGGGTTGCTGGACCGTTGTCTCCTTATAATGTAATTATTTATTTTGTATAGAACTCCTGTTATATATAAAGGTGTGACATTCGATCCTGTGCCACTATACATCATATGTGTGAGACTTGGTCCCAGCACACCTGGTGTTTATGTTCGCGCCCGGGTCTTGGTGACCCCTAAAATCCGGGTGTGACAGAAGTGGTATCAGAGGAATGTTGACTGTAGGACGAAACCTAGATAGAACTGGACAACCAATACTTACTTACCTTACTCTGATTCTTTTCTAAACTTATCTTAATCTTTTCTCATCTATTTCCGCTATACTCTGATTATTCTTACCTTTTCCTTCTAAAGACAAATGTGGATTTCACACTTTGAAATCCTGTGACTGAAGTGACCTTTAGGAATAGGAGACCTACTCTCAGGAACAAAAACAAAACTATTTTTATGGTTATCTATGCACTTGAATGTTTGTTCTTATGATACTTGTTTGATTTGGATCTTTGATTGAGTGTGATGAGTTGTGGAGTAATGTCCACAATTGCATCTGCATATACGTACAGACATAAATATAAATAAATAAAATTCATGAGATAACTAAACAAATTAGATTATCCTCCATTCAAGTGTACCTAGTGTAAATGGATCCTTCTTATCTTAAAAGATTATTTCTTACTTTAATAGATTCCCCTTAAATTAAATAAATCTATCTTATCCTCATAGGTCCATATGGTGTTAAAAAAAAAATTCTCTTAACCTCCTAAAACTGTTTATAAGATAAACTAGACCAACTAGAATATATCAAATAGATCTATCTTATCTCTAAGGATTCTCTCTAAACTTAAAAGATTCTTCCTTAATAGATTTATATTATCTTGAAAGGTTCCATCTTATCTTAAAATATATCTAGTTTAATAGCCATCATATCTTACAAGGTTCTCTCTTATCTTAATAGATCCATCTTATCTTAAAAGATACTAATCTTATCTTGAAAAGATCTTATGTCACCCTAATAGATCTAACTGACCTCAAAAGATTTTATCTTATCTTTATGGATCCATCTTATCCTAATAGGCATACTTATCCACCCTAGTTTATCAACCATGATCTAATGCAAATTAATTAGATCTTATCTAGTTAAACTAGTCATACCAATCTAATCTAGATCTCATCTAACCTAATATGATCTAATCTAAAGTGACTTATCAAACATGTTAGATAATACTGATGAAATAGATTAGACTCTACCCCTATAAAACATGTCTTAACTTGGTTCACCCTGCACTAAATTAAGAACGACAGACCAACTTGGCCATATGCAACTACCTTAACCATCCGGTAGTTGCATAACCCCTCGATTTTAACCTAGCAAGAGATTCTAACCTACCTACACATAATCCATCCTACTCACATATATCTTAACCATATGTCCTTAACTCGGATGGCAACTCCAAGAAGAAAGGCCAAAGGAGACCAACCACATCAAAGAAGGATAAGCATTAACTCAAGACTTCAAAGATCAAGTTGAATCACCAACGGAGTCAAGATCCACAAATCTTGGATGGAGTCTTTCCTTACCCTACACATTCTTACCTAAACCCATCTATGCTTTAAAGACATCTTCTATCCTACATAATTAAGTGGACATACATATATATACCCATGCTCTCCTAATCACTTACTAATGAAAAGAAAGAGAGACTCTTGATTTTGAACTAATTAGAAACAAAAAGCTAAATTGCAAACCACTCTTCCTATATCCTCTTTCTTACTAATCTCGAGGACGAGATTATTTTTAAGGGGGGTAGGATTTGTAATACCCAAATTTGTAAACCATGGTAATGGAGATAATTCTCCTATTGCTTTGTTTCAATTTAACTAAGCATGAGAACAACCACATCTAAAGGGGTTAAATGACTAATGTCAACTTGTGCATCATATTGGAGTTTTGTTTGTTGTGCATTTTAATACAATAGTAATAAAATGAATAAAAATATAATAATGATAATGAGGTGAAGAATTAAAGGAAATGGGGGGAAAAGAAAAAGGAGAGTATATAATATAAAGAAGAAATTCTAGAAATTGGAAAGGAGGAGAAATAAAATACTTTGTGGATAAAAATAAATATATAAAAACAAATACTAATCTTACACCGGATAAATGAAGTTGAACATTTGGCCAATGGTGAAATTCATAACAAGATCCATATTCAAATTTGAAATTTGAAAAAAATAAAAAGAGTAAAACAAAACAGAAAAAGAAAAAGAGAAATAAAAGAGAAAACCGCGTGCGGGCCTAATCCCTGAACTCGGCCCATTTTCTTTTTTTTTCCTCCCACGCGCGTGCGGCCCAGGCTCCATCTCCCGCGCCTGCTGACGCCGGGGCCCCACCGGGCAGCCTCCCTTCGCGCGCGCTGGCTCGTTGCTGTCACTGCGCGTGGGACCCGCGCGTCATCTCTTTCCTTCTCACCAAAACAGCCGTGCGCGCGAGGAATGACTCCGCGAAGCTCGGGTTGTTCGTACAGGCGCCGCGCGCATCTCGCTCTCTCGCCCACCGCCTGAAACCCTCGCCGTCGGACTCGGACCTCCTCAGCGGGACCCACGTGGTCGGGTCGGATATTTCTTCCTCGCGCGCTAACAAACCCGAAGCCGTCGCCGCCATTGCCGGGAACGGGACAATCTCTTCCCCTCTTCCCGACCTGGGCTCTGGGAGATAAAAGGGGAGCTCCCGTGACCCGTTCTTGTCCCCTGCTACCTTCTCGCACAGACCCTTTCCCCCTGAACAAAAATCGCCGCCACCAGAAACTCTACGCGCCGCCGCCGTCGACGCTGCTACTGTCGATTCCTTGGCCGCGGCGGTGCGTACCGAGAGCACTGGAAGGTTCCGCCGCAGGTGTAGGAACCGATCCCGGGTCGGATTCTATTGCCAGTGGGCGGCAATTGCTCGTCGTAGTTCATCACCACCGTGGATCCGCACCGCGCCGTGGCCAAGCTTCATCCACACCTTAATGCCGGTAAGAATACATCCATTGTGACCGTGATGCCGCGCACACCGTGTAGCTTCGTTTAATTTGACAATGGTGCTCGGGGGAGGCCGATTGGGGTCACAGCCGTTCATCTCCACCGCACGGCGATGGCGGAGCACCCTGCTTGGTTGGTGGGAAGAGGAAGACGCACGGTCACCGTTGATCTGATCATCGACGGTCCAGATTAGATCGACTAGGATACCGGTTCGGTGGATTTGATCTGACCGTAGAATCTTGGATCGATGGTCCGGATCGGAGTAGGTGCGCGCCGTTAGATGACGATCTGGTGGCCAAGATTGGATACCGGTTCATAAAGGGTCCTAACTTAATCTGATCCGCAGAACTCTAATCGGACGGCTCACATGGCCAGATACCCCTTCGCGGTGTAACATTTTCTAAAGAGACCCCGGAAGAGAGTCAAATTAACCCGCCGTCCAGTCTGACTGTGCGCTGTGTCTTAGAAAATTTTACCCGAGCCCCCTACGCTTTGCAGTAATTGAGGCCCAGTCCAGAACTCGTTTAAATTAAATAAATAAAATAGAAAATAGATTTTTAATATGAAAATAATTGCTAGAACTTAGATAATTCATAGAAAATTCATTTTAGCTCCAAATGGAACCATTCCAGTTTCTAAAATTTTGTAATAATATTCTTCATCATTTAGTGTCTCTGTTTTGACATGAACTCTGTCAGAAAATTTATTTATCATTTAATCATATTTTAATCACATTAAACCTTTGAAAATTCATAACTTAAAATCTATAACTCCAAAATTAATGAATCCTGTTCCTATGATCTTATTTTAATATGTATATTAATAATGTGTATTTTGTTCTTATGTTTGGTGTAATGTTAATTTTGCCTATACCATGTTTGTTTGAATTGCTACGACTAGCAGTGAGGTCACGAGTCATCTGAAGATCATCCTGGTACCTGGATTCTCAAGGCCCAGGCAAGTTGTGCCCTTGATCACTTCTTTTTACCCACTCATGTTCTAATTAATCATAATGATCTGCATAGGTTAATTTTGATGGGACCCAATAGGTTACCCTAGTTTGTCTATCTTTATACCTTGTTTACCACTGAACCTTCTGGGTAGTACTTGCTAGTGCTTTATGTGGTTTTGGGTATGAAGATACAATATTCATGATCATACTTTTATTATCAGTTGTTATTTACTGTTCATGTTAAGATCATTATGTTAATTGGAACATGGAGCGACCACCCGGGAAAACAGTGCTACCACAAGGGAGGAATGGGACCCCTTGGCTGATTAATTAGGAAAGCTAGTGGAAGACTACCTTACCCGAAAGGGGCAAGGGCAGTAGGGGAGTGGTCAGTGTAGGGAGGCCCTCGGGAGGATTTTGCTGCGATGGCGGTCCTGCAAGGGATTCCTGCATTGGAACTTCCTATAAACTGTAGCGGGTTTTCGGAAGCTAGTGGAACTTTGTAAAGGCCTCGTAGTGGATCCCTAGCCATTCACCTCGGAAGTGTCTAAGGGCCTTGCAAACCCTGGCGACATGGGATACACGACTTGTGGGTAAAGATGCGCAACCTCTGCAGAGTGTAAAACTAGTATACTAGCCGTGCTCACGGTCATGAGCAGCTCGAACCCTCACATGATTAATTTATGAAACTAAATTCAATTTGTCATATGCATTGCATTGCAGGTGAAGTTGTTACTTTTGCTCTACTATTTAATTGGGTTGGTATTCACTTATACTTAGTAACTGCTAATAAAATTTTGACCAACTTTAAAAGCAATGCTCAGCTCTAACCCTCTTCTTTGGTAAGCCTTACACTTCACGTGAGCTCCCACCTTTGGCGAGTTCATGCACACTATTCCCCACAACTTGTTGAGCGATGAATGTATGTGAGCTCACTCTTGCTGTCTCACACACACACAGGTCAAGAACAGGTACCGCAGGATGAAGCGCATGGAGGATGCTGCGATGAGTTCGTGAGAGGTCTAGGTCGTCGTCTCCCAGTCAACTTTGGGTTGCTGGACCGTTGTCTCCTTATAATGTAATTATTTATTTTGTATAGAACTCCTGTTATATATAAAGGTGTGACATTCGATCCTGTGCCACTATACATCATATGTGTGAGACTTGGTCCCAGCACACCTGGTGTTTATGTTCGCGCCCGGGTCTTGGTGACCCCTAAAATCCGGGTGTGACACACAGTATGTAGCCCGGTGTGACACCTGCCAACGAACGAAGGCCGAGCACCAAAAACCTGTAGTCCTATTGCAACCCCTCCCAGTGCCGGAAGGGAAATGGGAAGAAATAGGCTTGGATTTTGTAACCGGACTTCCCCGGACGCAAAAAGGGAATGACTCTATCTGGGTAATAATAGATCGCCTCACCAAGGTAGCCCATTTCATCCCAGTGAAAACTACCTTTGGAGGAGCCACCCTTGCCCGAATTTATCTCAAAGAGATAGTCAGACTCCATGGCATTCCAAGAAAGATAGTGTCAGACAGAGGAACCCAGTTCACCTCCAAATTTTGGACAAGTCTTTAGAAAGGTATGGGCACCAAGCTAGATTTCAGCACCGCCTATCACCCTCAGACAGATGGGCAGACAGAAAGAGTCAACAAGGTCCTCGAAGATCTATTAAGAGCATGTGTGCTAGCATTCGATAGAAGTTGGGAATCCAGTCTGCCCTATGCGGAGTTCTCGTATAATAACAACTATCAAGCCAGCATTAAGATGTCACCGTTCGAAGCATTGTATGGACAAAAATGCTAGACCCCTCTCATGTGGTCCAATGTAGGAGAAAAGGCACTTGAAGGACCTGCCTTTGTCAAAGAGGCGGAAGAAAAAGTTGCCCTGATCCGTAGGAGATTACTTGAAGCTCAGAGTCGGGAGAAGAGTTATGCGGACAACAGGCGGAGAGAACTCAGATTTGAGGAAGGAGACTTTGTCTACCTCAAGGTTTCCCCGATGCGTGGTGTTAGAAGGTTCCAAGTAAAAGGAAAGCTAGCACCGTGATTCGTTGGTCCCTATCCCATCATTGGCAGAGTGGGACCCGCAACATACCGTCTTGAACTACCAGAATCCATGTATGACATCCACAATGTGTTTCACGTATCCTAGCTCCACAAATGCCTGCAAGCACCAGAAAGTCACATCGAAGAAGAGGCAGTGCAGATTCAGAAAGATCTTCAGTACCATGAGAAGCCAGTAAAGATCCTTGATTCAGCAGTCCGGAAGACACGTACCTCAGAAGTGAAACTCTGTAAAGTTCAGTGGAGCAGAGAAGGAGAAGAGGAAGCTACCTGGGAGAGTGAGGACTCCTTGAGGAGGGAATACCCTTATCTTCTCTCATATCCAGTCTAAATCTCGAGGGCGAGATTCCTTTAAGTGGGGTAGGTTTGTAACATCCCAAAAATCTCAACCCAAGGTTTGGAACCCTAATCTCCTAAGCCCCCCCCTTTATTTTATTTTCTCCCTAAACTCCACCCTTAGGTCATCTCATCATGTGCATACACTTGAAATGTTAGGAGCACCTCACATAGACTATTTTCAACACACAAGATTATTTAGCAAATTGTTGATTCAAAAGAAAAGGAAATAAAAAGAAACAAAAATATAAAATGGAAAAAGGAAATAGAAAATAGAAAAAGAAAAAAAGAAAAACCCTTCCCCCCTCGGCTGGGCCGATTTTGGCCCAAACCGCGCCGCGCCCGCTCTTTCCCCCCCTCCTCCCACGGCCCAAGCGGCCTAGCTGCGCACGCCCACGCCGCACCTGACAAACCGGCCCCACCGGTCAGCGGCTCCACCTCTCTCCCTCTCGCGCCGCTCTCCCACTGGCAGCCCGGGCCCGCAAGTCAGGACCATCGTCCCGCCCATGCCATCACCGGCGTGTTCGCCGCCGACCGCCTCACGCCCCGTCGCTTCGCCATTAATGCTCGCACCGACCTCAGCGACCACCCTGCCACTGTACCCGAGCCGTCCCCTCACCCCTCGCCTGCCCGAGCCGTCTCATCGCCGTTTGCTCCATCCCCACCATCATAGCAAGCTCATCGGCGCTCGCCATCCCCTCCCTTCCTTCCCCCTCCCGGGCGCCTATAAAAGGGACCGCCCGAGCTCCGTTTCCTCCACACCAACCCCAGCCATCTCCTCCACTCCTCCTGTAAGACCCAAAATTAGTAGAGGAAAAAAAATATAAACAAAGTATCATAATGCTTTGGAAATTAGGAAAATAAGAAAAATGATGAGAAAAGGGATTTTTCTTTTAAAGGAAACCATTTACACATCCCATGAAATAGATAACAAGGAGAATAAAACTTAAAATTAGTAATAGTATGGTTTATATTCACCTTGGAGTTTCAATTGATACATTTGAAAAATCTGAAAAACAAAAATAGAAGTATAAATTTGAATTGGGAATAGAAAATAGAAAATAAATGGGAAAGGGAGAAAAGAGAAGAGATATGAAAATATACATAAAATGTATAACCAAATATCTTCAGGTTTAGCATTTTTAATTTCAAAAAAATGAGTTTATAAATGAAGATCCACACAAAGTTTGAATTTGAATTTGAACTCAAATTGGATTTGAAAATGGAGAAAAGAATACAAAAAAAAAATAAAAAGAATAAAACGAAATCATCCTACATGGGCCGCCAACCTGAAATTGGCCCACTCTGGAGTTAACACCGCGCGGCCCATTAACCTTCACGGGCGCGCGCCGACATGTGGGCCCCACGGGGCAGTCTCTCCTCCTCTCGCGCTCGCGCCATCCTCACTCTGTCGCTGACCGGGCGGGCCCAGATTGTCAGCCTCGCTCTTCCTCGCGCGCGCGCCGGCTATCGACGCTGCCTTGTGGGCCCTAACCGTCAGCTTCACCCCCAACCGAATCGCGACGAACACCATCGCGCGGACTCCGCGAAGCTCGCCGGTAATCTCGGCGTCCGTGCAACGACCGTGGGTGCGCTCCGGGTATAAAGCTCACCGGGCTCGCCTCTCCTCCCGTATCTGCCTACTATCGCGACCACCGCCGTAACACCGAGAGAGAGAGAGAAAGGAGAGGACCGTGATCCGCCGCCGGGATTGCTGCCGCTGGGGGAGTCCCCGCTCTCGGAGTCGGCTCGACGGGTATCGCCTTTGCCCGGGGAACACATTCATGCACTGGGGAAGCCAATAGGCCCGTCCAGCGCGGGGCAATTTCTCGCCGGGGTTCGCCGTCCGCCGCGTCGTGTGGACGACCTACTCTGGCGCCCGAATAATACGTAAGTAACCTCACGCCATGCTCGTTATCTGTTGCTCGTTGCATAGAAGCTATCGCGGTGAGGAAGCGTGCACCAGGGGCACGAATCCAGTGTTCGCCGGCGATGGCGCGGCGCGGGTTGGGCGGCGCCGCCGTCTCGTGGAGCTGGAAGGGGGGGGAAGCACCCTAACCGTTGATCGCGTGATATGGGGCTAGGATTAGATAATGCGTACCGTTTCACTTTGAGCGATCATGGCCGTTAGATCTGGATCGGACGAGCAGAGTTAGATTTAGAGTAATAAAATCCGCACCGTAGATCTCTGATCCGACGCGCAGCAGTGCGTACCGGTTCGAGCTCGGCTTGATCTAATCCTAGCCGTAGGATTCTAATCTAAGGGCCACGATCGGCCGATACCCCTTCGGCCAGACGCTTTTTCATAAGAGACCCTGAACTTTTATGAAATAAACCCGCGGTCCACCCTCGGGGTTCTATGTGTCTCGGGAAAACTTGCAAGATGACCCCTGCGCTTTGCATAAATTGAGGCCCAGTCCAGTGAATAAGAAAATCATAGAAAATGATTTAGAAAATGATTTTTAGTGTTAAAATAAATCCAGAAACTTAATTAATTCATAACTAATTCATTTTAGCTCCAAATTGAGTCATTCCAATTCCTAAAATTTTGTAATAATATTCTCTATCATTTAGTGTCTTTGTTTTGACATGAATTCTGTCAGAAAATTTATTTATCATTTAATCATATTTTAATCACATTAAACCTTAGGAAAATCATAACTTGAATTCTACAACTCCAAAATTAATAATTCTTTTTCCTGTGAACTTATTTTAATATGTAGATTATTAATAAGTATTTTGCATATATGTTTGGTGTAATGTTAATTTTGCCTATACCATGTATGTTTGTATTGCTACGACTAGCAGTGAGGTCACGAGGATCTGTAGAATCATCCTGGTATCTGGATTCTCAAGACCCAGGCAAGTTGTGCCCTTGATCACTTCTTTTTACCCAGCCATGTTCTGATTAATCATAATGATCTGCATAGGTTAATTTTGATGGGACCCAATAGGTTACCCTAGTTTGTCTATCTTTATACCTTGTTTACCACTGAACCTTCTGGGTAGTACTTGCTAGTGCTTTATGTGGTTTTGGGTATGAAGATACAATATTCATGATTATACTTTTGTTATCAGTTGTTATTTATGGTTCATGTTAAGATCATTATGTTAATTGGAACATGGAGAACCACCCGGGAAAACAGTGCTACCACGAGGGTGGAATGGGACGCCCTTGGCTGATTAATTAGGGAAGCTAGTGGAAGACTACCTTACCCGAAAGGGGCAAGGGCAGTAGGGGAGAGGTCAGTGTAGGGAGGCCCTCGGGAGGATTTTGCTGCGATGGCGGTCCTGCAAGGGATTCCTGCACTGGATCTTCCTATAAACTGTAGCGGGTTTTCGGAAGCTAGTGGAACTTTGTAAAGGCCTCGTAGTGGATCCCTAGCCATTCACCTCGGTAGTGTCTAAGGGCCTTGCAAACCCTGGCGACATGGGATACACGACTTGTGGGTAAAGATGCGCAACCTCTGCAGAGTGTAAAACTGGTATACTAGCCGTGCTCACGGTCAAGAGCAGCTCGGACACTCACATGATTAAATTATGGAACTTAAACTCAATTTGTCATATGCATTGCATCGCAGGTGAAGTTGTTACTTTTGTTCTACTATTTAACTGGGTCGGTATTTACTTATACTTAGTAACTGCTAATAAAATTTTGACCAACTTTAAAAGCAATGCTCAGCTCTAACCATCTTCTTTGGTAAGCCTTACACTTCACGTGAGCTCCCACCTTTGGCGAGTTCATGCACATTATTCCCCACAACTTGTTGAGCGATGAACGTATGTGAGCTCACTCTTGCTGTCTCACATACACCACAGGTCAAGACCAGGTACTGCAGGATGATGCTCATGGAGGATGATGTGATGAGTTCGTGAGTGGTCTAGGTCGTCGTCTCCCAGTCAACTTTGGTTGCTGGACTGTTGTCTCCTTATAATGTAATTATTTATTTTGTATAGAACTCCTGTTATATATAAAGATGTGACATTCGATCCTGTGCCACTATACATCATATGTATGAGACTTGGTCCCAGCATACCTGGTGTTTATGTTAACCCCGGATTTTGGACCCCTAAAATCCGGGTGTTACAGAAGTGGTATCAGAGGGAATGTTGACTGTAGGACGAAACCTAGATAGAACTGGACAACCCTTGTCTACTTACCTCTGCTACTCTGATTCTTTTCTAAGCTTATCTTAATCTTTTCTCATCTATTTCCGCTTTACTCTGATTATTCTTACCTTTTCTTTTCTAAAGACAAATGTGGATTTCACACTTTGAAATCCTGTGCTTAAAGTGACCTTTAGGGATAAGAGACCTACTCTTAGGAACAAAGACAAAACTATTTTTATCTATGTGCTTGAATGTTTGTTCTTATGATACTTGTCTGATTTGGATTTTTGATTGAGTGTGATGGATTGTGGAGTAATGTCCACAATTGCATCTGCATAGGTATAAAAATATATCTATAATAACTAGACAACCTAGATTATCTCCATTGGAACATATCTAGCTTAAGAGATTTATCTTATCCTAAAAGCTCTCTTTCCAATCAATCCATCTTATCTTACAAGATACTCCCTTGCCTTAATAAATTCATCTTATCTTGAAAAGATTTTATCCTTATTCTAATAGATCTAACTGGCCTCAGAAGATTCTATCTTATCTCTATGGATCTGTCTTATCCTAATAAAGCATACTTATCCACCCTAGTTTAACAACCATGATCTAATGCAAATTAATTAGATCTTGTCTAGTCAAACTAGTCACACCAATCTAACCTAGATCTGATCAAATCTAAAGTGACTTATCAAACATGTTAGATAATACCGATGAAATAGTTTAGACTCTACCCCCATAGAACAGGACTTAACTTAGTTCACCCTGCACTAAATTAAGAATGACAGATTAACTTGGCTATATGCAACTACCTTAACCATCAGATAGTTGCATAACCCCTCAATTTTAACCTAGCAAGAGATTCTATCTTATCATAACATATCTAATTAATCTTAAAACATCCTAACATATCTTAATAATACATATTCTACCCTGTTGGACCTATCTAACCTAAACTAGTCTAATCTAGTCATATCCAATTTAATCTAGATCCTATCTTACCTAATGTGACCTGATCTAGTGTGATCTAATGTTATCTAACCTAAATGTGGTCCACTTAAACAGATTAATGACACTAGTAGAAGAGATTAGACCCCACTAGCCATGTATTAACTTATCTTAGCACATTGGATCAATTCAACCAGGAGCTAACCCAACCCATAGAACCATGATGAATGGTATAACCTTTTTATTCCCACCTAACAACAAACAAACTTTTAACCTACATCTTGTAGTCTATCTCACCCATATATATCTCTCATCTTGACAAACTCCATCCTACCCTTAATATTCACCTTATATGATTGGTTACCCCAATCTGGACATAAAACAAAGATTAAGCCCTACCAAAGAATCTTTAGATTATAACCAGCTACTAAGCTTATTTATTCCGCCTATTGAATAATTTCCTTTGCAAAACTATTACCATATGCTTCTAACTTTCATGGTCAATACCAGGAAAGGAAAGATTATCACGTGACAACAAACAGAAATGAATCCTCCAAATCCTCCACCTGTTGAGATCAATCAAGTGGTTGCTACCCAAAGACTGGTAATACAACAATTAACAGACCTGGTGACCGAGATGCAAAATCAGATAAGACAACAACGCGAGGAAATACGTCAGGCCCGCCAAGAAATAAGACAAGCACGGTTGGAGAGACAACAACACCAACCTCCACCACCACCACCAGCTTCACCAAGCTACATAGATATAAATTATGATGATTTGTAAGATCTAGATGTCACTTTAGTTAGTAGATGATATGATATTATTATTAGAAGGGACAATAAGGTCTATTGACCCTATATTTTGTTAAAGAATTATACCTCATGCTGAGATTTCTTTGTTTGTGCATATGTTCCGAGAACAATATGAGTATACATCCCTCTTCTTACAAATCTCGAGGACGAGATTATTTTTAAGGGGGGTAGGATTTGTAAGACCCAAAATTAGTAGAGGAAAAAAAAATATAAACAAAGTATCATAATGCTTTGGAAATTAGGAAAATAAGAAAAATGATGAGAAAAGGGATTTTTCTTTTAAAGGAAACCATTTACACATCCCATGAAATAGATAACAAGGAGAATAAAACTTAAAATTAGTAATAGTATGGTTTATATTCACCTTGGAGTTTCAATTGATACATTTGAAAAATCTGAAAAACAAAAATAGAAGTATAAATTTGAATTGGGAATAGAAAATAGAAAATAAATGGGAAAGGGAGAAAAGAGAAGATATATGAAAATATACATAAAATGTATAACCAAATATCTTCAGGTTTAGCATTTTTAATTTCAAAAAAATGAGTTTATAAATGAAGATCCACACAAAGTTTGAATTTGAATTTGAACTCAAATTGGATTTGAAAATGGAGAAAAGAATACAAAAAAAAATAAAAAGAATAAAACGAAATCATCCTACATGGGCCGCCAACCTGAAATTGGCCCACTCTGGAGTTAACACCGCGCGGCCCATTAACCTTCACGGGCGCGCGCCGACATGTGGGCCCCACGGGGCAGTCTCTCCTCCTCTCGCGCTCGCGCCATCCTCACTCTGTCGCTGACCGGGCGGGCCCAGATTGTCAGCCTCGCTCTTCCTCGCGCGCGCGTCGGCTATCGACGCTGCCTTGTGGGCCCTAACCGTCAGCTTCACCCCCAACCGAATCGCGACGAACACCATCGCGCGGACTCCGCGAAGCTCGCCGGTAATCTCGGCGTCCGTGCAACGACCGTGGGTGCGCTCCGGGTATAAAGCTCACCGGGCTCGCCTCTCCTCCCGTATCTGCCTACTATCGCGACCACCGTCGTAACACCGAGAGAGAGAGAGAAAGGAGAGGACCGTGATCCGCCGCCGGGATTGCTGCCGCTGGGGGAGTCCCCGCTCTCGGAGTCGGCTCGACGGGTATCGCCTTTGCCCGGGGAACGCATTCGTGCACTGGGGAAGCCAATAGGCCCGTCCAGCGCGGGGCAATTTCTCGCCGGGGTTCGCCGTCCGCCGCGTCGTGTGGACGACCTACTCTGGCGCCCGAATAATACGTAAGTAACCTCACGCCATGCTCGTTATCTGTTGCTCGCTGCATAGAAGCTATCGCGGTGAGGAAGCGTGCACCAGGGGCACGAATCCAGTGTTCGCCGGCGATGGCGCGGCGCGGGTTGGGCGGCGCCGCCGTCTCGTGGAGCTGGAAGGGGGGGGAAGCACCCTAACCGTTGATCGCGTGATATGGGGCTAGGATTAGATAATGCGTACCGTTTCACTTTGAGCGATCATGGCCGTTAGATCTGGATCGGACGAGCAGAGTTAGATTTAGAGTAATAAAATCCGCACCGTAGATCTCTGATCTGACGCGCAGCAGTGCGTACCGGTTCGAGCTCGGCTTGATCTAATCCTAGCCGTAGGATTCTAATCTAAGGGCCACGATCGGCCGATACCCCTTCGGCCAGACGCTTTTTCATAAGAGACCCTGAACTTTTATGAAATAAACCCGCGGTCCACCCTCGGGGTTCTATGTGTCTCGGGAAAACTTGCAAGATGACCCCTGCGCTTTGCATAAATTGAGGCCCAGTCCAGTGAATAAGAAAATCATAGAAAATGATTTAGAAAATGATTTTTAGTGTTAAAATAAATCCAGAAACTTAATTAATTCATAACTAATTCATTTTAGCTCCAAATTGAGTCATTCCAATTCCTAAAATTTTGTAATAATATTCTCTATCATTTAGTGTCTTTGTTTTGACATGAATTCTGTCAGAAAATTTATTTATCATTTAATCATATTTTAATCACATTAAACCTTAGGAAAATCATAACTTGAATTCTACAACTCCAAAATTAATAATTCTTTTTCCTGTGAACTTATTTTAATATGTAGATTATTAATAAGTATTTTGCATATATGTTTGGTGTAATGTTAATTTTGCCTATACCATGTATGTTTGTATTGCTACGACTAGCAGTGAGGTCACGAGGATCTGTAGAATCATCCTGGTATCTGGATTCTCAAGACCCAGGCAAGTTGTGCCCTTGATCACTTCTTTTTACCCAGCCATGTTCTGATTAATCATAATGATCTGCATAGGTTAATTTTGATGGGACCCAATAGGTTACCCTAGTTTGTCTATCTTTATACCTTGTTTACCACTGAACCTTCTGGGTAGTACTTGCTAGTGCTTTATGTGGTTTTGGGTATGAAGATACAATATTCATGATTATACTTTTGTTATCAGTTGTTATTTATGGTTCATGTTAAGATCATTATGTTAATTGGAACATGGAGAACCACCCGGGAAAACAGTGCTACCACGAGGGTGGAATGGGACGCCCTTGGCTGATTAATTAGGGAAGCTAGTGGAAGACTACCTTACCCGAAAGGGGCAAGGGCAGTAGGGGAGAGGTCAGTGTAGGGAGGCCCTCGGGAGGATTTTGCTGCGATGGCGGTCCTGCAAGGGATTCCTGCACTGGATCTTCCTATAAACTGTAGCGGGTTTTCGGAAGCTAGTGGAACTTTGTAAAGGCCTCGTAGTGGATCCCTAGCCATTCACCTCGGTAGTGTCTAAGGGCCTTGCAAACCCTGGCGACATGGGATACACGACTTGTGGGTAAAGATGCGCAACCTCTGCAGAGTGTAAAACTGGTATACTAGCCGTGCTCACGGTCAAGAGCAGCTCGGACACTCACATGATTAAATTATGGAACTTAAACTCAATTTGTCATATGCATTGCATCGCAGGTGAAGTTGTTACTTTTGTTCTACTATTTAACTGGGTCGGTATTTACTTATACTTAGTAACTGCTAATAAAATTTTGACCAACTTTAAAAGCAATGCTCAGCTCTAACCATCTTCTTTGGTAAGCCTTACACTTCACGTGAGCTCCCACCTTTGGCGAGTTCATGCACATTATTCCCCACAACTTGTTGAGCGATGAACGTATGTGAGCTCACTCTTGCTGTCTCACATACACCACAGGTCAAGACCAGGTACTGCAGGATGATGCTCATGGAGGATGCTGTGATGAGTTCGTGAGTGGTCTAGGTCGTCGTCTCCCAGTCAACTTTGGTTGCTGGACTGTTGTCTCCTTATAATGTAATTATTTATTTTGTATAGAACTCCTGTTATATATAAAGATGTGACATTCGATCCTGTGCCACTATACATCATATGTATGAGACTTGGTCCCAGCATACCTGGTGTTTATGTTAACCCCGGATTTTGGACCCCTAAAATCCGGGTGTTACACCTCCCCGAGCCCAATCGAGCTAGCGCCGCCGCGTTGCCCCCTTTCACTCCGGTGAGATTTGTTCTCCCCTCTCTAGTAGCCTTCGGTCGAATTAACTTGGTGCTTGAACTCTGCCACTCACTCACGATCGCAACACACCCATCCCCGCCTCCAATTGCGCTCGGCTGCCTCGCCGGCGACCTCACCGCCGCGAGCACCTGCCACCATGCCGTGGACCAGCCACCCTAGGCCCCCACCGGTCAAATTGACCCCACCCCCGTGATCCCCTACCCCCGCCCATGCCTCGCCACCGCTCCCCCGGCACAGAACCGGACCCACGGCGGAGAACCACCGCGGGATCTCACCGGTGGTCGAGCTCCGATCGACCTCCCCCCCTCCGTCGCTGCTCCGTGCCGTTAAACCCCCTTCCCTCGCTGACGTGTGGGCCCGCGCCACGGCACCGTCTCCCTCGCTGATGGGCCGGCTGGGCTGCCTGCCGCGCCCGGGTGGGCCAAAATCTCCCCCCCGGCCCAGCAAGCAGGAAAACCCTTTTCTTTTTCTTTTCTCATTTCTTTTTCCCATTTTCACATATAGAATTATATGCTAATATTTTATGCACCAAAAATAGTTTAAATGAATTGTAGGGCACAAAAATAGTAAGATATAAGAAATGGCACACCCCACTAAAGTCACCATGATTGATGTATTGTTCTTATCTGTGTTTGTTAGCGGAAGAGGGATCCGATCCTTCGGAATTTGTAGCTCCGGAAGAAGGGCAGGAACCCGACCCCTCTGAGATAAATCTTTTGTGCCAGGAAAGCTTTGACGAAGGCAAGTCCATCCTTCCCTTGATGCATAATTTACCTATTTCTCTCTACCACTACCTAAGCCGGGATTAAGGGATGGAATCTATTTGCATGGTGAGCATGAGAAAGCCCGCATTAACTAATACCTTTTGATCACAAGATATGGGATAATAAAAGGGGTATGAATAACGATGTTTTCCAAAAAGTGTGCGATGAAGGGTATTCACCCTCATCACCTCATGGGTAGGATGATCAGGGACTCCCTGGTTTAGGGGAGGGCCTAAGGTGATGGCTCAGGTGGTTTAGGCGTGAGTAGAAGGATTTTCCTCTCGTATAAGGACCAGTTTGTCATCCTTCACTACCTGTACTCATGAAAAGTACGACCACTCGAGGCTGTGTGGGCAGTCATTCGATCTGAACTCATACGGTCCAACCCCAGGGTTATGAAGGCTGGGGAGCACCGGGAGGATAAGGAGGGGGAATGTTTTGTCCGGTTTGGACATGACGATGGCCTGACTCCTTCCGGTATAATCATTATGGTTAGGACGTGCGAGGAAGGAAAGAGATTCGGATTCGGATCTCATTGGCTGTGAGATCGCAGAGTCGGACTAGTGGGTAAAGTGTACTCCTCTGCGCAGAGTTCAAACCTATTCGAATAGTCCGTGTCCACTGGTATGGACGAGTCTGGTGTGGTATGACAATTAGTGTTTCTATAACAACTGGGAACAGGGAAATATGTGTGTGTGTAAGTGTGTCTCTGGAAAGGAAAATGGTGCCACGGGAGCAGGAAGCTCAGTGGTAGTTAAGCAAGTGTCATTTCTATTGTTTCGGGAAAACCCTAACAACAAGTACTGCCTTCAACTCCACCATATGAAGCATGTATGATATAGGTCTCTTTCTCTTTACGGGAGCTGGGTGGGCTTGCGGAATACCTAGTGTATTCACCCAGATTTATTTATGTTTTCAGCAGCTGAAGACTTCTTTTCTGCTGTACTTGATTGAAGGGGCTGTGTCTTCACCCAGTTCTGCCTGTGGCTTGGGCTAAATTATATTCCACTGCGTTTTATAATTCAGACTCACTCTCAAGCTTGTACCCCCGGTATTGTAATAACATTTACTCAGACACTATACTATTTGAAATAAGGAATGTGGTTACTAGACTCCTGGGACTAGTAATTGTATCACATTTGAGTCCCAAAGGATCGGGACGCTTCATCGCAAGGCTTTAGTACCCATTTAAAGAAGAATTAGCTTCAAAAACAAGGAACAAGTTCACATGATAATTAAGTTCACGTGCACGGGCTCATGTCATTGGTCCTTGATTAAATGGTGAATGGGTCTCTGGTGTGGTTGTATCGATGTCAGCGATATCCTCATCGTCCTTCTCTTCTTGTAGTAGAGTCGTCCTCGAGTCTAGCGTGTACTCCTCACCCAAGTATGACTTCAAAACTAGTAACATGGTTGCCTAATTGGGGATGTTGGAAATATCATTAATTGGTCCCCAATCAACCTCTTTGTTCCTTAATGCCTTCCTTGTACACTCAACACATCGCTTGATCCATGTAAGAAGTTCTACAAATAAAAACATACACACTTTACAACACAATATCAATTCTTCAAATATATCAAAGGTAGTTACAATGTGGAATAGTATCACCTTTGTCACAGGAGCCATTAACATGGTCATACCTGAGCCACTAATGTCCTCATCACATTCAACAACGCCTCACTTGCCAGCAAGCAAAATGTGAAAGGATGCACTTACCAGGTCTCCTATAGCCTCTACCGGTTCCTCAGGGTGCTTGGGAAGATATTGAGATGGATTTCATAGGAGGGCTACTGAAATCAAGGGTTTGTGACACTATTTTGGTGGTGGTGGGTTGGTTTTCGAAGTATAGTCACTTTATTTCCCTCAAACATCCTTTTTCAGCTCAAGTGGTGGTTTAGTTGTTCGTGGACGATGTAGTGAAGTTACATGGGGTTCCAAGTCTGTTGTGTTGAATCGAGAAAAGGTATTTACAAGTCAGTTTTGGAAACACTTGTTTTAGCTGTTGGAAACACTTGTTTTAGCAATGGATACCACAAACCCCTATATATATATATACACACATGTATCTATTGCGGGTACACGAGTTTGCGGGCACAGATACACCATTATTAAGCTGGTTTCGTTTTACCTGATCCAAATCTTTATAACTCGATCTATATCTACTATCGTTACTCTGTACGTACTAAAAGACTCCAATACACAACCTTTTATCATTAACCAACAACCATCTTAACATCACATCAACTTTTATTATTAACTCTTATTTAAATTAAACACGACATTTCATCAAAATAAATATTACACGATGTAAACAAAATTAATTTAAATAATTTATAAATAGTTTTCAAAAAATGTTTTGAATGTTTTTATTATTATTATTTAAATCAGGCGGGTCTGTCTTGACCGTAAAGACAAGAAATGGCTGGTCGCTAACATTTCAAAGCCTTCTACCCAAAATCAAAAAGTATATTTACATACTTCAATTAATTGTACTTGTTCAAAACTTGTGAAAGTAACAAATTTTTTTGTTTAATTATACTAGGAATGAGAAAAGTACCTATATATTACAAAGCATCAAAGTGCTTTTTTAAACACGCAAACACATGATTTTAGTATTTTATTAAGCTGGTTTGTCTTCATCCTTTAATGTAATGTAATAGCCATATGTAACTAATATGAGTGATTAAAAAATACTTTATTGTGATATAGTCTTGTTATTTTTATAGTTATGTGTATATTCGTGAGTGAACACATTGACAAAATTTATTAGCTCCGCCCCTGTACTCTACTTTCTCTTCTTTGTAGTGAGATGAGCTATGGTTACTCCACCTATTCCTTTTTCCTTATTGGTATTTGGTGTTCATCGATTATGTATGAAAGTAGGACATAGCTAAATGAGTATAGTTTGTTCAATATAATTATTCCTCTACTCTACTTTCTCTTCTTTGTAGTGTGATCAGCTATGGTTACTCCACCTATTCCTTTTTCCTTATTGGTATTTGGTGTTCATCGATTATGTATGAAAGTAGGACATAGCTAAATGAGTATAGTTTGTTCAATATAATTGTTCATGTACTCTACTTTCTCTTCTTTGCAGTTCAATGTTGAAGGCAGGACTCAACACCTGCCGACCCTTCAAGAAAGGCATCGACGCGGCTTCGCCTCACCCACTTGCAAAACCTTTAATTCTGAATAAAAATAATTAATCTCAACATCAGATGAGTTCTTCGCAAAAATCTTGCAGTGTAGCGGTGCCAGAGGCCTTCAACCGACGCTCTAGCCTAATATGTGGTGTCTCTTTCGCTTCTGTAAGCAATTCGACAAAACGACAACATAACAATAGTCCTATTATTGTATAAGATGTTGAACCCCTCTTCTCGGGTCCCCGGCAGTCGCGTCTGTGGGTCTAGGGCCGGCCCTGGAAATATGGGGTCTACTCCTAAGTGAGAGAGGCTCCTGAGAATAGTTTTTCAGAAACCACAACTGTTCAGTCAAACGATTTTCAACTTCCATCCCACAGCGTTAACTCACATCTGCTTTTTCGACAACGCGCAGCTCACAAGGCCCTAAATTGTTCGAGCACATTGGCTGATTGACTGTACCATACATTGTATGAGGAGCAAGGTGCGGAGTAAACGGAGATTAAGGTGGTAACTACACCTAGACCAATGCCAATGCGCAAAATCGTTCAGGCATAGTTTCCACAGTTCCAGGTTTTCAGACAGAAACCCCAAGTCAAAATGTTTCATGTCAGCAAAATCGCACCAGGCATCCTAGCACCAAAAACAGGAGCTCCAGAGTTCTTTTTCTGGCACTTGTCATCTCGTTGTATCCGAAGCAGCAGTACTGTTGATTTCAACGCAGATGTTCGTCTGGTGCCGTTGTCAGAAGTCTTTGCTCCCGTATCCTGGTACCCATCTACGGAGCGTCAACGTCTGGATGACGCAATGCCAAAGCCGCTGGATTTCGCACCAAGGGCGGAACAAGTAAAATCAGTGGTACTGCAGTTCGCAGTAAGGCATTCAGTGATAACAAGACCGAATGGTGCTTGACATGACTGAAATTCCAGCTGAAATTATTTCTGTCAAATGTTTCGGAGTACTTCTATCAAAACACATGCCCAACATGCATGCAGCAACTACCGATATCCATTCAAGGCTAGCTACAATACACACAGTAGAGCTAGGCATTCCATCCATTCACATATACTATGATCTCTCTCTCTCTCTCACACAGTCACAGTAGATTCCAAACTGCAGAAACTGCCATTATTAGCAACCAACCCTACAAACTATGGTACACAGTATATTAAAGAGAGAGAGTGAGAAACAGATAACAAGTCCTGAAAAAAAATAAAACTGAAGTGAAGTCTCACCTGGTGACCCGGTGTTGAGGACACCGATAACCATGGCGTTGATGTTTGAAGGCAGATCAACGACCAGAGGGATCCGCGGGCCGTCGTAGGCGGTCCAGGCGTAGAGTGTGATATCGGAGGAGTTTGCTTCCTCCAGACAGCGCGCGAGCTCGGCCCTCAGGTTGAGCACGGACCGGCCCCCGAAGTCCGTCATCGTTCTCCAGGACGTCGGGTTGATCACCCCGCCGTGATTTTTTGCCACGTATACGATCGTCCGCGTAGGAAAGAAAACGCTAGCAGATCGATGCCGCGGAGGATGACGACAGTTAACTCAATAGCTCGTACAACAAACACAGATTAAAGACGAAAGTCGTACGTACATGACTCTTAAAAATGGCTAAAACTTCACAGCCTTAGATTCGGAGGGCCCTCCCTGCTCCGACCAAACCGATTGCGACGAGTTCCATTCCATTCCATGGAGAGGAGGGACTAGGGGACAGGGGAGCTGTCACACCCGGCTTTAAGGAACAAAGCCAGGTGTATCTCATACATGCGCCAAGAAGACAACATATATAATAACAGAGTGCATAGAGATAAATGTCACAATAATCAGAGTTTTTATTACATAGCGGAAGACTTACAAAAATAAAAGATAAATATAGCACGAACTAAGGATCGTCGGCGCAAATGTCGACTGAGAAACGCCACCTAGATCGGATCATACTCCTCGATACTTGACTCCACTTGAAACCACCTGTTCTTCTCCTGTGGGGGGTGTGAGACAGCAAGGGTGAGCTCACACATGTTCATCGCTCAACAAGTTGTGGGGAATAATGTGACATGAACTCACCAAAGGTGGGAGTTCATGAAGTGTAAGGCTGATCAACAATAGAGGTTAAAGCTGAGCATTGCTTTTATAAGTTGGTCAAAATTTTATTAGCAGTTACTAAGTGTAAGTGAATACCAAACCATAATAAAATAATAGAACAAAATTAATAACAGATCCCATGCAAATGCAAATGACAAATTGAGTTTAGGTTCCATAATTTAATCATCGGAGAGTCCTGAGCCGCTCATGACCGTGAGCTCGGCTAGTATACCAGTTTTACACTCTGCAGAGGTTGTACCCTTTACCCACAAGTCGTGTTTCCCATGTCGTCAAGGTTAGCTAGGCCCTTAGACACTACCGAGGTGAATGGCTAGAGATCCACTACGAGGCCTTTACAAAGTTCCACTAGCTTCCGAAAACCCGCTACAGTTTATAGTAAGTTCCAATGCAGGGTTCCTGGCTGACCGCCATCGCAGCAAAATCAACCAGGGACCTCCCTACACTGACCACTCCCCTACTGCCCTTGCCCCTTTCGGGTAAGGTAGTCTTCCACTAGCTTTCCTAATTAGTCAGCCAAGGGGTCCCATTCCTCCCTTGTGGTGGCACGTGGTTCTCAAGTTAAGCTCCATGTTCCAATTAACAATAACATAATGATCTTGACATGAACATAAATAGAATAACAAAATAACTGGAACATGGATATAATGAAATATTAACCCAAAAACCACGTAAAGCAATAGCATAACTACCCATATTATTCAGGGGTAAACAAGGAGAAATGGATAAACAATCTAGGGTAACCTATCGGGTCCCATCAAAATTAAACCTATGCATGGTAAATGATTATAAAGAACATTATTGGGTAACAAAAGTGAATCAAGGGCACAACTTGCCTGACACTTGAGAATCCAGGTGATAGGATGAACTTCAGGTGACTCGCAACCGCACTGCTAGTCGTAGCAATACAAACAAACATGGTATAGACAAAATTAACATCACACCAAACATAAGAACAAACTAAATAATAATCTACGCGTTTGTACGAGACTAACGCAACTTGAACGGATCAAATCGGAGTTAAAACGAAGGAGATACGAATTTCCTAAGGTTTTATGTATTTGATACGAGATTAGTTAAGAAATAAATTTTTAATACCATTTTAATGTTAAAACAGAGATGCTATGTAATAAACAACATTATTACAAAATTATAGGAACTGGAATGGATTAATTTGGAGTTAGTATGAATTTTCTATGAATTTATAAAGTTCTAGCAATTATTTTCCTATTAAAAATCTATTTTCTATTTCATTTATTCAATTTAAGCGATCTCTGGACTAGGCCTCATTTTCAGAGAAAGTCAGGGGCTAATACAGAAGAGTTCCAAGACTCAGCGTACAGTGCATAGGACGGCGGGTTGATTTCTATAAAATGCAGGGGCTCTTTTGTAAAACGTACGAGGCCGAAAGGTTACAGTTAACTCTCATCCACTCGATCTGCTACGGACGGCCCAGATTAGATTGGATCTCATCTGAACCGGTATCTAACCTCCACCATTCGATCTAAAATCTACGGCGCCAGGCGCACCACTCCATCTTCTAATCTGGAGCACCCGGACACGATCCAACGGTCGAAAACGAATCGGTCAGCCACTTCTAATCACGCCCGCACAGTTCCAGATCGATGGCCAGCGCGTTTCTTCCTCACCAGAGCACACGCACGGCGACGCGCCCAGCCCACGACGGATCCCCATCTACGCATGGCCATCTACCGGACCACCCGAGCTCCAAAACCAAATTGAAACGCTGCAACGCGAACCTAGGCGCATGGCGAAACAGAGAACTGAGCATTACCGAGAGTTGGGTGGCGGAGCGACGCTGTCCTCGACATCAGGCGGGTTCGCGGCGGCGTCAATCCGACGACGAGAAATTGCCGTATAGAACCAAACTCCCGATCTCCCTGCTTTGCACGATCACTATCTACACCATCTGATGAACCTCCCTCAATCCCTCCTGGCCACCGAACTGCATCCCTATGCGAGATGACATTGGCGGACCAAATTCCGTCACCCGGCCATGGGGGTGTATGGCGATGGGGCTTACCAGAGCACAGCTAGATGGGATGAATGAACGAGGGGATAGCGACGCCTGGTTTTAAGCCTGCGAAGGCACCGCAACGGCCCGAGGAGAGGGGAGAACCCGGTCAGCGCAGCGCGCGATGCGTTCGGCATCCGTTACAGCAGCCAGCGAAGGGGAAGGAGCTGACCGGGGTGGTCCACGAGTCAGTGTGCGAGCAACGCGTGAGGTGTGCTCCCGAGAGGTTGACGGGTGGGGCCCCTACGGCAGTGCCCCGCGCGCGCGCGGTAGTGGACGCTGACGGCTAGGGTTTGGCGCCGTGGGAGCTTTCGCTGTGGGCCGCGCGATTAGTTGGGCCGAGCTCGAAGTGGGGCTAGGTGGGCCGAAAGCAGTATAGTCAGCCCAGCCGGATTTCTTTCTTTTTATTTCCTTTCCAAATTCAATTCCCAAATCCAGAATTTGAATTCAAATCTTGTAGTATATTTTGTACTCAAATTAAATATTCATCTTAAACATGCCAGTGTAGAATTTATTTATTTATGAATTTATTTTGTATATTTGTAATATTTCTTTTCTTCCTTTCTCAAGTTTAGGTTTCAAATCTAAATTCATACTTGTGGTGAAATTCATACTTTAGGTTAAAATGCCTAAATTCATATACCAATATGAACTGAACCTAATAAATTTCCATATTTATTTTATCTTATTTGTATAGTATTTTTCCTTCTCTTCTATAAACCCTAATTTGGAGGTTAAGATTAAATCTCCAAATTTGGATTTTATTATATTTTTTACACTATTTTTATATTGTCACCAAAATGCACACAAAATGAACACCTAACATGATGCACATATTGTTTTTGGCGTCATTAATTAATGAATTGCCTTTTGATGTGATTATTCACATGTGATAATAAATAAATGTAAAAGCATGTATGTAATCCAACTATGTTTCCATTTTACATTTTTGGGTATTACAAATCCTACCCCCCTTAACAAGAATCTCGTCCTCGAGATTTTAGGAAGATCTAGGGAAAAGGTGGGGAAAACTTATGCGGAGCTCTTCTTCTCCCTCCCAAGTTGCTTCATCTTCTCCATGATGACTCCGTTGTACTTTGCACATCAGATAGATTATCAGGTAGCTCGAGTTGATAGGCCATCTCCCCAACTCGCCTAAAAACTCTAGATGGTCCAATAAAGCGAGGGGACAATTTGCCCTTAACTTTAACTCTCCTCAATCCACGAAGTGGTGACACCTTGAGGTAAACATAATCTCCTTTCTCAAATTCCATTGGTCTTCTTCTATTATCCGCATAGCTCTTTTATCTGGTCTGAGCTACCCACAAATTCTCCCGAATTATACGGACTTGTTCGTCTGCCTCTTGAATAAGTTTAGGTCCAAAGAACTGTCTTCCTCTAGTCTAGTCCAAAATAGAGGAGTCCTGCACCTCCTACCATATAGAGCCTTGGACGGTGACATCTTCAGACTGGCCTGGTAACTATTATTATATGAGAACTCGGCATAAGGTAGACTCTTGTCCCAACTACTACCATGCTGAAGGGCACAAGCTCTCAACATATCTTCCAATACTTGGTTAGTCCTTTCGGTCAGTCCGTCAGTCTGAGGTTGGTAGGCCAAACTAAAATTCAACTTCGTATCCATATTCTCATGAAAACTTTTCCAAAATCTGGAGGTAGGCTGTGATCCTCTATCCAAAATGATCTTCTTTGGTGCCCCGTGTAGAGACACAATCCGAGCCATATATAACTCTGCCAATTGAGATACCTTATAAGTAGTCTTGACCGAAATGAAATGAACCACTTTGGTCAGTCTATCCACAATAACCCATATCGAATCATATCCTTTCGAGGTGCGTGGCAATCCAGTAATAAAATCCATACCAATCTTTTTTTCACTACCAGTCGGTTATAATAGTCCAGTTGGTCTTTGGTGTTCGGTCTTAACTCTTTGACACCCATCGCACATAGCCACATGTGCGGTCACATCTCTCTTCAATCCATACCACCAGTACTTCTGCTTCAAATCCTGATACATCTTAGTGCTCCCAGGATAAATAGAATAATCCGAGTCATGGGCTTCCTTTAGTATAGTCTCACGAAGGCTTTCAATCTCACGAACTCATATCCGATCCTCGAACCATATTGTGTCTTGCTCATCCTTCGTGAATTCCGGACCTCGACCTTTAGTAATCAGATCCTTAATCTCTTGTATTTTAGCATCACCAATTTGTCCTTTAGAGGATCTCTTGTTCCAAGGTAGGTTCCACATCAATAATAACTCCTTCAGTGTGAGCAACTATCCCCAGGTTAAGTCTCATGAAATCCTCAACAATCTCACCGGGTAGCTGGGCAACAACAGCTGAATGAACATGCTCCTTTCGACTCAAGGCATCTGCAACCAAATTCGCCTTGCCCGGGTGATAGTGAATTTCCAAATCATAATCCTTAATAAGCTCCAACCAACGGCGTTGCCTAAGGTTGAGATCCTTCTGAGTGAATATGTACTTCAAACTCTTATGATCCATGCATACTTGACACTTGTTTCCTATAATATAATGTCTCCAAATCTTAAGCACATGCACAACGGCTGCCAATTTTAAGTCATGAGTGGGTAGTTCAACTCTTGTTTCCGCAACTGACGAGACGCATAGGCAATCACATGTCCTTCTTGCATGAGCACACATCCCAAGCCTTGGCCACATGCATCACAATAACTGTCGAATCCTTTCTGTAGATCTGGCATAATCAACACTGGTGGTGACATCAATCTCTTCTTAATTGATCAAAGCTATCTTGACACTTCTCATCCCACTTAAACTCTCTTCCCATCTCCAGAAGTGAGGTCATAGGCTTAGCGATCTTAGAAAATCCTTCAATAAATCTTCGATAATATCCTACAAATCCCAAGAAACTCCAAATCTCTGTAACTGTAGTGAGTATGCTCCACGCCACTATCTCCTTGACTTTAGTAGGATCCACTGATATCCCTCCATTAGAAATGATATGTCCAAGGAATGACACCTCGTCAATCCAGAACTCGCATTTACTGTACTTGGCGTAGAGTTGATTATCTCGTAGCTTCTGTAGCACCAATCTCAGATGTTCCTCATGATCACTATCACTCTTGAAACAAAAAATATCGTCGATAAATACTACGACGAAACTGTCCAAATACTCCATAAACACCTTATTCTTCAGATCCATAAAATGGCTGGTGCATTAGTTAGTCCAAATGACATAACGGTGAACTCATATAATCCATATCGAGTCGAGAAATCCGTCTTGGGGATATCTGATGGCCTAGTCTTCATTTGGTGATAACCCGGTCGGAGTTCAATCTTCGAGAATACCCTTGCATCTCTCATCTGAATAAATCCTCAATGCGGGGTAATGGTCACTAGTCCTTCATAGTGACAACGTTAAGGGACCTATAATTCATGCACATCCCTTGCGATCCATTTTTCTTCTATACAAATAGAACTGGTGCTCCACAAGGTGAAGAATTCAGACGAATATATCCAGCCTCTTGTAATTCCATTAATTGCTTCTTAAGTTCCTTTAGTTCTTCTACGGACATTCTGTATAGCCATTTAGGAATAGGAGCAGTCTCAGGTAAGAGATCAATGACCAACTCAACTCCAAATCTTTGTCCTTTGGAACAGGTGAGTTCTATGGTTCCCTTAGCACAGTGTATAAAGTGCCTTTGCCTTTCTTAACCATGACATACCAAGGATCAAATATATACTGCTTTCTTCTAACAGTATAGGGGTAGCCCATCTGGGTTAGAAACACAGGGTAAGAAAGCAAGGATTGTAGACAAGGCGAGTAATTACGAGGAATGTTACTGCGGGGGATTTATTAGCTAAGTAGATTAGTGTGTTAGCCACTAAAGCTAATACATTACCTTATAGTGGTACATGCAAAGATGCCCAACTATAATGTTTCAATCAATCAAAGAAGCAAATCAAGCATTTATCATCAGAACAATCAACCAACATTTTTTTTCAATAGAGAAAATTTTTTGTCTTAGGTGTCCTATCTCTTAAGAAGGTCATAAATGTAGGATTCCAAGGTACGAAATCCATCTTGTCTTAGAGTGGAAAAGGTAAGAATGATCAGAGTAGAACAGCAAAAGGTGAGACAAGATCAAGATAAGGTAAGTATGGAATGATTAGGTAAGTATATAAGGGTTTTGTCCATTTCTATCTAGGTTTCGTCCTACAGTCAACATTTCCTCTGATACCACTTCTGTCACACCCAGCTTTAAGGAACAAAGCCAGGTGCATCTCATACATGCGCCAAGAAGACAACATATATAATAACAGAGTGCATAAAGATAAATGTCACAATAATCAGAGTTTTTATTACATAGCGGAAGACTTACAAAAATAAAAGATAAATATAGCACGAACTAAGGATCGACGGCGCAAATGTCGACTGAGAAACGCCACCTAGATCGGATCATACTCCTCGATACTTGACTCCACTTGAAACCACCTGTTCTTCTCCTGTGGGGGGGGGGGTGTGAGACAGCAAGGGTGAGCTCACACATGTTCATCGCTCAACAAGTTGTGGGGAATAATGTGACATGAACTCACCAAAGGTGGGAGTTCATGAAGTGTAAGGCTGATCAACAATAGAGGTTAAAGCTGAGCATTGCTTTTATAAGTTGGTCAAAATTTTATTAGCAGTTACTAAGTGTAAGTGAATACCAAACCATAATAAAATAATAGAACAAAATTAATAACAGATCCCATGCAAATGCAAATGACAAATTGAGTTTAGGTTCCATAATTTAATCATCGAAGAGTCCTGAGCCGCTCATGACCGTGAGCTCGGCTAGTATACCAGTTTTATACTCTGCAGAGGTTGTACCCTTTACCCACAAGTCGTGTTTCCCATGTCGCCAGGGTTAGCTAGGCCCTTAGACACTACCGAGGTGAATGGCTAGGGATCCACTACGAGGCCTTCACAAAGTTCCACTAGCTTCCGAAAACCCGCTACATTTTATAGGAAGTTCCAATGCAGGGTTCCTGGCTGACCGCCATCGCAGCAAAATCAACCAGGGACCTCCCTACACTGACCACTCCCCTACTGCCCTTGCCCCTTTCGGGTAAGGTAGTCTTCCACTAGCTTTCCTAATTAGTCAGCCAAGGGGTCCCATTCCTCCCTTGTGGTGGCACGTGGTTCTCAAGTTAAGCTCCATGTTCCAATTAACAATAACATAATGATCTTGACATGAACATAAATAGAATAACAAAATAACTGGAACATGGATATAATGAAATATTAACCCAAAAACCACGTAAAGCAATAGCATAACTACCCATATTATTCAGGGGTAAACAAGGAGAAATGGATAAACAATCTAGGGTAACCTATCGGGTCCCATCAAAATTAAACCTATGCATGGTAAATGATTATAAAGAACATTATTGGGTAACAAAAGTGAATCAAGGGCACAACTTGCCTGGCACTTGAGAATCCAGGTGACAGGATGAACTTCAGGTGACTCGCAACCGCACTGCTAGTCGTAGCAATACAAACAAACATGGTATAGACAAAATTAACATCACACCAAACATAAGAACAAACTAAATAATAATCTACGCGTTTGTACGAGACTAACGCAACTTGAACGGATCAAATCGGAGTTAAAACGAAGGAGATACGAATTTCCTAAGGTTTTATGTATTTGATACGAGATTAGTTAAGAAATAAATTTTAATACCATTTTAATGTTAAAACAGAGATGCTATGTAATAAACAACATTATTACAAAATTATAGGAACTGGAATGGATTAATTTGGAGTTAGTATGAATTTTCTATGAATTTATAAAGTTCTAGCAATTATTTTCCTATTAAAAATCTATTTTCTATTTCATTTATTCAATTTAAGCGATCTCTGGACTGGGCCTCATTTTCAGAGAAAGTCAGGGGCTAATACAGAAGAGTTCCAAGACTCAGCGTACAGTGCATAGGACGGCGGGTTGATTTCTATAAAACGCAGGGGCTCTTTTGTAAAACGTACGAGGCCGAAAGGTTACAGATAACTCTCATCCACTCGATCTGCTACGGACGGCCCAGATTAGATTGGATCTCATCTGAACCGGTATCTAACCTCCACCATTCGATCTAAAATCTACGGCGCCAGGCGCACCACTCCATCTTCTAATCTGGAGCACCCGGACACGATCCAACGGTCGAAAACGAATCGGTCAGCCACTTCTAATCACGCCCGCACAGTTCCAGATCGATGGCCAGCGCGTTTCTTCCTCACCAGAGCACACGCACGGCGACGCGCCCAGCCCACGGCGGATCCCCATCTACGCATGGCCATCTACCGGACCACCCGAGCTCCAAAACCAAATTGAAACGCTGCAACGCGAACCTAGGCGCATGGCGAAACAGAGAACTGAGCATTACCGAGAGTTGGGTGGCGGAGCGACGATGTCCTCGACATCAGGCGGGTTCGCGGCGGCGTCAATCCGACGACGAGAAATTGCCGTATAGAACCAAACTCCCGATCTCCCTGCTTTGCACGATCACTATCTACACCATCTGATGAACCTCCCTCAATCCCTCCTGGCCACCGAACTGCATCCCTATGCGAGATGACATTGGCGGACCAAATTCCGTCACCCGGCCATGGGGGTGTATGGCGATGGGGCTTACCAGAGCACAACTAGATGGGATGAATGAACGAGGGGATAGCGACGCCTGGTTTTAAGCCTGCGAAGGCACCGCAACGGCCCGAGGAGAGGGGAGAACCCGGTCAGCGCAGCGCGCGATGCGTTCGGCATCCGTTACAGCAGCCAGCGAAGGGGAAGGAGCTGACCGGGGTGGTCCACGAGTCAGTGTGCGAGCAACGCGTGAGGTGTGCTCCCGAGAGGTTGACGGGTGGGGCCCCTACGGCAGTGCCCCGCGCGCGCGCGGTAGTGGACGCTGACGGCTAGGGTTTGGCGCCGTGGGAGCTTTCGCTGTGGGCCGCGCGATTAGTTGGGCCGAGCTCGAAGTGGGGCTAGGTGGGCCGAAAGCAGTATAGTCAGCCCAGCCGGATTTCTTTCTTTTTATTTCCTTTCCAAATTCAATTCCCAAATCCAGAATTTGAATTCAAATCTTGTAGTATATTTTGTACTCAAATTAAATATTCATCTTAAACATGCCAGTGTAGAATTTATTTATTTATGAATTTATTTTGTATATTTGTAATATTTCTTTTCTTCCTTTCTCAAGTTTAGGTTTCAAATCTAAATTCATACTTGTGGTGAAATTCATACTTTAGGTTAAAATGCCTAAATTCATATACCAATATGAACTGAACCTAATAAATTTCCATATTTATTTTATCTTATTTGTATAGTATTTTTCCTTCTCTTCTATAAACCCTAATTTGGAGGTTAAGATTAAATCTCCAAATTTGGATTTTATTATATTTTTTACACTATTTTTATATTGTCACCAAAATGCACACAAAATGAACACCTAACATGATGCACATATTGTTTTTGGCGTCATTAATTAATGAATTGCCTTTTGATGTGATTATTCACATGTGATAATAAATAAATGTAAAAGCATGTATGTAATCCAACTATGTTTCCATTTTACATTTTTGGGTATTACAGGAGCTCACCGCATGTACGGGTCCAGAACTGGGACTGGAAGGGCCGGCGGCTGCCGTCTCCAGGGAATAGTCTCGACGATCCTGTTAGCTACTGCTAGGGAATGGAGAAGAGGAGAGATCTAGGGAAGAATGAGAGGAAGACCAAGGTAGCAGAGAGAGGAGAACGAAGGCAACAGGAAGCAGTTCTATTCAATATTCAGTGAATGTTTTCCTTCCCTTCTTCCCTAGGCAAAATATATGTATCAGGTTCATTACGTACACACAAACGCCACACCAGTTCGCGCACGCAGGCGCTACGCCACACACACGTTTAGGCCCACTTCGGCCTGCACACGGACATTGGGCCGACGCATCCACTTGGGACTGGTTGGTTCTCTCACATTGCTGACATTCCCCTCGCCTTGAGAACCTGCTTAACCCCAAGCAGGCATGAATGGAAAGAACTACTGCAACACTTCACGATCTTCCCATGTCGCTAATTCTTTGGGTAGCCCAGACCATTCCACCAGCACTTGCTGCACTTGGCGATGACCTTTTGTTACTCCTCGGGTCTGCAACACCTGAATTGGTACGCTGAAATCAGGTAGTGTTATAGGTAAGTCTGAATGACCAGTACCCTGAAAGCCGGCTGCCAACTTCAATTAGGAAAGATTAACCACTGAGTGTGTTGACGCCTTTTCGGAGCGCCAAACACTCAACAAGAACCGTGGCGGTGCCCTCTGCACAGGGGCGGACGGTCCGCGCGCAGGGGCCGGACGGTTCGCGGCCTGGTGCGAGGCGCGGTGGTGCTCTCTGCGCAAGGGCGGACTGTCCGCGGCCTGGGGCCGGACGGTCCGCGGCCTGGTGCGTGGCTAGGGCTCCTGCCTGACGGCCGGACGGTCCGCGCCCTGGGGCCGGACGGTCCGCGCGTACGCAGGGACGGCGGAAGATCGCCGACGGCGCCTGGATCTCGCTCCCGGGAGGGACCCCGTCGGGGAGTAGAGATCCTAGGTGGTGTCTAGGCTCGGGCTGGCCGACCTAGACTCCTCTAATCGACGTAGAGCCGAAGAGAGACGAAGAATTTGGGGATTGGATATCTAAACCTAAACTAGACTAGAACTACTCCTAGGATAAAATGCGAAATAGAAGTTGTATTGATTCGATTGATGATTACAAATCGGCCGTATACCTCTCTATTTATAGAGGAGGGGGGCTGGACCCTTTACAAACTAATTTCCGAGCTTTTCCCGTGATTTTAGCTAACAACTGTAACACAAAACTCGGAACCCTAATCTGTTCTGCGCACGCGCGGACCGTCCGGCCCCCAGGCGCGGACTGTCCGGACCGCGGACCGTCCGGCCTCTGGGCCGGACCGTCCGCAGGCTCAATTATGGTTCAAACAGAGTGGATACGAGTTGATGCTGGTAATTGGAGACGGTATTTGCCCTCAAGTCGATGCAACAGATGCAAACCGCCAGGGTCCCATAGCACTTGTGATTCGGTGGTGTAAGGCCTCAGCCTTGGTCCATAGACATACTTTGCGTTTGGCACTGCTGACACATCAATGAATAGGTGGTCCCAAGTTACAACTAGGTGGCCTAGAAGAACTGATAATGAGATTAAGAATATTTGGAACTCAAGGGTCAAAAAGAAGCTTTGGCCTAGAGTATTTGGTTTCCTGAGTTGGTACTCTATTAGGGTTAGGCAATTATACCCTAGGAAGCTAGTGTATTGGGTTTAGCACCAAACAATGTCCAAAGCATGTCAAACTTTACCCAAGGGCTTTAATCATCAAACTAAGCTTACCCAAAAAGTTTTATTATTTTTGGAGCTATCAAATTAATTCTAAAATTCTAAAAGGCTAGGTTTATGCATCTTTAGATGCCAAATAATTCCAGGTTTGGACTAAAAATCTTGAAACTATTTTTATTAAATACTAGATGAATTTAGGAGTCTAGAAAAATTTGTCCTACAATTTTACCATTTTTCTAGAATTTCCTATAATTTTCCAAGTCTGGCAGAAAAAGAAAAAGGAAAACTATGAATAGTACCGGGCTAATTCTGGCCCGATCCGACCCACGACAAGGTAAAGCGCGCCCGCGCTGGCCATGTTGCGCTGAAGTCCTTGGCTATTTGAAAAATCAGTAAAGAATCCTTATCTCTGACATGTGCACTTAGGCCCCTCCCTTCTTTCTTCTTCACAAGATCGGGTCCCCGACCACGGACGGCAAAGTGGCTGCTCCGGTGAGCTTGTACCGGCCGCAATACCCAATTATCCGTGCTCTACTTCGGTCTACACCTAATTCTACCCTTGGCGCTCCACTGGGGATCACCCAATTCAGCCTGAACGCCACCCTAGAGCTCAGTCCACATACACCCGCAGAGTTTGAGACTTTCCCGACGCGTTCCTAATGATCTAGCGCAGCATGGCTTAATTGGCTGAGCCGACGAGCATCACAAGCATGCGAGGGTGTTGAAACACACACAAAGTGGGCAAGGACGGACCTGGAGGCGGCTGGCCACGGCGCAGCGTCTCACGGCGGTGCAGACAACCGACTTGGGGGAAAATCCGAATTAGGGCTCTACGGTGGACGATCGGGAGCGAGGAGTGGTTCACTGGGTTTGTAACAAGTAGGCGGAACAGGTCGAGGCATCAATTTATAGAGGATGACCGAGAGGAGGGCGAATTTGAACGGAGAAGCGCTGACGGTGAGAAGGGGGAAGAGTCACCGGAGTTCGCTAATGTGACGCTCACTGGTTAACGGTCTACGGCGGTCACTGCTGAGTCTTCACGGCCTGCGTCGAGTGTGAGATGACTTAAGGCGTGTCACAACCGAGCTAGACGGCAGCACGACAGCGACGATCGTGCAACCACGTCACCGGTGCAAGTGGGTATGGCGACAGGGCAAAATAGTGCCCCAAGTTCATCCTCGCGCAAGATCTTTTCACCGTCGATCGTTATCCGCACGCCAGAGCACACGAATCGTAACGCCGGCGAGGATCGCGACGCAGAGTTCACCGGCGGCAACATTCACCGCATCTGTGAACTTTTGCAGATAATGTACCATCGCGTTCTTCATCAGTTGTTCTGACAAAGCGAATTGAAGCGCTTTGTTCTCCAATTTTCATGTGACAACCTACTAATCCGTCTGTAGCAAATTTGATCTCCTATAAACCAGCTTTGATTTTGTTCTAGCAACCATAATCAAACATCCACTAGATCTTACTCAAAATCGCTCCTAAAGTTTGTCCTAGTTCAGTGTTAGTCAAAATTCAACTTTAGGGGTGACTGACGGCCTGACTTTAAGTTCATTTATCTCCCATTTTCATACAGCACCAATGCTTAGTCTCTTAATCAAACTTGTACCCCTAACATAGATCTACAAGTTTATTGTAATGACTTGGGGCAAAATATTCATGGATTAGGAAATACAGGGCCCCAAACTTGGCCTAATCACACTGACTTTTCAGAGTAAAGCCACATAGATGCTCTTGAGGCTTTTTGCAATTAAGTTCAAATTGTTCCACACAACTTGGAAATCTCCAAATGTAAAAGTTGTTTTGTTTTTGATACCCTACCACTTTGATATATGCACTTTGGTCCAAAAGTGCCTAGAAATCAAAATCACCATATAGGGCACAAATTAGGGTTTCCAGGGTTCTCTTTAGGGTTTTGAGTACTCTAGGGTTTATGTGCCACTCAAATTCATCAAACTTAGTCTCTTGTGAACATTTCCATTAACGTTTGAGGTAATACTCAATTTGGCCTCACACACACCCATATACCCCAATCCCATGGTTAAGTACCCTACTCTAGGGTTAAGGAGCACTTCAAGTCACCACATCACACTTGTTTTGAAGTTTTAGCCTAGTGGATGCATTATAGATGTAACAAACATAATGACATGCCAATGAATATGATGTCATGCTCAAATTTTAGTTCTGGTAACACAAGTGGTGTTACATCCTTTCCCCCATTAAAGAATCTCGTGCCGAGATTTGAAGTCCTAGGGTAAGTAAATGAAAAGGAAACATGTCACAACTTTATTTCCTTATTTATCTTACAGAGCAGGGGTGGTAAGAGACTTGTTCCAACTTTACAATAAGGTATACAAATCTTATAGGTTACATGAAGCTAAAAACCTAGGAAAATTTTTCTCTAAGAAATCTTGAGTTTCCCAGGTAGCTTCGTCTTTGGTGTGTTGGTTCCATTGTACCTTATAGAACTTGAGAGTCCTCCTTCGAGTGATTTGGTCCTTTTGATCCAGAACTCGAATGGGTAAGTCAAGTCTGGTTCCAAAGTGACATCCATCACATCTATGGTTCGATCAGGAATCTAAAGGCATTTCTTTAACTCGGATACATGGAACACATTATGTACCGCAGATAATGATTCGGGCAATTGAAGTCTGTATGCCACTGGTTCGCATTGTTCAAGAATAGGAAACAGGCTAATATATCGGGGTGCCAATTTTCCTTTTACCCCAAACCGGTTAACACCCTTCATCGGTGATACTTTCAGGTATACATGATCCTCAGCTTGAAAGACCAAAGGTCAGCGTCGTTTATCCACATAGTTTTTCTGCCGAGCTTGAGCATCTTTCTAGTTGTGTCTTATCTGTTGAACTTTTTCCTCCGTTTCTTTAACCAAGTCGGGCCTGAAAACCCACCGTTCTCTCGGTTCGGACCAATTTAAGGGTGTTCGGCATCGTCATCCGTATAGTGCTTCAAACGGTGCCATCTTAATGCTTTCTTGATAACTATTATTATAAGAAAATTATGCCAATGGCAGACAATCATCCCATTTCTGTGGAAATTCCAGGACACATGCCCGTAGCATATCTTCAAGTATCTGATTTACCCTCTCAGTTTGCCCACTTGTCTGAGGGTGATAAGCCGAACTGTGGAGTAATTTAGTACCCAAGGATTTGAGCAGCTCACTCCAAAACTTGGATACAAATCGGTCCGACACTATCATCTTCGGAACTTCATGCAAACTGAGAATACAGACAATGTATAATTGAGCATAGATGGCAACTAGGTGATTTGTTTTAACAGGAAGAAAATGTGCTATCTTTGTGAGCCGGTCAATTATGACCCAGATAGAGTCAAATCCTTTAGCTGTCCTGGGTAATCCCATAATGAAATCCATACTAATATATTCCCATTTCCAGGTTGAGATGGACAAGGATTGTAATGGTCCAGCGGCCTTCATATGTATCGCTTTGACCCGTCTGCAAGTGTCACACTTTGCCACATAGCGTGCGATTTCAATCTTCATTTTAGTCCACCAATAATGTTGTTTTAAGTCTTGATACATCTTAGTGCTTCCAGGATGAATGGAATATCGACTAAGATGAGCTTCGTCCAATATTTGTTGGTGCACTTCAGCATCTGTTGGCACTAATATGCGATCTTTAAACCATATTACTCCATGATTATCTTTCCTGAAACAATTTGCCTTGTCGGCCTCCATTTTCTCATGAATATACTTCATACCCTTATCTGTTCTTTGAGCATCAATAATTCTTTGCAGAAGAACTGACTCAAGCTTCAATTGTGTCAAAGTTCCTTGTTGTACTATCCCCAGATTCAACCTTTCCATTTCTTGACATAAAGTGGTGTTAGGTGTTCTTATTGTAGGACAATGACAAGAAGCCTTGCGACTTAAAGCATCTACCACCTTCCTGGGTGATAGTGAATTTCCAAGTCATAATCTTTGATTAGCTCGAGCCACCTTCTTTGTCTCATGTTTAGCTCGGACTGGGTGAAAATATACTTCAAACTTTTGTGATCCGTATACAAATGGCATATATTCCCCAGCAGATAATGACGCCAAATCTTAAGGGCATGAACTACTGTAGCCAATTCCAGATCATGGGTTGGATAATGTTCTTCATGCCGGCGCAGCTGCCTTGAAGCATAGGCTATTACTCGTCCTTCTTGCATCAGAACATATCCAAGTCCACTGTCTAACGCGTCGCAATACACATCAAAAGGCTTTTCAATAGCCAGTTGGGCCAAAACCGGTGCAGTGGTCAACAACTTTTTCAGCCACTCAAAGGCCTCGTTGCATTTAGAGGACCAATCAAACTTAGTATTATTTTTCAATAACCCGATAATGGGTTTAACAATTTTGGAGAAATCTGGAATGAATATGCGGTAATAACCAGCCAATCCAAGGAAACTTCAAACTTGATGCACTGTAGTAGGTGAGTTCCATTCCAGAATATCCTTGATTTTGCTGGGATCAACCATAATCCCTTTTGCAGACAAAACATGTCCAAGAAATTGGATTTCTTCCAACCAGAAAGCACATTTTCTAAATTCGGCATACAACTGATGTTCCCTTAAACGCGTTAACACGATCCGCAGGTGTTTTGCATGCTCCTCCTCATCCTTAGAATAAATCAGAATGTCGTCAATGAAGACCACCACAAACTTGTCTAACTCGGGCATGAATACCGAATTCATCAAGTATGTGAAGTGGGCTGGAGCATTTGTTAATCCAAAAGACATGACCAAATATTCAAATAATCCATACCGTGTGGTGAATGCGGTCTTGGGTATATCCTCGGGTCGAATACGGATCTGATGATAGCCCGATCTGAGATCAATTTTAGAAAACACCCGGGCTCCAGTGAGTTGATCGAATAAAATATCGATTCGAGGGAGAGCATACTTGTTCTTGATAGTAACTTCATTGAGGGGTCTATAGTCCACGCACATTCGAAGAGTTTGATCCTTCTTCTTAACGAAGATTGCTGGACAACCCCACGGCGATGAACTTGGTCTAATGAACCCTTTCTCCAACAAGTCTTGTAGTTGTGTCTTGAGTTCCGCCAGTTCATTAGGTGGCATACGGTACGACCTTCTAGAAATAGGAGTCGTACCGGGCTTCAACTCGATCACAAATTCCACGTCCCTTTCCGGAGGCAATCCGGGCAAGTCTTCGGGAAATACATCCGGAAATTCACATACAACCGGAATATCCTGGATTTCTTGTACTATGACCTCAAAAACTTGTCCAGATGCTTTAACTGGGACAGCTACAGGGATGGACAATTGGATTTCTTCATGACCATAACTCAATTTAATGGTCCTTTGTTCCGCATTGATGATGGCCTTATTCTAGGCTAACCAGTTCATGCCCAAAATTACATCTATATCTTGTCCTTTTATAACAATCATGTTCGTAGGGAACTCACGTCCGGCCAAGGTTACGGGTACGTGGAAGACTACTTCCTTAGTAAATATCTGACCCCCAGGTGAGTGGATAAAAAATTCCTCCCTTGATTCAGTGCTATGTATGCAATGCTTATCCACAAAAGTTTTGCTCATAAAGGTATGCGATGCACCAGAATCAAAAAGGATATCTGTTGGGTGGTTGGCAACGAGAAAAATACCCAATGTAGCGCCAAGGGTAGAATTAGGTGTAGACCAAAGTAGAGCACGGCTGATTGGGTATTGCGGTCGGTACAAGCTCGCCGGAGCAGCCACTCCGCCGTGCGTGGTCGGGGACCCGGTCTTGTGAAGAAGAAAGAAGGGAGGGGCCTAAGTGCACATGTCAGAGACACAAGTGAATAGGGATAAGGATTCTTTATTGATTTTTCGAATAGCCGAAGAATTCTGCGCAAAATGGCCAGCGCGGGCGCGCTTTACCTGGTCGTGGGTCGGATCGGGCCAGAATCAGCCCGGTACTATTCATAGTTTTCCTTTTTCTTTTTTCTGCCAGACTTGGAAAATTATAGGAAATTCTAGAAAAATGGTAAAATTATAGGACCAATTTTGCTAGACTCCTAAATTCATCTAGTATTTAATAAAATAGTTTCAAGATTTTTAGTCCAAACCTGGAATTATTTGGCATATAAAGATGCCTAAACCTAGCCTTTTAGAATTTTAGAATTAATTTGGTAGCTCCAAAAATAATAAAACTTTTTGGGTAAGCTTAGTTTGATGATTAAAGCCCTTGGGTAAAGTTTGATATGCTTTGGACATTGTTTGGTCCCAAACCCAATACACTAGCTTCCTAGGGTATAATTGCCGAACCCTAATAGAGTACTAACTCAGGAAACCCTAGTGACTAGTGTGTACTGTGAAGGAAAGTTGTATTCAAGATACAACTTAGTGTTTTTCTATTATAACTGCATATTCATAGCATCACATAAGCATTCATGTATATGTATTGTTATGTATAGAAAATGAAGAAGAGGCTGTAGTCGAGGAAGAAGTTGTCCCGCAAGCTGAGAATCCACCTGTTGAGAACAACTTCTATTTTGACATCTATGGGACAGACCCAGAAACTCCTGCAACACAAGGCAAGCCTCTGTGCATTTCCTTGTTGTTTTAAACTCTTTATCACTTGAGACGATGCATTAGGTGATAGGAGTTGTGTGCTAAACAATTGTTGCATTCCCTTCCTTGGAAACTGATTACCATTCCTTGTTACATGATTTTACTTAAAAGTTTTCTGATGCTTAACTTTGCTTTAGAAAACAAAATGTTTTATTTTAAACAAAAGATGATGCTTCATATGGGATGGGAATATTTCAAAGAAAAGATTTGATGGTGAATCTATCATGGTCGTGATGGGTTCAACATCTAAAAGATGTACCTCTGGCAGGTACCAAACTTTGGGTTGTAAATGATAAAGATGAGACCGGGAGGGTGACTTGCACGAGAAGGAAATCTCGGTGTAGTGTCTCCGTCTGAGTCGCTTAAGGACCGAGCCGATGTGGGCCTACTGACCGAGGACCTTTTAACTAGCCACATGCCTTGTCATGGGTAAGCTTTGCCTCGGTCGGAATACCAGAAAGGTCACCATGCAATGAGAGTGGAGAGAAGGCGAGAGTAGCGTATACCCTAAGTGGCAATAAGCTAGATAGTGGTGTAACTGTGCTCTCGGTTGGCGTCGACCACATGACTACACTCGCTAAATACATACTGATTGAAGTTAAACCACCTATTAGACCTAAATAAATTATTTTACTTGCTTGGTGAGAAGTGTATCAAAATAGGGAACCTAATCAGACATCAACATCCTATAATCAGACCACTAATTAACATTACAATCATTTGGAGCACTAGAGCTACCGACATAACAATAGCTCACACAATAGTCACACTTTTCCTATTTAGAGGATTTAACTCACATTTTTAGAAATTACTAATTAAGAGACAAGTCGTATACTTTGTGGCTATAACATGACATTGGGGACTACAGCTCGACTCGGCATTACCGGACACTAGAACTCAAGTATAGACGAAGGCGAGTTATTTAGCGTTTCTAAATTACTTTTCCTAGGTTAATTTGTACAGTACATGAAACTAAATAAACCGCACTTCATTCGAAACAATGAGGGGACACAACAACATATACGAGAGTTCGATGAGGCTATTACTTAGAACTACATACATATACGCTCGTATATATCTTTTTTAGTTTTTCCGAATTCCACATAATCGACTTGTTGACGCTACTCACTTTTAATTAATTTTAGATAGCGATAAAATAGTCACCTATGGTATTTACCCGACTCATGAGTGTGGGGAAGGCAGTGACTACTTCGGCATATCATCACCTCACCTCATATGCAAAACCACTTTTAACCATACTGACCTAGCTCAACAATACTGACCTAGCTCAACAACTAACCATTTGTAATACTAAACCTTATCCTTCGCACTACTAAATTTACCACAAACTCATACATAGACTAATTCAATCATACTTCACATATACATCTACCAAAACATTTCCCGCATAATCTTACATCTCCCTAAACTTCACCAAATAAGGACGATGTGTCTACTTCACTTTATGAACACAACCATACACTATATGCGAATGATATTTCAACGAATGTTTAAGGTGCATTCACCCAACTCATAAACTTAGAGGAAGCAGTGGCTACTTCGGCATATCACCACTTCACTACACAAGCTAAATCAATTTCACCAGTTCACTACGCATTCAACCGACTTAATTGGTCGACTACTCATATAAAAGTACTAGTCTATCCTTCTCGCTACTAATTCAATCATAGTCACACAATGCATATATATTCAACAATTAAATTACGTTGTGCATAAATTACATTTTAACCTAATCTTTGACCACTTGCTATAACACGACTGCTCTCCAAATACTAACATATGCCACCTTCACCTTTCTATATTATTTGCATAACATCCAACTACTTAATATAACACAAGTTTAATTTACCTAACCTCGTAGAGCACTAGCGCCTTCTCATAAAATCTCTGGAGGCTACTACGGCAAGATATCGACTTCGCCACATACACAAAAATCATTACAAGAAATATAACAAAACTTATCGTTTAACTCAAGAAGGCACTGTTGAAGGGCTTGTCACACCTGGATTTAAAGGATAATGTAATACCCGATTCGTAAAAGCATAGAAAATGAGATTATTTCCCTTATAAGTATTGCCTCTATTCATTTACACATGTGAACACCACATTAGAAACAAATAAATAATAAAAGACGTACCATTAATTTATGCATCATGCTGAGGTTTTATTTTGTGTGCATTATTTGTGACAAAATAAAAATAATATAAAAGAAATACAGTAAAGTCCAAAGTGGAATTTGAGATCTAAAAGAAATCTTAGAATGGAGAAAAGAGAAGGAAAAAAAGAGAAAGGCTATGAAAATATAAATATATAATATATAATTATATTTCTAAAAGTGGTATTTCTAAACTTCACAATATGATGTGGCACAAGTTTGAATTCAAATTCGAAATTCAAAATGAACTTGGAAATGAAGAAAAGAAATTATAGCATAAAACAGAAAAGAATAAAAGGCTTCATGGGACAACTCCACCCAATTCGGCCTGGTAACCAAAACCTACCGTGCGGCCCGTCCAGCAACCTGGTGGTGGTGCCGACAGGTGGGCCACCCCTTTCATTCGCTTATGTGCGCTCTGGTCTAGCCTTCTCTGACGCCGCGACCCACTTGTCACCCCCCACGCTCCTGCGTTCACCGGCCGCTGTGCTCACACCCGCGCGCTGGCGTTGCTTGGTCCATGGGGCCCGCGTGTCGGTCACCAATGTCGTACATGCCCTCTGCTGCTGGGTCCCAGTTGTCATCCCACACGCGTGAGCTCAACGGATGCCGACATGACCGGCCGCAGCTGAGCAACCGAACGCCCGATTCGTGCGCGCCGAACGCCCGAGTCACGCGCGGCCTAACGCTCTGAACCACGCCGACCCCTTCAAAACCCTGGACTGGACCATCTCGCGGCGCCGACCAAGAAATCGCCATTACCACCGCGAGCAGAGGGTGAGATCGCCGCTGGGTCAAATCGCGTGCGCTGCCACCGGGACCCTGGAATTCGGTCTAAGACCTTCGCTGGGACATCAGTAGGGTGGCCGTGATAGCCTCGACCGGGGAGGACCGCCGAGCCAGGGGGAATTCCTTGCCGTGGCCGAAGAATCTACGTCGGGCCGCTCATCGCCGTGGATCGCGCTTCTACTACCACCTCTTTCGGTATGAAGCACCTCAATCGACTCGCAATTGCTAGGGCCTCGTGTAGTATCGTGTAATTTGGGTTTGGCGCTGTGGCACGCCACATTGGCCGTCGCCGGCGGTGCTGGATTGGCTGTGTCGCAGGGCTCCATCGGGGGAAAGGGGGGTCGCGGAAGAGATGACGTTGTCCGTGCCGTTAGATTAAATCGGACGGTGTAGGGTTGATCAGCGGGCTCGGTTGATGCGAGCCGTGGATCACTGATCCAACTGCCCAGTATGTGTACCGATTCGACGATGCGCGATCTAATCCGGGGCGTAGATACTGAATCGGACGGCCAGTGTTTGTCCATACCCCTTAGGCTGGTCGGTTTAGCTATTAGGCCCCTCTGTTTTATAGTAAACAACCCGCCATCCAAAGAGTGGTTTACTGAGTCTAGGGAATCTTTTGCGCTGGCCCCTGACCTTTTAGAATTTGAGGCCCCGTCCAGAGAGTTATAAAATCAGGAAAATGAATTAGAAAATGAGTTTTAATATAAAAACAATTCATAGAATTTGTATAATTCATAGAAAATGCATATGAACTTCAAATTGGTCCATTCCAGTTCCTAAATTTTTGTAATATTATTGTCTAGCCATTGGTGCCTCTGTTTTGGCATGTAAGACACATTAAAATTTATCTATCACCTAATCTTGTATTAAGCACATAAAACATTAGAAAATTCATAACTTAAAATCTATAACTCCAAAGTTAATGATTCCAGTTCCTATGATCTTATTTTAGTGTCTAGATTATTACTGTGTATTTTATTTACATGTTTGATGTGATGTTAATGTTTGCTATACTATGTATGTATTGTGTTGATGCGAGTAGACGAGCAAGCAACACGGGATCCTGAGGTTCAGCTGGTAGAGACTGCTGAGCAGGAGCTCGTTGAAGGCAAGTTGTGCCCTTGATCACTTCCTTTAACCCATTCATGTTCTTATTATTCATAATGATCTGCATAGGTTAATTTTGATGGGACCCAATAGGTTACCCTAGATTTTGACTATCTTTATACCTTGTTTCACCACTGGTTTTACTACTAAATTTTTGGGTAGTACATGCTATTGCTTTATGAAAGTCGCCTAGAGGGGGGGTGAATAGGGCAAATCTGAAATTTATAAACTTAAGCACAACTACAAGTCGGGTTAGCGTTAGAAATATGAACGAGTCCGAGAGAGAGAGAGGGTGAAAACAAATTGCAAGCAAATAAAGAGTGAGACACAAGGATTTGTTTTACCGAGGTTCGGTTCTTGCAAACCTATTCCCCGTTGAGGTGGTCACAAAGACCGGGTCTCTTTCAACCCTTTCCCTCTCTCAAACGGTCACTTAGACCGAGTGAGCTTCTCTTCTCAATCAAACGGGACACAAAGTCCCCGCAAGGACCACCACACAATTGGTGTCTCTTGCCTCGGTTACAATTGAGTTGATCACAGGAAAGAATGAGAAAAAGAAGCAATCCAAGCGCAAGAGCTCAAATGAACACAAGTCACTCTCTCACTAGTCACTATTTGATTGGGAATGATCTATGGACTTGGGAGAGGATTTGATCTCTTTGGTGTGTCTTGTATTGAATGCTATAGCTCTTGTAAGGTGTAGGAAGTGTGAAAACTTGGATGCCATGAATGGTGGGTGGTTGGGGGTATTTATAGCCCTAACCACCAAACTAGTCGTTTGGTGAAGGCTGCTGTCGCATGGCGTATCGGACAGTCCAGTGCGTCACCGGACACTGTCCGGTGCGCCTACCACGTCACCTGGCCGTTGGATTCCGACCGTTGGAGCTTCTGCCTTCTAGGCCACCGGACAGTCCGGTGGTGCACCGGACAGGCACTGTTCAGTGTCTGGTGCGCCATCTAGCTCTGCTCTGACTCTGGCGCGCACTGTAGCGCATTTAATGCCTTCTGCAGACGACCATTAGCGCGAAGTAGCCGTTGCTCCGCTGGCACACCGGACAGTCCATTGAATTATAGTCGTACGCTGCTGAACAATTCCCGAAGGTGAGCAGTTCGGAGTTGGAGTCCCTAGTGCACCGGACACTGTCCGGTGGTCCGGTGTGCCAGACCAGGGCACACTTCGGCTGACTTTTGCTCTCTCTATTTGAATCCTTTTTCGGTCTTTTTATTGGTTTGTTGTGAACCTTTGGAACCTGTAGAACTCATAATCTAGAGCAAACTAGTTAGTCCAATTTTTTATGTTGGGCTATTCAACCACCAAAATCAATTTAGGAAAAGGTGTAAGCCTATTTCCCTTTCAATCTCCCCCTTTTTGGTGATTGATGCCAACACAAACCAAAGCAAATATAGAAGTGCATAATTGAACTAGTTTGCATAATGTAAGTGCAAAGGTTACTTAGAATTGAACCAATATAAATTCTCATAAGATATGCATGGATTGTTTCTTTATTTTTAACATTTTGGACCATGCTTGCAGCACATGTTTTGTTTTTGAAAATTGTTTTGTAAATTCTTTTCAAAGTCCTTTTGCAAATAGTCAAAGGTAAATGAATAAGATTTTGAGAAGCATTTTCAAGATTTGAAATTTTCTCCCCCTATTTCAAATGCTTTTTCTTTTGACTAAACAAAACTCCCCCTCAATCAAATCCTCCTCTTAGTGTTCAAGAGGGTTTTAGATATTAGTTTTGAAGAGGTTGTACCAATTTGAAATTCTAATAAGATACCAATTGAAAAATCACCAATTGAAGAATCTTTTCTTAACTCAAATTGAAATTGGTGGTGGTGCAGTCCTTTTGCTTTGGGCTAATACTTTCTCCCCCTTTGGCATGAATCGCCAAAAACGGATACCTGAGTGAAATATAAGCCCTTTTAGTTTCTCTCCCTGTGGTAAATAACATATGAGTGAAGATTATACCAATGTTGGAGAGAGGTGCTTGGAGCGACGGCGAAGGATGAGTAATTTGATGGAGTGGAGTGGAAGCCTTTGTCTTCGCCGAGGACTCCAATTCCCTTTCAATCTATGACTTGGTTTGAAATACACTTGAAAACACATTAGTCATAGCATATAAAAGAGACATGATCAAAGGTATATTATTGAGCTATGTGTGCAAAGCATCAAAAGAAATTTCGAGAATCAAGAATATTTAGCTCATGCCTAAGTTTGTTAAATGTTTGTTCATCTAGTGGCTTGGTAAATATATCGACTAATTGTTCTTTGGTGTTAATATATGCAATCTCGATATCCCCCTTTTGTTGGTGATCCCTTAAGAAATGATACTGAATGGCTATGTGTTTAGTGCGGCTATGTTCAACGGGATTATCCACCATGCGGATTGCACTCTCATTATCACATAGAAGAGGAACTTTGGTTAATTTGTAACCATAGTCCCTAAGGGTTTGCCTTATCCAAAGTAATTGCGCGCAACAATGGCCTGCGACAATATACTCGGCTTCGGCGGTAGAAAGTGCTACGGAATTTTGCTTCTTTGAAGCCCATGACACAAGAGACCTTCCCAAGAACTGGCAAGTCCCCGATGTGCTCTTTCTATTGATTTTACACCCCGCCCAATCGGCATCCGAATAACCAATTAAATCAAATGTGGATCCCCTAGGATACCAAAGCCCAAACTTAGGAGTATAAACTAAATCTCAAGATTCTTTTTACGGCCCTAAGGTGAGCTTCCTTAGGATCGGCTTGGAATCTTGCACACATGCATACGGAAAGCATAATGTCTGGTCGTGAAGCACATAAATAGAGTAAAGAACCTATCATCGACCGGTATACCTTTTGATCTACGGATTTACCTCCTGTGTCGAGGTCAAGATGCCCATTGGTTCCCATGGGTGTCTTTATGGGCTTGGCATCCTTCATCCCAAACTTGGTTAGAATGTCTTGAATATACTTCGGTTGGCTAATGAAGGTGCCCTCGTGGAGTTGCTTCACTTGAAATCCCAAGAAGTACTTCAACTCCCCCATCATAGACATCTCGAATTTCTGTGCCATGATCCTACTAAATTCCTCACATGTAGATTCGTTAGTAGACTCAAATATAATATCATCAACATAAATTTGGCATACAAACAAATCATTTTCAAGAGTTTTAGTAAATAAAGTAGGATCGGCCTTTCCGACTTTGCAGCCATTAGTGATAAGGAAATCTCTTAGGCATTCATACCATGCTCTTGGGGCTTGCTTGAGCCCATAAAGCGCCTTAGAGAGTTTATATACATGATTAGGATACTCACTATCTTCAAAGCCGGGAGGTTGCTCAACATAGACCTCCTTCTTGATTGGTCCATTGAGGAAGTGAAAGTCGCCTAGAGGGGGGGTGAATAGGGCGAAACTAAAAATCACAAAAATAATCACAACTACAAGCCGGGTTAGCGTTAGAAATATAAACGAGTCCGCGAGAGAGGGTGCAAAACAAATCGCAAGCGAATAATGAAGTGAGACACGCGGATTTGTTTTACCGAGGTTCGGTTCTCTCAAACCTACTCCCCGTTGAGGAGGCCACAAAGGCCGGGTCTCTTTCAACCCTTCCCTCTCTCAAACGGTCCCTCGGACCGAGTGAGCTTTTCTTCTTCTCAATCAAACGGGAACAAAACTTCCCCGCAAGGGCCACCACACAATTGGTGCCTCTTGCCTTGGTTACAATTGAGTTTTGATCACAAGAACAAATGAGAAAGAAAGAAAGCGATCCAAGCGCAAGAGCTCAAAAGAACACGGCAAATCTCTCTCGCTAGTCACTAAAGGCTTGAGTGGAATTGGAGAGGATTTGATCTCTTTGGTGTGTCTAGAATTGAATGCCTAGCTCTTGTAAGTGGTTGGAAGTTGGAAAACTTGGATGCAATGAATGGTGGGGTGGTTGGGGTATTTATAGCCCCAACCACCAAACTTGACCGTTGGCTGGAGGCGTCTGTTCGATGGCGCACCGGACAGTCCGGTGCACACCGGACAGTCCGGTGCCCCTGCCACGTCATCAATGCCGTTGGATTCTGACCGTTGGAGCTTCTGACTTCTGGGTCCGCCTGGGTGTCCGGTGCACACCGGACAACACCTGTTCATTGTCCGGTGCGCCGGTATGGGCGCGCCTGACGTCTGCGCGCGCTGCGCGCGCATTAAATGCACCGCAGGTAGCCGTTGGCGCCGAAATAGCCGTTGTCCCGCTGGTACACCGGACAGTCCGGTGCACACCGGACATGTCCGGTGAATTATAGCGGAGCGGCTGCCGCGCGAACCCGAGGCTGGCGAGTTCCGGAGGCCGTGCTTCTTTGGAGCACCGGTCACTGTCCGGTGTACACCGGACAGTCCGGTGAATTATAGTGCCCCGGCTTCCGGGAATTCCCGAGGGCAAAGAGTTTGAGTTGGAGTCCTCTGGGCTCACCGGACATTGTCCGGTGTACACCGGACAGTCCGGTGCCTTCAGCCAGAGGTGCCTTCGGTTGCTTCTTTGCTCCTTTGTTGAATCCAAAACTTGATCTTTTTATTGGCTAAGAGTGAACCTTTGCACCTGTACAACTTATGCACTAGAGCAAACTAGTTAGTCTAATATTCGTGTTGGGCAATTCAACCACCAAAAATTATTTAGGAACTAGGTGTAAGCCTAATTCCCTTTCAATCTCCCCCTTTTTGGTGATTGATGCCAACACAAACCAAAGCAAATGTAGAAGTGTATAATTGAACTAGTTTGCATAATATAAGTGCAAAGGTTGCTTGGAATTGAGCCAATAAATACTTACATGATGCGCATGGATTGTTTTCTTTGTTTTTGACATATTGGACCATATTTGCACCATAAGTTTTGTTTTTGCAAACTCTTTTGTAAATTCTTTTCAAAGTCCTTTTGCAAGATAGTCAAAGATAAATGAATAAGATTTTGCAAAGCATTTTCAAGTTTTTGAAATTTTCTTCCTTTGCCCCAAAAGCTTTTCCTTTGACTAAAACAAAACTCCCCCTCAAATAAAGCCTCCTCTTAGTGTTCAAGAGGGTTTTGAGACATCAATTTTGAAAATATTACTTGCTCCCCCTTTAGAACACAAAGAGATACCAATTTTGAAATTTACCAATTGAAAATCATCAATTTTAAAATTTTAGGGTGGTGGTGCGGTCCTTTTGCTTTGGGCTAATACTTTCTCCCCCTTTGGCATGAATCGCCGAAAACGGAGTCATTAGAGCCCATAGAAGTACTTTCTCCTCCTTTGGTCATAAAATAAATGAGTGAAGATTATACCAAAGTTGGAGAGATGCTCGGAGTGACGGCGAAGGATGAGTAGTAGAGTGGAGTGGAAGCCTTGTCTTCGCCGAAGACTCCAATTCCCTTTCAATATACCTATGACTTGGTTTGGAATATACTTGAAAGCACATTAGTCATAGCATATAAAAAGAGACATGATCAAAAGGTATTATTATGAGCTATGTGTGCAAGTTTAGCAAAAGAAATTCCTGGAATCAAGAATATTAAGCTCATGCCTAAGTCTGGTAAAAGATTGTTCATCAAGTGGCTTGGTAAAGATATCGGCTAATTGATCTTTAGTGTTAATGTATGAAATCTCGATATCCCCCTTTTGTTGGTGATCTCGAAGAAAATGATACCGAATGGCTATGTGCTTAGTGCGGCTATGCTCAACGGGATTGTCGGCCATTTTGATTGCACTCTCATTGTCACATAGCAAAGGGACTTTGGTTAATTTGTAACCGTAGTCCCGCAGGGTTTGCCTCATCCAAAGCAATTGCGCGCAACAATGGCCTGCGGCAATATACTCGGCTTCGGCGGTAGAAAGAGCGACCGAATTTTGCTTCTTTGAAGCCCAAGACACCAAGGATCTTCCCAAGAACTGGCAAGTCCCCGATGTGCTCTTCCTATTAATCTTACACCCCGCCCAATCGGCATCCGAATATCCAATCAAATCAAAAGTGGATCCCCGAGGGTACCAAAGTCCAAACTTAGGAGTATAAGCCAAATATCTCAAGATTCGTTTTACAGCCGTAAGGTGTGATTCCTTAGGGTCGGCTTGGAATCTTGCACACATGCAAACGGAAAGCATAATGTCCGGTCGAGATGCACATAAATAAAGCAATGAACCAATCATCGACCGGTATACCTTTTGATCCACGGACTTACCTCCCGTGTCGAGGTCGAGATGCCCATTTGTTCCCATGGGAGTCTTGATGGGCTTGGCATCCTTCATTCCAAACTTGCTTAGAATGTCTTGAGTATACTTTGTTTGGCTAATGAAAGTGCCCTCTTGGAGTTGCTTGACTTGAAATCCTAAGAAATATTTCAACTCCCCCATCATAGACATCTCGAATTTCTGTGTCATGATCCTACTAAATTCTTCACATGTAGATTTGTTAGTAGACCCAAATATGATATCATCAACATAAATTTGGCATACAAACAAATCATTGTCAAGAGTTTTAGTAAATAAAGTAGGATCGGCCTTGCCGACTTTGAAGCCATTTGCAACAAGGAAATCTCTAAGGCATTCATACCATGCTCTTGGGGCTTGCTTGAGCCCATAAAGCGCCTTAGAGAGCCTATAAACATGATTAGGATACTCACTGTCTTCAAAGCCGGGAGGTTGCTCAACGTAGACCTCCTCCTTAATTGGTCCATTGAGGAAGGCACTCTTCACGTCCATTTGATAAAGCTTGAAGCCATGGTAAGTAGCATAGGCCAATAATATACGAATTGACTCAAGCCTAGCTACGGGTGCATAGGTTTCACCAAAATCCAAACCTTCGACTTGTGAATACCCCTTGGCCACGAGTCGAGCTTTGTTCCTTGTCACCACACCATGCTCGTCTTGCTTGTTGCGGAAGACCCACTTGGTTCCTACAACATTTTGATTAGGACGTGGAACTAAGTGCCATACCTCATTTCTTGTGAAATTGTTGAGCTTCTCTTGCATCGCCATCACCCAATCCGAATCTTGAAGTGCTTCCTCCACCCTGTGTGGCTCAATAGAGGAAACAAAAGAGTAATGTTCACAAAAATGTGCAATACGAGATCGAGTAGTTACTCCCTTATGAATGTCGCCGAGGATGGTGTCGACGGGGTGATCTCGTTGTATTGCTTGGTGGACTCTTGGGTGTGGCGGCCTTGGTTGTTCATCCTCCTTGTCTTCATCATTTGCATCTCCCCCTTGATCGCTGCCGTCATTTTGAGGTGGCTCATCTTCTTGATCTTCTTGTTCAATATTTTGAGCCTTATCCTCATTTTGAGTTGGTGGAGATGCTTGCATGGAGGAGGATGGTTGATCTTGTGCATGTGGAGGCTCTTCGGATTCCTTGGGACGCACATCCCCAATGGACATGTTCCTTAGCGCTATGCATGGAGCCTGTTCTTCACCTATCTCATCAAGATCAACTTGCTCTACTTGAGAGCCGTTAGTCTCATCAAACACAACATCACAAGAAACTTCAACAAGTCCTGAGGACTTGTTAAAGACTCTATATGCCCTTGTGTTTGAGTCATATCCTAGTAAAAAGCCTTCTACAGTTTTAGGAGCAAATTTAGATTTTCTACCTCTTTTGACAAGAATAAAACATTTGCTACCAAAAACTCTAAAATATGAAATATTTGGCTTTTTACCGGTTAGGAGTTCATAAGATGTCTTCTTGAGGATTCGGTGAAGATATAACCGGTTGATGGCGTAGCAGGCGGTGTTGACTGCCTCGGCCCAAAACCGATCCGGTGTCTTGTACTCATCAAGCATGGTTCTTGCCATGTCCAATAGAGTTCGATTCTTCCTCTCCACTACACCATTTTGTTGTGGAGTATAGGGAGAAGAGAACTCATGCTTGATGCCCTCCTCCTCAAGGAAGCCTTCAATTTGAGAGTTCTTGAACTCCGTTCCATTGTCGCTTCTAATTTTCTTGATCCTTAAGCCGAACTCATTTTGAGCCCGTCTCAAGAATCCCTTTAAGGTCTCTTGGGTATAAGATTTGTCCTGTAAAAAGAACACCCAAGTGAAGCGAGAATAATCATCCACAATTACAAGACAATACTTACAACCGCCGATGCTTATGTAAGCGATCGGGCCGAATAAATCCATGTGTAGGAGCTCCAGTGGCCTGTCGGTAGTCATGATGTTTTTGTGTGGATGATGAGTGCCAACTTGCTTCCCGGCTTGGCATGCGCTACAAATCCTGTCTTTCTCAAAATGAACATTTGTTAGTCCTAAAATGTGTTCCCCCTTTAGAAGCTTATGAAGATTCTTCATTCCAACATGGGCTAGTCGGCGGTGCCAAAGCCAACCCAAGTTAGTCTTAGCAATCAAACAAGTGTCGAGTTCAGCTCTATCAAAATCTACCAAGTATAGCTGACCCTCTAACACTCCCTTGAATGCTATTGAATCATCACTCCTTCTAAAGACAGTAACACCTGTATCAGTAAATAGACAGTTGTAGCCCATTTGACATAATTGGGATACGGAAAGCAAATTGTAATCTAAGGAATCTACAAGAAAAACATTGGAAATAGTGTGGTCAGGTGATATAGCAATTTTACCCAATCCTTTGACCAAACCTTGATTTCCATCCCCGAATGTGATAGCTCGTTGGGGATCTTGGTTTTTCTCATATGAGGAGAACATCTTTTTCTCCCCTGTCATGTGGTTTGTGCACCCGCTGTCGAGTATCCAACTTGAGCCCCCGGATGCATAAACCTACAAAACAATTTTAGTTCTTGATTTTAGGTACCCAAACGGTTTTGGGTCCTTTGGCATTAGAAACAAGAACTTTGGGTACCCAAACACAAGTCTTGGAGCCCTTGTGTTTGCCCCCAACAATTTTGGCAACTACCTTGCCGGATTTGTTAGTTAAAACATAAGATGCATCAAAAGTCTTAAACGAAATGGCATGATCATTTGATGCATTAGGAGTTTTCTTTCTAGGCAACTTGGCACGGGTTGGTTGCCTAGAACTAGATGTCTCACCCTTATACATAAAAGCATGGTTAGGGCCAGAGTGAGACTTCCTAGAATGAATTTTCCTAATCTTGCTCTCAGGATAGCTGGCAGGGTACAAAATGTAACCCTCGTTATCCTGAGGCATGAGAGCCTTGCCCTTAACAAAGTTAGATAAGTTCTTTGGAGGGGCATTAATTTTGACATTGTCTCCCCTTTGGAAGCCAATGCCGTCCTTAATGCCAGGGCGTCTCCCATTATAGAGCATGCTTCTAGCAAACTTAAATTTTTCATTTTCTAAGTCATGCTCACTAATCTTAGCATTAAGTTGTGCTATGTGATCATCTTGTTTTTTAATTAAGGCTAGGTGATCATGGATAGCATCAACATTAATATCTCTACATCTAGTACAAATAGAAACATGTTCAACATTAGATGTAGAGGGTTTGCAAGATTTTAGTTCAATAACCTTAGCATGTAATAAATCATTTTTAGTTCTAAGGTCGGAAATAGTGGCATTGCAAACATCAAAATCCTTAGCCTTAGCAAGCAATTTTTCATTCTCAGTCTTAAGGCTAGCAAGAGAAATATTCAACTCATTAATTCTAGCAAGTAAATCAATATTATTATCTCTAGAACTGGAAGTTGAAACATTGCAAACATGTGAATCAACCTTAGCTAACAAATTAGCATTTTCATTTCTAAGGTTGTCTATAGTCTCATGGCAAGTACTTAGCTCACTAGACAATTTTTCACATTTTTCTATTTCTAGAGCATAAGCATTTTTAACCTTAACATGCTTCTTATTTTCTTTAATAAGGAAGTCCTCTTGAGAATCCAAGAGATCATCCTTCTCATGTATAGCACTAATCAATTCATTTAGTTTTTCTTTTTGTTGCATGTTGAGGTTAGCAAAAAGAATGCGCAAGTTATCCTCCTCATTTTTATCATCATCCTCATCACTAGATGTTTCATATTTAGTGGAGGACCTTGATTTTACCTTCTTTTTGCCGTCCTTGGCCATGAGACACTTGTGGCCGACGTTGGGGAAGAGAAGGCCTTTGGTGACGGCGATGTTGGCGGCGTCCTCGTCGGAGGAGGACTCGGTGGAGCTCTCGTCGGAGTCCCATTCGCGGCACACGTGGGCATCGCCGCCCTTCTTCTTGTGGTATTTCTTCTTTTCTCTTCTCTTTCCCTTCTTGTCGTCGCCCCTGTCACTGTCACTAGACATAGGACATTTTGCAATAAAATGACCGGGCTTACCACATTTGTAGCACACTTTCTTGGAGCGGGGTTTGTAGTCCTTCCCCCTCCGTTGCTTGAGGATTTGGCGAAAGCTTTTGATGATTAAAGCCATTTCCTCATTGTCGAGCTTGGAGGCGTCAATTGGTTGTCTACATGGTGTAGACTCCTCCTTCTTCTCCTCCGTTGCCTTGAAGGCCACCGGTTGCGCCTCGGATGTGGAAGGTTCGTCAAGCTCGTTGATCTTCTTTGAGCCTTTAATCATGCATTCAAAGCTCACAAAATTCCCAATAACTTCCTCGGGGGTCATTAGTGGATATCTAGGATTACCACGAATTAATTGAACTTGAGTAGGGTTAAGGAAAATAAGAGCTCTTAAAATAACCTTAACCACCTCGTGGTCATCCCACTTTTTGCTCCCGAGGTTGCGCACTTGGTTCACCAATGTCTTGAGCCGATTGTACATGTCTTGTGGCTCCTCCCCTTGGCGAAGACGAAAGCGACCGAGCTCCCCCTCGATCGTTTCCCGCTTGGTGATCTTGGTGAGTTCATCACCCTCGTGCGCCGTCTTGAGTAGGTCCCAAATCTCCTTTGCGTTCTTCAACCCTTGTACTTTGTTGTATTCCTCCTTGCTTAGAGAGGCAAGGAGGATGGTTGCGGCTTGGGAGTTGAAGTGCTCGATTTGGGCCACTTCGTCCGTGTCATAATCCTCATCCCCTATTGATGGTACCTGTGCTCCAAACTCAACAACATTCCATATACTTTTGTGGAGTGAGGTTAGATAAAATTTCATTAAATCACTCCACCTAGCATAATCTTCGCCATCAAAAGTCGGCGGTTTGCCTAATGGAACGGAAAGTAATGGAGCATGTCTAGATGTACGGGGATAGTTTAAGGGAATCTTACTAAACTTCTTGCGCTCTTGGCGCTTAGAAGTTACGGACGGTGCATCGGAGTCGGAGGTGGATGTTGATGAAGTGTCGGTCTCGTAGTAGACCACCTTCCTCATCCTCTTGTGCTTGTCCCCACTCCGATGCGACTTGTGAGAAGAAGATTTTTCCTTCTTCTCCTTGTGGTGAGAAGAGGAAGATCTTTTCTCCTTCCGCTTGGAGGAGTTCTTCTTCTTCTCCCTTCTCTTGGTGCGGGACTCTTCCGATGAAGTGCTCCCTTGGCTTGTAGTGGGCTTGTTGTCGCCGGTCTCCATCTTCCTCTTGGTGTGATCTCCCGACATCACTTCGAGCGGTTAGGCTCTAATGAAGCACCGGGCTCTGATACCAATTGAAAGTCGCCTAGAGGGGGGGTGAATAGGGCGAAACTGAAAATCACAAAAATAATCACAACTACAAGCCGGGTTAGCGTTAGAAATATAAACGAGTCCGCGAGAGAGGGTGCAAAACAAATCGCAAGCGAATAATGAAGTGAGACACGCGGATTTGTTTTACCGAGGTTCGGTTCTCTCAAACCTACTCCCCGTTGAGGAGGCCACAAAGGCCGGGTCTCTTTCAACCCTTCCCTCTCTCAAACGGTCCCTCGGACCGAGTGAGCTTTTCTTCTTCTCAATCAAACGGGAACAAAACTTCCCCGCAAGGGCCACCACACAATTGGTGCCTCTTGCCTTGGTTACAATTGAGTTTTGATCACAAGAACAAATGAGAAAGAAAGAAAGCGATCCAAGCGCAAGAGCTCAAAAGAACACGGCAAATCTCTCTCGCTAGTCACTAAAGGCTTGAGTGGAATTGGAGAGGATTTGATCTCTTTGGTGTGTCTAGAATTGAATGCCTAGCTCTTGTAAGTGGTTGGAAGTTGGAAAACTTGGATGCAATGAATGGTGGGGTGATTGGGGTATTTATAGCCCCAACCACCAAACTTGACCGTTGGCTGGAGGCGTCTGTTCGATGGCGCACCGGACAGTCCGGTGCCCCTGCCACGTCATCAATGCCGTTGGATTCTGACCGTTGGAGCTTCTGACTTCTGGGTCCGCCTGGGTGTCCGGTGCACACCGGACAACACCTGTTCATTGTCCGGTGCGCCGGTATGGGCGCGCCTGACGTCTGCGCGCGCTGCGCGCGCATTAAATGCACCGCAGGTAGCCGTTGGCGCCGAAATAGCCGTTGTCCCGCTGGTACACCGGACAGTCCGGTGCACACCGGACATGTCCGGTGAATTATAGCGGAGCGGCTGCCGCGCGAACCCGAGGCTGGTGAGTTCCGGAGGCCGTGCTTCTTTGGAGCACCGGTCACTGTCCGGTGTACACCGGACAGTCCGGTGAATTATAGTGCCCCGGCTTCCGGGAATTCCCGAGGGCGAAGAGTTTGAGTTGGAGTCCTCTGGGCTCACCGGACATTGTCCGGTGTACACCGGACAGTCTGGTGCCTTCAGCCAGAGGTGCCTTCGGTTGCTTCTTTGCTCCTTTGTTGAATCCAAAACTTGATCTTTTTATTGGCTAAGAGTGAACCTTTTGCACCTGTACAACTTATGCACTAGAGCAAACTAGTTAGTCTAATATTCGTGTTGGGCAATTCAACCACCAAAAATTATTTAGGAACTAGGTGTAAGCCTAATTCCCTTTTAGGAAGGCACTTTTCACGTCCATTTGATAAAGCTTGAAGCCATGGTAAGTAGCATAGGCAAGTAAAATGCGAATTGATTCTAGCCTAGCTACGGGTGCATAGGTTTCACCGAAATCCAAACCGTCGACTTGTGAATATCCCTTGGCCACAAGTCGGGCTTTGTTCCTTGTCACCACACCATGTTCATCTTGCTTGTTGCGGAAGACCCACTTGGTTCCTACAACATTTTGGTTAGGACGTGGAACTAAATGCCATACCTCGTTCCTTGTGAAATTGTTGAGCTCCTCTTGCATCGCCACCACCCAATCTGAATCTTGAAGTGCTTCTTCTATCCTATGTGGCTCAATAGAGGAAACAAAAGAGTAATGTTCACAAAAATGAGCAACACGAGATCGAGTAGTTACTCCCCTTTGAATATCGCCGAGGATGGTGTTCACAGGGTGATCTCGTTGAATTGCTTGGTGGACTCTTGGGTGTGGCAGCCTTGGAACTTGTTCATCCTCCTTATCTTGATCATGGGCATCTCCCCCTTGATCATTGCTCTCCTCTTGAGGCGGCTCATTATCTTGATCTTCTCCTTCATCATCTTGAGACTCATTCTCATCTTGAGTTGGTGGAGATGCTTGCATGGAGGAAGATGGTTGATCTTGTGCATTTGGAGGCTATTAGGATTCCTTAGGACACACATCCCCAATGGACATGTTCCTTAGCGCGACGCATGGAGCCTCTTCATCATCTAGCTCATCAATATCAACTTGCTCTCCTTGAGAGCCGTTAGTCTCATCAAACACAATGTCACAAGAAACTTTAACTAGTCCAGTGGACTTGTTAAAGACTCTATATGCCCTTGTGTTTGAATCATATCCTAGTAAAAAGCCTTCTACAGCATTAGGAGAAAATTTAGATTTTCTACCTCTTTTAACAAGAATAAAGCATTTGCTACCAAAGACTCTAAAATATGAAACATTGGGCTTTTTACCGGTTAGGACTTCGTATGATGTCTTCTTGAGGATTCGGTGTAGATACAACCGGTTGATGGTGTAGCACGCGGTGTTGACAGCCTGCGCCCAAAACCGATCCGAAGTCTTGTACTCATCAAGCATGGTCCTTGCCATGTCCAATAGCGTTCGATTCTTCCTCTCCACTACACCATTTTGTTGTGGCATGTAGGGAGAAGAGAACTCATGCTTGATGCCCTCCTCCTCAAGGAAGCCTTCAATTTGAGAGTTCTTGAACTTCGTCCCGTTGTCGCTTCTAATTTTCTTGATCCTTAAGCCGAACTCGTTTTGAGCCCGTCTCAAGAATCCCTTTAAGGTCTCTTGGGTATGGGATTTTCCTGCAAAAAGAACACCCAAGTGAAGCGAGAATAGTCATCCACAATAACTAGACAGTACTTACTCCCGCCGATGCTTATGTAAGCTATCGGGCTGAATAGGTCCATGTGTAGGAGCTCGAGTGGCCTGTCAGTCGTCATGATGGTTTTGTGTGGATGATGAACACCAACTTGCTTTCCTGCCTGACATGCGCTACAAATCCTGTCTTACTCAAAATGAACATTTGTTAGTCCCAAAATGTGTTCTCCCTTTAGAAACTTGTGAAGATTCTTCATTCCAACATGTGCTAGTCGGCGATGCCAGAGCCAACCCATGTTAGTCTTAGCAATTAAGAAAGTATCGAGTTCAGCACTATCAAAATCTACTAAGTATAGCTGACCTTCTAACACACCCTTAAATGTTATTGAATCATCACTTCTTCTAAAGACAGTAACACCTATATCCATAAAAAGACAGTTGTAACCCATTTTACATAGTTGCGAAACTGAAAGCAAGTTGTAATCTAAAGAGTCTACAAGAAAAACATTTGAAATGGAATGGTCAGGTGATATAGCAATTTTACCCAATCCTTTGACCAAACCTTAATTTCCATCCCCGAATGTGATAGCTCGTTGGGGATCTTTGTTTTTCTCATAGGAGGAGAACATCTTCTTCTCCCTTGTCATGTGGTTTGTGCACCCGCTATCGATGATCCAACTTAAGCCCCCGGATGCATAAACCTACAAAACAAATTTAGTTCTTGATTTTAGGTACCCAAACGGTTTTGGGTCCTTTGACATTAGATACAAGAACTTTGGGTACCCAAACACAAGTCTTTGACCCCTTGTGCTTGCCCCCAACATACTTGGCAACTACTTTGCCGGATTTGTTAGTCAAAACATAAGATGCATCAAAAATTTTAAATGAAATGTTAGAATCATTTGATGCAATAGGAGTTTTCTTCTTAGGCAATTTTGCACGGGTTGATTGCCTAAAGCTAGATGTCTCACCCTTATACATAAAAGCATGATTAGGGCTAGAGTGAGACTTCCTAGAGTAAATTCTCCTAATTTTGTGCTCGGGATAACCGGCAGGGTACAAAATGTAACCCTCATTATTCTGAGGCAGGGGAGCCTTGCCCTTAACAAAGTTAGACAATCTTTTAGGAGGGGCATTAAGTTTGACATTGTCTCCCTTTTGGAAGCCAATGTCATCCTTGATGCCAGGGCGTCTCCCACTATAGAGCATGCTTCTAGCAAATTTAAATTTTTCATTTTCTAAGTCATGCTCATTAATTTTGGCATTAAGTTGAGCTATGTGATCATTTTGTTTCTTAATTAAAGCTAGGTGATCATGAATAGCATCAACATTAATGTCTCTACATCTAGTGCAAATGGAAACATGCTCAACGGTAGATGTAGAGGGTTTGCAAGATTTTAGTTCAACAATCTTAGCATGTAAAATATCATTTTCATTTCTAAGATTGGAAATGGTAACATTGCAAACATCTAGGTCCTTAGCCTTAGCAGTTAATTTTTCATTCTCGTTTCTAAGGCTAGCAAGAGAGACATTCTATTCTTCAATCTTAGCAAGTAAACTAACATTTTTATCTCTAAAATTGGAAATTGAATCATCACATACATTTGAATCAACCTTAGCAATTAATCTAGCATTCTCATTTCTAAGGTTGGCAATAATATCATGGCATGTGCTTAGCTCACTAGATAATTTTTCACATTTTTCTACTTCTAGAGCATAAGCATTTTTAACCTTAACATGTTTCTTATTTTCCTTAATTAGGAAGTCCTCTTGGGTGTCCAAGAGTTCATCCTTCTCATGAATAGCACTAATTAGTTCATTTAATTTTTCCTTTTGTTCCATGTTAAGATTGGCAAAAAGAGTACGCAAATTATCTTCCTCATCACTAGAATGATCTTCATCACTAGAGGATGCATATTTAGTGGAGGATTTTGATTTTACCTTCTTTCTTTTGCCGTCCTTTGCCATGAGGCACTTGTGGCCGACGTTGGGGAAGAGGAGTCCTTTGGTGACGACGATGTTGGCGGCGTCCTCGTCGGAGGAGGAGTCGGAGGAGCTCTCGTCGGAGTTCCACTCGCGGCACACATGGGCATTGCCGCCTTCTTCTTGTAGTATCTCTTCTTTTCTCTCCTCTTTCCCTTCTTGTCATCGCCCCTGTCACTGTCACTTGATATTGGACATTTTGCAATAAAGTGACCGGGCTTACCACACTTGTAGCACACTTTCTTGGAGCGGGACTTGTAGTCCTTCCCTCTCCTTTGCTTGAGGATTTGGCGAAAGCTCTTGATGATGAGCGCCATTTCCTCGTTGTCGAGCTTGGAGGCGTCGATGGGGAGTCTACTTAATGTAGACTCTTCCTTCTTCTCCTCCGTCACCTTGAATGCGACCGATTGTGCTTCGGGTGTGGAGGGGCCATCTTGCTCGATGATTTTCTTTGAGCCTTTGATCATCAATTCAAAGCTCACAAATTTTCCTATTACTTCCTCGGGAGACATTAGTGTGTATCTAGGATCACCATGTATTAATTGTACTTGCGTAGGGTTAAGAAAAATGAGTGATCTAAGAATAACCTTGACCATTTCATGGTCATCCCATTTTTTGCTCTCAAGGTTGCGCTCTTGGTTCACCAAGGTCTTGAGCCGGTTGTACATCTCTTGTGGCTCCTCCCCTTGGCGAAGCCGGAAGCGACCGAGCTCCCCCTCGATCGTCTCCCGCTTGGTGATCTTGGTCACCTCGTCTCCTTCGTGCGTGGTCTTGAGTACGTCCCAAATCTCCTTGGCACTCTTCAATCCTTGCACCGTGTTATACTCCTCTCGACTTAGAGAGGTGAGGAGTATAGTGGTGGCTTGGGAGTTGAAGTGCACGATTTGGGCCACCTCGTCCTCATCATAATCTTCATCCCCTATGGATGGTACCTGTACACCAAACTCAACAACATCCCATATGCTTTTGTGGAGTGAGGTTAGGTGATATCTCATCATATCACTCCACCTAGAATAATCTTCACCGTCAAATGTCGGTGGTTTGCCTAATGGGACAGAAAGTAATGGAGTATGCTTAGGAATGCGAGGATAGCGTAGGGGATCTTACTATACTTCTTGCGCTCTTGGCGCTTAGAAGTGACGGACGCGGCATCGGATTCGGATGTAGAGGGCAAGGAAGAATCGGTCTTGTAGTAGACCACTTTCTTCATTTTCTTCTTCTTCTCGCCACTCTTGTGCGATCGAATGCGTGAAGGGGATCCATCCTTCTTGTTGTTGGCGGACTCCCTTGATGGAGCCTTCCCGTGGCTTGTAGCGGACTTCTCACCGCCGATCACCATCTTTTTGACATGATCTCCCGACAACACTTCGAGCGGTTAAGCTCTAATGAAGCACCGGGCTCTGATACCAATTGAAAGTCGCCTAGAGGGGGGTGAATAGGGCGAATCTGAAATTTATAAACTTAAGCACAACTACAAGCCGGGTTAGCGTTAGAAATATGAACGAGTCCGAGAGAGAGAGGGTGAAAACAAATCGCAAGCAAATAAAGAGTGAGACACAAGGATTTGTTTTACCGAGGTTCGGTTCTTGCAAACCTATTCCCCGTTGAGGTGGTCACAAAGACCGGGTCTCTTTCAACCCTTTCCCTCTCTCAAACGGTCACTTAGACCGAGTGAGCTTCTCTTCTCAATCAAACGAGACACAAAGTCCCTGCAAGGACCACCACACAATTGGTGTCTCTTGCCTCGGTTACAATTGAGTTGATCACACGAAAGAATGAGAAAAAGAAGCAATCCAAGCGCAAGAGCTCAAATGAACACAAGTCACTCTCTCACTAGTCACTATTTGATTGGGAATGATCTATGGACTTGGGAGAGGATTTGATCTCTTTGGTGTGTCTTGTATTGAATGCTATAGCTCTTGTAAGGTGTAGGAAGTGTGAAAACTTGGATGCCATGAATGGTAGGTGGTTGGGGGTATTTATAGCCCCAACCACCAAACTAGCTGTTTGGTGAAGGATGCGGTCGCATGGCGCACCGGACAGTCCGGTGCGCCACCGGACACTGTCCGGTGCGCCTGCCATGTCACCTGGCCATTGGATTCCGACCTTGGAGCTTCTGTCTTCTGGGCCACCGGACAGTCCAGTGGTGCACCGGACAGGCACTGTTCAGTGTCCGGTGCGCCATCTGGCTCCGATCTGACTCTGGCGCGCACTGTAGCGCATTTAATGCCTTCTGCAGACGATCGTTGGCGCGAAGTAGCCGTTGCTCCGCTAGCACACCGGACAGTCCGGTATGCCACCGGACAATCCGGTGAATTATAGCGGAGCGGCCTCCAGAATTCCCGAAGGTGAGCAGTTCGGAGTTGGAGTCCCTGGTGCACCGGACACTGTCCGGTGGCACACCGGGCAGTCCGGTGCGCCAAACCAGGGCACACTTCGGCTGACTTTTGCTCTCTCTATTTGAATCCTTTTTCAGTCTTTTTATTGGTTTTGGGTTGGGCTATTCAACCACCAAAATCAATTTAGGAAAAGGTGTAAGCCTATTTCCCTTTCACTTTATGTGGCTTTGAGTATAGAGATATTCATCACTCATTATTATACTCTTTATTATCTGTTTATTATTTACTGTCATGATAAGATCATTATGTTAATGGGAACATGGAGAACCACCCGGGAAAACAGTGCTACCACCTACCACAAGGGTTTAATGGGACGCCCTTGGCTGATTAACTAGGAAAGCTAGTGGATGACTACCTTACCCGAAAGGGGCAAGAGCAGTAGGGGAGTGGTCAGTGTAGGGAGGTCCTTGGGTTGATTTTGCTGCGATGGTGGTCAGGCGAGGGATTCCTGCACTGGAGCTTCCTATAAACTGTAGCGGGTTTTCTAAAGCTAGTAGAACTTTGTAAAGGCCTCGTAGTGGTACCATGCCTCGCTTCCTTGGTAGAGGTGTATGTGGTTGATCAACTCCGTGGCAAATGGGTAACACGACTTATGGGTAAAGATGTGCAACCTCTGCAGAGTGTAAAACTGGTATACTAGTCGTGCTCACGGTCATGAGCGGCTCGAACACTCACATGATTAATTTATGGAACTTAAACTCAATTTGTCATTTCATTGCATCTAGGATTATTTTATTATTATTTTTCCTTATTATTACTATGGTTTAGTATTTACTTACACTTAGTAATTGCTATTAAAATTTTGCCCAACTTATAAAAGCAATGCTCAGCTTCTGCCTTTATTTCATTGATCAGCCTTACACTTCATGAACTCCCACCTTTGGTGAGTTCATGCACATTATTCCCCACAAACTTGTTGAGCGATGAACATGTGTGAGCTCACCCTTGCTGTCTCACACCCCCCACAGGAGAAGAACAGGTGGTCGAAGAGGAGTCGCCTAACTCTGAGGCTTTCGACTTGATCTAGGTGGCGTCTCCCAGTCAGCTTTTTGGCGGCAAGAATGGATTTTAGATCCTGTTATATTTATCTTTATTTTGCAATTCTTCCACTATGTAATAAGCACTCTGATTATATTGTGACATTTATCTCTATACACTCTGTTGTTATATATGTTGTCTTCTTTGTCGCATGTATGAGATGCACCCGGCTTTATCCCTTAAAACCGGGTGTGACAGATAAAGCTGGGTGCGTCTCATATGTGCGTCAAGGAAGAACAACACATATAATTACAAAGTGTATAGAGATAAATGTCACATATAACATAAATGTCATTATTACATAGCGGAAGTCTTACAAAAATAAATGATAATAATAAAGCAAACTAATATTATTCCTTGGCGCCACAAAGCTGACTGAGAGACGCCACCTAGATCAACTCGTATGCTTCATTGTAGGGCGGCTCCTCTTCGACCACCTGGTCTTCACCTATGGGGGCTTTATATATCGCAAGAGTGAGGTCACAAAAGATCATAGCTGAACAAGTTGTGGGGAATCATGTGCATGAAGTCACCAAAGGTGGGAGTTCATGTGAAGTGTAAGGCTGATCAACAAATAAGGGGTTAAAGTTGAGCATTGCTTTTAATAAGTTGGTCAAAATTTTATTAGGAGTTACTAAATATAAGTAAATATCAAACCAGAGTAATAATAGATCAAAATTGATAATAAATCACAATGTGATGTAAATTAAAATTTTAATTTAATTTCATAAATTAATCATGTGAGTGTCCGAGCCACTCATGACCGTGAGCACGGCTAGTATACCAGTTTTACACTCTGCAGAGGTTGCACATCTATACCCACAAGTCATGTTACCCATCTGCCAAGGGATCATGACTCTCATACACCTCTACCAAGGAAGCGAAGCAGGGTAACACTACGAGGCCTTTACAAAGTTCCACTAGCTTCAGAAAACCCGCTACAGTTTCTAGGAAGCTCCAATGCAGGGATCCCTCGCCCGACTGCTATCGCCGCAAAATAAACCCAAGGACCTCCCTACACTGACCACTCCCCTACTGCCCTTGCCCCTATCGGGTAAGGTAGTCCTCCACTAGCTTTCCTAGTTATCTAGCCAAGGGCATCCCATACCACCCTTGTGGTAGCACTATTTTCCCGGGTGGTACTCCATATTCCAATTAACATAATAATCTTATCATGAAGAGTAAATAACAAACTGATAATATAAGTATGATCATGAATAATGTGTATCTCCATACCCAAAACCACATAAATCAATAGCAGGTACTACCCAAAAATCCAGTGGCAAAACAATGTATAAAGATAACCAAACTAGGGTAACCTATTGGGTCCCATCAAAATTAACCTATGCAGATCATTATGATTAATAAGAACATGATTGGGTAAAAAGAAGTAATCAAGGGCACAACTTGCCTTCAACGAGCTCCTGCGCATCAGTCTCCACCTGCTGAACTCCTAGATCCTCAGTAACTGGCTCATCTACTCACAACAATACAAACAAACATGGTATGACAGAAATTAACATCACACTAAACAACAGATTAGACTGCATGATAATATTCTACGTGTCGTAACGAGATCGTAGGAACAAGAATCACTAAATTCAGAGTTACGGTTCTCCAGTTATGAATTTCTGAGGTTATTTAGCACCTAAATAGAGTAATTCAAGTGAATAATTTGAATTCAAGTTTCATGGCTAAATAGAGGTACTAGGTGATGATCAATATTAAAACAAAATTATTGCAACTGGAATGGATCGATTTGGAGTTAAAATGAATTAAATATGAATTATACAAGTTTCTAGAATTATTTTTGTATTAAAAATCAATTCCTATAATTAATTTCCTATTTTCTCGGTTCTATGGATTGCGCGCCAAATACTGGAAAGGCCAGGGGTTAACCCGCAAGATTTACTCAGACTCAGCTACTGTAACGCCCTGAATTTGGGGGTAGAAGTTTTTCTTCTTTTCTCTCACCAAATTCGGGCGTTACTCTCTTTTTTCTTCCCGTTTCGCCTCTTTTTCCCAATTTCAAACCAGTATGGTGACAGGTGTCCGTGTCGTGTATGAACAAAACCTAAGTGTCATGGGTGTTGCATCATGCCGAAGCGCACTTCTTTGTCTGATGTCGTGTGTTCGTCTCGTTCCGTTTCGCATTTCGGTTGGCGATTGATTTCCTTTAATGGTCGTGCGTGTCGTGGGTTTCGATCCGTGAAGTGGCCTGGCCCAACCCAGTCCAGCCTAGCCCAGCCCGGTCCGGCCCAGTCCGGCCCGCGCGCCCCCGGTGCCCCACCCCCCCTCCCCATGCGCCCCCCTCCTCCTCTCCCTCTCTCATTTGGATTTCCCGCGCAGCAACCTCCCTCTCCCACCTCTCTCTCCCCGTGGTGCCCTAGGGATTGGAGACGGCAATCACCGGAATTTGGACCCCGAGGTGAGCTCCCCTCCCCTCCCTTCTCCTCTCTCTCCCCCTGCGCGCGCGCGTCCCTGCGCGGCGGCGCGCCCCTGCTACCCCGCGGCGCGGCGGCCCGCCCCTCCCCTCCCCGGCGCGGCGCGCCCCCGTCCTGGTCCCCTGCGCGGTGGCGCGGCGGCCCGCCCCTCCCCTTCCTCGCGACGGCGCGGCAGCGCCCGCCCCTCCCCTTCCCCCGCGGCGGCCAAGCCCCAGCGCGGCCTCCCCGGCCCCCAACGCGGCGGACCCGGCCCCCGGCGCGGCCTCCCCGGCCCCGGCGCGGCGTTCCGGTCCCTCGGCGCGGTCCCCTGCCCCGGCGCGCAGCCCCCTTCACACGGCCTCGGCCCCCTGCGCGCGGCCTTCGGCCCCTGCGCGCTGCGTCCCAGCCCCGACGCGACTCGCGTGGCCTCGTTTACCCCCTAACGCGTTCCCGCGTGCGCAAACCCACGCGCACGGTGATTATTTTTGGGTTTGTAGTTAATTTCAAACTCTGTAAGTTAGTGTGTTGCGTCGCGCGCTTCGTCGCGCGACGAATTTGTCTAATTTCAGATCCTATTAATGTGCTGCGTCACGCGCTTCGTCCCGTGACGATCCATTTTAATTTCAGGTTGTTTAATGTGTGACGTCACGCGTGTAGTCACGCGACGTTTCACATTAAACTCAGTTCAGTTGACTTCTTAGTTCAGACGAAGCTTAATGTCTCTTTATAATTAATGCAAGTGTCTGGTTGTGCGCTCGGTCGCGCGACGAGTCGTTGATTTCTTAATTCAATTTAAAGTGCTATGTCGCGCGTCTCGCCGTGCGACAATCCTTTTAATTTATCTTCAACCGCTTACAATTATTAGACATGAAACATGAGTTTACTTTATGCTAAACGTAGTGTCCACATTAATACCCTTCAATTGAACGAGTGGTTTAATTTATAATTGTAGGAAACGGGTGACGCCTAAGAGGGGGGGGTGAATTAGGACTTCTAAAACTTTTACTAAACTAGGCCACAATTAAATCCCTAGAGCAAAACCTATGCAAATAATCAAAACTAGAATGTGCAAACTAGGTTTTGTCTAAGTGTTGCTATCTCTACCGCAAAAGGCTAAGTTTCAATCTATACTAAATAAGTATGACTACAAGATTGAAACTTAAATGCTTAATATAAATGCGGAATGTAAAGAGCTAAGTAGAGAAGCAAACTCTCGTGGATGACGCCGGTATTTTTACCGAGGTATCCGGAACCACGCAAGGTCCCGACTAATCCTCGTTGGTGCCCCTACGCAAAGGGAAGCCCACGCGAGGGCCAAGCACCACGGTCGAGTAACTCCGTAGAGAGCCGCGGGCCTTCTCCACGCGCAAGTGGTGCTCCGCTTCCGGCTCCTCTCGGACGCTCCCCGCCGTCTCCACTATCGAGCTTCCGGCCGAAACGCCGCGGGCCTCGTTCCCTCCGGTACACGGTGGCGGCCGTGACACAAACGCGGTTGTCACGGTCTCGCAAGACTCTCGCCCCACTCGGTACAATTACAACGACTCACGCAAGAGCCGAGGGGTTGTGTGGTTTTACAAAACTCACTCAACTAACTAGGATTCACCTAGAGCAAGCGCTAAAGCGGTCTAACTAACCTAAGCACTTCGCAAAGCACCTACGCTAATCACCGAGTGATTCTATTAAGCACTTGGGTGTTTGAGCTCTTAGAAATGTGCACTATATGCCTTGGTATGTTGCTTGTGCTCTCACACTTGAGAATGGCCGGTTGGGGTGGTATTTATAGCCTCCAAGCCCCCAACTAGCCGTTGGACAGAAAGCAGCAGCTTTCTGTCGTCGGGTGCACCGGACAGTCCGGTGCACACCGGACAGTGCACTGTAGCATGTCCGGTGCCGCCACGTCAGCCGACCGTTGGCGCCTGTAGCAGTCGACCGTTGGATCCGACCGTTGGATTCGACCGTTGCCGTCTGCCCGTTGGCACACCGGACAGTCCGGTGCACACCGGACAGTCCGGTGCTACAGCCAGAGAGCGCCTGTCTGCGGCCTCTCTGCGCAGACTGTCCGGGACTTCACCGGACAGTCCGGTGCACACCGGACACTGCACTGTAGCATGTCCGGTGCGCCACCAGGCGCTGGCTGACAACCCTTTTTCTTGGAATTCTTCGCTGATTTCTTTGGGCTTCTTTGTTCTTGAGTATTGGACTCCTACGCATCTTTTTATGTCTTCTTTTGAGGTGTTGCATCCTCATTGCCTTGGTCCAATTCTCTTCGCATCCTGTGAACTACAAACATAAACACTAGAAAACTTATTAGTTCACTGATTGTGTTGTTCATCAAACACCAAAACTTAATTAGCCAAATGGCCCGGGGTCCATTTTCCTTACAATCTCCCCCTTTTTGGTGATTGATGACAACACAACCAAAGCAAGCAAATAATACAAGTATTTGAGTGAAAGTATGCAATCTACTTGCTAAGATACATGATTGTCCCCACAATGTGATATTATGGACTTAAGCCTCCCCCTAACTCCATAATTCACTTACTTCCTATTTTTGGACCAAATAACAAAAACCACTTGAAAAGCCATTTGGAGATATAAAATTTTAAATTGGTGGTGTTTGATATAGTTTTCATTGCTTTGGTCCCTAAACTTCTCCCCCTTTGGCATCAACCACCGAAAAGGAAGACATTAAAAGCATGTAGGAAGTAAATAAAAGCTTGCCCTCAACAAGAAATCTATCAAATGATACCACTAAAAGGATATTAAAATAAACCATATGAATGATACCACTTGAAGGAGTCCTCAAAAGATTACTCCCCCTGACAGAGATCCTCTACTTAGGAAAAAGCATGTGAAAATTAGAGGTGCAAGACATGATTTGAAAAGACTAGCTTCCCTTATGCATAGGTAACAGAATATGAGTTAACTACTTATGCATTTTTACCAACATGGAAGCATATGATATGAAATATAGTCTAATCAAATATTGGAGAAGACATGTAAATGATACTGAATGTAGTCTCAAAAGATACCAATTGAAGATCAATGGCGAGCTTGAGAGACATGAGAGTTCTTGGAGATTTTGCAGTGGAAGATTGTTGTCTTTCTCCGGGGACTTCATTTTCCTTATAATGAGACTATCACATGTAATAGACTTGAAAAGGTGTTAGTCTCAAAGTGTTAGATTATAGAGAAACCTCCCCCTAAAGGTGTGCATACAAGTTTTGAATACTTGTAGGAGACATGCACTTTGATTTGATATCAAGAGGGGCAAATTGTCCATAATCCAAACTTTGGCACATATAAGTTAAATGATACACTTTGTAGAAATCAAAATTTTCAATTTATGCATCATTTACTATGGAGTGATATAGAAGCTATGTGCCGTGCTTAAATAAACATTTTTAAACCATGTAGGTTTGCTTAAGTATATGAATTGAAAGCAAGCAATCCTACCATGTGATTTACCTAGTATGCATGATTTTAAACAAAAGTACATAACAAATGTAATACTAGGCAAGAAAGGTAAACTAGATAAAAGATAAATAGATACGCATATCTAAAAACGAGAAATACAATAAAACTAGTTACCTTAGTCATGGGTGGGAAATTTGGGTCCAAAATTTTCACTAACCCACTTGGCAATAAACTTGATTCAATACGATGTATCCCATGATATACATCCCAAATTTGCCAAGTCTCCAAATTTCCCGAAGACCTTTGGTCCACTCACTTCCCTTTCGGGATCCGAACCTTCTTGGTGCTTTTCATGGTTGAAATTATCTCTTTTGGCACCCAGATGCGTTTGGCCCCTTTTCCTTTGTTGGCTTGCTTGTTGGCCTTGATTGCTATCACCTTTCCGTTCTTTTTCTTCTTGATCAAATATGGTGTAGCATCCTTTTTGTTCACCTCTTTGATGTAGGTGTTGGAGATTTTGCTTGATGGCTTTTGCTTGAGCTTTTGCCTTTGTTTATCCCCGGTCATCGCCTTGCATTGGAAAGACTTGTGGCCTTCCTTGTGGCATAGCCTACAAATCACAGTTTCTCCCTCTACAGGCTTGTTCACTCCCGCAGTGGTGTTATCCTGTGGAGGTCGGATTTGTTTGGCTTTGCCTTTCTTGTCATACAAAGCCTTGCCAAGGCGAGCCACTTCTTGCTTTAATTGTTCATTTTCCTTTGCAACCTCATCCGTACATGTCTCTACAACAATATTCTCAACAACGACTTGGTTGCAGGGGTTAGAATCATCAATTAAATCAAAGCAGGAAGTAGAAGCATCTTTCTTAATTATTTCAGGTATTTCAACTAAAGATGCTGCTGGGGTGCTACCAATGTTTTCTAGCTTAGTAGTTAGCTCATTATTGTGTATGCTAAGAATTTCCATTTTCTCTAGCAAATTTTCAACAGCTTCTTGGGAGCTAGCTAACTTAGCCTTAAGTTTTTCATTCTTTTTAATAAGGCTATCATCGGTAGCAGTGGATGGAGCACTAGATTCTAATAGCTCAATTTTAGTTGATAGCTCACTATTTAAGTTTGCAAAAGTTTCAAATTTTTCTAGCAAACCTTTGTAATCATTTTGAGAGCTAACCAACTTATTTTTCAAAGTTTTAAGTTGAGCTTTTTGCTTAGTGCAAACATCCTGGAAAAATTTTACGGCTTCCGCAAGCTCTTCTAGAGAGGCCTTTCCCTCGCCTTCATCATCACTACTACTTTCATCACTAGAGGATGGAATGCTTTTGTTACCTCTTGCCATAAGGCATTTGTGTGATGACAGTGATGATCGTGACGAGGACCGGTGGCTGCGCGTCCTTGGAGGTTCATCTTCACTTGAAGAATCATCCCAAGTTCTAACACTTGTGAGCGCCTTGCCTTTGCTCCTCTCCTTTTTGGGTTTGGCCATATTTGGACAGTTGTCCCTGAAGTGGCCCTTCTCCCCACATGCGAAGCATCCTCTCTTCCTTTGCTTTTTCCTGTCAATGTTAAAGAGAAGATCCTCGACCTGCAGGGGCACACCCATTAGATTAATCTTGCGGATCATCCCCATTACCTTTCCGACGCGTCGGATTGTCTCTTCGTCCTCGGAGGATGATGTGCATGGTTGATTATCTTCATCATCATCACTTTCTTCTTCTTCCTCTTCTTCACTTGAGGAACTTGGAGTGGGAGCCTTCTTTTTGCCCTTCCTTTCATCACATGCAAAAGCATATGGTCTTGAGGAAGTTGGCTCCTCTCCCCGACTCATTTTTCGCGACAACTCAAAGGCCGCGATTTTCCCAATCACAATGGTCGGGGTCATGTTGCTCAAGTCCTCCATGTTGTGAAGGATGGTGATGATGCTCCCATATCTTTGTTGTGGTAGTAGGGAGATAATCTTCCTCACAATGTCCGCATCACCTAGCTTATTAATGCCAATAGAGTTGAGCTCATTGATAATTAGATTCAAACGAGAATACATGTCTCTAACAAGCTCATCATCTTTCATGGCAAAAGAATTATACTCATTTAAGACTAGGCAATGTTTTTGCTCACGGACATTGGATGTGCCGTCATGGAGCTCATGCAATTTTAGCCAAATCTCATTAGCAGTTTTCAAGGTAAATACTTGATTAAAAATATCCATGCTAAGAGATTCATACAAGCAATTTTTGGCTCTAGCATTTAAATGAATTTCTTTTTCCTCACTCGTGGTGGGTTTCTCGGGATTCTTGAGGGGTTTCATCCCGTCACGAGTGACTCTCCAAACACCTAGATCAACGGCCTCTAGGTAACAAGCCATTCTAGCACTATAATATGGGAAGTTAGTGCCGTCAAAGTGTGGTGGCCTATGGGTATCCATCCCTTCCTCTAAAAAGCGTCGGCTCTTTTAGCGGTGAGGCTAAAGCGTTTCAAATGAGCCAAACCGGGCTCTGATACCACTTGTAGGAAACGGGTGACGCCTAAGAGGGGGGGGGGTGAATTAGGACTTCTAAAACTTTTACTAAACTAGGCCACAATTAAATCCCTAGAGCAAAACCTATGCAAATAATCAAAACTAGAATGTGCAAACTAGGTTTTGTCTAAGTGTTGCTATCTCTACCGCAAAAGGCTAAGTTTCAATCTATACTAAATAAGTATGACTACAAGATTGAAACTTAAATGCTTAATATAAATGCGGAATGTAAAGAGCTAAGTAGAGAAGCAAACTCTCGTGGATGACGCCGGTATTTTTACCGAGGTATCCGGAACCACGCAAGGTCCCGACTAATCCTCGTTGGTGCCCCTACGCAAAGGGAAGCCCACGCGAGGGCCAAGCACCACGGTCGAGTAACTCCGTAGAGAGCCGCGGGCCTTCTCCACGCGCAAGTGGTGCTCCGCTTCTGGCTCCTCTCGGACGCTCCCCGCCGTCTCCACTATCGAGCTTCCGGCCGAAACGCCGCGGGCCTCGTTCCCTCCGGTACACGGTGGCGGCCGTGACACAAACGCGGTTGTCACGGTCTCGCAAGACTCTCGCCCCACTCGGTACAATTACAACGACTCACGCAAGAGCCGAGGGGTTGTGTGGTTTTACAAAACTCACTCAACTAACTAGGATTCACCTAGAGCAAGCGCTAAAGCGGTCTAACTAACCTAAGCACTTCGCAAAGCACCTACGCTAATCACCGAGTGATTCTATTAAGCACTTGGGTGTTTGAGCTCTTAGAAATGTGCACTATATGCCTTGGTATGTTGCTTGTGCTCTCACACTTGAGAATGGCCGGTTGGGGTGGTATTTATAGCCTCCAAGCCCCCAACTAGCCGTTGGACAGAAAGCAGCAGCTTTCTGTCGTCGGGTGCACCGGACAGTCCGGTGCACACCGGACAGTGCACTGTAGCATGTCCGGTGCCGCCACGTCAGCCGACCGTTGGCGCCTGTAGCAGTCGACCGTTGGATCCGACCGTTGGATTCGACCGTTGCCGTCTGCCCGTTGGCACACCGGACAGTCCGGTGCACACCGGACAGTCCGGTGCTACAGCCAGAGAGCGCATGTCTACGGCCTCTCTGCGCAGACTGTCCGGGACTTCACCGGACAGTCCGGTGCACACCGGACACTGCACTGTAGCATGTCCGGTGCGCCACCAGGCGCTGGCTGACAACCCTTTTTCTTGGAATTCTTCGCTGATTTCTTTGGGCTTCTTTGTTCTTGAGTATTGGACTCCTACGCATCTTTTTATGTCTTCTTTTGAGGTGTTGCATCCTCATTGCCTTGGTCCAATTCTCTTCGCATCCTGTGAACTACAAACATAAACACTAGAAAACTTATTAGTTCACTGATTGTGTTGTTCATCAAACACCAAAACTTAATTAGCCAAATGGCCCGGGGTCCATTTTCCTTACAATAATAATGTAATGTGATCGTTTCTCGACTGTCTTTTCCTCTTTCTCTCTTAACCGTAATTGCGAGCCCGCGTGGAACGTCTGTTTATTTATTGCATCCTATTGTATGGTGTACTGTTCTTTTGTATTAAATGTGTGGATGTATGTATGTTTGCGCTCGCATAGAGAACGATCCGGTTGAGGAGCCCGAAGAACTCGCAGGAGAAGCCCCTGAGCAGCAGTCGGTTGGTGGAGGCAAGTGTCCCTTGGCCTATCTTTGTCCTTCTTTAATTCACCTCCCGCATTTCACAGTTATACCTAAGGATTGACTAGCTTTTGTTATCCATGTCCTTGTTTACCTATCTGGGTTGGATTATTATTGTTTAGCTTTATGCTATTGCTCAACTCTAATCAATGAACATGATGAGAATTATCAATGATACGCTGTTTTCCCCTCTTTTATTATGATGTTATACTTGTGTCCTTCAAGGGGGCTCGAGCGGGTTCTCGAGTGCCTCTCCGTAAGGATCTGTTCGTTGGATGACCGCCCGGGAAAACAGTGCAACCATGAGGGTGGAATGGGGTGCCCTTAGCTGAATAATTAGAGGATCCGGGGTGTAGTTCGCTTAGCCGTCGTGTCGTCAATGGGGCTCGGTGTATGCGGCTCGCTCTGCCAAGCTTGGGTTTGCCCATTGGGGAGGAGTGCGGTGCATTTAGGAAACCTAACGGACGGCTACAGCCCCGGGGAATCTTTGTAAAGGCTACATAGTGATGCCCTGTTGGACCACCTAGGTAGTGGTCAATGGGGAGTAGCTCTCTCCGGGCAGAAAGGGAATCACAGCTTGTGGGTAAAGTGCACAACCTCTGTAGAGTGTTTGAAAACTGATATATCAGCCGTGCTCGCGGTTATGAGCGGCCAAGGGAGCTCCAGTGATTAGTGGTACTTGATCAGAGATGTTCGGTTTGCAGGTGGCAATGAGATTGATGGTTCTTGGTTTTGACTCTGGTAATGGTAAGTGGTACTCTTTCCGTTTGGAAAGGAGTACGTTTGGGTTAATAACGTGGGTTAATTTTAAAACTTGGCTTTCTCTACTAGTAATAATAATCTGACCAACTAAAAGCAACTGCTTGACTTACCCCCCACATAAAGCTAGTCCACTACAGCCAAACAGGATACTTGCTGAGTATGTTGATGTGTACTCACCCTTGCTCTACACACCAACCCCCCCCCCATCCCCAGGTTGTCAGCATTGCAACCACTGCTCAGAAGAAGATGAAGCCGTGGAAGGAGACTTCCAGGAGTTCCAAGATTACGATGAGTTCTAGGCGTGGATTAGCGGCAAACCCCCAGTCGGCTGCCTGTGAAGGCCGCGTTTATCTACGTTTCTTTTCCGCACTTTGATTTATTGTAAAGACTATGTGGATGTCTCAGACATATGATGTAATTGACTATTATTTCCCTTTTTAATACTATTTGAGCACTGTGTGACGATGTCCATGTTATGTAACTGTTGTGTACGTGAATTGCTGATCCTGGCACGTACATGGTTCGCATTCGGTTTGCCTTCTAAAACCGGGTGTGACATGGGTGGTATCAGAGCCAGGTTGACTGTAGGACCGCTAACCTAGAGTAGAATGGTCGTTCTAAGGATTATAGACCTCTGTCCTTGCCTTGACTTTGGTATCCCTTCAAAAGTTGGTCATATCGACCAAACCTATGTTCTACTATATATTATACCTTGCTGAAAATTGTGTTTTATTCTAATCCTTCATTTATTTCTTGTTTATTACTTGCTGGTCATACTAGTTCTGTTCTCACTCTTTTGCTTGCGGTGCCTTTTGTAGATGGCTCATCTTAGACACACCGCACGGAAGTCTGTCATCCCCTTCTTACCCTCTCGTCTCGCGGAGCGTCCACTTCATTGTCCCGTGGCCGGTCAGTCCAGCCACTTGGAGAGGCTGCACCACCGCCTGCACGAGGAGCAGGAGCATCGACGACAGGAGCAGGAGCAGCAGGGCTCTTCTTTCTCGCTTCAGCAGGAGATAGAGTCTGTGAGGAGTTGCTCCCCTGTGCTCCCCCTGGAGGTGCCCCCTACACCACCGCTGGACGCCCCAGCCCCTGGAGTAGCTGCTGGAGGAGACCCAGACGACGGAGGTGGCGACGATAGCTCGAGCCACGACACCGACTTTTCTGCTGACTAAGAGCCGGAAGGATGGGTTGCTCGACCCATCACTCGCGACGCTGCTCACGGGTGTCACTTCCATGATGCGCTCGACACCCTGCTACGTCGGGCACTTGACTGGCGTACTTGGTCCATCGAGTATCGCTGTGTGGTCTACCAGCATAGTCGCAGGGTCTACCCAGACCGCTGGGAGGCGACCTGCTTGGTGCACCGTCCGGAGAACAATCTCTGGGGTGCGGAGGTCTGCTTAGAGCACTATTCCATCTCTGAGCGGGACTCAGCTGAGGTGGCCATGCAAGATGTCGCACGGCGTGCGCTTTCGCACTACTGCTCAGTGCTCGGTGGGGTAGCTGACGGTCTCAACCTGAAGTATTACCCCCGCCGTCCATCTGGCAGCACAGGAGGCGTGATTGTTTCACCTGTCGTGAGGACAATCCTAGGTTGAGCAGCACAGTCAACCTAGCCGACGTGCTAAACACGGAGTTGGACCATGCGCTAGACGAGCTGAGTAGGGCTCGTGCTGAGATCACCCTGCTGCGGGCTGAGCGCGCGGAGCATCGTCACCTGAAGATGTCAACACCGATGCCAAGCAACATTACCGTTTCCTGAGAGGCTTGGTTGACCCTCTACAGTACCAGCTGATGAATCATACCTTCCCGACATTCTAGCACCTGATTGACAGTGCAATCATGACAGAGAGGAAGCGCAAAGAGATGGAGGATCGCAAGCGCAAGATCAGTGGACCCCAGCCTGGAAGCAGCAATCGTCCTCGTTTCTCAGGCAATCAACCTCAGCAGTTCAGGCAGAACCAGCGTCCACCTCAGCAGCAGCAGCAGTTTCAAAGGCAGTATCCTCAACATCAACATCAGAATCGCTAGAATAATCAGCCAGGAGGAGGTCAGTTCCAGAGGCAGAATCAGCAGGCACCTCGTCTTCCTGCCCCAGCAAACCAGCAGAACAGTCAGGCAGCACCAGCTCAGGTTGGAAACAGAGCATGTTTCCACTATGGAGAGCAAGGCCACTGGGTGATGCAATGTTCGAAGAAGGCAGCCCAGCAGCAGTCAGGCCCCAATGCCCTAGCGAAGCATAATGTGTCTCAGCCTGGAGCAGGCAACCACTCTCAGCCACGCTATAATCATGGGAGACTGAACCACTTGGAGGCTGAAGCAGTTCAGGAGACCCCCGGCATGATAGTAGGTATGTTTCCAGTCAACTCCCATATTGCAGAAGTGTTATTTGATACTGGAGCAACGCATTCATTCATTACTGCATCATGGGTAAAAGCACATAATCTTCCAATTACTACCATGTCAACCCCCATTCAAATTGACTCAACCGGTGGTAGAATTCGAGCCTATAGCATTTGCTTGAATGTAATTGTGGAAATAAGGGGGATAGCGTTTCCCGCTAACCTCATAGTAATGGGTACTCAGGGAATAGATGTCATCCTAGGGATGAATTGGCTAGATAAGTATCAGGCAGTTATCAGTTGTGATAAGAGGACAATCAAGTTGGTGTCCTCACTAGGAGAGGAAGTGGTGACCGAGTTAGTCCCGCCTGAGCCAAAGAAAGGAAGTTGTTATCAGATGGCTGTCGATAGCAGTGAAGTAGACCCAATTGAGAGTATCAAGGTTGTGTCCGAGTTTCTAGATGTGTTTCCAAAGGACCTACTGGGTATGCCACCAGAGCGGAAAGTTGAATTTGCCATAGAGCTTCTTCTTGGAATCGCCCCCATCTTTAAGAGAGCTTACAAGATATCTGGACCAGAGTTGGTTGAACTTAAGAAGAAGATCGATGAGTTGTTAGAGAAAGGTTACATCCGGCCAAGCACCTCGCCTTGGGCCGCCCCTGTCTTATTTGTGGAAAAGAAAGATGGCACCAAAAGGATGTGTATCGATTATCAAGCTCTGAATGAGGTCACCATCAAGAACAAGTACCCCTTGCCCAGAATAGAAGACTTGTTCGACCAGTTGAGAGGAGCCAGCGTGTTCTCAAAGATAGATCTGAGGTCAGGTTATCATCAGCTCAGGATCCGACCTTCAGATATTCCGAAGACGGCATTCATTACTAAGTATGGATTGTATGAGTTCACGGTGATGTCTTTCAGTCTAACAAATGCACCAGCCTTCTTCATGAATCTGATGAACAATGTATTCATGGACTATCTTGACAAGTTTGTGGTGGTATTTATTGATGACATTCTGATATATTCACAAAGCGAAGAAGAGCATGCAGATCATTTGAGGATGGAATTGCAGAGATTGCGAGAGCACCAGTTGTATGCAAAGTTGAGCAAGTGTGAGTTCTGGATCAGTGAAGTTCTGTTCTTGGGTCACATAATCAACAAAGAAGGATTGGTTGTGGATCCGAAGAAAGTGGCAGACATTCTGAACTAGAAAGCGCCAACAGATGCTCGAGTAATCAAGAGCTTTATTGGAATGGCCGGATATTATCGGCGATTCATTGAAGGGTTTTCGAAGATTGCAGAACCAATGACAGCTTTGCTAGGCAACAAGGTTGAGTTCAAGTGGACCCAGAAATGTCAAGAGGCCTTCGAAGCGCTGAAAGAGAAGTTGACTACATCGCCTGTCTTAGTCTTGCCTGATGTGCACAAGCCCTTCTCGGTGTATTGCGATGCTTGTTACACTAGTTTGGGATGTGTGTTGATGCAAGAGGGAAGAGTTGTGGCTTACTCGTCCCGACAGCTGAAGGTTTATGAGAAGAATTACCCAATCCATGATCTAGAGTTGGCAGCAGTGGTTCCCGCACTGAAGACATGGAGGCACTATCTGTATGGACAGAAATGTGATGTCTACACAGACCACAAGAGTCTGAAGCACATATTCACTCAGTCAGAGCTGAATATGAGGCAACGAAGATGGTTATAGTTGATCAAAGACTACGAATTGGAGATTCATTACCATCCAGGCAAAGCGAACGTAGTGGCAGATGCTTTGAGCAGGAAGAGTCAAGTCAATCTGATGGTCACTCGTCCGATGCCTTATGAGTTGGCCAAAGAGTTTGACAGGTTGAGTCTCGGATTTCTGAATAATTCGCGAGGAGTCACAATTGAGTTGGAACCTACCTTGGAGCGGGAAATCAAAGAAGCACAAAAGAATGATGAGAAGATCAGTGAGATCCGGCGACTGTTTCTAGATGGCAGAGGCAAAGATTTTAGGGAAGATGCAGAAGGTGTGATATGGTTCAAAGTCCGCTTGTGTGTTCCCAATGTCCAATCTATTTGGGAGTTGATCCTCAAGGAAGCTCATGAGACAGCCTATTCGATTCACCCTGGTAGTGAGAAGATGTATCAGGATCTGAAGAAGAAATTCTGGTGGTACGGAATGAAGAGGGAAATCGCAGAGTATGTGGCTATGTGTGATAATTGTTGGCGGATCAAGGCAGAGCACCAAAGACCAGCTGGATTGTTGCAACCATTGCAAATCCCTCAGTGGAAATGGGATGAAATCGGTATGGACTTCATAGTCGGATTGCCTCGCACTCGAGCCGGCTATGATTCCATTTGGGTAGTGGTGGATCGCTTAACCAAGTCAGCCCACTTCATACCTGTCAAGACCAACTACAGCAGTGCAGTATTGGCAGAGTTGTACATGTCTCGGATCGTTTGTCTTCATGGTGTGCCAAATAAGATAGTGTCAGACAGAGGAACGCAATTCACCTCTCATTTCTGGCAGCAGTTGCATGAAGCCTTGGGCACACATCTGAATTTTAGTTCAGCCTATCATCCACAAACAGACGGTCAGACCGAAAGGACCAATCAAATCCTCGAAGACATGTTGAGAGCCTGTGCGTTGCAAGATCAGTCTGGATGGGACAAGAAGTTGCCTTATGCAGAATTCTCCTATAACAACAGTTACTAGACCAGCTTGAAGATGTCACCATTTCAGGCGCTTTATGGGAGGAGTTGTAGAACTCCGCTGCAATGGGATCAGCCTAGAGAAAAGCAAGTGTTTGGGCCAGACATCCTGCTTGGAGCCGAAGAGAACATTAAGATGGTCCGAGAGAATTTGAAGATAGCGCAATCAAGGCAGCGAAGCTATGCAGACACCAGAAGAAGAGATCTGAGTTTTGAGGTTGGAGACTTCGTCTATCTGAAAGTGTCACCGATCAGAGGAGTCAGAAGATTCGGAGTCAAAGGCAAGCTAGCACCCCACTACATTGGTCTGTATCAGATTCTCGCAAGGCGTGGAGAAGCGACCTATCAGGTCAGTCTGCCAGAAAATTTGTCTGCTGTGCATGATGTCTTTCATGTGTCTCAGTTGAAGAAGTGTTTGTGTGTGCCAGAAGAGCAGTTGCCAGTGGAAGGCCTGGAAGTCCAGGAGGACTTGACCTACACGGAGAAACCAGCACAGATCCTTGAGACTGCAGACAGAGTCACCCGAAGGAAGACCATCAGAATGTGCAAAGTCAGATGGAATCATCACTCTGAGGAAGAAGCAACCTGGGAGCGTGAAGATGATCTGATGGCTAAATACCCTGAGCTCTTTGCTAGCCAACCCTGAATCTCGAGGGCGAGATTCTTTTAAGGGGGATAGGTTTGTAACGCCCTGAATTTGGGGGTAGAATTTTTTCTTCTTTTCTCTCACCAAATTCGGGCGTTACTCTCTTTTCTCTTCCCGTTTTGCTTCTTTTTTTCCCAATTTCAAACCAGTATGGTGACAGGTGTCCGTGTCGTGTATGAACAAAACCTAAGTGTCATGAGTGTTGCATCATGCCGAAGCGCACTTCTTTGTCTGATGTCGCGTGTTCGTCTCGTTTCGTTTCGGATTTCGGTTGGCGATTGATTTCCTTTAATGGTCATGCATGTCGTGGGTTTCGATCCGCCAAGTGGCCCGGCCCAACCCAGTCCACCCCAGCCCGGCCCGGTCCGGCCCAGTCTGACCCGCGCGCCCCCGGCGCCCCACCCCCCTCCCCATGTGCCCCCCTCCTCCTCTCCCTCTCTCATTTGGATTTCCCGTGCAGCAACCTCCCTCTCCCTCTCCCACCTCTCTCTCCCTGTGGTGCCCTAGGGATTGGAGACGGCGATCACCGGAGTTTGGACCCCGAGGTGAGCTCCCCTCCCCTCCCTTCTCCTCTCTCTCCCTCTCCCTCCTCTTCTCTCCCCCTGCGCGCGCCCCCTCTTCTCTCCCCTGCCTGCGCGGCGGCGCGCCCCTGCTCCCCCGCGGCGCGGCGGCCCGCCCCTCTCCTCCCGGCGCGGCGCGCCCCCGTCCCAGCCCCCTGGGCGGCGGCGCGGTGGCCCGCCCCTCCCCCTTCCCCGTGCGGCGCGGCGGCCCGGCTCCGGTGCGGCCTCCCCGGCCCGGCGCGGCGTCCTCGGCCCCCGGCGCGGCCCCTGCCCCGACGCGCAGCCCCCTGCGCGCGGCGTCCCGGCCCTGGCGCGACTCGCGTGGCCTCGTTTACCCCCTAACGCGTTCCCTCGTGCGCAAACCCACGCGCGCGGTGATTATTTTTGGGTTTGTAGTTAATTTCAAACTCCGTAAGTTAGCGTGCTGCGTCGCACGCTTTGTCGCGCGCTTCGTCGCGCGACGATCCATTTTAATTTCAGATTGTTTAATGTGTGACGTCGCGCGTGTAGTCACGCGACGTTCCACTTTAAACTCAGTTCAGTTGACTTCTTAGTTCAGACGAAGCTTAACGTCTCTTTATAATTAATGCAAGTGTCTCGTTGTGCGCTCGGTCGCGTGACGAGTCGTTGATTTCTTAGGTCAATTTAAAGTGCTATGTCGCGCGTCTCGCCGCGCGACAATCCTTTTAATTTATCTTCAACCGCTTACAATGATTAGACATGAAACATGACTTTACTTTATACTAAACGTAGTGTCCACATTAATGCCCTCCAATTGAACGAGTGGTTTAATTTATAATAATGTAACGTGATCGTTTCTCGACTGTCTTTTCCTCTTTCTCTCTTAACCGTAATTGCGAGCCCGCGTGGAACATCTGTTTATTTATTGCATCCTATTGTATGGTGTACTGTTCTTTTGTATTAAATGTGTGGATGCATGTATGTTTGCGCTCGCATAGAGAACGATCCGGTTGAGGAGCCCAAAGAACTCGCAGGAGAAGCCCCTGAGCAGCAGTCGGTTGGTCGAGGCAAGTGTCCCTTGACCTATCTCTGTCCTATACATTCTTTAATTCACCTCCCGCATTTCACAGTTATACCTAAGGATTGACTAGCTTTTGTTATCCATGTCCTTGTTTACCTATCTGGGTTGGATTATTATTGTTTAGCTTTATGCTATTGCTCAACTCTAATCAATGAACATGATGAGAATTATCAATGATAAGTTATTTTCCCCTATTTTATTATGATGTTATACTTGTGTTCTTCAAGGGGGCTCGAGCGGTTTCTCGAGTGCCTCTCCGTAAGGACCTGTTCGTTGGATGACCGCCCGGGAAAACAGTGCAACCATGAGAGTGGAATGGGGTGCCCTTAGCTGAATAATTAGAGGATCCGGGGTGTTGTTCGCTTAGCCGTCGTGCCGTCAATGGGGCTCGGTGTATGCGGCTCGCTCTGCCAAGCTTGGGTTTGCCCTTGGGGAGGAGTGCGGTGTATTTAGGAAACCTAACGGGCGGCTACAGCCCCGGGGAATCTTTGTAAAGGCTACATAGTGATGCCCTGTTGGACCACCTAGGTAGTGGTCAATGGGGAGTAGCTCTCTCCGGGCAGAAAGGGAATCACAGCTTGTGGGTAAAGTGCACAACCTCTGTAGAGTGTTTGAAAACTGATATATCAGCCGTGCTCGCGGTTATGAGCGGCCAAGGGAGCTCCAGTGATTAGTGGTACTTGATCAGAGATGTTCGGTTTGCAGGTGGCAATGAGATTGATGGTTCTTGGTTTTGACTCTGGTAATGGTAAGTGGTACTCTTTCCGTTTGGAAAGGAGTACGTTTGGGTTAATAACGTGGGTTAATTTTAAAACTTGGCTTTCTCTACTAGTAATAATAATCTGACCAACTAAAAGCAACTGCTTGACTTACCCCCCACATAAAGCTAGTCCACTACAGCCAAACAGGATACTTGCTGATTATGTTGATGTGTACTCACCCTTGCTATACACACCAACCCCCCATTCCCAGGTTGTCAGCATTGCAACCACTGCTCAGGAGAAGATGAAGCCGTGGAAGGAGACTTTCAGGAGTTCCAAGATTACGATGAGTTCTAGGCGTGGGTTAGCGGCAAACCCCCAGTCGGCTGCCTGTGAAGGCCGCGTTTATCTACGTTTATTTTTCGCACTTTGATTTATTATAAAGACTATGTGGATGTCTCAGACATATGATGTAATCGACTATTATTTCCCTTTTTAATACTATTTGAGCACTGTGCGATGATGTCCATGTTATGTAACTGTTGTGTACGTGAATTGCTGATTCTAGCACGTACATGGTTCGCATTTGGTTTGCCTTCTAAAACCGGGTGTGACAGCTACATCCACCCGAGGAATGCGGGTTGGTTATGAAAAATACCAGAGTCTCTTAAGCAAAACTTCATACCGAAGAGGTATCGACTGATCTCAGTCATCCGATCAAGTATGGACGACCGCGATTAGATCGACCCAGGTTAAACCCTAGCCCTCACACGCCACCGTCAGATCCACATTCAAGGATCCAGATTTTATGAAGGCCTTCTACACCCCGAATCGTCCGATCCATAACCTATGGCCCTGATTTAAAATAATCGGCTCCGATCGCATCCGTCCCAGACCAGACGAACGGCCCGATGATGCCAGCGAATGGGTATGATCTGCTCTAATCGCCACCGTCCAAATCCCATCTGACGGCGCGAGTCCATCTTCTTCCCTCCGACCGCATGCGGCTGCGCCGCCCTCAAGGCCCCAACACTCAACACTCACCAGAGTTCCGCCGCGGCAAAATGATTCCGCGACCCGGCCCTCCACTTCGACCCCCGATTTACGAAAACGACTACGGATAAGGCGAGGAATATACTAGGCTAGGACGTACCGGTTAATTTGGTGCCCAAAACAGCCGGCCACGACCGACCAAAGATCCGCCGCGCGAATTACTCCGGCGACAAATTGACTGGGTTTCGATGACCGCCACGCCCGGAGGCTTGACTACCGATGACCCGCGTGCTTCCGCGAACCCCAATTGCAACTTCTCTGAACTAGGACGGCGGCGTTCCGAGGAAACGACGCGGCGGCTACCCTCTTTCTTTCTCTGCCCTCGCTTTCTCTCTACTGGTGCGGATAGCAGTGACCTAGTGGTCTCGTGGGTCCAGGATTTAGAAGCGCAGGGTCCGCCGTCCGCGCCGCGCACGCAACCACATATACGCGGAGGGAGCAACAAACTTGACGATTTTCCTGGGAGCTGTTAAGATCGCCGCGCGCTTCACGGAGATGACGGTCCTGACCGCACGGCCCTACGTGCAGGCGACCCAGCTGAGAGGGAGTCCGACCGCCAGGTGGGGCCACACCTCAGTGACCGGCGCGTGCACGAAACGAGAACCTGCGACTGGTCGAAGGGGCCTAGACGTCAGGTCCCGCGCGGGGGGCTAATGGGCCGCACGGATGAGGCGGAATTGTGCCCAGTTGCACGCTTTCCCCCTTTTCTTTTCTTTTTATTTCCCCCTTTAATTTCCTGCTTTCTTTTCTTTTAAATTTCAATTTGAATTCTAACTTTGTGAGATATTGTACTCAGATTGGATGCTTAATTTGAACACACCACTTTGGGAGGAATTTATTTATTTATTTTTGTATTGTATATAGAGTTCTTTCCAAATTCTATATTCCCTCTAGAGTTGATTTTCCATTTTCCACTTTCAAACTCCCATTTAAATTTAGGTTGTAATTCATATTCTCATAAAATTATTACATCCCCGCTAATACTATTGTTATCATCATTTAAATGCACAAGCAATCAAAATTCCAACATGATGCATGGTTTATTGATGTGCCTTATTTAATTCTTTAAATGTGATTGTCCCCATGAAATGATGAGTGGATGGCAAAAATGTAACGAGATCAACTCTTTTATAAGTTTTATAATTTGGGTATTACAGGGCTACAATCAGATCCCGGAGGAGGAGGCAGTGTTGGAGGTTCGGTGATGCACTGACCGGTCTGGTGCCCTAGAGAAATAACAGTTTCCCAGTTTGCATCAACGACTTTTTGAGGCTTGGGGGCTATAAAAGGAACCCTCCACGCCCCTAACAGATGCACCTAAGCAAGAAACAAGTGCAAACTCATATCCAAGCCCTCTCTAGTGTATTCCTCTGTATATCAAGTAATTAACGTGTGATCTAGTCAAAAATAGAGGTATGTGTGCTATAGTGATGTTGTGTGGAAGAGTTAGTGGTGATCTTGAGTAAAGCATTCAGGTTGCGACTCTGCCAGAGAGCTACCAAAGTTGTGGTTAGCTTCAGTAGTGCTGTAACACATCGAGATATAGTGAAAGTCTCGGCTTATCTGAGAGCACCTAGAGGGGGGTGAATAGGTGATCCTGTAAAAACTTAAACTTATACCCACAAAACTTGGTTAAGTGTTAGCATAATGGAATTAAGTGGCTAAGGACCCACAAAACACAATGGTCACAAAGAAAACAAGCACAAGAGACACGATGATTTATCCCGTGGTTCGGCCAAGTATAACACTTGCCTACTCCACGTTGTGGCGTCCCAATGGACGAGGGTTGCACTCAACCCCTTTCAAGTGATCCAATGATCCACTTGAATACCACGATTGTTTTCTTTCTTATACTCTTTCCCGTTTGCGAGGAATCTCCATGTTGGGGACTTGCTCTCAAATGCTTCGGCTTAAGAGCAAGGCAACACGAAGAATGTTAAACGTTAAAGTCCTTCGTCCTTCGAAGCATTATTTCCCTTAGGATATAACGACTTTCGGACGAAGGTTACGAAGGACATACCTTCGTAAGCACGACATATAAAAATAGAGAGGGAATCATACGAAGTATAAGAGACAACATGAACAATTAGATATGTTGTCATTATTAAATCATTTTTATTTTGTTACTATGAAGAAATAGAAATGATATCATATTACAAGTGTACCTTCGGCTTGAGGGAAGGTAAAGGGTACAAGCGTGACGCAAAAGCAAATGCCAAGTCAGCCTGAACAGTACGGGAGCACTGTTCATCTATTTATAGGCACGGGACGCAGCCCATATAAAATTACACCCATGCCCTTTACATTTGCTAATAATTCTATAGCAATCCATTGGGGTCTGAATAGCCTTTTCCCCTTTAAGTCGGTTTCTTTTTCTGCTATTATGCCGAAGCTCCCCTGCGCATAGCTTCGGTTCTGCACCATCCTTCGTATTCTTTGCGCTTCTTCTCATTGTGGTTTTGACCCAAGTCCGAAGGACCTAAGTCTGAAGGTGTTCATGTATTATACTCCAGAAACTTTGTTAAATCATGTTTTTGAGGACCTTCGGAAGCCGAAGGCCCCCAACAGTAGCCCCTCGCAATATTAATTTGTTTAGAATGATAAATTCAGATTACGATATGGACGAAGGCCCTAAGCCGAAGGTCCGAAAAAACACCTTCCCTTTGCTAGAATAGCAACAGTCAATGACAAGCGGGACCCTCCCACTTGCAACGCCCTAGGCGTATAAATAAGAGCACATCGCGAGCTCATTTGGTACGCTCTTTGCCATCTGCTTTGCCTGCTCAAACAGCTCTTGCCTACAAACGCTTGCCTAGCTTTTTAGATTTTTTAGCTTCGGCCATAAAAGCACATTTTCAGCATCTTCGAAGAGATGTCTCAAGATAAGAAAGCTATTGCTGAAATGAAACTGAGCCTTTCTGAGGAGAAGAATCTGGGCTTTCTTGACTCAATAGCGAAAACAAATACAAAGAAGATTACTAGAGAAATTTTAGAAGGCTTATCTGAAGATACCGGTGAAAGTGACAGTTATGATGTGGAAAGTGGCGGCGAAGACTCCGAAGATCAACCATGGCGACCAAGCCATGCGGTTTTCGGAAAATCAAGTATTAAACAGAGTCATCTTGATAACATGAGAGGAAGATATTTTCGGGATATGTCTATTGTGAGGGCAGATGATGGAGTCAGGACTGTTCCTACTCCCGAAGAAAATGAAGTCGTAATGTTCCAAAGCTTTTTTAAATCTGGGCTTCGGTTCCCCTTAAACAGATTTGTGGTTGAAGTTTTGAAGATATATCAGGTCTACCTTCATCAACTTACTCCCGAAGCAATCATAAGAATGGGAATCTTCGTATGGGTCATGAGGAGCCAGGGCTTGGAGCCAAATGCAAAAAGTTTCTGCAATATGCACGAGCTATTATATGAGACGAAACCCTGGGGTAAAGAGCAATATCATAACAATTTTGGCTGTTATAGCTTCGGTGCTCGCACTGAGTCAAGCTGTCCCGTGCCAACTTTTTGGAAGAGATGGCCCGGAGACTGGATGAAGGAATGGTTCTATGTGAAAAACGATTTGAAGGCACGAGAAGATATTAAAGATATCATCATGCGCCCTATCTGGCAGCGCTTCGGCCTCCGGAAACCGAAGGTGGATATTGATGAGGCATCCGAAGCATGCCAAAGGGCCTTCAGCGTAGTTTGCTCTTTCATCGAGACACATGATTTAATCCAGGAGCACATAGCCTTCAGAGTATGGCCACTTGTAGAAAAGTGGGAAATGCCAAAGGAGACCATCACCAAGTCTGACGAAGGTGGGTTGATTAGGATGAAGTTCACCTTCAGGTATGAAGGTAGGTTTGTTGAGCCAGATGATGATTGGCTGAAATGCATTGAAGCTACAAGCGATGAACTGCTTGGGCCATACTCGAAGGCAGAAGATATTGTGTTATCTGCGGCCTTCGGAGGCCGAAAGAAGAAAAGGCTCAACCGAGTTTTTGATGCTATTGGGTTCTTGTACCCTGACTACCGCTACCCGCTACGGGGGCAAAAAAGAAAAGGTGCAACTTCCGGGAAAGATGATGCTTCAGCTGCTCCAAGCGAGCCTGCGCCGAAGAGAAAAAGGTCAAGGTCCTTACTCACCGACCGCGCTTTATTGAACCGGCCATAGTGCCTGAGTTTGTCGGTGAGACCTCTTCGGCTACTGAAGCCAAAGAACCTGCACTTGCGCAGAAAACTGAAGAACTGACTGCAACGCCGAAGGCTGAAAAAATTGAAGAGCCGAGAGCTGAAGGGACAAAAACATCAGAAATTTTAAGTCCTTCGGCAGTAGTTGAAGTGCCAAAAACCCAGAAAGGTCTAGCAGTGACCCCCAAAATAAAAAGGATGGTTAATGTTCTAGATGTACTGGAGACAATAAAGTCTTCAAGCTCTACTCCGAGGAAAATTACCGAAACTCAAAAAACGCAAATTGAGACAATAGCCTCTAATGCCGAAGCTACACATCGCCAGATCGAGACCGAAGCTGGGCCTTTAGAACCCGCCAAGGAGAAATCCTTGGAAACTAGAGAAAAAGAAACAGAAACGGCAGAGCAAATTTTGGCTGCAAAAAATGCCATTGCCGCCCCCGAAGCATTTTCCGAAGCTCTCAATTATATTTTACGACATGCTTCGGGGAAAAAGTTGACTGAAAAAGAAAAACGAGAAGCTCAGTTCTATGCCCAAAAATTGAAATATCCGAAGGGGGCATTGATTTTCAACGACAGCGGAGAAGAAGACTTCTTGTATTGTCTCCCAAACAGCAAAGAGATTTCTGTCTGCCGGGAGATGAGCAAAAGCTTCAGATTCCCGACACTAGAGGACGGGCTCTCGGTGCTATCAAAAGATGAATTAGCCGATAGCTTGGCATACAATAGCCTAAAGTTGAGAAAATGAATTTTACTGAAATGCAAATTTTTTCCATTTGCTTATACTTAATACCGTATTCCTTTTTCAGGGCCTTATTCTTAGCAACGCCCTCAGGGCACAAAAAAGCGCTAAAGACGAAGGATGTACCATGGCCTTAAACAACCTTCGTTCCGAAGTAATCAAACTAAGGAACGAAGGTCTTGAGAAAGATAAAATATTAAACTCATTGCTAAATAAAATAAAAGAAGACGAAGCTACTTCCAAAGCCCAGGCTGAAGCCCAGAAGTGCGAAATTGAAGATCTTCAGAAACAGCTGGCTGAAGCGAAGTTAAAGTGTGCAATTGCCGAGGCTGACCGAGATGCCAGTGATTACTGGAAACATCATTGGGAGAAAACAACTGCAGAACTTCAGTCTTTAAAAGAAAGATGTTATAAAAAATCCATAGAATGTGTGGGAAAAGTTAAGACTGGTTTCGCCAGCGTCGACGCATATTCGAATGAAGACAACTTTGTACTGGGCGATCCCGAAGGTCCAATCGACTGGATCAACGGTGAAGCCAAAGCTTTTGAGGAAGTTTTAAGTGGCCGTGGAGATGTCTGTGCCTTCTTAGGTGCCAGGGGAATTGCGGCTATTTTGGAGACGGCAGGATGCGAGCATGTGAAGATTCTGGCCCAAGCCGAAGCTGCGTTCTGTGTTGAAGATACAAAAGACCCCTCGGCCGAGGCAAGCTTTGTTGGCGGAAAGTTTTTCACCGACATCTGGGAAAATGGTGGTCGAGGGATGGCTCACGAAATTATAAAGAAAAGTGAAAAAGATACCCACGATGCTAGAGAAGCAGCAAAGGCAGCTGAAAAAACTGCAGAACTTGAACGACGGATAGGTATTGTCTAATTGCTTTTGATTTTATATTTTATTCTTGTGACTTCGAACTTATTCATGTTTTATATCGCAGACGAATTATCTCCTCCCACAGAGCCCTTCGAGTCACAGGCTGACCCCGAAGCAAAAAAGGAAGATGAAATTACTAAGATGGCCGAAGCTATTATGGACAAAGTTGTGACTCAACTACTAAACGAAGCTGCGGAAGTAGTTTTAAAAGAAGAATAGCTATTGTTGTAAAAACATTCGGAATATTGATGTAATATTTGCTGAACAAAGTGTGTAATATTCTATAGTTTTGAAAGTAATATATAAGTTGTATGTAATTCAGTTCTTTACGATGCATGAAACTTTACATACACACCGTTTTTGAGCCTTTGTCGAAAAAACACCTTCCCTTCTTTTCATGCTTCGTGAAGAATATCCACATTCGTGAAAATATTATGCTTCGTAAGAAATAGATCTCCTCTTGATACTAAAGTTGACGAAATTGTATTTCTTCAAGCTTTATTTTGTGCCTTGGCACAATTTCTTCGAAACAATTTCCGAAGATTAACATTATTCCCTTCTTGTGCCATTGATGCAATATGATGTATGATGTCATGTTATGCGAATGATGTGATGATGCTATGATATGCAAAATGAGATTTGTGCCGAAGATACACACACTTTCCCATAGTAGAACACAGTCTCTTTGTCGTTTATTTTTCGGCTTCACCGCTTATTTTTCGGTGTATCAGCGTTGACTTTTCACTGTAAGCCTCCATTAGGAGCTTCTTCGCCTTTTATTTCGGTGGTATCAGCGTTTATTTTTCGCTGTAAGCTCTGCATTCCCTTTGGAATGACTTTTGAGCAGAAAACTTACGCTGCGTTCCCTTAAGAACGACTTTTGTTGCTCCGACAAAAACTTGCACTGCGTTCCTTAAAACGACTTTTTGTTGCTTCGTCAAAACTTTTGGAACTTTGTCGGTTTATGAGGAAGGTATATTACATTATGATAATGACGAAGCTATTACAAGAAATTGAAAACAACAAAAGAACTAGGTTTTCAATGATTGCTCTTTATTTAAAAAGGTAAATGATAACGAATGTAAAAACTATTTCGGAGGTAGGATATATCTTAGTAGATGTGCTTTGATTCTGGCACAGTACTATTGATTGTGCAAGCTTCGGACTGGTCCCTGAAGTCTCGCTGCTGGTGAGTGTGCTGGCTCCCTTCTGGCTGCTGGCCTTGGGGATAAGCAGGTTGCATTGGTGGTGGAGGTGGAGGCTGTTGCCAAGATGCCTAAGGTTGGCTTGCCGAAGCAACAGAAACTGCAGGATGATTACCCACATACTCTGGAATGTACGGTGAGTGGTACGAAGCAGTATGCATAACCTGCTTCGGCTGGCTCTGTTGGACTGTAGCTTCTGCTATCTCTTTCTGTTTCTGGATGGTGACATGACACATCCTGGTAGTATGGCCCTTGTCCTCACCGCAGAATAGGCAATAAATTTTCCTAGGCTGATCCCCAAACCTTCCTCCAAAGCCCCTGGCGCCTCTGCCCCTTGGAGCTAGGGGCCGAGGATAGCTCTGTTGCTGCCCCGAAGCCTGGGAGGAATACTGTGACCTCTATTGCTGACTTCCCCTGTCGTCATTCTGAGTAGAGTGGATTGATCTGACGTGCCTAGGGTGGATTCTCCCTCCGAAGCCCCTGGTCATTTCGGAGAACCTGTAAGCTTCCTCCCTTCTTTGTCGAAAGTCATTATCTGCGCGGATATACTCATCCATCTTCTGAAGCAGCTTCTCCAGGGTCTGAGGGGGTTTCCTGGCGAAGTATTGTGCTATAGGTCCTGGCCGAAGCCCCTTAATCATGGCCTCAATAACAATTTCATTGGGCACCATTGGCGCCTGTGCCCTCAGTCGTAAGAACCTTCGGACATACGCCTGAAGGTATTCTTCGTGATCCTGGGTGCACTGGAACAAAGCTTGAGCAGTGACCGGCTTCATCTGAAACCCTTGGAAGCTGGTGATGAGCATGTCCTTCAGCTTTTTCCATGATGTGATTGTTCCTGGCTGAAGAGAAGATTACCAGGTTTGTGCAACATTTTTTACTGCCATGATGAAGGATTTCGCCATGACTGCAGTATTGCCACCATATGAAGATATGGTTGCTTCGTAGCTCATCAGAAATTGCTTCGGATATGAGTGTCCGTCATACATGGGGAGCTAAGGTGGTTTGTAAGACGGGGGCCAAGGTGTAGCCTGCAGTTCTGCTGACAGAGGAGAAGCATCATCAAAGGCAAAATTTCCATGATGGAAATCCTCAAACCAGTCATCCTTGTTGACGAAGCCCTCTTGGTGAAGGTCTCTGTACTAGGGCCTTCGGTTCTGCTCATCTTGAGTGAGATGACGAACTTCTTCAGAGGCTTCGTCTATCTACCTTTGTAGGTCAGCTAGCCGAGCCATCTTCTCCTTCTTCCTTTGCACTTGCTGATGAAGCATCTCCATATTCCTGATTTCTTGGTCCAAGTCATCCTCCTGAGGCGTTGGACTGGTGGCCTTCCTCTTCTGGCTTCGGGCCTCCTGAAGAGAAAGGGTCTCCTGGTTCGAGTCCAGCGGCTGCAGAGCGGCAACCCCTGTTGCTGAAGCTTTCTTTGGCGGCATGACGAAGGTCAATGCTTGCTGAAGGTGGTCGAAAAGGGTTCACCGGAGGTGGGCACCAATGTTGGGGACTTGCTCTCAAATGCTTTAGCTTAAGAGCAAGGCAACATGAAGAATGTTAAACGTTAAAGTCCTTCATCCTTCCAAGCATTATTTCCCTTAGGATATAACGACTTTCAGACGAAGGTTACGAAGGACATACCTTCGTAAGCACGACATATAAAAATAGAGAGGGAATCATACGAAGTATAAGAGACAACATGAACAATTAGATATGTTGTCATTATTAAATCATTTTTATTTTGTTACAATGAAGAAATAGAAATGATATCATATTACAAGTGTACCTTCGGCTTGAGGGAAGGTAAAGGGTACAAGCGTGACGCAAAAGCAAATGCCAAGTCAGCCTGAACAGTACAGGAGCACTGTTCATCTATTTATAGGCACGGGACGCAGCCCATGTAAAATTACACCCATGCCCTTTACATTTGCTAATAATTCTATAGCAATCCATTGGGGTCTGAATAGCCTTTTCCCCTTTAAGTTTGTTTCTTTTTCTGCTATTATACCGAAGCTCCCCTGCGCATAGCTTCGGTTCTGCACCATCCTTCGTATTCTTTGCGCTTTTTCTCATTGTGGTTTTGACCCAAGTCCGAAGGACCTAAGTCCGAAGGTACCTGTTCATGTATTATACTCCCGAAACTTTGTTAAATCATGTTTTTGAGGACCTTCAGAAGCCGAAGGCCCCCAACACTCCACAACTTGGAGTCTCTCGCCCTTACAACAAAGATCAAAGTGAAAGCACTAGAGTAAGGGAGGGAAGCACACACACAAATCCACAACAATACGCACACACACAACCAAGGCTTGAGCTCGAATGAATCGCAACAAGTTCACCACTAGAACGGAGCTCAAATCACTAAGAAAGTCAATCAAGTGCACGGAGACGGAGTGTGGAAGATTTAGAATGCTCAAAGTATGCTTGGGTATCTCCTCCATGCGCTTAGGGGTCCCTTTTATAGCCCCGAGGCAGCTAGGAGCCGTTGGAACCCAACAAGGAAGGCAATTCTTGCCTTCTGTCGGGTGGCGCACCGGACAGTCCGGTGCACCACCGGACAGCCACTGTAGCATGTCCGGTGCGGATCTCCTTCCATTCCTGGCGCAGCCGACCGTTGGATCTTCGGGCTGGTTGGCACACCGGACACTGTCCGGTGCCCCCAGCCGACCGTTGGCGTGGGCCACGCGTCGCGCGCGGATTGCGCGGCCGACCGTTGCTCTAGCGGCCATTGGCTCACCGGACATTCCGGTGTACCACCGGATAGTCCGATGAATTATAGCCGTACGCCGCCGACGAATTACTGAGAGTGGCAAGTTCGCTAGAGCCCAGCCTGGCGCACCGGACACTGTCCGGTGCACCACCGGACAGTCTGGTGTGCCAGACTGCGCTGAGTCTTGGCTGCTCCAGCCAAGTCTTTTCTTTTTTTCTCTTTTCTCTGATTCTAGCACTTAGACAAATATATTAGTACACAAACCAACGTACTAAGTCTAGAATCATACATTCTTGTCGATTTGCACTTCATCCATCATTTGGCATATAATTACTCACTCAATATGTGTTGGGCACTTAATCACCAAAATATACTAGAAATGGCCCAAGGGCACATTTCCCTTTCAATCTCCCCCTTTTTGGTGATTTATGCCAACACATCAAAAAGCAACAAATATAAGTGCAACATCAATGCAATTGAGAACAAAAATAGTCTTTGACAAGATTTGACATATTTGAATCGTTCTTTGCCACCACTTGGTTTGTTTTTGCAAATCAAATTCATTTTCCTATCTCTAAGTTAAACACACATGTTTAGACACAAGGAGAGATAATCGAAGAGTAAAAATGATTAAGAGCCAAAAACTCCCCTTTTTCCCATAATCAAACATTCTCCCCACAAGAGACCAAATTTTGATAGTAAGAGTTATTTTGACAAATCAAAAGTTCTAGTCTACTCTTTTTCAAAAATTTCACAAGTGGTAGCTAATCCATTTGCTTTGGCCTTATTTTCTCCCCCTTTGGCATTAAGCACCAAAACGAGATCAATCTTGGCCCAAAAACCCCCATTGCCTCACCAAAATCGTCAATGTCGAGTAAAAAGGCAATAAGAGCATGGAGATGAACTTGGAGTAAATTACCCTCTCATCGGAGTGCAGTGGAAGTCTTGCATGGTCCAAGTTCATCTTTCCCTTTCAATCCACCTTTGAGACTAAATTAAGTAAACTCAAGCACACGGTTAGTCTCAAAGGATCAAATTGTAGCATTTCTCCCCCTAAATATGTGCATCATTCACACATGGACTTGTGAGGTCCGGGGATCTCTTGCACAACTTGATCACCATAAGTAAGCAATAGTATGCATAAAGGAACATGATCAAAGACATAAAACACATGTATGCTATAGATCAATCCAAGTTATGCGAATCTAAGACATTTAGCTCACTACGCAGCCTGCAAAAGGTCTTCTCATCTAAAGGCTTGGTAAATATATCGGCTAGCTGGTTCTCGGTGCTAACATAAAACATTTTGATATCTCCCTTTTGCTGGTGGTCTCTCAAAAAGTGATGCCGAATGTCTATGTGCTTAGTGCAGCTGTGTTCAACAGGATTATCCGCCATGCGAATTGCACTCTCATTGTCACATAGGAGTGGGACTTTGCTCAGATTGTAGCCAAAGTCCCGGAGGGTTTGCCTCATCCAAAGTAGTTGCGCGCAACACTGTCCTACAGCAACATACTCGGCCTTAGCGCTGGATAGGGCAACAGAAGTTTGTTTCTTAGAACTCCAAGACACCAGGGACCTTCCTAGGAATTGGCACGTTCCTGATGTACTCTTCCTATCAACCTTGCATCCAGCATAATCGGAGTCTGAATATTCAATCAAGTCAAAGGTAGACCCCTTTGGATACCAGATCCCGAAACAAGGCGTAGCAACTAAATATATAAGAATCCGCTTAACGGCCACAAGGTGACATTCCCTTGGGTCGGATTGAAATCTAGCACACATGCATACGCTTATCATAATATCCGGTCTACTAGCGCATAAATAAAGCTAAGAACCTATCATAGACCGGTATGCCTTTTGATCAACGGACTTACCTCCTTTGTTGAGGTCGACATGTCCGTCGGTTCCCATTGGAGTCTTTGCGGGCTTGGCGTCCTTCATCCCGAACCGCTTGAGCAAGTCTTGTGTGTACTTCGTTTGAGAGATGAAGGTGCAGTCCTTGAGTTGCTTCACTTGGAACCCAAGGAAGTAGTTTAACTCGCCCATCATTGACATCTCAAATTTCTGAGTCATCACCCTGCTAAACTCTTCACAAGACTTTTGGTTAGTAGAACCAAATATTATGTCATCGACATAAATTTGGCACACAAATAAGTCACCATCACAAGTTTTAGTGAATAGAGTTGGATCGGCTTTCCCGACCTTGAAAGCATTAGCAATTAGAAAATCTCTAAGGCATTCATACCATGCTCTAGGGCTTGCTTAAGTCCATAGAGCGCCTTAGAGAGCTTACACACGTGGTTGGGGTACCGTTCATCCTCAAAGCCAGGGGGTTGCTCTACGTACACCTCCTCCTTGATTGGCCCGTTGAGGAAAGCACTCTTCACATCCATTTGGAACAACCTGAAGGAATGGTGAGTAGCATAGGCTAACAAAATGCGAATAGACTCTAGCCTAGCTACAGGAGCAAAAGTCTCCTCAAAGTCCAAACCTGCGACTTGGGCATAACCTTTTGCCACAAGTCGAGCCTTGTTCCTTGTCAACACTCCGTTCTCGTCCTGTTTGTTGTGGAACACCCACTTGGTTCCCACAATGTTTTGCTTGGGACATGGCACCAGGGTCCAAACTTCATTTCACTTGAAGTTGTTGAGCTCTTCCTGCATGGCCAACACCCAGTTCGGATCTAGCAAGGCCTCTTCTACCCTGAAAGGCTCAATAGATAAGACAAACAAGTAATGCTCACAAAAATTAACTAATCTAGAGCGAGTAGTTACTCCCTTGCTTATATCACCCAAAATCTGGTCGACGGGATGATTCCTTTGAATCGTCGCTCGGACTAGAGTGGGAGGGGCCTATGGTGCTTCTTCCTCCATAACTTGATCATCTTGTGTTCCCCCTTGATCACATGCCTCTTCTTGATGAACCTATTCATCATCTTGAGTTGGGGGGTGCACCATTGTTGAGGAAGAAGGTTGATCTTGCTCTTTTTGTTCCTGTGGTCGCACATCTCCAATCGCCATGGTGCGTATTGCGGCCGTTGGAACATCATCTTCATCTACATCATCAAGATCAACTTGCTCTCTTGGAGAGCCATTAGTCTCATCAAATACAACGTCGCTAGAGACTTCAACCAAACCCGATGATTTGTTGAAGACCCTATACGCCTTTGTATTTGAGTCATAACCTAACAAAAACCCTTCTACAGCTTTGGGAGCAAATTTGGAATTCCTACCTTTCTTCACTAGAATGTAACATTTACTCCCAAATACACGAAAATATGAAACGTTGGGTTTGTTACTAGTTAGAAGTTCGTACGATGTCTTCTTGAGGAGGCGATGAAGGTAGACCCGGTTTATGGCGTGGCAAGCTGTGTTCACAGCCTCCGACCAAAACCGTTCGGGCGTCTTGAATTCACCAAGCATCGTCCTTGCCATGTCTATAAGCGTCCTGTTCTTTCTCTCTACCACATCGTTTTGCTGTGGTGTGTAGGGAGCGGAGAACTCGTGCTTGATTCCTTCCTCCTCAAGGTTCTCCTCCACTTGAAGATTCTTGAACTTGGACCCGTTGTCGCTCCTTATCTTTTTCACCTTGAGCTCAAATTCGTTTTGAGCTCTCCTTAGGAAGCGCTTTAGGGTCCCTTGGGTTTCCGTTTTATCATGCAAAAAGAATACCCAAGTGAAGCAGGAAAAATCATCAACAATAACAAGACCATACTTACTTCCCCTGATGCTGAGGTAGGCGACGGGTCCGAAGAGGTCCATGTGAAGTAGCTCCAAAGGTCTTGATGTGGTCATCACATTCTTGCTATGATGAGAACTTCCCACCTGTTTACCTGCTTGACAAGCTGCACAAGGTCTATCTTTTTCGAAAGTTACATTGGTTAGACCTAACACATGTTCTCCCTTTAGAAGTTTATGAAGGTTCTTCATCCCAACATGTGCTAGACGGCGATGCCACATCCAGCCCATGCTAGTCTTAGCGATTAAGCATGCATCTAGAACAGCCTCCTCCTTCGAAAAATCAACTAAATAGAGTTTGCCGTCTAGTACACCCTTAAAAGCTAATGAACCATCACTCCTTCTAAAGACAGACACATCTACATTGGTAAATAAGCAATTGTAACCCATATTACATAGTTGACTAACGGACAACAAGTTATACCCGAGCGATTCAACTAAGAACACATTAGATATGGAATGCTCGGATGAAATAGCTATTTTTTCCAGTCCTTTAACCTTGCCTTGATTCCCATCTCCAAAGATGATCGAATCTTTGGAATCTTTGTTCTTGACGTAGGAGGTGACCATCTTCTTCTCCCCCGTCATGTGGTTTGTGCATCCGCTGTCGATAATCCAGCTTGAGCCCCCGGATGCATAAACCTGCAAGACAAATTAGGCTTGGGTTTTAGGTACCCAACTCTTGTTGGGTCCCACAAGGTTAGTAACAATAGCCTTAGGGACCCAAATGCAAGTCTTGTCTCCCTTGCATTTGGCCCCCAATTTCCTAGCAACCACTTTCTTATTTTTACATGAGAGTACAAAATCAGTGTTGCAGGCATGACAAACAGTAGCAGATTCATTTTGCATTTTCCTAGGCATATGATGAACAACATTGTTTCTAGGCATATTTGTACTATGCACAAAGGAAGAACTTGAAACAATCATGGCATGTGAATCATAAGCATTATAACTCCTATTATAATGAGCATTCCTAGAAAATTTTCTATTATAAATAAATGCATGATTCTTTTGACTACTACTATCCATAGGAGCCTTCCCTTTCTCCTTGTTGAGAATGGGAGCCCTTTGACTTGTTAAGTTCTTGGCTTCCCTTCGAAAGCCAAGCCCATCCTTAATTGAGGGATGCCTAGCAAATTTTAATTTGTCAAAGTTATCTTTGCAAGTCTTAAGTTGGGCATTAAGACTTGCCACTTCATCATTTAATTTTGCAATAGAAGTAAGGTGATCAACACATGCATCAATATTGAAATCCTTACACCTATTACAAATCACAACGTGCTCTACACAAGGACTAGATTTATTAACTACTTCTAGCTTAGCATTTAAATCATCATTCAAAATCTTCAAGCTAGAAATAGATTCATTGCAAATAGATAACTCAGAAGATAGTAATTCATTTGTTTTAATCTCTAAGGCAAGAGACTTTTGAACGCTAACAAATTTGTCATGTTCCTCATACAAGATATCCTCTTGCCTCTCTAGCAGTCTATCTTTTTCATTCAATGCATCAATCAACTCATTAATCTTTTCTACTTTAGCTCTATCTAATCCTTTGAACAAGCTAGTGTAATCTACTTCATCATCACAAGAGTCCTCATCACTAGAACTAGAGTACTTAGGAGTTTCTCGAGCGTTTACCTTCTTCTCCTTTGCCATTAGGCAAGTATGGCGCTCGTTGGGGAAGAGCGACGATTTGTTGAAGGCCGAGGCGGCGAGTCCTTCGTCGTCGGAGTCGGACGAAGAACAATCCGAGTCCCACTCTTTGCCAAGTTGCGCCTCGCCCTTCGCCTTCTTGTAGGCCTTCTTTTTCTCCCTCTTCCCATGTCTTTCGTCTCCCTGGTCATTTTCATTATCGGGACATTGAGCAATAAAATGACCTGTCTTACCGCACTTGAAGCAGGAACACTTTCCTTTTGCCTTGTTCTTGTTTGAGTACTCCTTGCGTCCCTTCAATGCGGTCTTGAAGCGCTTGATAATGAGGGCCATTTCATCCTCGTTTAGCCCGGCTGCCTCAACTTGCGCCACCTTGCTAGGTAGCGCCTCCCTGCTACTTGTTGCTTTGAGAGCAACGGTTTGAGGCTCGTAGATGGGCATTGGACCTTTTCAATGCCTCATCAACGTATCTTGCTTCCCTGATCATCATACGCCCGCTTACAAACTTTCCGAGTATTTCCTCGGGCGTCATCTTGGTGTACCTAGGATTCTCACGTATTGAGTTCACAAGATGAGGATCAAGTACAGTGAAGGACCTAAGCATAAGTCGGACGACATCGTGGTCTGTCCATCTCGTGCTTCCATAGCTCCTGATCTTGTTGACCAGGGTCTTGAGCATGTTGTACGTTTGGGTTGGCTCCTCCCCCTTGATCATTGCAAACCTTCCTAGCTCGCCTTCCACCAATTCCATCTTGGTGATCATTGTGGCGTCATTCCCCTCATGAAAAATCTTGAGGGTGTCCCAAATTTGGTTGGCGTTATCCAAGCCGCTCACCTTGTGGTACTCGTCCCTGCACAAGGATGCTAGCAAAACAGTGGTAGCTTGTGCATTTTTATGGATTTGCTCATTAATGAAAACGGGGTTGTCAGTGCTATCAAAAAGCATTCCGTTTTCAACTATCTCCTAAATACTTGGATGGAGATAGAATAGGTTACTACGCATTTTGTGACTCCAAAATGAGTAGTCTTCTCCATCAAAGTGCGGAGGTTTCCCAAGTGGAATTGAAAGTAAATGAGCATTGGAGTTAAACGGAATACGAGAATAATCAAAAGAAAAGTTTGAGTTAACTGATTTCTTTTTCTCGTCGTCGTCGTCTCTTTGGGAAGAAGAAGACTCGTCGCTGTCGTAGTAGACTATCTTCTTGATGCGCCTCTTCTTCTTCCCGTCCTTCTTCTTATGACTTGAGCCAGAGTCAGTGGGCTTGTCGTCCCTTGGCTCATTGAGGAAGGACTCCTTCTCCTTGTCGTTGACCACCATCCCCTTTCCCTTAGGATCCATCCCTTCGAGCGATTAGTCCCTTTCGTGAAGAGAACGACTCTGATACCAATTGAGAGCACCTAGAGGGGGGGTGAATAGGTGATCCTGTAAAAACTTAAACTTATACCCTCAAAACTTGGTTAAGTGTTAGCATAATGGAATTAAGTGGCTAAGGACCGAGCTCTTGTGAAACACAATGGTCACAAAGAAAACAAGCACAAGAGACACGATGATTTATCCCGTGGTTCGACCAAGTATAACACTTGCCTACTTTAAAGTTGCCTAGAGGGGGGGGGGTGAATAGGCAAGTTAAATCTTTTTCAACAAAAACTGGAAGCAAACTGGGTAAAACTGAATTGATCTCGAAATTCACCCATATAACTTTGGAAATGAGATGTTCTAAATGATCCACAAGGTTCAAAGTAGTAGATCTGAGAAGGGCACTTCTCAAAATCCACACACCAAAAAGATATAAACAAATCTTTCACTGAATGGTGAGAGAACGAATAACACTAATAAACATAATGAGCAAGAACACAAGAGACACAAGATTTATCCCGAGGTTCGGTCACACCACAAAAGGTGCCCTACTTCCTCGTTGAGGCGCCCACAAAGAGCCGGGTCTCTTTCAACCCTAATCCTCCCTTTATCGACCACAAAGGTCAAGCTCACACACTAATCGTTGCTCAAACGAGCGGGTAATACAAACTTTCTTGTGGTCTTCCACAAGATTTGGAGACTCACAAGAGACACCTAGTCGTCTAGGAGCTAGAAGCTCCAAGAGTAATGAACCCACAAAGAACTCGATGTAGTACCAAAGCTCGAATGAAGAAGAGCAAGAGAGATTTAGAGATGAAGCACAAAAACCGCAGCTCTCAAGCTCACTCAAAGATTTCTCTCCAAAGATTTGAAATGGGAGAGGCAAGAGATGTGTGAGAGAGAGAGGGAAGTGTTTCTTGGGTTAGAAATGGAGTTCAAATCGTGCTCACTGCTGTGGGGTGAGAGGTAGGAGTGAGTATATATAGGTGGAGCTCAAAACTAGCCGTTTGGGCAGATTTTTCTGCCTGAGACCGGTTGAACCGCCCCCTAGGGCAGTTGAACCGCCCCTGGCAGGCCTGGCAGCCTGTCTGCCAGTCTGACTGGCAGACTGACACGCAGACTGACCTGCAGACTGGTCAAGGTTGACCAGACCGGTTGAACCGCCCCTGACACCTCTGGCGACCTGTTTGCCAGTCTGACTTGCAAACTGTTGGTCAGAGGTCAGAGGGGTCAGAGACCAGCTGAACTGCCCCTCAGGACCAGTTCAACCGGTCTTGACCAGAGAGTTTAGGAGAGAAAACCCCAGCTCAAATGCCCGGAGGCAAGTTCAGCTGGTGTATGGTCAAAGAGGTTCAAAGATGAAGTTGAGTTCAGCTGAAGTTGAGAAAGCTCAACTCAGCTGAAGTTCAGCTCAGCTGCAGCTGAAGAAGCTCAACTCAGCTGAAGTCTAGCTCAGCTGAAAAGCTCAGCTGCAGCTGAAGAAGCTCAACACAGTTGAAGTTTAAGTTCAGCTGGAAAGCTCAGCTGCAGTTGAAGAAGTTCAGCTGCTTTTCAGTAAGAACACTCTAGGTTTCTCAACCCTAACCATGGTCAACCAAATAATGTTAGAGTGATTTTTGGTTTTCAAAAATAGCTTTTGAATAGAGAGGTTTGAGCTTTGGCAAACACCAACCTTCTTTTTGGATCCCCCTTTATAGTACGACGATTCCTATACTCAAGTTAAATAAAATATAATGAAGTAAACTCCTTGAGTCATTGGTGTCTCATGTGTGATTTCTCCATGGCATTGCTTCATAAGGATCACAAACATCTTTGTCTCACCTTTTGAAGCAAACTCAAATCAAACCTTGTGACTTATACCATATCACCTTATATGAGTTCAAATCATGGCTTCAAGTCACCTTACTGATGCATCAACATGTTATAACTCTTCATAGCTGATTAGTTCATCGACTTAGTGCAAGTACTCTCTTCTTCACCTTAGCCATGGTACCTCGGTCTACAAGCCGTCGCTTGGCCTTCACCTTCGCTTAGTTCCTCGAAGCCCTTTCCTTGCTATCTTCACCCTATCAAGCCATTCTTGAGTCACATCATATTGTGCATCCATTGAGAGAATCATTTCTTCAATATTGTGAACCTTGCTTGAATGTCTTCTAGATATAACTGTCAAGATCAATCAAGCTCTAGTTTGATTCTCATAGAAGCATATATGGACTGACAGTAATATGGTCAAGCCAATTCACGATTCCTCATATCTTATTCTCTTTGGCTTGACCAATCCTCTAAATCACTTTGTCCTCTATTCTGGTCATATGTATGTAGTGATTTCTCAGGTCTTGTCCATATATTCAAACCAATATAGAGATCATATTATATCCATTTGCATTGTCTCATTAGTTATTTACCCTCGTGTTGAACCTTTGTTCACTGATCATTATACACTATTCAAGTATGTTCATCATACTGAATTTCCTGTTCAGCACTTAGCAAACTCGTTAGACCTTTAAATGTGTTGTTATCCAAATCACCAGAACTCACAAAAGGGATGAATGCACTTTCACTACTCCACGTTGTGGCGTCCCAATGGACGAGGGTTGCACTCAACCCCTTTCAAGTGATCCAATGATCCACTTGAATACCATGGTTGTTTTCTTTCTTATACTCTTTCCCGTTTTTGAGGAATCTCCACAACTTGGAGTCTCTCACCCTGTAACATCCAAAATCCTATTCTAAGATTTATAAATATTTCTTTATAAGATCTAGGGTTAAAAGGTATTTTAAAATAAGATTCCTCATTTTTAAATGTTATTCTGAAAAAAACATAAACTTAAAAGCTTGGGACCATAAACACAAGGAAGACTTTTTATTATTCTCTTTATGAACTATATACAAATGCACCCCTTAACAGAAATAGTTAAAATGAAATAACTTATGGGAAAAGAATATTGTGCGGATGGTATAATTGAATCATTTTTTTTGCATAAATAAATAAATTAAAATAAATTATACATGCATCATGTTGGAGTTTGTTTGTGCATCTAATTTAAAAATTTGAAAATTCAAACCTGGATTTGAATTGAAATATAAAACAGGAAATAAAACAAGAAAATAAGAAAGAGAAGACCTCACCTTGTTCTACCTGGGACGAATCCACGTTCTGGCCCAGTCTCCTGCGCTTCTATTCCTTTTGTTCACCGTAAATAGGTCCCTGGTTGCGTGTCATTGACGCATGGGTCCCATTACCCAGACTGCAGTGCCGCGCGCCTGCACTGTGGCCTGTCGCTGGCATCATGGGCCCAGGCGCCAGGTGCTCCATCTACCTGCCATCATGAAACACCCCAACAGACTCTGTTCTGTTGCGCGATTCCGGCCGGGGATCTCGCCCCTACCTCCATCCCCCTCGGACTTACCGCCTGGGTATAAATCGTGGGCCATCAGGAACCCCCCCTCATCCGTCTGGTGATCCTCGCGGGGCTAGCCATATCGCTGAGCGCAGAGAGGGTCGAAGCTCATCACCGAGTGAAAAGGGCCGAGAGGGAGAGGTAGTGAAGGTACCCGGTATGACCCGCTGGTGTCTCCGTCGTCGATCTGCTCCTGCAACATCGGAACTGGGCGCTTGCAGCAGGATATTCAGTCGTGGTCGGCCGGGTCGACGCTAACCTTGGTAAGCTTTGTTTTCCTCTCCGCGGTATTACAGAAACTATCAAGGTTTCCATTGCCGGTTGGCTGGGGCAGTGTTGGGCGAGCGCTTGGGATTTAGACACCACTGGCGGATTCTCGCGGTGGTCTGTGCCGTGGGCACGTCTGCCTGTATGGCGCACGGCTAGCCCCAAGCTGGGCGTCTGGAGGTAGAAGAAAGGGGATAACGGCTCATCGAGAAATGAATGGCTAGGATCTGATCTGCATAGCGAATTCACGATAGTGTATCGTGGCCGTTGTTGCTCGGATGGCCGGCTGTGATTAGATCGAGGGTACCGTTTTGATGAACTCGCTCCTGTCCATCCGATTGTAATCCTGCGTCTCAAATTTAATATTGATGATTTTAAATCGTGCCCGTCGGTCGGTAATCCGAGAGCTGGTAATGCGTACCGGTTCAGGTGATGCTCGATCTAATATGGTCCATCAATCCTAGATTGGACGACACAGATCGGTGCGTACCCCTTCGGCCTGGAGATTTTTTCTAAAGAGCCCCTCGGCTTATTCCAAATAAACCCGCAGTCCTGTCTGTGGGAATCCTGAGTCTCATGAATTTTTGCGTAATAACCCTTATGTCTCTCTGTTATTTGCGCCCAGTCCGGAAGCTTAGGAAATCCAGGAAAATAATTTAGAAAAGGGTTTATGTGTATAAAAATATATCCATAACTTATTTAATTCATAGAAATTTTATTTTAACTCCTTTTTAATCCGTTTCAGTTGCAATAATTTTGTTTTAATATTGTCTATCACCTAGTACCTTTGTTTAACCATGAAACTTGAATTAAAATTGTTCATTTGAATTAATCTATTCTAGGTGCTAAGTAACTCAGAAATTCATAACCCAATAACCGTAACCCCGTTTTGATCCATTCTAGTTGCATTAGTCTCACAATAATAAGTATTATCATCTGGTAATTTTGTTTTGTCATAAAATATAGGTTAAAATGTTGCACTTAGTCTATTCTATATTTAACCACGTGGATCTTCAGAAAACCATAACTTCATAACCGTAACTCCGAATTTAGCAATTCTTGTTCCTACGATCTCGTTGCAACGCGTAGATTATCATTAAGTAGTTTATTCTTATGTTTGGTGTGATGTTAATTTTTCCTATACCATGTTCGTTTGTATTGCTACGACTAGTGCGAGGTTACGAGCCACCGGAAGAGCAAGTTGGTACCTGGAATCTCAAGTCCCAGGCAAGTTGTGCCCTTGATCACTTCTTTTTACCCACTCATGTTCTAATTAATCATAATGATCTGCATAGGTTAATTTTGATGGGACCTAATAGGTTACCCTAGTTTGACTATCTTTATACCTTGTTTACCACTGAACTTTTTGGGTAGTATTTGCTAGTGCTTTATGTGGTTTTGGGTATGAAGATATATTATTCATGATTATACTTTTATTTAATGTTCATGATAAGATCATTATGTTAATTGGAACATGGAGCGACCACCCGGGAAAACAGTGCTACCACAAGGGTTTATGGACGCCCTTGGCTGATTAATCAGGAAAGCTAGTGGAGGACTACCTTACCCGAAAGGGGCAAAGGTAGTAGGGGAGTGGTCAGTGTAGGGAGGTCCTTGGTTGATTTTGCTGTGATGGCGGTCAGGCAAGGGATCCCTGCATTGGAGCTTCCTATAAACTGTAGCGGGTTTTCTGAAGCTAGTGGAACTTTGTAAAGGCCTCGTAGTGTTACCCTGCCTCGCCTCCTCGGTAGAGGTGTATGGGAAGTCGTGATCCCTTGGGAGATGGGTAACATGACTTGTGGGTAAATATGCGCAACCTCTGCAGAGTGTAAAATTGGTATACTAGCCGTGCTCACGGTCATGAGCAGCTCGGACCCTCACATGATTAACTTATGGAACTAAATTCAATTTGTCATATGCATTGCATCGCAGGTGATGTTATTACTTTTGTTCTACTATTTAATTGGGTTGGTATTTACTTGTACTTAGTAACTGCTAATAAAATTTTAACCAACTTTAAAAGCAATGCTCAGCTCTAACCATCCTCTTTGGTAAGCCTTACACTCCACGTGAGCTCCCATCTTTGACGAGTTCATGCACATTATTCCCCACAACTTGTTGAGCGATGAACGTATGTGAGCTCACTCTTGCTGTCTCACCCCCCCCACAGGTCAAGAACAGGTACCACAGGATGAGGCGCATGGAGGATGCTGCGATGTGTTCGTGAGAGGTCTAGGCCGTCGTCTCCCAGTCACCTTTGGGTTGCTGGACCGTTGTCTCCTTATAATGTAATTATTTATTTATTTTTGTATAGAACTCCTGTTATGTAGTAAAGATGTGACATTCGATCATGTGCCATGATTCATCATATGTGTGAGACTTGGTCCCAGCACACCTAGTGATTATGTTCGCGCCCGGGCTTTGGACCCCTGAAACTCGGGTGTGACAGAAGTGGTATCAGAGCAAATGTTGACTGTAGGACGAAACCTAGATAGAACTGGAAAACCAATACTTGCTTACCTTCGCTACTCTGATTCTTTTCTAAACTTTTCTTAATCTGTTCTCATCTATTTCCGCTTTACTCTGATTATTCTTACCTTTTCCTTCTAAGGACTAAAGTGGATTTCGCACTTTGAAATCCTGTACCTAAAGTGACCTTTTGGAATAAGAGACCTACTCTTAGGAAAAAAATCAAAACTATTTTTGTAAATATCTGTATACTTGAGTGTTTGTTCTTATGATACTTGTCTGATTTGGATCTTTGATTGAGTGTGATGAGTTGTGGAGTAATGTTCACAATTACATCTGCATATACATATAGGCATAAATATAATTCATAATATAACTAAATAAATCTAGATTATCCTTCATTAAAGATCTATCTCATCTCAATAGATCCATCTTATCTTAAAAGATACCCTCTCACCTTAATAGATTCATCTTATCTTGAAAAGATGCAATCTTATCCTAATAGATCTAATTGACCTCATATCTTAACCGATCTAATCTAGACCCCATCTAATCTAATATGATCCAATCAAAAGTAAGTTATTAACAGGTTAGTTAATCTGGTGATATGGGTTAGACTTTGCTTCAACAAACATAACCTAACCTAAATTAATGTCTTATACCAACTCGTCCATAAACAACAATATAACCTACATCACAGGCTACCTAGTCCATTTGTTCCGAAAGCAAAATACAACTCTGTTCAAACCTAACTACCTCATGTACCCTAGCTATCCTAGCTATATGTCCTTAGCCATATGTCCTCAACTCGGATGGCAACTCCAAGATTGAGGGCCAAAGAAGACCAACCACGTCAAAGAAGGATAAGCATCAATTCAAGTCTTCAAAGATCAAGTTGGATCGTCAAAGGAATCAAGATCCACACTCTTGGATGGAGTCTTTCCTTACCGTACTCTTTCTTACCCCGACCTATCCTCGCTTTAACCTAATTTCACCTTGCCTTGATATAGAAGATGCTTATATTCCCCTTGCTACAAAAAACGGGCTTTTGGTATTTGGACCATTTAGAAACTAAAAGATAAACCACAAATCAACCTATCTAGATCCCTCTCCTATTAAAAACAACTAGAAGCTAAATTACAAACCAATCCTTCTGTATCCCTCTTCTTACAAATCTCGAGGACGAGATTTCTGTTAAGGGGGTAGGATTTGTAACACCCAAAATCCTATTCTAAGATTTATAAATATTTCTTTATAAGATTTAGGGTTAAAAGGTATTTTAAAATAAGATTCCTCATTTTTAAATGTTATTCTGAAAAAAACATAAACTTAAAAGCTTGGGACCATAAACACAAGGAAGACTTTTTATTATTCTCTTTATGAACTATATACAAATGCACCCCTTAACAGAAATAGTTAAAATGAAATAACTTATGGGAAAAGAATATTGTGCGGATGGTATAATTGAATCATTTTTTTGCATAAATAAATTATACATGCATCATGTTGGAGTTTGTTTGTGCATCTAACTTAAAAATTTGAAAATTCAAACCTGGATTTGAATTGAAATATAAAACAGGAAATAAAACAAGAAAATAAGAAAGAGAAGACCTCACCTTGTTCTACCAGGGACGAATCCACGTTCTGGCCTAGTCTCCTGCGCTTCTATTCCTTTTGTTCACCGTAAACAGGTCCCTGGTTGCGTGTCACTGACGCATGGGTCCCATTACCCAGACTGCAGTGCCGCGCGCCTGCACTGTGCCCTGTCGCTGGCATCATGGGCCCAGGCGTCAGGTGCTCCATCTACCTGCCATCACGAAACACCCCAACAGACTCTGTTCTGTTGCGCGATTCCGACCGGGGATCTCGCCCCTACCTCCACCCCCCTCGGACTTACCGCCTAGGTATAAATCGCGGGCCATCGGGAACCCCCCCTCATCTATCTGGTGATCCTCGTGGGGCTAGCCGTATCGCTGAGCGCAGAGAGGGTCGAAGCTCATCACCGAGTGAAAAGGGCCGAGAGGGAGAGGTAGTGAAGGTACCCGGTATGACCCGCTGGTGTCTCCGTCGTCGATCTTCTCCTGCAACATCAGAACTGGGCGCTTGCTGCAGGATATTCAGTCGTGGTCGGTCGGGTCGACGCTAACTTTGGTAAGCTTTGTTTTCCTCTCTGCGGTATTACAGAAACTATCAAGGTTTCCATTGTCGGTTGGCTGGGGAAGTGTTGGGCGAGCGCTTGGGATTTAGACACCACTGGCGGATTCTCGCGGTGGTCTGTGCCGTGGGCACGTCTGCCTGTATGGCGCACGACTGGCCCCAAGCTGGGCATCTGGAGGTAGAAGAAAGGGGATAACGGCTCATCGAGAAATGAATGGCTATGATCTGATCTGCATAGCGAATTCACGATAGTGTATCGTGGCCGTTGTTGCTCGGATGGCCGTCTGTGATTAGATCGAGGGTACCGTTTCGATGAACTCGCTCATGTCCATCCGATTGTAATCCTGCGTCTCAAATTTAATATTGATGATTTTAAATCGTGCCCGTCGGTCGGTAATCCGAGGGCTGGTAATGCGTACCGGTTCAGGTGATGCTCGATCTAATCTGGTCCATCAATCCTAGATTGGACGGCATAGGTCGGTGCGTACCCCTTCGGCCTGGAGATTTTTTCTAAAGAGCCCCTCGGCTTATTCCAAATAAACCCGCAGTCATGTCTGTGGGAATCCCGAGTCTCATGAATTTTTGCGTAATAACCCCTGTGTCTCTCTGTTATTTGCGCCCAGTCCGGAAGCTTAGGAAATCCAGGAAAATAATTTAGAAAAGGGTTTATGTGTATAAAAAATATATCCAGAACTTATTTAATTCATAGAAATTTTATTTTAACTCTTTTTTGATCCGTTTCCGTTGCAATAATTTTGTTTTAATATTGTCTATCACCTAGTACCTTTGTTTAACCATGAAACTTAAATTAAAATTGTTCATTTGAATTAATATATTCTAGGTGCTAAGTAACTCAGAAATTCATAACCCAATAACTGTAACCCCGTTTTGATCCATTCTAGTTGCATTAGTCTCACAAATAATAAGTATTATCATCTGGTAATTTTGTTTTGTCATAAAATATAGGTTAAAATGTTGCACTTAGTCTATTATATATTTAACCACGTGGATCTTCGGAAAACCATAACTTCATAACCGTAACACCGAATTTAGCAATTCTTGTTCCTACGATCTCGTTGCAACGCGTAGATTATCATTAACTAGTTTATTCTTATGTTTGGTGTGATGTTAATTTTTCATATACCATGTTCGTTTGTATTGCTACGACTAGTGCGAGGTTACGAGCCACCTGAAGAGCAAGTTGGTACCTGGAATCTCAAGTCCCAGGCAAGTTGTGCCCTTGATCACTTCTTTTTACCCACTCATGTTCTAATTAATCATAATGATCTGCATCGGTTAATTTTGATGGGACCTAATAGGTTACCCTAGTTTGACTATCTTTATACCTTGTTTACCACTGAACTTTTTGGGTAATACTTGCTAGTGCTTTATGTGGTTTTGGGTATGAAGATACATTATTCATGATTATACTTTTGTTATCCGTTGTTATTTACTGTTCATGATAAGATCATTATGTTAATTGGAACATGGAGCAACCACTCGGGAAAACAGTGCTACCACAAGGGTTTATGGACGCCCTTGGCTGATTAATCAGGAAAGCTAGTGGAGGACTACCTTACCCGAAAGGGGCAAGGGCAGTAGGGGAGTGGTCAGTGTAGGGAGGTCCTTGGTTGATTTTGCTGCGATGGCGGTCAGGCAAGGGATCCCTGCATTGGAGCTTCCTATAAACTGTAGCAGGTTTTCTGAAGCTAGTGGAACTTTGTAAAGGCCTCGTAGTGTTATCCTGCCTCGCCTCCTCGGTAGAGGTGTATGGGAAATCGCGATCCTTTGGCAGATGGGTAACATGACTTGTGGGTAAAGATGCGCAACCTCTGCAGAGTGTAAAACTAGTATACTAGCCGTGCTCACGGTCATGAGCAGCTCGGACCCTCACATGATTAACTTATGAAACTAAATTCAATTTTTCATATGCATTGCATCGCAGGTGATGTTATTACTTTTGTTCTACTATTTAATTGGGTTGGTATTTACTTGTACTTAGTAACTGCTAATAAAATTTTGACCAACTTTAAAAGCAATGCTCAGCTCTAACCATCCTCTTTGGTAAGCCTTACACTCCACGTGAGCTCCCATCTTTGATGAGTTCATGCACATTATTCCCCACAACTTGTTGAGCGATGAACGTATGTGAGCTCACTCTTGCTGTCTCACACCCCCCCACAGGTCAAGAACAGGTACCACAGGATGAGGCACATGGAGGATGCTGCGATGTGTTCGTGAGAGGTCTAGGCCGTCGTCTCCCAGTCAACTTTGGGTTGCTGGACCATTGTCTCCTTATAATGTAATTATTTATTTATTTTTGTATAGAACTCCTGTTATGTAGTAAAGATGTGACATTCGATCCTGTGCCATGATTCATCATATGTGTGAGACTTGGTCCCAGCACACCTAGTGATTATGTTCGTGTCCGGGCTTTGGACCCCTGAAACCCGGGTGTGACACGCCCTTACAACAAAGATCAAAGTGAAAGCACTAGAGTAAGAGAGAGAAGCACACACACAAATCCACAGCAATACGCACACACACAACCAAGGCTTGAGCTCGAATGAATCGCAACAAGTTCACCACTAGAACGGAGCTCAAATCACTAAGAAAGTCAATCAAGTGCGCGGAGACGGAGCGTGGAAGATTTAGAATGCTCAAAGTATGCTTGGGTATCTCCTCCATGTGCCTAGGGGTCCCTTTTATAGCCCCAAGGCAGCTAGGAGCCGTTGGAACCCAACAAGGAAGGCAATTCTTGTATTCTGTCGGGTGGCGCACCGGACAGTCCAGTGCACCACCGGACAGCCACTGTAGCATGTCCGGTGCGGATCTCCTTCCATTCCTGGCGCAGCCGACCGTTGGATCTTCGGGCTGGTTGGCGCACCGGACACTGTCCGGTGCACACCGGACAGTCCGGTGCTCCCAGCCGACCGTTGGCATGGGCCACGCGTCGCGCGCGGATTGCGCGGCCGACCGTTGCTCTGGCGGCCGTTGGCTCACCGGACAGTCCGGTGTACCACCGGACAGTCCGGTGTACCACCGGACAGTCCGGTGAATTATAGCCGTACGCCGCCGACGAATTCCCGAGAGTGGCAAGTTCGCTAGAGCCTAGCCTGGCGCACCGGACAGTCCGGTGTGCCAGACTGCGCTGAGTCTTGGCTGCTCCAGCCAAGTCTTTTCCTTTTTCTTTTTTCTCTGATTCTAGCACTTAGACAAATATATTAGTACACAAACCAACATACTAAGTCTAGAATCATACCTTCTTGTCGATTTGCACTTCATCCATCATTTGGCATATAATTACTCACTCAATATGTGTTGGGCACTTAATCACCAAAATATAATAGAAATGGCCCAAGGGCACATTTCCCTTTCATTATCACCTTGAGCAAAGTGACTAAGGAGTTGAAATAGACTCCAAGCTCGTTGGCTAATTCCAACATGCATGTATCGCATGCATTTGAGGCTTGACTGAACCGCGAGAAAAATCGTTGTGTCTTGTCCTTTGCTTTATTTTCTATTTGCACTTCTGATCTTATATTTGTTATAAGTGTTTGTGAAGTGCAGCTATTGTATGGACAAGGATATTATTCCGCTGCACGATTGAAACAAGAAAGTTCTATAGAGTTTAAGTTTTTTATTAATGTATATTCACGCACTCCTCTAGTCGATATCCAGATCCTTAATACATTAAAAAATACTTTCACCAAAATACAACTCTATCTAGGTCTCTTCTTAGAGAGATCATCCTAATGAAGATTTATTTTTAAAAAATACTTTCACTAAAATATAATAACCATGTGGTGTCTCATTGGAGGGAGAAGGAGCCTGGTGAAGGTCCTTTTTCACCTTCTCCTTCTGCGTGCCATTCAGTCAACGTGTTTTGTCAAGCAGCTCCTCAAATGAAGATTTACTTTTAACGTTTGCTTGAAGATTTGATGAAACTGTTGGTAGAGCCTGTGGGAAAACCTTGCTAGACGGCCCTGAGCTTCCACCTTCCAGCATCGTTGTCATTGCACTTTGGCCCTACTCGCGAAAGTAACAAGCAGGTTACCCCGTCGGTGTTACCGCGTGTGTGAGTGGGTGGCTCCAATTCAAACCCTGACCGGGTGAATTATTCGTCAAAAATAACATAGAACGGACAAGCTCATGTACACGTTTTGTCACGTCTACTACTATACTGGCGACCGTGGAACGCAGCTCTATTTTGCTGACTTGTCCTCTGAGTCTGACTCGTCAGTCGTGACTAGGTCTGCCGGTCTGTAGCATAAACTCCTCCAGACTAGTACGTGGTGGTCCACGCGGATGGATGTGAATCGTCGTCCTGCATGTACACGGAATGACGGAAGACATACCGAACCCCCGGTAGTGCACGATCTGCAACTCAACAGATCAACCCCATGCACACGCAGTGAAGTGCGTATATATACGGACCTGGTTTTCCTCCTCCTACGTACCAAAGGAAACCATAGCACTGCTTCCCCAAGCCTCGGCTAACTGCACGTACAGCCCGTTCCTAACAAATAACAACAGCAAGCTTCGTTTCATCAGCTGATCAATTAATCGATCTCATCCTCTTCCAGCCACGCTAATGATGGCAGCCAGCATCTCTTCCAGCCCGGTGAGCCTCCACGTCGGCGACCGTTGGCTGTCGCTGACCCTCTTCCAACGACAGTCGCCTCCGACAGGGTACCGGCGGTTCTTCTCGGGTAATGCGGCGCTGAACATGTCACAGCGCCGCCGTCCTCGTCGTCGTTCTTGTCATGCCGTCGCCCCGGTCGCCAAAACCACAACCGACCGCGGCCACGCGACGCCCCTTGTCATGGACGTGGACCGCGTCTCTCATCCGGCCGAGACGACGTCCGGGCGCTCCGACGACGGGGAAGGGGAACTGGCCGCGCGGTGGCGGGAGATCCACGGCAGCGACCACTGGGAGGGGCAGCTGGACCCCATCGACGCGGTGCTCCGCAGGGAGCTCATCCGCTATGGCGAGTTCGCGCAGGCGTGCTACGACAGCTTCGACTACGACCGCTTCTCCCCTTACTGCGGCAGCTGCAGGTTCCCGGCCAAGACCTTCTTCCAGGACGTCGGCCTCGGAGGCGCCGGCTACCAGGTTAGCCGCTACCTCTACGCCACCTGCAACGACCTCAAGCTCCCCAACTTCGGGGGCCGGAAGCACAGCTCCGCCGCCAACGACAAGCTGTGGAGCGAGCTGGGCACGTTCATCGGCTACGTGGCCGTGTCCACAGACGAGGAGACGGCGCGCCTCGGCCGCCGGGACATCGCCGTGTCGTGGCGCGGCACGATCACCCGGCTCGAGTGGGTGGCCGACCTGACGGCCAACCAGAAGCGGCTGAGCGATGTGGGCGTGCCGTGCCCGGACCCCGACGTGAAGGTGGAGATGGGGTTCGCGGAGCTGTACACGGGCAAGGACGCGGCTTGCCGTTTCTGCAGGTACTCGGCGCGGGAGCAGGCGCTCGCCGAGGTGCGCAAGCAGGTGGAGCTGTACCACGGCAGGGGCGAGCAGGTGAGCGTGACGGTCACCGGCCACAGCCTGGGCAGCGCGCTGGCGATACTCAACGCCTTCGACGTCGCGGAGACGGGCGCGAACGCGTCGCCGGACGGCAGGAAGGCGCCGGTCTGCGTGTTCTCCTTCGCGGGGCCGCGCGTCGGGAACCTCAGGTTCCGGGAGCGGTTCGACCGGGAGCTCGGCGTGCGGGCGCTGCGTGTCTTCAACGTGCACGACGGCGTGCCCAAGGTGCCTGGCGTGTTCTTCAACGAGGCGGCGTTCCCGGAGGCGGTGCTGCGGGTGGTGGACGGGCTGGGCGCGGGCGGCGTGTACACGCACCTGGGCGTGCCTCTGGCGTTGGACCACAAGGTGTCGCCGTTCCTCAAGGAGACCATGGACATCTCGTGCTACCACAACCTGGAGGCGCACCTGCACCTGCTGGACGGCTACCGTGGCTCCGGCGAGGGGTTCCAGCTCCGCGGGAGAGACCCCGCGCTGGTAAACAAGTCGGCCGATTTCCTCCGCGACGAGCACATGGTGCCGCCCGTTTGGTACCAGGCGGAGAACAAGGGCATGGTCAGGACGGAGGACGGACGGTGGATGCTGCCGCCGCGCCATAGGGACATCGACGAGCACCCGGATGACACTGACCACCACCTCCAGCAGCTCGGTGTCATTCTCACCGCATCAACCTAGTGAAACGATGGTTAATTGATGTCATGGTGCATCGCGCATAGAGGTGACACGTTCTTTAATCTATCCGAGTAAAAAAAAATGAAAACCTCCCCATAAAGCTTGGTGGAGAACAACATATACGCTAGTACAAAGAGTCTCAAAGCCTGCGGGCAGCCCTATTCGGTTATCAACCGGCTGTACTATTTTTTAGTAGCAGTTACTTAAGAAAACCGCTATTAGAAATCGTCTTTCTATATGTGGTTCCTTAAAAAACCGCCAGTAAAAACCCATGATTTCTAGTGACGGTTTTCTTAAGGAACTCGCTTTACAAATCGATTTCTAGTGATAGTTTTCTTAAGGACTAGCCACTAGAAAACATTTTTATCTTTAATTTTTTGTGTTTTTCAAACGACCTCGTATGATGAAATTACCAAAATAAAAGTTGTAGATCTCTAAAAGTTATAAAACTTTGTAGTTGACAACTTTTTTATTTGAATTCATTTCGGTTCTCAAATATTGAAACTAAGTATGTCAAATTTAAAATTCAAATTTTGCAAACGACCTCGGATGGATGAAAAAAGTGTCAAAATGAAAGTTGTAGAACTTCAAAAGTTATTCAACTTTGTAGTTGAGAAATTTTTTATTTGAATTCGTTTACAGTCTCAAAAAACAATTTACACTCAGTTGGTTGTATTATATGGACAAAAAACTACAAACTAGACACAAAGCATGTCATATGCGAAGTGGTAGTGAAGGGTACGCGCGAGGGTGAGGTCGGCGGTTTGATTCCTAACAACCACGTAGCACGCAAAAAATGCCGCGACTTGCGACTTCGACGGAGACGGGTGGATGGGCTGAGTCCTCTCCTTAAATAAACTTTTTGTTGTTTTAAAAACCTTTTCTGAAAATAATTTTCAATAGTTGTTTTATTACGTCGACCATCAGTGGAAATCGATTTCCACTGGCGGTTTTCTTAACTCAACCGCCAGTGGAAATCGATTTTCACTAGCGGTCCTCAGTTATCCGCCTGTAAAAATGATGATTTCTAATGGCCCCTAACACCGACGGTTCTAAGACATGCCAGTGAAAATAGGTTCACAACCGTCACTGTAGAGCTTCTATACTAATGATACTGATTAAAATTCAATTCATATTGCAAGGATGGATAGGTTTTGAAAGACATTGAGAAAAAATGAAACATATCCGGCAAATATGAACCTTTGGTGTACATATTGTCGGTGTTTAGAGTCCGACCGCACACCCAGGGCTACCCCATGCGATGCTTTTGGGTAGGACGGTGTTGTTGACTGTAACTCAATGGTTTGTGCTGGACGCACGAGAGAGGGACAAATGATTTTCTGCAGGTTCAGTCCGCTTTGAGAGACGTAATACCCTACTTCCTTGGGTGGATCTTTATGTGGTGGATTACAAGCGAAGACTCCTGAATGGAGAGAAGCTAATGAGATGGGTAGATGGTCGATGGAAATGATGGGGTACCCCCTGGGCCTTATATACACGACCGTGGGGCACTCTATACGTACATGAGGATCATGTGTCTCCTAAATAATAGTGAACCGACTGAACTGATCTCCCTACAATCTCGCTGACTTATCCCTAAACCGCCCCGATATTCGAGGACGCCATTCGCGGGAAAGTCGGGTGGATGCTGTTGATAGCGTATGAGCTGACGGTTTGTCTGGGCCCGAGTCTGTTGCCTTCCCCAGTCGGCCCATTCCGCCAGTAGCTGTAGCCCGGCCCACGAAGGGATGGCTTTGCGGGGTAACTGGCCTATGACCCCGCACGAGGCCTTCCCGCCTTCTAGTGGACCCAGAGGATATCTGTCCCCCACAAGCCCCCAATTTTTTAGTTGATTTTGAAATAATCAATCCAAAGATTCTTGGTCCGGCTTATGGGTTTGTTATGTGGTCTGATTTCTGTTCTGCCGATGGGTGCATCGAAGGTGCACCCATTAGGTGTAGCCCCCGAGCTTTGAGTGGATTTTGGAGATAATCCATTCAAAGGTCTTCCTTTTATGCTTTAGAAATCGGCATTGAGTCTTCGTGGGACTAGAAGGTGCACCTAATGGGTGTAGCCCCCGAGCTTTGAGTGGATTTTGGAGATAATCCATTCAAAGGTCTTCATTTTATGCTTTAGAAATCAGCATTTTGTCTTCTTGTGACTAAAAATCTATTGGGTGCACCGGTGCACCCAATGGGTGTAGCCCCCGAGCTTTGAGTGGATTTTGGAGATAATCCATTCAAATGTCTTCATTTTATGTTTTAGAAATCAGTATTGAGTGGATTTTAGAAATAATCCATTCAAAGGTCTTCATTTTGTGCATTAGAAATCAACATTGAGTGGATTTTAGAAACAATACATTCAAAGGTCTTTCTCTTGTGCTCTAGAAATTCTAACGATGCCATCTGTCCATGCCTTGTTAGGTCTGAAATCAATTTGATTGGTGACAGATTAGACGTCTGGCTAGTTGAGGCAGATGGTTCTCAGCTGGACATCACTCCGCTCTGTGCTTCAATGCTTCTGCTGATTAGACTCGCGCTTTAGTAGCTACATTTGCACTTCCTTCCATCTCAGGCGATCTCCTCCTTTTGTCGTGGTACATTCATTGCATATATTTTGTGGATATGACTTCTTCAGAAAATCTTCGAAAATTCTGGGCGACACACCCAATGTGTGTGCCCAAGGGGTGTCTTTGTACGCAGAGTGTTTACCGCACTGTCCCGGAGTAGTAACTTGATGTGACCGAGAGGTGTAATCATTTTCCTGAGCAGCTGACTTAGCTCCAACTGGTGCCGTGTTACACGAAGCGGCGCCTGTTGCCTGACTCATTTTCAGGCGGCTTGAATTGCTTACTGAATTCTTGCGACTGTTCGGCGAGCGTGGTAGGACGTGGACGGTCACCCCCGGCCTCTATAAATAACCTGCTTGCCCCGTTGTTCTCTTCACTTATCTTTTGATCATCTGCTTTCTTCTTCTTTGCTCTCTCCTTCTCCAACCAACCATGGATAGAGGTAGGAGGGGTCATGGTTGGCCTTGCCGCGTTGACGGCAAGCGCAAGCATGCTCCGAGTCCTCCCTCGGAGGACTTTGAGGACTCGGAGTACTCGGAGGAGGCCTCCTCCGAGTCTGATCATTCGCCTGCTCCGGCGTCTCCCCTAGCGTCATCCGAGGACATGGATGACTCCATGGGGCTCTCCACCATGGCCCGGGCATACTAGCGCTCCATCGAGCGCACCGGGCTCGGTGGGTCAGATGAGTCGGGGGTCTCCTCAGATGAGGTGGAGTCCTCCAACTCCTCCGAGGAGTGGAGCGGCGACGACTGTGACGACGAGGGCGACGACGACGGCAAGGGCGACGGTGACGGCGACAACAGCGACGACAGCAAGGGCAATGGTGACGGCGGCAGCAGCGACGGTAGCAAGGGCGACGGTGATGGCGGTAGCAGCGACGGCAGCAAGGGCGACAGTGATGGCGGCAGCAGCGACGACGGCAAGGCGATGGTGACAGTAGCGGCAAGGGCGACAGCGGCAGCAGTGGCAAGGGCGACGGCAAGGCCAGTGGCATAAAGCCACTGGTTTAAATATTATTATAGATAGTAGTAGTAGTAGAATAATGTAGTGTTAGTTAATAGTGTAGTGTAGTGTAAGTAGTAAGGTAATGTAAAGTAATGTAATGTAATGTAATGTAGTGGCAAGGGTAGAAGAAGTTGACTCATAATGAGTCGGCTTCGAGTTTGTGTTACTTCCTATATTATGAATCAAGGATGCAGTTGCTCCATAGAATCACTACAGTTTGCCTTTCATCTATGTGCTTGAAAGTTTGTCCACGCGCTTGACAACAATGGCATTTTAGAGGTAATGCTTGAGTGACGATTGCGGTTTTTACTTTTCTGGGTGGTGATCTGGCACTTTAGAGGTAATGCCCGACCTAAGGAGCCCATTTATACTCATGCTGACGTGCATTTTTGAGTTCCGAGCCCTAACTTCACTATTTTTGAGTTCCGCCCGAGAGATTGCGATGGCTCCCAAGCGGAAGAGACAGAGCGCCGTTGCTCCGATCATTCTGCCCATCGATCCCAACAGTGAGCTTCCATTTGCTGGTAATCACATGTCCATAATCTCTGAGTCAGATCTTTTTCATCTTGTTGAGACTGGGGTTTTGCCACCAAAAGAACTCTGTTCTTGGCGAATCTGGCGTGGGGTCATTGTTCCGACAGAGGATACCCACGGATCCGTTGTTTATGTGTCGTTCCTCATCCGCGGACTTGCTCTTCCCATTTCTCCCTTTTCCCGCGGTCTCCTTGATTTCTATGATTTAAATCTGACACATTTAAACCCTGACTCCATTCTTCAAGTTGCCATTTTCGTACACCTGTGCGAGGCTTTTCTTGGAATTCTCCACCATTTTGGACTCTGGAGGTACCTTTACCACTGTCGGCCTGGCATGGCTGGAGGGCAGCATCAGCTCATTGGCGGCGCTAGTTTAGAACTTCGCCAGGGGAGGAAAGTGGAATATCTTGACATATCCCTCAAGGACCGCATCAAGGGATGGCGCCTCGAGTGGTTCACCATGGAGAATCACAACAAATCCCTAGCCCTCGGTCAGGAAGGCAGCCCGACGTTCGCACGCCCAACTGGGTAGAGTATCGTACTTACTTAGAGGCAACCGAAGTCAATGTGTTTCTTGCTAAAATTTGCTCTTTGAAGGACAGAGGTCTGACTGCTGAGGCCGTGGTTGCCAACTTTGTCTTCAAGAACATTCAACCTTTGAAGGATAGAGTTTACCCTGCTTACTTGTATACTGGCATTAACGATTCCACCTGGGTCACTAACAGGCAAATTCCCAATGAGGACCTATTAAGCCGATTGGATATGATACTGAAGGGTAGGGTCTCGAATGCTGGTGCTCCCTTAGCTTACTCTACATGGAACCTGCCTCCGAATAGTCCCTTCTCTGATTTTGTCTCCAATCCTCCTGCTTGAGATGGTAGCCCGGGCCATAGAGTATGACCCTCCCTAGAGGACATCGAGGCCTTGATTGCCCCACTTTGGAATCTTCCCGAAGATGAGAAACGAACTCATTTCGAGATGTCATCAAGTACCAATGATGCTGAAATGGATGTTGTACTTAGCCTGCTGGCCGGGTAATCATCTGACTCTACCCGCACTGAGCCGATGGCAATTGCGACCGGGCAAGAGTTTGTCGAAGATGAGGAAATCCAGAAACCCGAAGGTGCCTGCCAGAAGCGTTCACGCCGAGTGAACCACTCGCTACACCTGTCGAGGAGAAGAAGAAGAAGAGGCGACTCTGGACATTGTCATGCCTGGAACAAGACGCTGGCCCTTCGACATTATTCCTTGGCGAGGGTCCGGTGAGCGCCATCCTCGAGGACAATGCTGAAGGTTGCGATGATGCTCAGGCCGCTGGCGGTATGCTTGATGAGGAAGAAGAGGAAGAAGAAGAAATTCCAATGATCCGCAAGAATAGCCATCACTATAGGGGCAGCGACGGGGGCAACGACATTCCCACACAAGCCTTGTTAGCACTGGTCAGCCTTCAAGGGATGTCAATATCTGATTTTGACCAAGCGCTGGAAGAGGTCATCCCCAAAGACATTCTAACAGAGCCTCCTAAAGCTATCAATCCCACTATCTATTTAGAGGTTCCAGATGATGGTCTTCTTCTGCACGACTGTGCCGGGCAAGAGGAAACCCAGGTGGTTTCTCATGCCTCATCGACCTTAGAGGGCGGTCTTCTTCGTGAAAACGCTGATCCAAGTCATCCGGCTCCTATGGACGTGGCTGAGGAGTCTTCAGCCCTAGAGGTGGTTGCTGCGGAGGGCCCAGCCCCCGAGAGTGGTGCTGGTAGCGACCCAGCACCTGAGGGTGTCGGGATAGGCTCCTTCTCTGCTGCTTCTATGGATGTCCACGTTGGATCGCCCCCAGTCCAGTCTAAGGAATCTACGGAGACGCATCTTTCTATGGCTCTCGCTGGTCCGGTCACTTTAGAGGCCGGTGAACCAGACGCCAGGAGCCTGCCGCCTTCTGATGGGATCGAAATTCCTACGAGTCATGCCCTTAATATTATTCCCGCTGATCTCCCCTCGTCGAGCAATGCACCCACTCTTCCTTCTCTGGGTCTTCCCCTGTTCCTCTCCAATCTTTAGGTGAATCAACTTTTGCTTATTTACTATTCTTACTGGCAAACTAGTTTTTTTGCTTACCTTTCTATGATCATAGGATTTTCTTGGTGGTGTATCTGCCCAACTGAGATCCTGCGGTGCTCCTGTCCCCGATCAAGCTTCGTCTCTGATGCAGTGGAACCCTCTGCTACTCCAAAAACAAATAGACAACCTGAAGGCATTGAATATTGGTTAGTGAGCCCACATTTTTCTTATTTGCTTTCATTGCTCAGCTTATTCTAAATCTTGCGCTCTCCTTCTGCTGCTTTATCAGATTTGGCTCGGCGGTGCTCTGACATTAAAGAGAAGTATTCACAGAACCAGGCCGACTTAAGTCAAACTTCTGCTTTCCTGGACGGTGCTCGTTCCCTGAACTCCTCTCTGAATGCACAGCTTGATTCCGAGAAGATGGCACACGAGGTAAACTTCCTTGGCTGCTCCTACTTTGCTCTTCCCGCTTCAATGCTTAGTGTTGTTCTTGTTTCCAGGAGGAAAAACGGGCTCTCGTCGCATCTCGTGATAATCTGGAAAGGCTTTATCGTGATGCTAGTACCTCCCTGACCATTCTAGAGAGGAGCCATCGCTTCACTATGTCTGACATGGACCATCATCGCAATGAGCTGCGGGTATCTCAAGATGAAGTCTTTCGACTTGGCAAGCTGTTGTCCACCAAGGATTCCACCATCAAGGAGTTACGTACTTCCAAGAAACTTGCCACGCAGGAGCTGGAGGCCGCCCGTCTCGCTATCAAGGCCTTGGAGGATGACTGTGTTGTCTTGAAAGCTCAACGTGATAGGGCCATGGACAAGGCCGTTCGCACTGGGCGGATTCTGATGAGGAGACGCCCAATGACATCGTCGCTGATGTTCTCGCCACGCCTAACTCCGTAAGCCGTCCATCTTCCTCTGTTGCTCCAGCAAAAGAAGCCGCCTGCAGGGATACTTCAGCGCAATGACTTGCCTAAAAGACACTTGTTTATCGAGTTAGCATCTTTTTAGAGAAAAGGTGTAATGTGAGTTCTTGTATGAGCACAACAATTATGTTTGAACCGATTGTTCCGCGGGTGGGGTGCTGAAAAACACCCCCGGCACTGTAAGCGAAATATTTCTTTTTTCGAAGTACTCCGTATTTGAGTTGGCTATTTTGCTATTATGGTATAGTGATCACCCATCATGCGAGCGTGAGCATGTCGCACTGACTTAAGGCGTTTTCGACTTAAGCCGATTGCTCTGTTAGTAGGTCATAATGATCACCCTAAGTCAAGTAAGTGTGAGCATGTCGCACCGACTTAAGGCGTTTCCGACTTAAGCCGATTGCTCCGTTAGTAGGGCATAGCGACCACCCTAAGTCAAGTAAGCGTGAGCATGTCGCACCGACTTAAGGCGTTTCCGACTTAAGCCGATTGCTCCGTTAGTAGGGCATAGTGATCACCCTAAGTCAAGTAAGCGTAAGCATGTCGCACCGACTTAAGGCGTTTACGACTTAAGCCGATTGCTCAGTTAGTAGGGCATAGTGATCACCCTAAGTCAAGTAAGCATGAGCATGTCGCACCGACTTAAGGCGTTTCCGACTTAAGCCGATTGCTCCGATAGTAGGGTATAGTGATCACCCTAAGTCATGTGATTTCGATTTGAGTCCAGTCTAAGTTAGTTGTCAATCAAGAGTTTGAATGCCTTTGGAAGATGAAAGCTTTATTGATGATGAAATCTTCTGGTTACAGAGTACAACTTTCCTTCGAGACTTTTGAGGCATCTCCAAGGGTAGAACTTTTTGAGGTTCTCAATGTTCCACGAGTTCCCCACTTCTGTGCCATCCATCTGAGTAAGCCGACATGATCCCAGTTGTGTGACCTCTACTATGATGAACGGTCCTTCCCATGGTGGCGAGAGCTTGTGTCGTCCCTCCCCCGTTAGAACTCGGTGGAGGACCAAGTCTCCCACTTCAAAGGATTGGTGCCGCACAACTTTGTCATGGTAGCGCCTCAAGGTCTGTTGGTACCTTGCCGACTGAATTATCGTGTTCAATCGTTCCTCCTCCAGCACATCAATGTCTTCCAGCCTGGTTGCCTCTTCCTCAGCTATGCTTTCAAAGGTCAGCCTAGACGCCCCGAAGATCAGATCGGTAGACAACACTGCCTCTGACCCATACACCATGAAGAACAGGGTATTTCCATGCAGAGCTCGACTAGGCTGAGTTCGCAGGCTCTAGACCACGTATGGCAGCTCTCTAATCCACTTTCCTACAAGCTTTTCGCTCTTGTCGAATACCTTTTTTCTAAGTGCATTCAGTATCATTCCGTTGGCTCATTCCACCTAGTCGTTGGCTCTTGGATGGGCCACTGATGCATACTTAATCTGGATGCTCCTTTGCTCGCAGAAATCGAAGATCTCCGAGCTGGTGAAGTTGGATCCCAGGTTAGTGATGATGCTATTCGGTATCCCGAACCTAAATATTATATCCTGGATAAACTCCACTACTTTTGCTAAAGTCAAGGAAGCAATTGGCTTATACTCTATCCATTTTATGAATTTATCAATGGCGGCTAGTACATGAGTATAACCTCCTTGAGCCTTCTTGAAAGGTCTGATCATGTCCAGCCCCTAGCATGCAAACGACTAGGTTACAGGAATGGTCTGCAGCTGCTGCGCGGGCAAGTGTTGTTGCTTTGACAAGAATTGGCATGCCTCGCACTTCTGGACTAACTCGGTAGCGTCGCTCTTTGCAGTTGGCCAGTAGAAACTGGATCTGAAAGCCTTTCCCACCAAAGTTCATGATGCAGCATGCACGCCACACTGTCCAGCATGAATTTCATCTAATAGATGTCTCCCGGTGGTCGAGTGGATGCATTTCATGAAGACTCCTCCTACGCCTCTTCTGTACAACAAGCCCCCTATGATGGTGTAGTTGGATGACTGCCTTGCAATGCGCTCTGCCGCGGCCTTGACATCCGACTCTTCTTCATTCTTTATGTACCTGATGACAATGCATCTGCTGCTACATTGCAATCCCTTTCCACGTGATGGAATTCTAATCTTTTGAACTTGTCTTCTAGTTTTCGCATAGCTGCACAATATTTGCTCATTGAATCGGTCGAGTAGTCCCAATCTTTGTTTATTTGGCTTATGACTACCAGCGAGTCGCGTATACCATCAGCTTCTTGATGCCGAGTGATATCGCGATGCTCAGCCCATGGACCAGTGCTTCATACTCTGCTGCATTATTTGACGCTGGAAACAACAGCTGGAGTGCGTACTTAAGTTGTTCACCTCTGGGAGCAATGAAGAGAATCCCTACACCCGCTCCTTGCAGCTTCAGCGAGCCAGCGAAGTACATTCTCCAAACTCCAACAACTTCTGGCTATCCGGGACCTGGTGCTCAGTCCATTCTGATACGAAGTTGACCAATGCCTAAGTTTTTATCGCTGTGCAGGGTCGAAACTCTATGTCGTGAGACCCGAGCTCGCATGTCCACTTGGCTATCCTTCCAATAGCTTCTTTATTGTGGAGAATATCACCTATCGGAAATCCTGTGACTACTATGACTTTGTGGTTGTTAAAGTAGTGTCGGAGCTTGCGAGCGGTTAGCAGTACCGCGTACAGCAGCTTCTAGACTTGAGGATACCTTATTTTTAAGGGTCTGAGGACTTCGCTGATGAAGTAGACTGGATGTTGCACAGGGTATGCATGTCCTTCCTCCACCCGCTCGACTACTAACGCGGTGCTTACCACGTGAGTCGTGCAGGAGATATACAGGAGCAGATCTTCCACCGGCTGACCAGGCGTAGCCCGGCGCGGCAGCTTGAGTACTAGCGGTGTGGTCAAGAACTTCTTCAGTGCCTCTAGAGCCTCCTGTGCCTCTGTGGTCCACTGAAACTTGTCCACCTTCTTGAGCAATTTGTAAAATGGCATTCCTTTCTTGCCTAGCCTTGATATGAACCTGCTCAGAGCTGCCATGCATCCAGTAAGCCTTTGCACCTTTTTCTGCGACCGCGACGCTTCCATTCTCATGATGGCCTCGATCTTCTTCGGATTCGCTTCAATTCCTCGGTGGCTGACAATGAATCCTAGTAGCTTTCCGGCCGATACTTCGAAGGCACATTTTTCTGGATTCAGCTTCCACCGGTAGCGCCTTAGGCTGTTGAAGACCAGCTGCAAGTCTTCGATGAAGTTTTCTATCTTGATAACCACATCTTCGATGTAAGCTTCCACCCGCTTGCCCAGTGATCAGCTAAGCATGTTTGGATGGCTCTCTGGTAAGTCGCTCTAGCGTTCTTGAGGCCGAACAACATGGAGGTATAGCAGAAAGCTCCAAACGGGGTGATGAAAGCAATCTTCTCCTCATCTTCTTTTGCCAAGATGATCTGATGATATCCGGAGTAGCAGTCTAGGAAGGAGAGCATAGAACAGCCAGCTGTTGAGTCAACTATCTGATCTATTCTAGGGAGCCCGAAGGGATCCTTCGGACAATGTTTGTTGAGATCAGTATAGTCGACGCACATGCGCCAATCAACTTTATTCTTTTTGAGTACAAGAACAGGATTCTCTAGCCACTAGGGGTGCAACACTTCCCTAATGAACCCTGCTGACACAAAGTGGGCTAACTCGGCATGAATAGCTTCCCTTTTGTCAAGCGTGAAACGGTACAACTTCTGTCGAATCGGCCTTGCTTGAGGATACACCTTCAATTTGTGCTCGACCAGTTCTCTCGGGACTCCCGGCATATCTGCAGGTTGCCATGCGAATATTTCTTGGTTATCTTGTAGGAACCGGACGAGCGGCTTTCCTATTTATCATCAAGACTATAACTGATGATGGCAGTCTTGCGCTCATCAGCGAATGCCAGATTGATCCTCTTAGTCTATTCAGTCGGCCGCATAGATGTCACGGCTTGAGCTTCATTGGTGGGTATCGTGAGACCCTCCTCCTCTAGCCTGGTGTCTGCCTGCGCGGGAAGAGCTGTCGAAGGCCTGACAGTGAGAGCTGTTTGAATGGCTCCCCGAAAGCACTCTGCAACGCCTTGGAAGTCAGCATGCACAGTGATGATTCCTTGAGGTCCTGAGATCTTCAATATCATGTACGAGTAATGTGGAATAGGCATGAACTTCGCTAGTCCCGGCCTTCCGATGATGGCATTGTACCCGCAGTTGAAGTGCGCCACCTCGAACCTCAGGAACTCGGTCCGGTAGTTCTCTGGGGTCCCGAGGGTGACAGATATATAGATGTGCCCAAGTGGGTACTCCCCTTCGGTCGGCACGATGCCAAAGAAAGGAGTATCAAATTCGGTGAGGTCTTTGAGTTCGACCCCCAGGGCCTAGACCGTCCGGGGGAAGGTGACGTTGATGCTACTTCCCCCGTCCACTAATACTTTCTTCACCCGACTCTCTTGGATCACTAGATCAACAAGGAGCGGGTACTTGCCGGGATGATCAAAGTTGAGCCATTGATCAGCTCGGCTGAAGGTTATTGCGTGCTCTGACCACCGGTAAGGAGCTGGGGCTTGTTGGTAGCCACCAGGACCTACCGGTCGTTGAGCTTTTGCTGTCTCCAAATTTCTTGTTCTCTGTGCCCTCTGAAGATGACGTTGACCTCCCTGTCAACGCGCGGAAAAGCTCTGCCCCCTCCCCCTTGCTGCTGCTGAGGCTGTCTGGGCTTGCTAGGCTCTACTCGCGGTGGGGGAGGCGGTAGAGGTTGAAATGGCCAGCCATGCCCGACATAGTGCTTGAAGTCCCTGTAGTTTCGTAGGTGTCGGCGTTTCGAGACCGGGGGGTCCCTGGACCGACGAGTGAAATGTCGCCGCGCGCCCCAGCCCAGATGGGTCGACGCGAGACGGAGCGCGAAGGGGGGAGGAGACAGCCGGAGAGAGAGAGGTGGAAATCCCGCGGCCTTCGTGTTTGTCCCGTGCCCAGGTCGGGTGCGCTTGCAGTACGGGGTTACAAGCGTCCACACGGGAGGGGAGCGAGCGGCCTCACGCGAGCGCCTGTCCCGTCCTCTTCCCCGCGTGGCCAACCTTCTGTAAGAGGGCCCTGGTCCTTCCTTTTATAAGTGTAAGGAGAGGATCCAGGTGTACAATGGGGGGTGTAGCAGAGTGCTAACGTGTCTAGCGGAGGAGAGCTAGCGCCCTAAGTACATGCCATCGTGGCAGCCGGAGAGGTTTTGGCACCCGGTTCGTGTGGTGTCGTGGCCGTCGGAGGAGCGCTGGAGCCTGGCGGAAGGACAGCTGTCGGAGCTGTCGAGTCCTTGCTGACGTCCTCTTGCTTCCGTAAGGGGGCTGAGAGCCGCCGTCGTCATAGAGCGTGCGGGGTGCCATCATTGCTTGTCTGGCAAAGCGAGCCAGATGGGACGCCGGTCTTGTTTCCCGTAGCCTGAGTCAGCTTGGGGTAGGGTAATGATGGCGCCTCCTGTTGACGTGGTCGGTCTGTGCCCTAGGTTGGGCGATGTGGAGGCTCCTCCGAGGTCGAGGTTGAGTCTGTCTTCCGAGGCCGAGGTCGAGTCCGAGCCCCTGGGTCAGGCGAGGCGGAGACCGTCGGCTGAGGCCAGGGCTGAGTCCGAGCCCTGGGGTCGGGCGAAACGGAGTTCGTCGTCTTCCGGGGCTGAGCCCGAGTCCGAGCCCTGGGTCGGGCGGAGTGGAGTTCGCCGTCTTCCGGGCTGAGCCCGAGTCCGAGCCCTGGGTCGGGCGGAGCGGAGTTCGCCGTCTTTCGGGGCTGAGCCCGAGTCCGAGCCCTGAGTCGGGCGGAGCGGAGTTCGCCGTCTTCCGGGGCTGAGCCCAAGTCCGAGCCCTGGGTCGGGCGGAGCGGAGTTCGCCGTCTTCCGGGGCTGAGCCCGAGTCCGAGCCCTGAGTCGGGCGGAGCGAAGTTCGTCGTCTTCCGGGGCTGAGCCCGAGTCCGAGCCCTGGGTCGGGCGGAGCGGAGTTCGCCGTCTTCCGGGGTTGAGCCCGAGTCCGAGCCCTGGGTCGGGCGAAGCGGAGTTTCCTATGGTGCCTGAGGTCGGGCTTGGCTGCCTGTCAGCCTCACTCTGTCGAGTGGCACAGCAGTCGGAGCGGCATAGGCGGCGCTGTCCTTCTATCAGGCCGGTCAGTGGAGCGGCGAAGTGACTGCGGTCACTTCGGCTCTTTCGACTGAAGGGCGCGCGTCAGGATAAAGGTGTCAGGCCACCTTTGCATTAAATGCCCCTGCGATTTGGTTGGTTGGCGTGGCGATTTGGCCAGGGTTGCTTCTTGGTGAAGACTGGGCCTCGAGCGAGCCGGAAGTATGTTCGTCGCTGGAGGGGGGCCTCGGGCGAGACGTAGATCCTCCGGGGTCGGCTGCCCTTGCCTGAGGCTGGGCTCGGGCGAGGCGTGATCGAGTCCCTCGAATGGACAGATCCCTGACTTAGTCGCACCCATCAGGCCTTTGCAGCTTTGTGCTGATGGGGGTTACCAGCTGAGAATTAGGAGTCTTGAGGGTACCCCTAATTATAGTCCCCGACAGTAGCCCCCGAGCCTCGAAGGGAGTGTTAACACTCGCTTGGAGGCTTTTGTCGCACTTTTTTGCAAGGGGACCAGCCTTTCTCGGTTGCGTTTTGTTCCGGTGGGTGCGCGCGAGCGCACCCGCCGGGTGTAGCCCCCGAGGCCTCGGAGGAGTTTTTTTACTCCTCCGAGGTCTTTAATGCCTCACGCAATGCTTCGGCTGGTCTGGTCGTTCCCTCATGCGAGCTGGCCGTAGCCCGGGTGCACGGTCGGGTCCCAATTTCTCGGGCTGGTATGTTGACGCTGTCAACGGTTTGGCCGGAGCCGGGTTTGCGAGAGCAGCCCCCGAGCCTCTGCACTGGGCGAGAGGACGGTCAAGGACAGACTCGACTTTTTTTACATACGCCCCTGTGTCGCCTTTCCGCAAGGAGGAGGGGGGGAAGCGCCATGTTGCCCTCGGAGGGCGCCGAACATGGTGTTTCCGGTGAGCTGCTGGCGGGTAATCCAAGTTGACACCCGTGCCCCATTTGTTAGGGGTCGGCTAGAGGCCCGGAGGCGCGCTCAAAAGTACCTGTGGGTGATCTGCCGGACCCGGTCCCCTTTCGACGGGTCCGAGGGCTCGATGCCTCCCTCTGATGGGATTCCGTTACAAGATCGTTCCCGCTGGTCTCGGAAATGTCCTAGGGTACCTCGGGAGCGTAGCCCGAGCCTTGGTTATGTATCGAACGTACCCAGGGTCATCCCTCGCTCTGTGTCTGAGGCGGCTGTGAACCCTTCGAGGGCCAGCCTACGAACCCCTGATCAGTAGTGGGCGCGGAGCCCGAGTAGCCTGAGGCGGCCGTTGAACCCTTCCGAGGGGCCGGCCTTCGAACCTCTGACCAGTAGTGGGTGCGGGGCCCACGCGCTCTGAGGCGGCTGTTAAACCCCTCCGAGGGGGCAGCCTTTGAACCTCTGATCAGTAGGGAGGCTCGGAGCCTGTTTCCTTCACGGAGAAGGATCCTTTTCGGGGTATCCCCCTTTCCCGGTCCCTGTTGTAAGAGAGAGAAAGATGAAAAGGAAAAGGATACGAAATCGATTGTTGTGGCGTACCTATTTGGACGCGGTCATTATGGCGAAGGCGAAGCGTCGCTTGCTTCTCCTGCCAGAGGCGCTGCCTGTCCAGCCGCGGAGTTAATGCGACGGGGCGAGTAGTTCGCGGGGCGGCCGTTGCACGTGCGTGAGCCGTTCGAGGAACGAAACGCGGGCGCGCCGTCTTCACGCCGTGAGAGAGGGTTCTCTCGCTGCCCCTGGACGGGACATGAGCTTGGCTGACGACGTGACCGATGCTCCTGCCCGCCTGCCACCGCCATTACTGCCGGCCCATTTTTGGCTATATTGACCATCGTGCCTGGCTGGCACTGCTGGGTCGTACGCAGGGTTGCCTCGAGTCGCGGTACTGGTTCCGCAGTCGAGGAGGCGTGGCAGTGGTGCGAGTGGCGGTGCAATTGCTTGCACGTAGCAACCGGCGCGTCGGTTGCATGACGTGTGGGCGTGGGCCCCCATGCTGGGTGCGTTGGAAGTCGGAGGGGCGCGCCCACTTGGCGTGGTTGCATGCCGCCTGCATGGCTGCCCGCCCTTTCGCCCGCTGGTCTGGGCGAAAGTGGAGGAATGCTCGTAACCGCTGGGCGGTTGCATGCACCGCGCGCGACGGTTTGGCTTCTTCTGCTCTGGGCCAGCTTGCATGATGCGTGGGACCCAGCCCTCGCGCCGTAGGGGGAGGACCTTGGAGCGTGTTGGAGAAGACTCAGCCCACGACGGCTGGGGACGCAAGTAGGGAGAGCCGCCTTTAAAAAGAGGGTGACCCCCTTGAAAGGCGACCATGTCTTCGCGCTCCCTTATGCATCGTGTCTTTCCACCTTCCGAGCCCCCGGATGGGGGACACCCACAATCCTTCCGCCTTGTCGTTGGAGGAACGCGACTTCATGGAAGTTGGTACCTTTCAGCCATCGTTCGGCTTCAAGGATTTTCATCATGCAGCCCGGCTGCACCCCTCCGCCGGCGGTCACCCAAGACGGTGACCTCCAGTTCGATGGCGGGGGAAAGCTAGCCGGGCTGCGGCCTCTGCCCCTCCCTCAGCCTTAAGGATTTTCATCATCAGTGCTGGGGAGGGGAGTGTGCCGAGTTGGGGTCGGCCCCTGCGCGGGCGGCGGCCCGCTCCTTCCCTCAGTGATCGGGGGGAAGGGCGTTCACCGTTCGTGGCGCTGGCAGCTGCCGCGTGCCTGGCCCTCCAACCCGAGTGGCTTCGGAGCCGCTCCCGGCGCCGCCTTCCGCCACGACAGCTAGAAGAGGTTCTTCCGCCGACGAGATAGCCGGGGCCGCCCTCGGACCGACCTCCAACTCTACGGTCTTCTGCCCGTCCTTGCCTCACGAGTGAGGGCACGGGCGAGGGCCTCATGGCAGCAGCATCCGCCCTAAGGTCATCGCTGCTGCTGTTCGGCCCCCGGAGCAGAAGTTGTCGTCGTCGCCGCTGCTGGAGCGGGCGACGGCGAGCCATTCGTCAGTCTTCTGTTGCTCCGCAGGCCCCCCAATCGTGTGGGGTCGTTCGTACCTGCGGAGGTGGAACCGGAGTTCCGTTTGTAATGGCACCTTGAATGCCGGTTTTTTGTTCATTGTGGCTGTCGGGGCCTGAACGTGTTTGTATTTTTGGCGCGGAGCCGTGTTTTTTCCTCATTTTCGAGCACTAAGACTCGCCTGTTGGTTGTCTGAACCGCTTCACCAAGCCTGAGTCGCCCCGTGCAAAGGTGACGAGTGAGGTATCCGTATCCCGAAGGCGTAGGAGTCCCTCGACTCGGTCGGCCTTGCTATCCGAGGCTTCTCTTGCTTAGTTAAAGGAACCCCTCGGCCGCTCTTCGATGAGCCGAAGCCAGGGGTAGCGGTGTCAGCACGGACAGAGGCAGAGTTGGCTCTAAAAGAAGACTTGGTCGGCAAGAGCCTGGCCGAGTCGTCCACTGGCGGGACCGACGCCGGAATTGAGTTGCCGAGGCCTCGGGCCGGGCTGATGTCTTCAGGGGACAGCTGGCCGAGGCCTCGGGGTGATCGGCCGAGCCGCCTGCTCGAGCCGGATTCTCGGAGAAGACCCTGGCGGCGATGGCCCGGGCGTGATGATGACGTCGTCCTTCAGAGTGGAGATCCTCGGACCGCGTCGCCGTCCGAGGCTAGGTCGGACCTCGCCGAAGGTGTAGTTAACGCCGAGGGTGCTGCTGCTCCCTTCAACTGTCAAGATCTGAGCCTGCAGGATCGGATTATCTTGTAGTGTGTGTTTTCTGCGGCCGCGAGGCCCAAACACACCCTCGCCGTGTTGTAAAGCTGTGCTTCTTTTCCTCTTGTTTTGAGTATCTGGACTTTTTTGCCGGTAACAGAATTGTCTGTGCGAGCGAGAGATGCTTTTCACGGGAGGCGATGAGTGAGGTATCCGTATCTCGGAGGCGTAGGAATCCCTCGGCTCGGTCGGCCTTGCCGCTTACGCGCGCTCTTGCCCGTCCATGGGGTTCTGTCACCGACGCAGTCGAGAAGGCCCAAAGAATCGCTTCGGCAGAGGAGCTTTCGAGCGTGAAGACTTGTTCGGTCTGCGGAATCACTTATCCGAACGCGAGTTACTTATCACAGAAGGTGATGAGTGAGGTATCCGTATCCCGTGGGCGTAGGAGTCCCTCAGCTCGGTCAGCCTTGGCTGCTTACGTGTACTCCGTCATTTTCAGGATCCACTTTCAAAGTAGTCGAAAAGCACGAAAGACATTCTGGCAGAAAAGATCTTTTTTCGAGGAAAAATTTCGACGCAGAGGGGGTTCCCCCCCTTTTAGCCCCCGAGGGAGGGTCGGGCTTTGCCGAGGCAAGGCTGACCCTTCCTTGATGACTAAACTTTGCGTGGGAACGAGGTATACGAACAACTTGAAAGCATCTTAAGGGTAGAAGCGACATAGCTGTTGGATGTTCCAAGCGTTGCTGTAGACCTCGCCTTGACTGTTGGCCAGCTTGTACATTCCGGGCTTCAGAACTTTGGCGATGACGAACGGCCCTTCCCAGGGAGGCGTGAGCTTGTGCCGCCCTCGGGCGTCCTGTCGCAGCCGAAGCACCAGGTCGCCCACCTGGAGGTCTTGGGACCGGACCCCTCGGGCGTGGTAGCGTCGCAGGGACTGCTGGTACCGTGACGAGTGTAGTAAGGCCATGTCCCGAGCCTCTTCCAGCTGGTCCAGCGAGTCTTCTCGACTAGCTTGGTTGCTTTGGTCGGCGTAGGCCCTCGTCCTCGGGAAACCGTATTCTAAGTCTGTGGGCAAGATGGCCTCGGCCCCATAGACTAGAAAGAACGGCGTGAAGCCCATGGCTCGGCTCGGCGTTGTCCTCAGACTCCAGACCACCGAGGGGAGTTCCTTCATCCATCGCTTGCCGAACTTGTTGAGGTCGTTGTAGATCCGAGGCTTGAGTCCTTGTAGAATCATGTCGTTGGCACGCTCTACTTGCCCATTCGTCATGGGGTGAGCCACGGCGGCCTAGTCCACCCGGATGTGGTGATCCTCGCAGAAGTCTAGGAACTTTCTGCCGGTGAACTGGGTGCCGTTGTCGGTGATGATGGAGTTCGGGACCCCAAAACGATGGATGATGTTGGTGAAGAACGCCACCGCCTGTTCGGACCTGATGCTGTTTAGGGGTCGGACCTCGATCCACTTGGAGAATTTGTCGATGGCGACCAACAGGTGCGTGTAGCCCCCGGGTGCCTTCTGCAAGGGGCCGACGAGGTCCAGACCCCACACAGCAAAAGGCCAGGTGATGGGTATCGTCTGCAGAGCCTGAGCGGTCAGGTGGGTCTGCCTCACGTAGAACTGACACCCTTCACAGGTGCGGACAATTATAGTGGCGTCGGCCACCGCCGTCGGCCAGTAGAAACCTTGTCGGAAGGCGTTTCCAACAAGGGCTCGAGGTGCTGCGTGATGGCCACAAGCCCCCGAGTGTATCTCTCGTAGGAGCTCCTGACCTTCGGCGATGGGGATGCATCGCTGGAAGATGCCTGAGGGACTGTGGTGGTAGAGCTCCTTTCCATCTCCCAGCAAGACGAACGACTTGGCGCGTCGCGCCAACCGCCGAGCTTCGGCTCAGTCGAGGGGTAGCTCTCCTCGGTGGAGATATTGCAGGTACGGGGTCTGCCAGTTTCGATTAGGCGTGACCCCGCTTCGCTCCTCCTCGACGCGCAGTGCCTCACCCTCGGGGGCCGAGGGTACCTCGGGCTGAACCGAGGGTGCCTCGGGCCGAGCTGAGGGTGCCTCGGGCCGAGCCGAGGGTGCCTCAGACTGAGCCGAGGGTACCTTGGGCTGGTCCGAGGGTGCCTCGGGCTCGGTCGTGTCGTCGATCTTGACGGAGGGTTGATGCAGGTCTCAGGAGAAGATGTCCGGGGGAACCGTTGTTCGCCCCGAGGCTATTTTAGCCAGCTCGTCCGCAGTCTCGTTGTAGCGTCGGGCGATGTGGTTGAGCTCGAGCCCGTAGAACTTGTCTTCCAGGCGCCGAACCTCATCGCAGTAGGCCTCCATCTTCGGGTCGCGGCAGTGGGAGTTCTTCATGACTTGGTCGATGACGAGCTGCGAGTCACCGCGAGCATCGAGGCGTCAGACCCCTAGCTCGATGGTGATCCGCAACCCGTTGACCAAAGCCTCGTACTCAGCCACATTGTTGGACGCCGAGAAATGGAGGCGTAGCACGTAGCGTAGGTGCTTCCCGAGGGGCGAGATGAAGAGTAGGCCTGCGCCGGCTCCTGTCTTCATCAGCGACCCGTCGAAGAACATGGTCCAGAGTTCCGGCTGGATCGGAACTGTTGGGAGCTGGGTGTCGACCCATTCAGCCACGAAGTGCGCCAAGACCTGGGACTCGATGGCCTTCTGAGGGGCGAACGAGATTGTTTCACCCATGATTTCCACCGCCCACTTTGCGATTCTACCCTAGGCCTCTCGACACTGGATGATCTCCCCCAGGGGGAAGGATGACACCACAGTTACCGGATGAGACTCGAAGTAGTGTCGCAACTTCCGCCACGTCAGGATCACCGCGTATAGCAGCTTCTGAACTTGTGGGTAGCGGATCTTGGTCTCGGACAGTACCTCGCCGATGAAGTAGACTGGCCTCTGGACGGGCAATGCATGCCTCTCTTCTCGTCTCTCAACCACAATCGCGGCGCTGACCACCTGAGTGGTCGCGGCGACGTAGATCAAGAGGGCTTCTCCGACAGCGGGGGGCACCAAGATGGGCGCGTTCGTGAGGAGCGCCTTCAGGTTCCCGAGGGCTTCCTCGGCCTCAGGGGTCCAAGTGAAGCACTCGGCCTTCCTTAAGAGGCGGTACAGAGGCAAACCTCTTTCGCCGAGGCGCGAGATGAAGCGGCTCAGAGCCGCAAGACATCCCGTGACTCTCTGTACGCCTTTCAAGTCCTTGATGGGCCCCATGCTAGTGATGGCCGCGATCTTCTCCGGGTTGGCTTCGATGCCCCGCTCGGAGACGATGAACCCTAAGAGCATGCCTCGGGGTACCCCGAAGACACAATTTTCGGGATTGAGCTTCACGCCTTTCGCCTTGAGACATCGGAATGTCACTTCAAGGTCAGAAAGGAGGTCGGAGGCTTTCCTCGTCTTGACTATGATGTCATTGACGTAGGCCTCGACCGTCCGGCCAATGTGTTCGCCGAACACATGGTTCATGCACCGCTGGTACGTCGCAACCGCATTCCTCAAGCCGAACGACATGGTGACATAGCAGTACATGCCGAAGGGTGTCATGAAAGAAGTCGCGAGCTGGTTGGACTCTTTCATCCTGATTTGGTGATACCCTGAGTAGGCATCGAGGAAAGATAGGGTTTCGCACCCAGCAGTGGAATCCACGATTTGATCGATGCGAGGCAGAGGGTAGGGAACCTTCGAACATGCTTTGTTTAGACCAGTGTAGTCTACACACATCCGCCATTTCCCTCCTTTCTTTCTCACAAGCACAGGGTTGGCAAGCCATTCAGGATGGAATACCTCTTTGATGAACCCTGCCACCATTAGCTTGTGGATCTCCTCGCCTATGTCTCTGCGCTTTTCTTCGTCGAATCGGCGCAGAGGCTGCTTCACGGGTCGGGCTCTAGCTCGGATATCCAGCGAGTGCTCGGCGACATCCCTCGGTATGCCTAGCATGTCCGAGGGACTCCACGCGAAAACGTCGGCGTTTGCACGGAGAAAGTCGACAAGCACTGCTTCCTATTTGGGATCGAGCTCGGAGCCGATCCAGATCTGCTTGGAGGCGTCGCTGCTGGGGTCGAGGGGGACGGACTTAACCGTCTCCGCTGGCTCGAAGTTGCCGGCGTGGCGCTTCACGTCTGGCACCTCCTTAGAGAGGCTCTCTAGGTCGGCGATGAGGGCCTCGGATTCGGCGAGGGCCTCGGCGTACTCCACGCACTCCACGTCACATTCGAACGCGTGTCGGTACGTGGGGCCGACGGTGATGACCCCGTTGGGGCCCGACATCTTGAGCTTGAGGTAGGTGTAGTTGGGGACGACCATGAACTTCACGTAGCATGGCCTCCCCAATACTGCATGGTAGGTTCCTCAGAACCCGACCACCTCGAACGTGAGGGTCTCCCTTCGGAAGTTGGAGGGTGTTCCGAAGCAGATGGGAAGGTCGAGTTGTCTAAGGGGCTGGACGCGCTTCCCGGGGATGATCCCGTGGAAAGGCGCAGCGCCTGCCCGGACCGAGGACAGATAAACACGCAGGAGCCCGAGGGTCTCGGCGTAGATGATGTTGAGGCTGCTGCCTCCGTCCATGAGGACCTTGGTGAGCCTGATGTCACCGATGATGGGGTCGACAACGAGCGGGTATTTCCCCGGGCTCGGCACGTGGTCGGGGTGGTCGGCTTGGTCGAAGGTGATGGGCTTGTCGGACCAGTCTAGGTAGACTGGCGCCGCCACCTTTACCGAACAGACCTCCCGACGCTCTTGCTTGTGGTGCCGAGCCGAGGCGTTCGCCGCTTGCCCACCGTAGATCATGAAGCAGTCGCGGACCTCGGGGAACTCTCCTGCCTGGTGATCTTCCTTCTTGTCATTGTCGCGAGCCCTGCCACCCTCCGCGGGTGGCCCGGCCCTGTGGAAGTGGCGCCGAAGCACGGCGCACTCGTCAAGGGTGTGCTTGACGGGCCCCTGATGATAGGGGCACGGCTCCTTGAGCATCTTGTCGAAGAGGTTGGCACCTCCGGGGGTTTCCAAGGGTTCTTGTACTCGGCGGCGGCGGCGACAAGGTCCGCGTCGGTGGCGTCGCGTTTCGCTTGTGACTTCTTCTTGCCCTTCTTCTTGGCGCCGCGCTGAGTTGATGCCTCGGGGACATCTTCCGGTGGGCGGCCCTGGGGCTGCTTGTCCTTCCGGAAGATAGCCTCAACCGCCTCCTGGCCAGAGGCGAACTTGGTGGCGATGTCCATCAACTCGCTCGCCCTGGTGGGGGTCTTTCGACCCAGCTTGCTGACCAGGTCGCAGCAAGTGGTGACGGCGAGGAACGCGCCGATGACATCCGAATCGGTGATGTTGGGCAGCTCGGTGCGCTGCTTCGAGAATCGCCAGATGTAGTCCCGGAGAGACTCTCCCGGCTGCTGTCGGCAACTTTGGAGGTCCCAGGAGTTCCTAGGGCGCACGTACGTGCCCTGGAAATTGCCGGCGAAGGCTTGGACCAGGTCGTCCCAGTTGGAGATCTGCCCCGGAGGCAGGTGCTCCAACCAGGCGCGAGCAGTGTCGGAGAGGAACAGGGGGAGGTTGCGGATGATGAGGTTGTCATCGTCCGTTCCACCCAGTTGGCAGGCCAGCCGGTAGTCCACGAGCCACAGTTCCGGTCTCGTCTCCCCCGAGTACTTTGTGATAGTAGTCGGGGGTCGGAACCGGGTCGGGAATGGCGCCCGTCGTATGGCACGGCTGAAAGCCTGCGGACCGGGTGGTTCAGGCGAGGGACTCCGATCCTCCCCGCTGTCGTAGCGTCCCCACGCCTGGGGTGGTAGCCTCAGCGCACCCTCTCGTCGAGGTGGGCCCGACGGTCGCGGTGATGGTGCTCGTTGCCGAGGCGACCCGGGGCCGCAGGCGCTGTGTTGCGCGTGCGCCCGGTGTGGACCGAGGCTTCTCGCATGAATCGGGAAGTCGCGGCGCGATGTTCCGAGGGGTACCCTTGCCTTCGGGAGGCGGAGCTTTCGGCCCGTCGGACCGCGGCGCCCTCCAGGAGATTCTTGGGCTCTCCCTGGATTCGCCGCCCCTCGGTGGTTGATGGCTCCGGCATCGCGCGGAGAAGCATTGCTGCTGCAGTCAGGTTCTGGCCGACTCCACTGGAAGCGGGTGGCGGCCTCACCCTGACATCGTCGGCGATGCGGTGCTGGAAGCCCTAGGGTAGATGACGCACTTCCCCGGCCGGAGGTTGGCCCGCCCATTCCTACCCGACGTCCCGGTGGATTGGCTCAAGTGTTCCTGCTCCCTCGTCGAGCCAGGCCTGCACCCCACGGATTTGCTCGAGCTGTGGGTCATGACCCCCCGCCTGAACGAGGACCACAGCTAGCTCCCGTAGGATGTCAACGCGAGGCACAGGCCTAGGGAGATCACCGTTCTCCGGCATACCAAGATGGTTGCCTTCGGAGGGACCCCCTAGATCGACGTGGAAACATTCACGACTTGGGCCGCAGTCCTCGTCGCTGAGGCTGCGGCTACCGTCAGAACAGTCGGAAAGGCAGTAGTCGCATGCGGTCATGAAGTCCCGCATGGCACTGGGGTTACGAAGTCCAGAGAAATCCCAACAGAAGTCGGGCATGTCGTCTTCCTCGGACCCCGAGGGCCCGTAGTTCGAGGCGTCCGTCAGCCGGTCCCAGGGCGACCGCATACGATACCCCAGAGGGTTTGGACTCGCCTCTACGAGAGCGCCCGCCAAAGCGAAGTCGCTTGGCGGGTCGAGGCTGAATCCAAAAGGTGTGAGATGGGAATTGGTGGGTACCTCTTGGTCGATGGGCGGTGACGAAGTCACGTCAGGGACTGACTGCACCGTCATCTCAGGTACGAGGGTGATGCCCAGCAAGCCTTTCACGAGCGTGCCGGCGTCGTCCGTTTGCTTGGGGTTGGCGTGTTGCGAGGAGACGACGCTCGTCTTCGTCTCAGACGCGAGGTCGAGGCCCGACGTGCCCCCCGTTGGGGCGCCGGAGCCGTCAACTCGCTCGACAGCCGACGAGGCGCTGCCTCCTGCTTGGCCTTGGTTGCCCCGCCTCCTCCTCCGTCGGCGGGGGAGAGGGCGGGGTGAGCTCGAATGTTGTTCTTCCACCGCGCGGGGAAGATGTCGTCGATTCCGCCGCCGGCGGGCGGGCTGTCGGCCGCCATTGTCGTTGTCGCACAGCGGGGGAAGGAGTATCATGTTGTAGCTGCCGTCGAAGGACATGAACTCAAGACTCCCGAAACGGAGCACCGTCCCGGACTGGAAAGGTTGCTGAAGACTGCCCATCTGGAGCTTGACGGGAAGTTGTTCGTCAACACGCAGCAGGCCCCTACCTGGCGCGCCAACTGTCGGCGTTTCGAGACCGGGGGGTCCCTGGACCGACGAGTGAAATGTCGCCGCGTGCCCCAGCCCAGATGGGTCGGCACGAGACGGAGCGCGAAGGGGGGAGGAGACAGTCGGAGAGAGGGAGAGGTGGAAATCCCGCGGCCTTCGTGTTTGTCCCGCGCCCAGGTCGGGTGCGCTTGCAGTAGGGGGTTACAAGCGTCCACGCGGGAGGGGAGCGAGCGGCCTCACGCGAGCGCCTGTCCCGTCCTCTTCCCCGCGCGGCCAACCTTCTGTAAGAGGGCCCTGGTCCTTCCTTTTATAGGCGTAAGGAGAGGATCCAGGTGTACAATGGGGGGTGTAGCAGAGTGCTAACGTGTCTAGCAGAGGAGAGCTAGCGCCCTAAGTACATGCCATTGTGGCAGCCGGAGAGGTTTTGGCACCCGGTTCGTGTGGTGTCGTGGCCGTCGGAGGAGCGCTGGAGCCTGGCGGAAGCACAGCTGTCGGAGCTGTCGAGTCCTTGCTGACGTCCTCTTGCTTTCGTAAGGGGGCTGAGAGCCACCGTCGTCATAGAGCGTGCGGGGCACCATCATTGCTTGTCTGGCGGAGCGAGCCAGATGGGACGCCGGTCTTGTTTCCCGTAGCCTGAGTCAGCTTGGGGTAGGGTAATGATGGCGCTTCCTGTTGACGTGGTCGGTCCGTGCCCTAGGTTGGGCGATGTGGAGGCTCCTCCGAGGTCGAGGTCGAGTCTGTCTTCCGAGGCCGAGGTCGAGTCCGAGCCCCTGGGTTGGGCGAGGCGGAGACCATCGGCTGAGGCCAGGGCTGAGTCCGAGCCCTGGGGTCGGGCGAAATGGAGTTCGTCGTCTTCCGGGGCTGAGCCCGAGTCTGAGCCCTGGGTCGGGCGGAGCGGAGTTCGCCGTCTTCCGGGGCTGAGCCCGAGTCCGAGCCCTGAGTCGGGCGGAGCGGAGTTCGCCGTCTTCCGGGGCTGAGCCCGAGTCCGAGCCCTAGGTCGGGCGGAGCGGAGTTCACCGTCTTCCGGGGCTGAGCCCGAGTCCGAGCCCTGAGTCAGGCGGAGCGGAGTTCGCCGTCTTCCGGGGCTGAGCCTGAGTCCGAGCCCTGGGTCGGGCGGAGCGGAGTTCGCCGTCTTCCGAGGCTGAGCCCGAGTCCGAGCCCTAGGTCGGGCGAAGCGGAGTTTCCTATGGTGCCTGAGGCCGGGCCTGGCTGCCTATCAGCCTCACTCTGTCGAGTGGCACAGCAGTCGGAGCGGCGCAGGCGGTGCTGTCCTTCTGTCAGGCCGGTCAGTGGAGCGGCAAAGTGACTGCGGTCACTTTGGCTCTGTCGACTGAAGGGCGCGCGTCAGGATAAAGGTGTCAGGCCACCTTTGCATTAAATGCCCCTGCGATTTGGTCGGTTGGCGTGGCGATTTGGCTAGGGTTGCTTCTTGGCGAAGACTGGGCCTCGGGCGAGCCGGAAGTATGTTCGTCGCTGGAGGGGGGCCTTGGGCGAGACGTAGATCCTCCGGGGTCGGCTGCCCTTGCCCGAGGCTGGGCTCGGGCGAGGCGTGATCGAGTCCCTCGAATGGACAGATCCCTGACTTAGTCGCACCCATCAGGCCTTTGCAGCTTTGTGCTGATGGGGGTTACCAGCTGAGAATTAGGAGTCTTGAGGGTACCCCTAATTATGGTCCCCGACAGTAGGGTGTGGCGCATGTCCTTGTGGTACGAGCACTGGGCATCGAGGATTTATCTAGTGTACATACACCTCCATAGGGTGTGATACGGGCTCGTGCGACGGGTGGCCCGGCGGTGTACACCACCTCGCGAGGCCTCTTCTCCTAGCCCCTATCAGGTTGCTGGTTTGCGTCGCGCCATGGTGCGGGTGGGGCAGGTTTCGTACCTCCGATGAGGTCCTGGGCCCGTTCATCCGCGGTGATGTAGAGGTCTGCCTCTCGAAACAGTTGTTTGGAGGTGGTGGGTGCTTTCTGTAGTATGGCCCGGACGAAGGCCAAGTCATTGGATCCCCGGTAGAAATCTTTAATCACCGCTGCATCGGCGACCTCGGGGATGCGTTTCCTCATGGTCTGAAACCTCTTGAGGTATGACCAGAGTGTCTCATCGCTCTGGCGCCTGATGGATTTGAGGTCCCATGGCCCGCCGGCTTGTCAGAGAGAGTCTGAAAGTTGGCGATGAAACACCGACTGAAATCGCTCCAATCGTCGATGCAGTGACGTGGCAGATGCCGAAGCCACTGCAGTGCGTCTTGCCCTAGGACGATGGGCAAATACGCCGTCATTACGTCTCCTATTGCCCGGTGGCCCGAACAGCGGTCGTGTAGACGGCCAACCAGCCACCTGGGTCCTGCTTGGGCTCGTACTTGTCGACGTTGGAGATCTTGAAGTTGGGGAGCCACTGGATGGTCCGGAGACGCGGAGTAAGCGTGGAGACTCCTTACGTGTCTTCCTGTCGGCGATCGTGAGGTTGGTCCCAGGGAGGGGAGCCTGTAGTGTGTCGTCTCGACCGTCCTCGGAATGGGCCACTAGTCGAGGCCGCAACCGACTCAGCTGGGTGGCGTGACTTCGGGCCGGGACGCCGTGATCCCAGTCATACTCCTCCTGGCGCCTTATTTCACTTTCGTGCCATCAGTCGCGCGAAGAGTTGATGGAGCTTCGCGTGTCTCACTGGCTGATGATGGCGTGGCGTAGGTCGCTCGGAGGATGAGCGATGGGCAGAAGGTGATTAGCTGCTCGAGTAAGCAGTCACCGGTAGCCTTCTGCGTCCGAAGTTCGCGGGAGGCCGTCAGCTATCTGGGCCAGCACCCCTCCGACTTCACTCGTCGTGTTGATTGCGCGAGCGGGGTATAGGTCCCGAGCAAAGAGAGGGTTCTCTCGGCGAAGCCTTGCACCTTGCTCGGCTTGCTCCCATTCTCGGTCCTGAGCTTGTCGGCTATCACGGCGACGAGAGTTTTGCCTTTCTCAGTGTACTCGCTCGTCGAGAGTTTCTCCTACTTTTGAGGCTTCGTCCTGGGATACGAGCTGTGCCGGATCCCGTTCTCCTGCCTCGTGATGTCGCCGCACGTTTCGGCGTCTGTTCCTCTATCGTCGTGCCTCGCGCTAGGGAGGTTCTTCCCCTTGCATGGTAGGCTCGTCGTCGGAGATAGGTGATGACTCCAATCTCCCCTCGATGAAGAGGATGTCGGGGTAGAAAGGAGCTGGCGTGATGGCGCTTTTCTTTCTGTCCTCCTTTGAGGGCGAAGGTGCCGGAAAGATGGCTCATCACGCTCTCGTCCCCTGACTCGGGGCATTTACTTCCTTCTTTCGAGTGATCCGTGTCCACTCCTATGTGGGCGAGGTGGACAACGGAGTTTTTAGGGTAGGTGAGCTCCCGACTTTTGGTTTGTAAGAAGTCATCTTCGCTCGCGATGCAGGTGGCTGCGCCACCCGCTGTTCTACTCTGGCTTCCCTTGGGATCCCCGAGGAGAGCTTCTTCTCCAGCAAATCTGTTAAGCGGTGCAGAGTTCCCTCTTCATCCACTATGGACGAGATGGTTCCGAAGCAGAACATGGTCCCAGGGCGAAGGGCAATCTTGCACTTGGAGGTAATGGCCATTGAGCTAGCCTGGATCAACGACACACCCCCTACCTGGCGTGCCAACTGTCGGTGTTTAGAGTCCGACTGCACACCCAGGGTTACCCCTTGCGGTGCTTTTGGGTAGGACGGTGTTGTTGGATGTATCTCAATGGTTCGTGCTGGATGCACGAGAGAGGGACAAGTGATTTTCTGCAGGTTCGGGCCGCTCTGAGAGGCGTAATACCTTACTTCCTGGGTGGATCTTTATGTGGTGGATTACAAGCGAAGTCTCCTGAATTGAGAGAAGCTAATAAGATGGGTAGATGGTTGATGAAAATGATGGGGTACCCCTGGGCCTTATATACACGATCGTGGGGCACTCCATACGTACATGAGGATCATATGTCTCCTAAATAATAGTGAACCGAGTGAATTGATCTCTCTTCAATTTCGCCGACTTATCCCTAACCCGCCCCGATATTCGAGGACGCCATGCGCGGGAAAGTCGGGTGGATGCTGTTGATAGCGTATGAGCTGACGGTTTGTCTGGGCCCGAGTCCGTTGCCTTCCCCAGTCGGCCCATTCCGTCAGTAGCTGTAGCCCGGCCCACGAAGGGATGGCCTTGTGGGGTAACTGAGGCCTTCCCGCCTTCTAATGGACCCGGGGTATATCTGTCCCCCACACATATGGTGTATATGAACTAACAAAGTTTACAAAAAATTCTGAAAAATTATACATATTCTTTCTATCAATTATATACAAATTTCAAGTTCAAATTTATTATACTTTAGCTGTAATAAAAAGAGATAAAATTCCTGATAAGTTTAAATTAGAAAATCGACTAAAATATTCTCTTTTTTTATTACAACTAAAATATAATGAATTTAAACTTATTTAAACTTGAATTTTGTATATAATATGAGTAGGATGAAAAGAATATGTATGAATTTTTTAGAAATTTTTTATGTCCATGTGCACCATATATGCACTAAAGACTTATGTGCACTGGATATATTCCCAAGAAAAAAGATTCACAACATCCAATACAGAGTTACAGACATAAGAGTACATGTACATGTACCTCTATTCTTTCGACATATTGAATATATAAACTGAATCCTATATTAATCTATAGATACTATTTAATCACTATCTAATTATGATAAATTTACCAATTGTTGTCTATATGCTTTCTCATCCATATCCATATATGTTACCCTTAGGGTTTTTTTGTATGGCACATTTATGTATCTTCAACATGCATAGAGTACGTCATAAAAATTGTGTCTTCTTTATGCACAAGACTGTCTGATATAATATGACTGGGGAACTAATTAAGAAGCACATATCTTAGAGTATTTTCGAAAGTCCTTCTTAAACTTATTTTTTATATTATTTGAAGAATTATTTGACTAAAATTCGTTATGTATATATTTTCAGATTTCAACACTTTCTCCATATCTCGTTGGAGAGTCATTTCTACATTCCATGGCTAGCGAGGATCCAAGATTAAAAATTACAATATCTAAATATTTCACTTCATCAACCTATATGTTCTTATCAATATGCATGTGAGGATATAACGTATTTACATCATGAGTGCCAATGTAAAACTGTGCTCGCTGTTGTTAAATGAACTAAAGCATGATATTCCCTCCATTTCAAATTATAAGATACTTTCACTTTTCTAATAAATTGCTTTTATTACATATTAGACATAGTGTATATCTAAGTATATAGAAAAAAATATCTACTTCCTTTATTTTAAATCATAAGATGTATTGTTTTTTCAAGATACATAGCTTTTGTTATGTACTCAGATATAAATTTAGGGCATATTTAGATCTGACCAGGAGCTAAGATAAAAGTGACTAAAGTTTAGTTATTTTAGGACCAAAGATCCAAATAGGAAGAGATAAATGTGATAAAATAGTAAAAAGATATTATTTTAATCACTTTTAGCTCCTAAGGAGCGAAACTTTAGTGTGTTTGCTTTAGCTCCGGGATCCAAAGCCCTTAGTTTAAATTAAGTATAAGTGTGTGATACAAGTAATCTGTAGAAATTAAAATATTTTATAATTTAGTAAGAAGAATTATTTTAAAAATTAAAATATATTATAATTCATCAAAGGCTTCTAGCAAATTGCAATTCATGCTACCCAAGCTGCATGAGCAATAGAAGGAGCTACCGGCACCACCAGCTTGATTTGAAAGTATTGTAAAACCATGTCGCTAGCTGTTTGGATGTTTTAACATAAATACAGAAGATAGAGACCATAAAGAAAACAGACCCTGGTCCATTTAATTAAATGATTTTGGGTTGATGATTGTCGGCGTTTCGACCCCGGGGGGTCCCTGGACCGACGAGTAAATTGTCGCCGCGTGCCCCAGCCCAGATGGGTCGGCGCGAGACGGAGCGCGAAGGGGGGGAGACAGGCGTGAAAGGGGAAACCCACGGCCTTCATGTTTGTCCCGCGCCCAGGTCGGGTGCTCTTGCAGTAGGGGGTTACAAGCGTCCACGCGGGAGGGAGCGAGAGGCTTACGCGAGCGCCGTCCCATCCTTCCCCGCGCGGCCAACCCTCTGTAAGAGGGCCCTGGACCTTCCTTTTATAGGAGTAAGGAGAAGGATCCAGGTGTACAATTGGGAGATGTAGCAGCGTGCTAACGTGTCTAGCAGAGAAGAGCTAGTGCCCTAAGTACATGCCGTCGTGGCAGCCGGAGAGGTTTTGGCACCCTGTTCGTTTGGTGTCGTGGCCGTCGGAGGAGCGCTGGAGCCTGGCGGAAGGAAAACTGTCGGGGCTGTCGAGTCCTTGCTGACGTCTCCTTGCTTCCGTAAGGGGGCTGAGAGCCGCCGTCGTCATGGAGCATGTGGGCCGCCATCATTACTTGTTTATCGGGGCGAGCCAGATGGGACGTCGGTCTTGTTCCCCGTAGCCTGAGTTAGCTTGGGGTAGGGTAATGATGGCGCCTCCTATGACGTGGTCGGTCCGAGCCCTGGGTTGGGCGAGGCGAAGGCTCCTCCGAGGTCGAGGTTGAGTCTGTCTTTCGAGGCCGAGGTCGAGTTCGAGCCCCTGGGTCGGGCGAGGCGGAGACCGTCGGCTGAGGCCAGGGCTGAGTCCGAGCCCTAGGGTCGGGCGAGGTGGAGTTCGTCGTCTTCCGGGGCCGAGCCCGAGTCCGAGCCCTGGGGTCGGGCGAGGCGGAGTTCGTCGTCTTCCGGGGCTGAGCCCGAGTCCGAGCCCTGGGGTCGGGCGAGGCGGAGTTCGTCGTCTTCCGGGGCTGAGCCCGAGTCCGAGCCCTGGGGTCGGGCGATGCAGAGTTTGTCGTCTTCCGGGGCTGAGCCCGAGTCCGAGCCCTAGGGTCGGGCGGTGCGGAGTTTCCTATGGCGCCTGAGGCCGGACTTGGCTGCTGTCAGCCTCACTCTGTCGAGTGGCACAGCAGTCGGAGCGGTGCAGGCGACGCTGTCCTCTTGTCAGGCTGGTCAGTGGAGCGGCGAAGTGACTGCGGTCACTTCGGCTCTGTCGACTGAAGGGCGCGCGTTAGGATAAGGTGTCAGGCCACCTTTGCATTAAATGCTCCTGCGATACAGTCGGTCGGCGTGGCGACTTGGCCAAGGTTGCTTCTTTGCGAAGACTGGGCCTCGGGCGAACCGAAGGTGTGTCCGTTGCTGGAGGGGGTCCTCGGGCGAGACGTAAATCCTCCGGGGTCGGCTGCCCTTGCCCGAGGCTGGGCTCGGGCAAGGCGAGATCGTGTCCCTTGAGTGAGCCTTGACTTAATTGTACCCATCAGGCCTTTGCAGCTTTGTGCTGATGGGGGTTACCAGCTGAGATTAGGAGTCTTGAGGATACCCCTAATTATGGTCCCCGACAGTAGCCCCCGAGCCTCGAAGGGAGTGTTAATACTCGCTTGGAGGCTTTTGTCGCACTTTTTTGCAAGGGGACCGGCCTTTCTCGGTTGCGTTTTGTTCCGGTGGGTGCGCGCGAGCGCACCCGCCGGGTGTAGCCCCCGAGGCCTCGGAGGAGTGGTTTGACTTCTTCGAGGTCTTAATGCGTTTCGCGATGCTTCAGCCGGTCTGGTTGTTCCCTCATGCGAGCTGGCCGTAGCCCGGGTGCACGGTCGGGTCCCAAGTTCTCGGGCTGGTATGTTGACGCTGTCAACGGTTTGGCCGGAGCCGGGTTTGCGAGAGCAGCCCCGAGCCTCCGCACAGAGCGAGAGGACGATCAAGGACAGACTCAACTTTTTTACATACGCCCCTGCGTCGCCTTTCCGCAAGGAGGACGGGGGAAAAGCGCCATGTTGCCCTTGGAGGGCACCGAACATGGTGACTCCAGTGAACTGCTAACGGGTAATCCGAGTGGACGCCGTGCCCCATTTGTTAGGGATCGGCTAGAGGCCCGGAAGCGCGCTCCAAAAGTACCTGTGGGTGATTTGCCGGTCTCGGTCCCCTTTTGACGGGGTCCGAGGGCTCGATGCCTCCCTCTGATGGGATTTCGTTACAAGATCGTTCCCGCTGGTCTCGGAAATGTTCTAGGGTACCTCGGGAGCGTAGCCCGAGCCTTGGTTGTGTATCGAACGTACCCCGGGTCATCCCTCGCTCTGCGTCTGAGGCGGATGTGAACCCTTCGAGGGCCAGCCTACGAACCCCTGATCAGTAGTGGGCGCGGAGCCCGAGTGGCCTGAGGCGGCCGTTTAACCCTTCCGGGTGGCCGGCCTTCGAACCTCTGACCAGTAGCGGGTGCGGAGCCCGAGCGCTCTGAGGCGGCTGTTGAACCCCTCCGAGGGGCCAGCCTTCGAACCTCTGATTAGTAGGGGGGCTCGGGGCCCATTTCCTTCGCGGAGAAGGATCCCTTTCGGGGTATCCCCCTTTCCCGGTCCCTGTTGTAAGAGAGAGAAAGAGGAAAAGTAAAAGGATACAAAATCGAATGACGTGGCGCACCTTTTTTGACGCGGTCATTATGGCGAAGGCGAAGCGTCGCCCGCTTCTCCTGCCAAAGGTGCCACCTGTCCCGCCGCAGAGTTAATGCGACGGGACGAGTGGTTCGCGGGGCAGCCGTTGCGCGTGCGCGAGCCGTTCGAGGAACGGGCATTTCGCTTTGAGTTTTGAATCCCGCGGTGGGTTCAGGCGACGCGTTGAACGGGTCTCGTCTGGGTCTTTATATATTCGGGAGAGGGACCGGTGACGGTTCTTTGCTCTGCTACTTGCCTCCTTCTTAGGTTTTCGCAACTCGAGGGAATAGCCAGAGAAAAGGAAACCGCCCACCCAGTCCTTTCCGCCGCCACCTCCTCTGCTTGGTGATGGCCGACCGGGTGACCATTGTTCCGCCGCGCGACCCGTGGCCATTCTCCACCGTCACGACGCATGACCTGGAGGCCCTCGTCGCTGAGGGTTTACTTCGCCCTCTCTCCGATGAGAGTCAGCCGGAGTGGATGCCCCCCCGAGCGGAGTCGCCCCGTCCCCGCCGCCGGGGTATGTCGTGAGCTTCGTCTCCTTTCACGAGCGGGGGTTCGGAGTGCCGGCAAGCCGTTTTATACGGGCGATTCTGCATGTCTACGGGGTGGAGCTACACAACCTCAGCCCCAACTCCATCTCGCAAGCCGCCATCTTCGCAGCGGTTTGCGAAGGATACTTGGGGATTGACCCTCACTGGGACCTGTGGACTCATTTCTTCTCCGCGGAGCTTTTTGCTTCGCCGACGGGGGAGAGAAGGGTCCGCACGGCAGTGAGGGCCGGTGGCTGCATCCTCCAGCTGAGGCAGGCGTGGGCGCCGTAGTATATTCCCGCCATCCTTGCGTCCTCGAACAAACGGTGGCAGCGCCGGTGGTTCTATCTCCGAAATGACGACGGGAGGCTCCCGTCATTTTCTCAGCGAGTGGTGACCGTCGCCGCCGATGCCTGGCGCTACGGGACCCCGCACGACAGACAGAAGAATCTCCAGCCCCTTCTGAAGGCCCTGGAGGTGTTGCGGAAAGGAGGGCTCACCGCTGCGGGAGTGGTTACCCCCATTCATCGCCGGAGGGTGCTTCCCTTGACGGAGTGACGGTTGCCGCTTTGGGAGATGACACCGGAGGCCGACTTGGAGGGTTTGCGGATGTCCTCGGATCCCCTTCCCGTCGACGACCTCCACAGGCGGTGTCACACCCGGTTTTGGAAGGCAAACCGAATGCGAACTATGTACGTGCCAGGATCAGAACTCACGTACACAGTGATTACATAAATGAACACCATCGCACAATGCTCGAATAATAACATAAAAGAGTAACAACTTGTTACATCACAGAGTCTTAGACATCCACATAGTCATCAACTTAACAGTTAATCAAAGTGCTAGCGAAACGCAGTAAAGATAAGGCCTTCACAGGCAGCTGACTGGGGGTTGCCGCCAACCCACACCTAGAATTCGTCGTAGTCTTGGAACTCCTGGAAGTCTCCTTCCACGGCTTCACCTTCTCCTGAGCAGTGGTTACAATGCGGACAACCTGGTGTTTGGTGGTAAAGCAAGGATGAGTACACATCAACGTACTCAGCAAATGTCCCGTTTGGCTGAAGTGGACTAGCTTTATGTGGGGTTAGGCTCAAGCAGTTGCTTTTAGTTGGTCAGGTATTTATCATTAGTGGAAGCCAGGTTTTAGCATTAACCAATCCCATGAACGATTTCCTCATCGAGGAACAACATCATCATATTCGAACCAAAACCATAACATAACCCTTGTATCTCGAACCATCTGTATCTCTAATCAAAGAGGATCCCAAGGCTGCTCTTAACCGTGAGCACGGCTGATATATCAGTTTCACTACCCTCTGCAGAGGTCGCACACTTTACCCATGAGTCATGATTCCCTTTCTGCCCGGGGAGAGCTAATCCCCATTGACCACTACCTAGGTGGCCCGACAGGGTATCACTACGTAGCTTTTACAAAGATTCCCTAGAGATCATAGCTGCCCGTTAGGTTTCTCCAGTTTGATAAACACAGTACTCCTCCCCGCAGGAGAGTGACTAACAAAAGCAAAACGAAAGAACCTCGGCACTCAGCCTCGGCAGAGCAAGCACTGTGCCTGGACCCCATTGACGGCACGACGGCGAAGCAACTACACCTCTAGTTCCTCTAATTAATTAGCTAAGGGCGTCCCATTTCACCCTCATGGTTGCACTGTTATCCCGGGTGGTCTCTCAACGAACAGGTCCTTACGGAGAGGTACTCAGGAAACAGCCTGAGCCCCCTAGAGTATCACAAGATCATCAACATCATCAGGATAACAGTATCATAAATATTCACATCATGTTCATTGATTAAGTTAAGGCAATAGCAGAATGCTAACCATAATAGCCCATAAGGTCATCAAGGATAAAGTTAAGTGTAAAGCTAGTCAATCCTTAGGTTTCAAGTAAGTAATGCGGGATAGTAAGTTATAAATGAATAGGACATAATGGGTCAGAGGACACTTGCCTTCACCAAACTGTTGCTTAGGGACTTCCTCTGCAACTTCCTCGGGAAACACAGACTGCTCGTTGTCTACGTAAAGTAATCATTCACACTATGCACTTGGGAAAATAACAAACAAAAACAATATACCAAACATATGCAGCAGAGAGTGGTCACAGGTTCATAACAGAAAAGGGATAGGCACTCTGGTGTTCCCTAGGTCTGGGGTAGAGGACTATACAAAATGAGTCATTATCCACTACTCAGGTTTAAGTCAGTGGTGGGATTAAATAATTATCTGGTTTAAGTTCCTAAACTTAAGTGTTTGAGTCCATAAACTTAAGTGCTCCAACTTTTATTAAAGTCTACTACCTTTTATTTATCTCAAATAGGGTTCCAATAACCTTAATCCTATCCTAATGATTAACCATTAATTGGAACATGGAAACAGCAGGGAGACAGTGCATAAACAGATAGATAATAATTTTATGAACATTTTGCAATTTGAAGCACCTAATTCAGAGTTCATATGGTAAAGTTATGAATTTTACAAGTTTAGGGGTTAAAAATATGCCCTAAGGACCTATTTTGAATTAAATAAAAGGGCTGAGGACTTAACCGCGAGAAACTAGGGACGGCGGGCGCAAAATCCAGAAAATCGAGGGGTTCTTTAAGAAAAAGCGCGGGCGAAGGGGTATCGGGCGCTTACAGCCGTTAGATCTCAGATCAACGGCCAGGATTAGATCCTGCGGCGGGCGCGCGGGTGCGCGGCGGCTCGGGGTGGCTGACAGGCGGGGCCAGCGGGCAGCGCGAGCGCGGGCGCGGCGACTGACAAGCGGGGCCAGCGGGCAGAGCGAGTGCGCGGGCGCGCCGACAGGCGGGGCCCAGCGGGCAGAGGGACAGGGCGCGGGGAAACGGCTCTGGGCCGTTGGATCTTGGGCGGACGGTTGAGATTGGGTTCGGGTTATTTGAATCCGCGCCGTCCGATCTAAGATAGACGGCGGGGATGGGGGTGGCTGGCTCCTGTCTCCCTCAGCTAGCTGGGGCGGCGGCGCTCGCCCCCGCGGCGAAAGAGCTCGCCGGAGACGAGGGGAGCGGGGGCCCTGCGGGTTCCCGGGGCGACCTGAGTGGCCGGGGAGGTTGGGGAGGGCACGGGAAACCTATTTGTGGGGTCTGGGTCGGGGTAGGGGCGTCGGAGGAGGGCGGTTCACGGCGAAGCGGCTCGGCGGCGGCGCTAAGCGACTCCGGCGAGAAATCAAGCGCGCTAGAGTGCAAGACAAGGGCCAATAGGGGCGGGAGAGGTTCCTTACCTCACGGCGAACTCCGGGGACTCCTCGGCGACGACGGAGACGCGATGGTGGCCCGGGTCGACGGCGGCGGCTGCACGGCGGACGACGGGTGAGCGCGGGCAGAGAGAAATAGGGAGGGGGAGAGGGAATTGGGGCGCGTCCCGGGTTGTGGACGTCGGGGCGGAGCTCACCGTGGCAAGGGACGCGGCGGAGCTCCAACGGTGACGGAGGAACAAGCTCGGGCGGCGGCGGTTCGCGGCGATGGCGCTTGGGCGTGCGCGCAGCGAGGGAGAGGGCGAGAGAGAGGGCCGGTTGGTGCGCAAGTGAGGGAGGGGGAGAGGGCGAGTGAGATTCGGGGCTCAAGTGGCCGAGGGCGAGGTGGGGCGAGCTCCCCACGCGTGACGTGGGCGCGAGGAAGGCGGGCGCGCGCGGCTCGGCGGCGGTTACGTGAGAACGGCGAAGCTGACAGCCAGGGCCCGCGACGCAGAGAGAGAGAAGAAGTCGGGCGCGGGCGCGAGGAAAGCGGGGCTGACCGGGAGGGCCCACGGGCAGAGAGAGCGAGGGAGATGGCGCACGCGCGGTGAAGCGGGAGCGCCGACAGGTGGGACCGGGCAACCAGAGAGAGCGGGGGAGCGAGCGCGGAGACGGCGGCCGCGCCGACAGGCGGGCCCGCTCGCGCAGAGAGAGAAGGGGCGGGAGGGGGAACGCGCGTGCGGGCGCGCGGGTTGGGCCTGGTGGGCCGAAAGGCCGAGCGGGCTGAGGTAACGGGCTGCTTTTCCTTTTTCTTTTATTCTGGAATTTCCTTTCTCTTTTCTTTTTATTTTCTCCATTTGATTCAAATTCAAATAAGCCACAAATTCAAATTAGACCTTTTGAGAATTATGCACCAAACAAAAGTGAAATCTAGGGTTCAATATGATGCAACAATTCATACCCCCTTAGGGCATACCCCCTTAGGGTTTAACCTATCACACTATTATTACAAATAAAAATAAGCATTTTCTCCTATAGAAATGAGAAAGAAAAGATTGGGGAAGGATGAGAAAAGAAAAGTAACACCTGAATTTGTGAATATGAGCAAAGAAATTTTATACCCCCAAATTCAGGGTGTTACAAACCTATCCCCCTTAAAAGAATCTCGCCCCCGAGATTCAGGGTTGGTTAGCAAAGAGTTCCGGGTATTTGGTTTTCAGATCATCTTCTCGTTCCCAGGTTGCTTCTTCCTCCGAGTGGTGACCCCATCTGACTTTGCACATTCTGACGGTATTCCTCCGGGTGACTCTGTCTGCAAACTCCAGAATCTGCGTTGGCTTCTCTATGTATGTCAGATCCTCCTGGACTTCCAAACCCTCCACTGGCAACTGTTCTTCTGGTACTCGCAGACACTTCTTCAATTGTGACACGTGGAACACATTGTGCACTGCCGACAAACTTTCTGGTAGGTTGAGCTGGTAGGCCACTTCTCCACGCTTTGCTTGAATCTGATATGGTCCAACATACCGGGGTGCTAACTTGCCTTTAACTCCGAACCTTCTGACTCCCCTGATAGGTGACACCTTCAGATAGACGAAATCCCCCACTTCGAAACTCAGTTCTCTTCTCCTTCGGTCCGCATAGCTTCGCTGTCTTGACTGGGCTATTTTCAGGTTCTCCCGAACCATTTTGATATTCTCTTCGGCTTCAAGTAGGATGTCGGGGCCAAACACCTGTCTCTCTCTAGGCTGGTCCCAATGCAGCGGAGTCCTACAACTCCGTCCATAGAGTGCCTGAAACGGTGACATCTTCAAGCTAGCCTGATAGCTATTGTTGTAGGAGAATTCTGCATAAGGTAACCTTTTGTCCCATCCTGACTTGTCTTGCAACGCACAGGCTCTCAGCATATCTTCTAGGATCTGATTAGTTCTTTCAGTCTGACCGTCTGTCTGCGGGTGATAAGCCGAGCTGAAGTTCAAATGGGTGCCCAAAGCTTCTTGTAGCTGCTGCCAAAAATGAGAGGTAAACTGCGTTCCTCGATCTGACACTATCTTCTTCGGCACACCATGAAAGCAAACTATCCGTGACATGTATAACTCAGCTAACGTTACTCCGGTATATGTGGTCTTCACAGGTATGAAATGGGCCACCTTGGTTAATCGGTCCACAACCACCCAGATGGAATCATAACCGGCCCGGGTACGAGGTAGGCCAACTATAAAATCCATCCCGATCTCATCCCACTTCCACTGAGGAATCCGCAATGGCTGCAACAATCCGGCTGGCCTTTGATGCTCTGCTTTGGTTCTTTGACAGCTATCACAGATGGCGACATATTCTGCGATTTCTCTTTTCATGCCATACCACCAAAACCTCCTCTTCAAATCCTGGTACATCTTTTCACTTCCCGGGTGTATGGAGTAGGCTGTCTCATGAGCTTCCTTTAGGATCAGTTCCCGAATAGGTTTGAGGTCGGGGACACACAATCGGTCCTTGAACCATATTACTCCCTCTTCATCCTCTCGAAAGTCTTTGCGTCTTCCTTCTAAGATTAGCTGCCGGATCTTGTTGATGCTTTCATCATCCTTCTGCCCTTCTTTGATCTCCCGCTCTAGGGTGGGCTCTAATTCCACCGTTACTCCTTGCGTACTGTTCAGGAAACCGAGACTCAGCCTGTCGAACTCCTTGGCTAACTCATATGGCATTGGGTACGTAGCCATCATATTGACTTGACTCTTCCTGCTCAGAGCATCTGCAACAACATTGGCCTTGCCTGGATGGTAATGTATCTCCAACTCATAGTCTTTGATCAATTCCAACCATCTTCGCTGTCTCATGTTTAGCTCTGACTGGGTGAATATGTATTTCAGACTTTTATGATCTGTGTAGATGTCGCACTTCTGCCCATACAGGTAATGTCTCAAGGTCTTCAAAGCATGAACTACTGCTGCCAACTCCAGGTCATGTGTGGGGTAATTTTTCTCATGAATCTTCAGCTGCCGAGATGAGTATGCTACAACTCTTCCTTCTTGCATTAGCACACATCCCAATCCGGTGTAAGAAGCATCACAATACACTGAGAATGGCTTGTGAACATCAGGCAGGACTAACACCGGAGCTGTAGTCAATCTATTTTTCAGTTCTTCAAATGCTTCCTGACACTTTTGGGTCCACTTAAACTCAACTTTCTTCGCTAGCAACGCTGTCATTGGTCTTGCAATCTTTGAGAAGCCTTCGATGAAACGCCTGTAATACCCAGCCATTCCAATGAAGCTCTTGATCCCACGAACATCCTTTGGTGCTTTCCAGTTCAGGATATCTGCTACTTTCTTTGGATCCACTGCCAACCCATCTTGATTTATGATGTGACCCAGAAACAAGACCTCATGAATCCAGAACTCGCATTTGCTCAGCTTGGCATACAATTGATGCTCTCGAAGTCTTTGCAATACCATCTTCAAATGCTCTACGTGATCTTCCTCACTTCGAGAGTATATAAGAATATCATCGATAAACACTACCACAAACTTGTCCAGATAATCCATGAACACACTGTTCATCAGGTACATAAAGAAGGCTGGCGCATTTGTCAAACCAAAGGACATAACTGTGAATTCATATAACCCGTACTTGGTGATGAATGCTGTCTTCGGTATGTCCGAGGGTCGGATTCTGAGTTGATGGTAACCTGATCTCAGATCTATCTTCGAGAATACGCTGGCACCTCTGAGCTGGTCGAACAAATCTTCTATCCTTGGCAGGGGGTACTTGTTCTTGACAGTGACTTCATTTAAGGCTCTGTAGTCTATGCACATCCTTTTGGTACCATCTTTCTTCTCTACAAACAACACCGGAGCGGCCCAAGGCGAGGTACTTGGTCTGATGTAACCCTTCTCTAACATCTCATCTATCTGCTTCTTGAGTTCCACCAATTCTGGTCCAGACACTCGGTAGGCTCTTTTGGAAATGGGGGCGGTACCAGGGATAAGCTCTATGGCAAATTCGACTTTTCTCTCGGGTGGCATGCCCGTTAGCTCCTCAGGAAATACGTCCGGAAAGTCCGACACAACCTTGATAGTCTCGAGCGGGTTGGGCTCCTTACTATCAACTGAAATCTGGTGACAGACACCCTCCGCTGATTTAGGCATCCTTAGCTCGGCCACTACCTCTTCTCCTGACAGGGACTTCAATGTTACGGTCCTCTTGTCACAGCTAATATTCGCTTCATACTTCATTAACCAATTCATCCCTAGAATAATATCTATCCCAGGGGTGTCTATTACTATTAGATCACTGGGGAACCCTATCCCCCTTATTTCCACCCTTATATTTGAGCATATTTTATCTGTTTGCACCTTGCCACCAACTGAATTAATCCTCATGGGCGGCATCATTGCCTCTACTGAGATGTTATGCAATTCTACCCAGGTTGCAGTGACAAATGAATGAGTTGCACCAGTATCAAATAGCACTTTCGTGGGATGAGATTCGACTGAGAACATACCTAATGCCACATCTGGTGCATCCTGGATCGCTTCGGCCTCCAAGTGGTTCACCTTTCCACGGTTGTACGCTTGGTTACGATTGCCTGCTGTCGGCTGCAGTACTCCTTGCCTTGTTGGAGCATTGGGGTTGGTCTGCTGCTGCATCACCTTCTTCGGGCACTGCATCGCCCAGTGGCCTTGTTCTCCACAGTGGAAACATCCTCTGCCTCCTCCTTGTACTGGGGCTGCTTGGTTGCTCTGGTTTGCTGCTGGGGCAGGAAGGCGAGGTGCCTGGTTGTTCTGCTTCTGATACTGATTACCTCCCTGCTGGCTGTGCTGACGATACTGCTGCTGCTGCTGTTGATACTGCCTCTGAAACTGCTGCTGATGCGGACGCTGATTCTGATTCTGATATCCCTGTGGGTGACCAGGCCTGCCTTGCTGAGATGAACTGCCTGAGAAACGTGGACGGCTGATGCCTCCGGTCTGGGGTCCACTCATCTTGCGCTTCCGATCTTCCATATCCTTACGCTTCTTCTCAGTCATAACTGCCCTATCGATCAGGTGCTGGAAGGTGGGGAAGGTGTGATTCATCAGCTGGTAGTGCAGGGGATCCACCAAACCCCTCATGAACCTGTACTGCCTTTTAGCATCAGTGCTGACATCCTCAGGTGCATACCGAGATAGCTGCAGAAACTTGTCTCTGTATTCACTAACAGACAGGGGTCCCTGCTTCAGAGCCAGAAACTCCTCCTTCTTCACGATCATCAGTCCCTCCGGCACATGGTACCTGCGAAAACTCTCGCTGAATTCTTCCCAGGTGATGGCTTCGGGGTCAGCATGTGTGGCGAGGTAGGACTCCCACCAGGACTGGGCTGCTCCCCTTAGCTGACGGGGACCATACAGAACCTTCTCCCTGTCGTTGCATTGGGCAGTGTGCAGTTCCCTTTCCACTGCGCGCAGCCAGTCTTCCGCATCCATGGGGTCGGCAGAATGGGCGAAGGTAGGAGGGTGCCCTCTCATGAACTCACCACGCTTATCTCGTGGCATCTGGGGCATCTGCACTTGCAATTGGGGTTGGGGTTGCTGTTGAGCCTGCTGCATGGCTGCCAGAGTCTGCCCAATGGCCTGCACTGCCTGAGTCTGCATCAAGAACATCTGCTCCACTGTCATCGGGGGTGGCGGGGGAGGCTGCCTCTGTTGTTCCTCCTGCTGGTCATGCTGCTCTTGCTGAGCACGCCTGTTGCATCGGCGCCTGTTGTCAGACATCTGTGGAAGACATTCATACATCAGCATTGATCTTACAACCCTCCAGCATAAGAAAAGAGAATACAGAATTCTTCATGACACTGAGTGAACAAAGAGCTTCACTGATCCTCATTATGATTCAACACAGCTTCTCAGATAAGAAGGAAAGTAGAAGTAAATGGCTTCCCAACTAAATAACTGACTTTATTAACATTATAGCTAGGCCAAACTGCAGGGGAAACCCACAGGTTGGCAACAGTCATTACAAAGATTCAAATCCAGCACAAGTTCATCATAACAAGCATGCAAGCAACTGATAAGCAAACTAAGCTAATTGGAAACAACTGGTAAGCAAACTAAACTGACTATCTAAGACTGAGACATCTGATTTAAGGATTATTACAAACTTCGACGCTAACGATCTAAGGATCCAGATCTATCCTGGTCTTACAGGCAGGGGAACCATAAGTGTGGTGACCACGTGGCGGCGAGCGGTATGGGTGCTGAGTCCCAACAGGAGCGGGAGAACCACCCTCCTGGTGATGGCGCTCTGCCAGCTCAGCACGCAACTCCGCAATCTCCGTTCGAGCCCTGCTCAGCTCGTCCAGAGAGTGATCCAGCTCAGTGTTAAGCACTGCGACTAGGTTGACTGTGCTGCTCAACCTAGGGTTAGCCTCACCAACAGGTGAGACAACCACACTCTCTGTGCTGCCAGTAGGGCGGCGGGGGTAGTACCGAAGGTTAAGACCGTCGGCCACGCCACCGAACAAAGAACAGTACTGGGAGAGTGCACGTCGTGCTGCATCCTGCATAGCCGCCTCTGCAGTGTCCCTCTCGGAGATGGAATAGTGCTCCGAAACGGCCTCCGCACCCCGGAGGTCATCCTCCGGACGGCGAACTAGGCAGGTAGCCTCCCAGCGGTCCGGGTACCTCCCGCGACTGTGCTGGTAGACTACACAACGATACTCGATTGACCAGGTATGCCGGTCAAAAGCCTGGCGCAGCAAGGTGTCGAGTGCGTCGTGGAAGTGACAACCGCGAGCGGCGTCACGGGTGATGGGTCGGGCGACCCATCCTTCCGCCTCCTGCGGCTCAGAAGACTCCGTGCTGTGGTCTGAGTCGTCGTCGTCGGGGTCTCCTCCAGTAGCTCCTCCAGTAGCCCCTCCAGTAGCTCCTCCAACAGCCGGGACGTCCCGTGGTGGTGCAGGGGGCGCCTCCAGCTGGGCAACAGAGGAACAGGGCCTCACGGACTCCACCTCTTGCTGGGATGAGGAGGAAGAGCCCTGCTGCTCTCTGTGCTGGCGCCGGCGTTCCTGCTCCTCACGTAGGCGGTGGTGCAGTCTCTCCAGGTGACTCGACTGACCGGACACGGTGCGGTGCAGAGGACGCTCCGCAAGTCGAGACGGCAGGAAAGGAATCACCGACTTACGTGCAGTGTGTCTAAGACGAGCCATCTACAAAAGACACCGTAAGCATAAGAGTAAGAGCAGAACTAATATGACAAGTGGATAAACCATAGACAGAATAAGATAAAAATTTTAACAAGGTATAATATAGTATATATATATGTAGTAAAACATAGGGTTGGTCGAAATGACCGACTTTTGAAGTAACATCAGAGGTCAAGGTGAGAGGGAAGGTCAATAGTCCTTAATACGACCAGTGCTACTCTAGGTCAGCGGTCCTACAGTCAGCCTGGCTTTGATACCACTTATGTCACACCCGGTTTTGGAAGGCAAACCGAATGCGAACTATGTACGTGCCAGGATCAGAACTCACGTACACAGTGATTACATAAATGAACACCATCGCACAATGCTCGAATAATAACATAAAAGAGTAACAACTTGTTACATCACAGAGTCTTAGACATCCACATAGTCATCAACTTAACAGTTAATCAAAGTGCTAGCGAAACGCAGTAAAGATAAGGCCTTCACAGGCAGCTGACTGGGGGTTGCCGCCAACCCACACCTAGAATTCGTCGTAGTCTTGGAACTCCTGGAAGTCTCCTTCCACGGCTTCACCTTCTCCTGAGCAGTGGTTACAATGCGGACAACCTGGTGTTTGGTGGTAAAGCAAGGATGAGTACACATCAACGTACTCAGCAAATGTCCCGTTTGGCTGAAGTGGACTAGCTTTATGTGGGGTTAGGCTCAAGCAGTTGCTTTTAGTTGGTCAGGTATTTATCATTAGTGGAAGCCAGGTTTTAGCATTAACCAATCCCATGAACCATTTCCTCATCGAGGAACAACATCATCATATTCGAACCAAAACCATAACATAACCCTTGTATCTCGAACCATCTGTATCTCTAATCAAAGAGGATCCCAAGGCTGCTCTTAACCGTGAGCATGGCTGATATATCAGTTTCACTACCCTCTGCAGAGGTCGTACACTTTACCCATGAGTCATGATTCCCTTTCTGCCCGGGGAGAGCTAATCCCCATTGACCACTACCTAGGTGGCCCGACAGGGTATCACTACGTAGCTTTTACAAAGATTCCCTAGAGATCATAGCTGCCCGTTAGGTTTCTCCAGTTTGATAAACACAGTACTCCTCCCCGCAGGAGAGTGACTAACAAAAGCAAAACGAAAGAACCTCGGCACTCAGCCTCGGCAGAGCAAGCACTGTGCCTGGACCCCATTGACGGCACGACGGCGAAGCAACTACACCTCTAGTTCCTCTAATTAATTAGCTAAGGGCGTCCCATTTCACCCTCATGGTTGCACTGTTATCCCGGGTGGTCTCTCAACGAACAGGTCCTTACGGAGAGGTACTCAGGAAACAGCCTGAGCCCCCTAGAGTATCACAAGATCATCAACATCATCAGGATAACAGTATCATAAATATTCACATCATGTTCATTGATTAAGTTAAGGCAATAGCAGAATGCTAACCATAATAGCCCATAAGGTCATCAAGGATAAAGTTAAGTGTAAAGCTAGTCAATCCTTAGGTTTCAAGTAAGTAATGCGGGATAGTAAGTTATAAATGAATAGGACATAATGGGTCAGAGGACACTTGCCTTCACCAAACTGTTGCTCAGGGACTTCCTCTGCAACTTCCTCGGGAAACACAGACTGCTCGTTGTCTACGTAAAGTAATCATTCACACTATGCACTTGGGAAAATAACAAACAAAAACAATATACCAAACATATGCAGCAGAGAGTGGTCACAGGTTCATAACAGAAAAGGGATAGGCACTCTGGTGTTCCCTAGGTCTGGGGTAGAGGACTATACAAAATGAGTCATTATCCACTACTCAGGTTTAAGTCAGTGGTGGGATTAAATAATTATCTGGTTTAAGTTCCTAAACTTAAGTGTTTGAGTCCATAAACTTAAGTGCTCCAACTTTTATTAAAGTCTACTACCTTTTATTTATCTCAAATAGGGTTCCAATAACCTTAATCCTATCCTAATGATTAACCATTAATTGGAACATGGAAACAGCAGGGAGACAGTGCATAAACAGATAGATAATAATTTTATGAACATTTTGCAATTTGAAGCACCTAATTCGGAGTTCATATGGCAAAGTTATGAATTTTACAAGTTTAGGGGTTAAAAATATGCCCTAAGGACCTATTTTGAATTAAATAAAAGGGCTGAGGACTTAACCGCGAGAAACCAGGGACGGCGGGCGCAAAATCCAGAAAACCGAGGGGTTCTTTAAGAAAAAGCGCGGGCGAAGGGGTATCGGGCGCTTACAGCCGTTAGATCTCAGATCAACGGCCAGGATTAGATCCTGCGGCGGGCGCGCGGGGCGCGCGGCGGCTCGGGGTGGCTGACAGGCGGGGCCAGCGGGCAGCGCGAGCGCGGGCGCGGCGACTGACAAGCGGGGCCAGCGGGCAGAGCGAGTGCGCGGGCGCGCCGACAGGCGGGGCCCAGCGGGCAGAGGGACAGGGCGCGGGGAAACGGCTCTGGGCCGTTGGATCTTGGGCGGACGGTTGAGATTGGGTTCGGGTTATTTGAATCCGCGCCGTCCGATCTAAGATAGACGGCGGGGATGGGGGTGGCTGGCTCCCGTCTCCCTCAGCTAGCTGGGGCGGCGGCGCTCGCCCCCGCGGCGAAAGAGCTCGCCGGAGACGAGGGGAGCGGGGGCCCTGCGGGTTCCCGGGGCGACCTGAGTGGCCGGGGAGGTTGGGGAGGGCACGGGAAACCTATTGGCGGGGTCTGGGTCGGGGTAGGGGCGCCGGAGGAGGGCGGTTCACGGCGAAGCGGCTCGGCGGCGGCGCTAAGCGACTCCGGCGAGAAATCAAGCGCGCTAGAGTGCAAGACAAGGGCCAATAGGGGCGGGAGAGGTTCCTTACCTCACGGCGAACTCCGGGGACTCCTCGGCGACGACGGAGACGCGACGGTGGCCCGGGTCGACGGCGGCGGCTGCACGGCGGACGACGGGTGAGCGCGGGCAGAGAGAAATAGGGAGGGGGAGAGGGAATTGGGGCGCGTCCCGGGTTGTGGACGTCGGGGCGGAGCTCACCGTGGCAAGGGACGCGGCGGAGCTCCAACGGCGACGGAGGAACAAGCTCGGGCGGCGGCGGTTCGCGGCGATGGCGCTTGGGCGTGCGCGCAGCGAGGGAGAGGGCGAGAGAGAGGGCCGGTTGGTGCGCAAGTGAGGGAGGGGGAGAGGGCGAGTGAGATTCGGGGCTCAAGTGGCCGAGGGCGAGGTGGGGCGAGCTCCCCACGCGCGACGTGGGCGCGAGGAAGGCGGGCGCGCGCGGCTCGGCGGCGGTTACGTGAGAACGGCGAAGCTGACAGCCGGGGCCCGCGATGCAGAGAGAGAGAAGAAGTCGGGCGCGGGCGCGAGGAAAGCGGGGCTGACCGGGAGGGCCCACGGGCAGAGAGAGAGCGAGGGAGATGGCGCACGCGCGGTGAAGCGGGAGCGCCGACATGTGGGACCGGGCAACCAGAGAGAGCGGGGGAGCGAGCACGGAGACGGCGGCCGCGCCGACAGACGGGCCCGCTCGCGCAGAGAGAGAAGGGGCGGGAGGGGGAACGAGCGCGCGGGCGCGCGGGTTGGGCCTGGTGGGCCGAAAGGCCGAGCGGGCTGAGGTAACGGGCTACTTTTCCTTTTTCTTTTATTCTGGAATTTCCTTTCTCTTTTCTTTTTATTTTCTCCATTTGATTCAAATTCAAATAAGCCACAAATTCAAATTAGACCTTTTGAGAATTATGCACCAAACAAAAGTGAAATCTAGGGTTCAATATGATGCAACAATTCATACCCCCTTAGGGCATACCCCCTTAGGGTTTAACCTATCACACTATTATTACAAATAAAAATAAGCATTTTCTCCTATAGAAATGAGAAAGAAAAGATTGGGGAAGGATGAGAAAAGAAAAGTAACACCTGAATTTGTGAATATGAGCAAAGAAATTTTATACCCCCAAATTCAGGGTGTTACAGGCGGGTAGCCGTTACGTTGGGGAAACCGGACGTCGGCGCCCTTTCCCAGCCCTTGATGTGTCCCGACCGCGGGGTGTGTGTCCCTGGTGAGTGTCTGCTCCTTCTTTCTCCTTTCGTTGGATTGCCCTTGGTTCTCACAGCCGAGACTTTCCGTCTGTCTCCAGGAGGTAGGGTGGCACAAGCCTTCCCGGCCACCGGTCCCGGAGGACATGGTGGACCGAGCTGCGCGGAGAGTTGCCACGGAGAAGAGGAAGGAGAAAAAGGACGTGAAGAAGGCTCGGGCCCGCGAGCGGATGCGGGCTCGGGACGCCTTGGAAAGGCTCCGTCGTCGGCAGGAGAGGGATGGGCTCCTGAGGGAGCCGTCGCCGGAAACGCCTGACGACGACGACGACGATGAAGACGATGACGAAGACGACGATATGGCTGCTCGCCTTGGCCTTAGCCCGGATCTGAGGCTGGGCCAGGAGTTGTCAAGCCAGCCCCCGAGCGGGCTGGCGCCTTCGGTTTCCGGGGCCGGGACGTCGGGGTCCCGGTCCGAAGAGCGGGGGCAGACCGAGGGGGTACGTGACCCCTCGGCTGGGGAAGTTGAGGTAATCCCGGGGAGTCAGGCCGAGCTGCCTGTTCCCCGAGAACCGTCGCCCGTGCCGGCTGCGCAGAAGGGCGACCCTCAGGTCGTCGTGGCTGCGCCTGGGCAGTCTGTCTCTCGGGCGTCTAAGGCGCCCAAGGCGAGGATGGTACCGAAGCTGGCAGCGAGGCAGATCTCGGCGGTACCTTCGGGGGTTGAGGTTCGAGAGACCTCCCCACAGGCACGGTTGATCATGGCCCGGAGTGGGTAAGTACCTTAGGATGTCTTCGTCCCGGCTCCTCCTTTGTATGTCCCGACCCTGACTTTCCTTTTCTCCTTAGCAAGCGGAGTCATGGTGCGACCGATCTGGCTCCCCGGAAGGTCCTCAAGACGGCATCGGCTTCCGCAGCTGGTGCCGCGCCGGGCCTCGCCGGCCAGCTGACCTCCTCACAAGACGCCCCACAGCGGGGGGCTCAGGCGGCACCAGTTGCCGTGGAGCGAGCTCCCGAGGCTGGCTCTTCTGTCAAGGCGGCCGTCGTGTTGGGGGAGGCTGCTGGAGCGGTCGTGGACTTGGGCCCACCAGACATGCTGCCGGCGCTGGTGCCGGCCGCTGCCGAGGTCGTTGCCGTCCTAACCGTGGAGCGACCCATCGCCGCCGATGCTGAGATGGCCGAGGCGTCGCTACTTGGTGCCTCGGAGGAGGGGGGCACGGGACCGCGACCCGTCCCGTCGAGCAACAGCCTTGTCCCCGCGGGGCGCAGCTCCGAGGGGCGGCGCTAGTTGCTTCGGTTCCGGACCCGTGAGGCCTCGGATCCCTTCTTTGTTCTTGACGATGAGCGGGAGGAGCAGTCTTGGGATGAGCTCCATGAGTGTGCCGAGGCAACGGTGGGGTCGCTCCGGTCATCCTTAGAGGTCTTTTCCAGGGACGTTCCCAAGATCCTCCAGGTAATGAATTCAGGCATACCTTTCTCGTGATCAAGGCATTCTTTGTGACGCCCCGCTTCCTTTCCTCAGGATCTGACGGATCTGAGCGCCGCCAAGTCGTCGTTCATCCGCCGCGAGGTCGATGTCTGGGGTTCGCTGCGGTCTCTGAGGACCACGCTTGCCAGGGCTACCGCGCGCCTCTCCCAGCAGAGCGCCGAGGTGGCGGACCTTCGGTTGCTCTGTGCCGATCTGGGAGCAGAGGCAGCAGCGGCACGTGCAGAGGTGCAGCGGCGGCAGTCGGAGCTTGACCAGGTCACCGGCGAGCGGGACCAATCTCGGGGCCGGGCCACCGAGGCCGAAAGCCAGGCCGGAGCCCTTGCAGCAGACCTAGCCGTGGCCCAAGCCGCATCCTCGGAGCAGCGTGCCCGAGCCGGAGGTATGTCTTGGCTGTTTTAAGTTTTTGTTTCAGCTCGGTTCCTCAACTTGCGTTTGAGATCTTGCGCTTTGGCTGTTCGCAGAGCTCGAGTCTGCCCTTGATAAGTCCACCAAGGCGCATGCTCAGGCGGCCGAGCAGAGGGAGGCCGACCACGCGGCCATGTCTGATGCCATCTCGGCTTTCTGCCGGGTCTTGGGCTTCGACGACGTCCTCTCAGGAAGCTTCGACCACCTTCGAGGCAGAGATCCTCCCGCTTGCGCCGTCGTCTGGGGCCGGGGCGGACCTTGCCGAGGGTGGGAACGAAGCCGAGGGTGCGGCTCCTTCTCCGAGCGACGCCTGACTCTGCCGGAGCAGTTTTCTTTGAATGCACATGTGTCTTTTGCGGCCACTGAGGCCCGAACACTTTATTATCGTAGTATAAGGTTGTGCTCCTTTTCCTTCCGTTTTGTGTATCTGGCCCCGTTCGTCAGTAGCAAGGTGGCTTGCCCAAGTAAGAGTCATTTTTCGTGGTAGGTGACGAGTGAGGTATCCGTATCCCAGAGGCGTAGGAGTCCCTCGGCTCGGTCGGCCTTGCCACTTACATGCGCCCTCATTCGCTTCTTGGGGTCCTGCTACTGATATAGTCAGGGAACGCAGAAGCCTTTTTGATGGAAGACTTTTTTCGAGGAAAATTTTGACGCAGAGGGGATTCCCCCCTTCTAGCCCCTGAGGGAGGGTCGAGCTTTGCCGAGGCAAGGCTGACCCTTCCTTGATGACTAGACTTTGTGTGTGAACGAGGTGTACGAACAACTTGAAAGCATCTTAAGGGTAGAAGCGACGTAGCTGTCGGATGTTCCAAGCGTTGCTGTAGACCTCGCCTTGACTGTTGGCCAGCTTGTATGTTCCGGGCTTCAGAACCTTGGCGATGACGAGCGGCCCTTCCTAGGGAGGCGTGAGCTTGTGCCGCCCTCGGGCGTCTTGTCGCAGCCAAAGCACCAGGTCGCCCACCTGGAGGTCTCGGGACCGAACCCCTCGGGCGTGGTAGAGTCGCAGGGACTGCTGGTACCGCGCCGAGTGTAGTAAGGCCATGTCCCGAGCCTCTTCCAGCTGGTCCAGCAAGTCTTCTCGGTTAGCTCGATTTCTTTGGTCGTCGTAGGCCCTCGTCCTCGGGGAACCGTATTCTAAGTCTATGGGCAAGATGGCCTCGGCCCCATAGACTAGAAAGAACGGTGTGAAGCCCGTGGCTCGGCTCGGCGTTGCCCTCAGACTCCAGACCACCGAGGGGAGTTCCTTCATCCATCGCTTGCCGAACTTGTTGAGGTCATTGTAGATCCGCGGCTTGAGCCCTTGCAGAATCATGTCGTTGGCACACTCTACTTGCCCATTCGTCCTGGGGTGAGCCACGGCGGCCCAGTCCACCCGGATGTGGTGATCCTTGCAGAAGTCCAGGAACTTTCTGCTGGTGAACTGGGTGCCGTTGTCGGTGATGATGGAGTTCGGGACCCCAAAGCGATGGATGATGTTGGTGAAGAACGCCACCGCCTGTTCGGACCTGACGCTGTTTAGGGGTCGGACCTCGATCCACTTGGAGAATTTGTCGATGGCGACCAGCAGGTGCGTGTAGCCCCATGGTGCCTTCTGCAAGGGGCTGACGAGGTCCAGACCCCACACAGCAAACGGCCAGGTGATGGGTATGGCCTGTAGAGCCTGTGCAGGCAGGTGGGTCTGCCTTGCGTAGAATTGACACCCTTGGCAGGTGCGGACAATCCTAGTGGCGTCGGCCACCGCGATCGGCTAGTAGAAACCTTGTCGGAAGGCGTTTCCAACAAGGGCTCGGGGCGCCGCGTGATGCCCGCAAGCCCCCGAGTGTATCTCTTGTAAGAGCTCCTAGCCTTCGGCGATGGATATGCATCGCTGGAGGATGCCTGAGGGGCTGCGGTGGTAGAGCTCCTTCCCGTCCCCCAGCAAGACGAACGACTTGGCGCGCCGCGCTAACCGCCGAGCTTCGGCTCGGTCGAGGGGTAGCTCTCCTCGGTGGAGATATTGCAGGTACGGGGTCTGCCAGTTTCAATTAGGCGTGACCCCGCTCCGCTCCTCCTCGACGCGCAGTGCCTCACCTTCGGGGGCCGAGGGTGCCTCGGGCTGAGCCGAGGGTACCTCGGGCTGGGCCGAGGGTGCCTCGGGCTGAGCCGAGGCCTTCTCGGGCTCAGGCGCGTCGTCGGTCTTGACGGAGGGTTGGCCTCGATGCCCCGCTCGGAGACGATGAACCCCAAGAGCATGCCTCGGGGGACCCCAAAGACACACTTCTCAGGATTGAGTTTTACGCCTTTCGCCTTGAGACATCGAAATGTCACTTCAAGGTCAGAAAGGAGGTCGGAGGCTTTCCTCGTCTTGACTATGATGTCATCGACGTAAGCCTCGACCGTTCGACCAATGTGTTTGCCGAACACGTGGTTCGTGCACCTTTGGTATGTCGCACCCGCATTCCTCAAACCGAACGGCATAGTAACATAGCAGTACATGCCGAAGGGTGTGATGAAAGAAGTCGCGAGCTGGTCAGACTCTTTCATCCTGATTTGGTGATACCCTCAGTAGGCATCAAGGAAAGACAGGGTTTCGCACCCAGCAGTGGAATCCACGATTTGATCGATGTTTGGCAGAGGGTAGGGAACTTTCGGACATGCTTTGTTTAGACTAGTGTAGTCTACACACATCCGCCATTTCCCTCCTTTCTTTCTCACAAGCACAGGGTTGGCAAGCCATTCGGGATGGAATACCTCTTTGATGAACCCTGCTGCCATTAGCTTGTGGATCTCCTCGCCTATGGCTCTGCGCTTTTCTTCGTCGAATCGGCGCAGAGGCTGCTTCACGGGTCGGGCTCCAGCTCGGATATCCAGCGAGTGCTCGGCGACATCCCTCGGTATGCCGGGCATGTCCGAGGGACTCCACGTGAAAACGTCAGCGTTTGCGCGGAGAAAGTCGACGAGCACTGCTTCCTATTTGGGATCGAGCTCGGAGCCGATCTGGATCTGCTTGGAGGCGTCGTTGCTGGGGTCGAGAGGGACGGACTTAACCGTCTCCGCTGGCTCGAAGTTGCCGGCATGGCACTTCACGTCTGGCGCCTCCTTGGAGATGTTCTCTAGGTCGGCGATGAGGGCCTCGGATTCGGCGAGGGCCTCAGCGTACTCCACGCACTCCACATCGCATTCGTACGCGTGTCGGTACGTGGGGCCGACGGTGATGACCCCGTTGGGGCCCGGCATCTTGAGCTTGAGGTAGGTGTAGTTGGGGACGGCCATGAACTTGGCGTAGCATGGCCTCCCCAACACTGCGTGGTAGGTTCCTCGAAACCCGACCACCTCGAACGTGAGGGTCTCCCTTCGAAAGTTGGAGGGTGTCCCAAAGCAGACGGGTAGATCGAGTTGTCCGAGGGGTTGGACACGCTTCCCGGGATGATCCCGTGAAAAGGCGCAGCGCCTGCCCGGACCGAGGACAGATTGATCCGCAGGAGCCCGAGGGTCTCGGCGTAGATGATGTTGAGGCTGCTGCCTCCGTCCATGAGGACCTTGGTGAGCCTGACGTTGCCGATGACGGGGTCGACAACGAGCGGGTATTTCCCTGGGCTCGGCACGCGGTCGGGATGGTCGCCCTGGTCGAAGGTGATGGGCTTGTCGGACCAGTCTAGGTAGACTGGCGTCGCCACCTTTACCGAGCAGACCTCCCGACGCTCTTGCTTGCGGTGTCGAGCCGAGGTGTTCGCCACTTGCCCACCGTAGATCATGAAGCAGTCGTGGACCTCGGGGAACTCTCCTGCCTGGTGATCTTCCTCTTATTGTAGTTGCGGGCCCTGCCACCCTCCGCAGGTGGCCCAGCCTTGTGAAAGTGGCGCCGAAGCATGGCGCACTCCTCAAGGGTGTGCTTGACGGGCCCCTGATGATAGGGGCACGGCTCCTTGAGCATCTTGTCAAAGAGATTGGCGCCCCCGGGAGGTTTTCGAGGGTTCTTGTACTCAGCAGTGGCGACAAGGTCCGCATCGGCGGTGTCGCGTTTCGCTTGCAACTTCTTCTTGCCTTTCTTCTTGGTGCCGCGCTGAGTTGACGCCTCGGGGACATCTTCCGGTGGGCGGCCCTGGGGCTGCTTGTCCTTCCGGAAGATGGCCTCAACCGCCTCCTGGCCAGAGGCGAACTTGGTGGCGATGTCCATTAGCTCGCTCGCCCTGGTGGGGGTCTTGCGACCCAGCTTGCTCACCAGGTCGCGGTAGGTGGTGCCGGCGAGGAACGCGCCGATGACATCCGAGTCGGTGTCGTTGGGCAGCTCGGTACACTGCTTTGAGAATCACCGGATGTAGTCCCGGAGAGACTCTCCCGGCTGCTGGCGGCAGCTTTGGAGATCCCAGGAGTTCCCAGGGCGCATGTACGTGCCCTGGAAGTTGCCGGCGAAGGCTTGAACCAGGTTGTCCCAGTTGGAGATCTACCCCAGAGGCAGGTGCTCCAGCCAGGCTCGAGCGGTGTCGGAGACGAACAGGGGGAGGTTGCGGATGATGAGGTTGTCATCGTCCGTTCCACCCAAGTGGCAGGCCAGCCGGTAGTCCGCGAGCCACAGTTCCGGTCTCGTCTCCCCCGAGTACTTTGTGATAGTAGTCGGGGTTCGGAACCGGGTCGGGAACGGCGCCCGTCGTATGGCCCGGCTGAAAGCCTGCGGACCGGGTGGTTCGGGCGAGGGACTCCGATCCTCCCCGATGTCGTAGCGTCCCCCACGCCTGGGGTGGTAGCCTCGGTGCACCTTCTCGTCGAGGTGGGCTCGACGGTTGTGGTGATGGTACTCGTTGCCGAGGCGACCCGGGGCCGCAGGCGCTGTGTTGCGCGTGCGCCCGGTGTGGACCGAGGCTTCCCGCATAAATCGGGAAGTGGCGGCGTGATGTTCCGAGGGGTACCCCCGCCTTCGGGAGGCAGAGCTTTCGGCCCGTTGGACCGCGACATCCTCTAGGAAATTCTTGAGCTCTCCCTGGATACGCCGCCCCTCGGTGGTTGATGGCTCAGGCATCGCACGGAGAAGTATTGCCGCTGCAGCCAGGTTCTGGCCGACCCCACTGGAAGTCGGTGCCGGCCTTGCCCTGACATCCTCGGTGATGCGGTGCTGGGTGCCCTGGGGTAGATGAAGTGCTTCTCCGGCCAGAGGTTGGCCTGCCCATTCCTGCCCGATGTCCCGGCGGAACGGCTCAAGCGTTCCTGCTCCCTCGTCGAGCCTGGCCTGCATCTCGCGGATTTGCTCGAGCTGTGGGTCATGACCCCCCGCCGGGACGGGGACCATAGCTAGTTCCCGAAGGATGTCAATGCGAGGCGCAGGCCTAGGCGGATCACCGTTTTCCGGTATACCATGATGGTTGCCTTCGCCGGGACCCCCTAGATCGACGTGGAAACATTCACGACTTGGGCCGCAGTCCTCATCGCCGAAGCTGTGGCTACTGTCAGAGCAATCGGAGAGGTAGTAGTCGCATGCGGTCATAAAGTCCCGCATGGCACTAGGGTTGCCAAGTCCGGAGAAATCCCAACAAAAGTCGGGCTCGTCATCTTCCTCGGAACCCGAGGGCCCGTAGGTCGAGACGGCTGTCAGCCGGTCCCAGGGTGACCGCATACAATACCCCAGAGGGTTTGGACTCGCCTCTATGAGAGCATCCACCGAAGCGGAGTCGCTTGGTGGGTCGAGGCTGAATCCAAGAGGCATGAGATGGGAGTCGGTCGGTACCTCTTGGTCGAAGGGCGGTGACGAAGCCATGTCAGGGGCAAACTGCATCGTCGTCTCAGGTACGAGGGTGACGCCCAGCAAGTCCCTCGCGAGCGTGTTGGCGTCGTTCGTTTGCTTGGAGTTGGTGTGTTGCGGGGAGACGACGCTCGTCTTCGTCTTAGACGCGAGGTCGATGCTCGACGTGTCCCCCGTTGGGGCGTCGGGGCCGTCGACTCGCTCGACAGCCGACAAGGTGCCGCCTCCTGCTTGGCCTTGGTTGCCCCGCCTCCTCCTCCGTCGGCGGGGGAGGCGACGGAACAAACCCGAAAGTTGTTCTTCCGCCACGTGGGGAAGACGTCATCAATTCCGCTGTCGGCGGGCGGGTTGTCGACCGCCATTGTCGCTGTCGTGCGACGGGGGAAGGAGTTTCATGTCGTAGCTGCCGTCGAGGGACATGAACTCAAGACTCCTTAAACGGAGCACCGTCTCGGGCTGGAAAGATTGCTGGAGATTACCCATCTGGAGCTTGACGGGAAGCTGTTCGTCAACACGCAGCAGGCCCCTACCTGGCGCGCCAACTGTCTGCGTTTCGACCCTGGGGGGTCCCTGGACCGACGAGTAAATTGTCGCCGCGTGCCCCAGCCCAGATGGGTCAACGTGAGACGGAGCGCGAAGGGGGGAGACAAGCGTGAAAGGGGAAACCCACGGCCTTCGTGTTTGTCCCGCGCCCAGGTCGGGTGCGCTTGCAGTAGGGGGTTACAAGCGTGTACGCGAGAGGGAGCGAGAGGCTTACGCGAGCGCCATCCCGTCCTTTCCCGCGCGGCCAACCCTCTGTAAGACGGCCCTGGACCTTCCTTTTATAGGCGTAAGGAGAAGGATCCAGGTGTACAATTGGGAGATGTAGCAGCGTGCTAACGTGTCTAGCAGAGAAGAGCTAGTGCCCTAAGTACATGCCGTCGTGGCAGCCGGAGAGGTTTTGGCACCCTGATTGTGTGGTGTCGTGGCCGTCGGAGGAGCGCTGGAGCCTGGTGGAAGGACAGCTATCGGGGCTGTCGAGTCCTTGCTGACGTCTCCTTGCTTCCGTAAGGGGGCTGAGAGCCGCCGTCGTCATGGAGCATGCGGGGCGCCATCATTACTTGTTTATCGGGCGAGCCAGATGGGACGCCGGTCTTGTTCCCTGTAGCCTGAGTTAGCTTGGGGTAGGGTAATGATGGCGCCTCCTGTGACGTGGTCGGTCCGAGCCCTGGGTTGGGCGAGGTGGAGGCTCCTCCGAGGTCGAGGTCGAGTCTGTCTTCCGAGGCCGAGGTCGAGTCCGAGCCCCTGGGTCGGGCGAGGCGGAGACCGTCGGCTGAGGCCAGGGCTGAGTCCGAGCCCTAGGGTCGGGCGAGGTGGAGTTCGTCGTCTTTCGGGGCCGAGCCCGAGTCCGAGCCCTGGGGTCGGGCGAGGCGGAGTTCGTCGTCTTCCGGGGCTAAGCCCGAGTCCGAGCCATGGGGTCGGGCGAGGTGGAGTTCGTCGTCTTCCGGGGCTGAGCCCGAGTCCGAGCCCTGGGGTCGGGCGAGGCGGAGTTCGTCGTCTTCCGAGGCTGAGCCCGAGTCCGAGCCCTGGGGTCGGGCGATGCGGAGTTCGTCGTCTTCTGGCGCTGAGCCCGAGTCCGAGCCCTGGGGTCGGGCGGCCGAGTTTCCTATGGCGCCTGAGGCCATACTTGGCTGCTGTCAGCCTCACTCTGTCGAGTGGCACAACAGTCGGAGCGGTGCAGGCGGCGCTGTCCTCTTGTCAGGCCGGTCAGTGGAGCGGCGAAGTGACTGCGGTCACTTCAGCTCTGTCGACTGAAGGGCGCGCGTCAGGATAAGATGTCAGGCCACCTTTGCATTAAATGCTCCTGCGATACGGTCGGTCGGCGTGGCGACTTGGCCAAGGTTGCTTCTTGGCGAAGACTGGGCCTCGGGCGAACCGAAGGTGTGTCCGTTGCTGGAGGGGGTCCTCGGGCGAGACGTAAATCCTCCGAGGTCGGCTGCCCTTGCCCGAGGCTGGGCTCGGGCGAGGCGAGATCGTGTCCCTTGAGTGAGCCTTGACTTAATTGTACCCATCAGGCCTTTGCAGCTTTGTGCTGATGGGGGTTACCAGCTGAGATTAGGAGTCTTGAGGGTACCCCTAATTATGGTCCCCGACAATGATCAACATAATTTGTGGATTAATATATTTGCTAGTGTTTATGTTTATAGTTCACACACTACAAAAACTGTTGGCTTTTAAGACAAAACAAAACTGTCATCTAAAGTACAGACTAGTCGGTTGCCCGTGCGTTGCGACGGCTCACAACAATACCCACTTAAAATATCCACCAAAAATATCTCAAGATTTTTTATTGATTGTCTTTGCTCTCTGTATAATATTTTTTTGATTTGACTAACTGATGTTGTTTACTCTATCCAATATGTCTTGGTACAACACAGCCAATGAATGGAGCGATTAGAAGAGAGTTTTCAACGACTGACAGGACGGACATAGATTATATAATGGCATAATTCCACCATACAGAGACCAAATAAAAGGAAATTTGTGAGCTCAAGTTTCTAATATAAGTCACACAAACTCAAACTTATAAAAAAGATAGATCAAAATATGGAATGGTTGCTAAAGTCATATATCAATAAAAACTGGATGTGCTCCATACAAATTATGGTACTTCGTAGCAATTACTAACGTTTAAAACCAACAAATAACCTTTCCTTTACTGTTAACGTGACAAATCATTGCTACTCCATTCTTTCCTTATTTCATATAATTTGCGTAGAGTCATATCTTCATGCAGATTGTATTCTTGCATTTCATAAAGAAAGACAGAAGTTTGGCTACATCATTTGCGCAGTTTTCTCGTCTCCTTGCTGCCCTCCTACAATTGTTGTACAAAAAATGAACATCCAAACATTTACTATAGTAATATCTATGGCACTCAATATATACATAGTCAGCACAAAAGATTCCTTACATGTTTTCAGATATTGAGCAGTTACCAGTACGTTCTCTGGCCAATCATGCATGTCTGATATAAAATCAACTATGCAATGCTGGGGCACTCGGCTATCATGCATTGCATCAACAAAAATTATGAATTCAGCATCCCGACTTTTGTTGCAACGTAGATATTGTTTCTCTGCTTCGTCAGTTATGAACTCATGGTTATGCTCCAAATTCACCGGTTCAATCTTTGCAGCTACCACATTTTTTTCATCATCATATATATTTTTAATTTGATTCCAGCCTTACATTGTGTACGGCCAGAATTCCTATTCCTCATCCTAGGTGTATCATTTGGTTTTGATGCACTTTTACCTTCACGTGAACAATTTATCCACTTACTGAATGTCTTCTCCCTGTATTTCTTCAATAGAAATCCAACTTCATATGCATACCTTTTATAAAATTTATATGCATCATCAATATCCTTGAAAGTCATCCCTACTGTTGGCACTATATTCGGATCAATGTTTTTTTGCTGCAATTCATTGACAATATTGTTTGTACAACGGATTATGATCAGAATCAAAAACAACAATTGGACTTACATGTGAATGCAGTATTTGAGGCGTATCCATCTCCCTGGAGCTAATATTGGACATCGGAGGTCGAATCCGTTGTTCTCCTTCCTCCCCTATGCTTATCTCGTCGATTATAGGCCCCAGTAGAGCAGGATGTGGTGTAACCATTAAGTTACCATCAACTACTCCCTTAGTGTCTGGACCAAGACGAACGCCATCTCCTATCATCGCCGACGATTGTCCAGAGCCGGCCATCTCCACCGCCAACTAGTTTTGCAGTCTGGGGGTATTTTTTCGAATGAAAGGAAATCACGGATGCTATACTAAACAAGTAACCGCATCCATGTTTCCAGGGTATTTCCATAATTTCTGAAACCGTACCAATATTGTAGCAACGTACATGTAATACATATATCCCTATCAAACTACTTACGCACAATGACTCAATGTTTTACGCCAAACGGTATATATTATATATGCAACATTTATAGCGTATCTGTTTTATGCCATATCTTTCAACATCTTATCCGATATTGTCGGGGACCATAATTAGGGGTACCCCCAAGACTCCTAATGTCAGCTGGTAACCCCCATCAGCACGAAGCTGCAAAGGCCTGATGGGCGCGATTAAGGTCAAGGCTCAGTCCACTCAAGGGACACAACCTCGCCTCGCCCGAGCCCAGCCTCGGACAAAGGCAGCCGACCCCGGAGGAATCACGTCTCGCCCGAGGGCCCCCTCAAGCAACGGACACACCTTAGGCTCGCCCGAGGCCCAGTCTTCGCAGAGAAGCAACCTTGGCCAGATCGCCACGCTAACCGACCGTATCGCAGGGGCATTTAATGCAAGGATCGCCTGACACCTTATCCTAACGCGCGCTCTTCAGTCGACAGAGCCGAAGTGACCGCAGTCACTTCACCGCTCCACTGACCAACCTGACAAGAAAACAGCGCCGCCCGTGTCGCTCCGACTGCTGTGCCACTCGACAGGGTGAGGCTGACAGCAGCTAAGTCCAGCCTTGGGCGACATAGGAAGCTCCGCCTCGCCCGACCCTAGGGTTCGGCCCCTGTCTCGGCCTCGGAAGATGGACTTCGCCTCGCCCGACCCCAGGGCTCGAACACAGCCTCGGCCTCGGAAGTTGGTCTCCACCTCGCCCGACCCAGGGCTCGGACTCGACCTCGACCTCGGAAGACAGACTCCGCCTTGCCCGACCCCAGGGGTCAGACTCAGCCTCGACTCCAGAAGACGGACTCGACCTCGACCACGGAGGAGCCTCCGCCTCGCCCGACCTAGGGCTCGGACCGACCACGTCACAGGGGGGCCATCATTACCCTACCCCTAGCTAGCTCAGGCTACGGGGAACAAGACCGGCGTCCCATCTCGCTCGCCCCGGTAAACAAATAATGATGGCGCCCCGCGTGCCCCATGACGACGGCAGCGCTCAGCCCCTTACGGAAGCAAGGAGACGTCAGCAAGGATTCGACAGCCCCGACAGCTGTCCTTCCGCAGGGCTCCAGCTCTCCTCCGACGGCCACGACATCACATGAACAGGGTGCCAAAACCTCTCTGATTGCCACGACGGCATGTACTTAGGGATCTAGCTCCTCTCTGCTAGACATGTTAGCACACTGCTACACCCCCTATTGTACACCTGGACCTTCTCCTTACGCTTATAAAAGGAAGGTCCAGGGCTCTCGTACGAGAAGGTTGGCCACGCGGGAGAACGGGCCAACGCGTAAGGCTCTCCCACGCGAACGCTTGTAACCCCCTACTGCAAGCGCACCCGACCTGGGCGCAGGGCAACACAAAGGCCGTGGGTTTCCCCTTTGCCTATTTCTTCCCCCCTTTGTGCTCCGTCTCACGCCGACCCATCTGGGCTGGGACACGCAGCGACAAATTACTCGTCAGTCCAGGGACCCCCCGGGGTCGAAACACCGACAGTTGGCGCGCCAGGTAGGGGCCTGCTGCGTGTTGACGAACAGCTTCCCGTCAAGCTCCAAATGGGTAGTCTCCAGCGACCTTTCCAACCCGGGACGATGCTCCATTTCGGGAGTCTTGAGTTCATGTCCCTCGACGGCAGCTACGACATGATACTCCTTCCTCTGCCGCGCGACAGCGACAATGGCGGCCGTCAGCCCGCCCGCCGGCAGCGGAATCAACGACGTCTTCCCCACATGGCGGAAGAACAACGTCCGGGTTTGTCCCATCATCTCCCCCACCGATGGAGGAGGAGGCGGGGCAACCGTGGCCAAGCAGGAGGCGACACCTCGTCGGCTATCGAGCAAGTCGACAACGTCGGCGCCCCAGCGGGGGACACGTCGGGCTTCAACCTTGTGTCTGAGACGAAGACGAGCGCCGTTTCCCCGCAGCACGCCAACCCCAAGCAGACGAACGACGCCAGCACGCTCGCGAAGGACTTGCTGGGCGTCACCCTCATACCTGAGACGACGGTGCAGTCCGCCCCTGACGCGACTTCGTCACCGCCCGTCGACCAAGAGGTACCGACCGATACCCATCTCGTGCCTTTTGGATTCAACTTCGTCCCACCAAGCGACCTCGCTTCGGTGGAAGCCTTCATAGAGGCATGTACCAACCCTCTGGGGTACCATCTGCAGTCGCCCTGGGACAGACTGACGACCGTCTCGACCTACCGACCCTCAGGTTCCGAGGAAGATGACGAGCCTGACTTTTGTTGGGATTTCTCTAGGCTCGGTAACCCCAGTGCCATGCGGGACTTCATGACCGCATGCGACTACAGCCTCTCCGATTGTTCCGATGGTAGCCGCAGCTTCGGCGACGAGGATTGCGGCCCAAGTCATGAATGTTTCCACGTCGATCTAGGGGGTCCCGGCGAAGGCAACCATCTTGGTATACCGGAAAACGGCGATCCCCCTAGGCCTACGCCTCACGTTGACATCCTTCGGGAGCTAGCTATGGTCCCAGTCCCTGCGGGGGGTCAGGACGCACAGCTCGAGCAAATCCGCGAGATGCAGGCCAGGCTCGACGAGGGAGCAGGAACACTTGAGCAGTTCCGGCGGAACATCGGGCAGGAATGGGCAGACCAGGCTCCGGCCGGAGAAGCGCGTCATCTACCCCAGGGCATCCAACACCGCATTACCGACGACGTCAGGGAAAGGCCGCCACCGGCTTCCAGTGGGGTCGGCCAGAACCTGGCTGCAGCAGCAATACTACTCCACGTGATGCCGGAACCATCGACCACCGAAGGGCGGCGTATCCAGGGAGAGCTCAAGAATCTCCTGGAGGATGCCGCGGTCCGACGGGCCGAAAGCTCTGCCTCCCGAAGGCAGGGGCACCCCTTGGAGCATCACGCCGTGACTTCCCGATTCGTGCGGGAAGCCTCGGTCCACACCGGGCGCACGCGCAACACGGCGCCTGTGGCCCCGGGTCGCCTCGGCAACGAGCACCACCACCGCAACCGTCGAGCCCACCTCGACGAGAGGGTGCGCCGAGGCTACCACCCCAGGCGTGGGGGACGCTATGACAACGGGGAGGATCGAAGCCCCTCGCCCGAACCACCCGGTCCGCAGGCTTTCAGCCGGGCCATACGACGGGCACGTTCCCGACCCGGTTCCGAACCCCGACTACCATCACAAAGTACTCGGGGGAGACGAGGCCGAAACTGTGGCTCGCGTACTACCGACTAGCCTGCCAGCTGGGTGGAACGGACGATGACAACCTCATCATCCGCAACCTCCCCCTGTTCCTCTCCGACACCGCTCGAGCCTGGCTGGAGCATCTGCCTCCGGGGCAGATCTCCAACTGGGACGACCTGGTCCAAGCCTTCGCCGGCAACTTCCAGGGCACGTAAGTGCGCCCTAGGAACTCCTGGGATCTCCGAAGCTGCCGCCAGCAGCCGGGAGAGTCTCTCCGGGACTACATCCGACGATTCTTGAAGCAGTGCACCGAGCTACCCAACGTCACCGACTCGGATGTCATCGGCGCGTTCCTCGCCGGCACCACCTGTCGCGACCTGGTGAGCAAGCTGGGTCGCAAGATCCCCACCAGGGCGAGCGAGCTGATGGACATCGCCACCAAGTTCGCCTCTGGCCAGGAGGCGGTTGAGGCCATCTTCCGGAAGGACAAGCAGCCCCAGGGCCGCCAGCCGGAAGATGTCCTCGAGGCGTCCGCTCAGCGCGGCACCAAGAAGAAGAACAAGAAGAAGTCGCAAGCGAAACGCGACGCCACCGATGCGGACCTTGTTGCCGCCGCTGAGTACAAGAACCCTCGGAAACCTCTCGGAGGTGCCGATCTCTTCGATAAGATGCTCAAGGAGCCGTGCCCCTATCATCAGGGGCCCATCAAGCAAACCCTTGAGGAGTGCGTCATGCTTCGGCGCCACTTTCACAAGGTCGGGCCACCTGCGGAAGGTGGCAGGGCCCAAAACAACGACAAGAAGGAGGATCACAAGGCAGAGGAGTTCCCCGAGGTCCATGACTGCTTCATGATCTACGGTGGGCAAGTGGCGAGCCCGAGGAGGACCACCCCGACCGCGTGCCGAGCCCGAGGAAATATCCGCTCGTTGTCGACCCCATCATCGGCAACGTCAGGCTCACCAAGGACCTCATGGACGGAGGCAGCAGCCTCAACATCATCTATGCCGAGACCCTCGGGCTCCTACAGATCGATCTATCCTCACGGGATCATCCCCGGGAAACGTGTCCAACCCCTCGGACAACTCGATCTGCCCATCTGCTTCGGGACTCCCTCCAACTTCCGAAGGGAAACACTCACGTTGGAGGTGGTCGGGTTCCGAGGAACCTACCACGCAGTACTGGGGAGGCCATGCTACGCCAAGTTCATGGCCGTCCCCAACTACACCTACCTCAAGCTCAAAATGTCGGGCCCCAACGGGGTCATCACCGTCTGCCCCACGTACCGACACGCGTACGAATGCGACGTGGAGTGCGTGGAGTACGCCGAGGCCCTCGCCGAGTCTGAGGCCCTCATCGCCGACCTGGAGAGCCTCTCCAAGGAGGCGCCAGACGCGAAGCGCCACGCCGGCAACTTCAAGCCAGTAGAGATGGTTAAGTCCGTCCCCCTCGACCCCAGCAACGACGCCTCCAAGCAGATCCGGATCGGCTCCAAATTCGACCCCAAATAGGAAGCAGTGCTTGTCGACTTTCTCCGCGTGAACGCCGAAGTCTTTGCGTGGAGTCCCTCAGACATGCCTGGCATACCGAGGGATGTCGCCGAGCACTCGCTGGATATCCGAGCTGGAGCCCGACCCGTGAAGCAGCCTCTGCGCCGATTCGACGAAGAAAAGCGCAGAGCCATAGGCGAGGAGATCCACAAGCTGATGGCCACAGGGTTCATCAAAGAGGTATTCCATCCCGAATGGCTTGCCAACCCTGTGCTTGTGAGAAAGAAAGGAGGGAAATGGCGGATGTGTGTAGACTACAATGGTCTAAACAAAGCATGTCCGAAGGTTCCCTACCCTCTGCCTCGCATCGATCAAATCGTGGATTCCACTGCTGGGTGTGAAACCCTGTCTTTCCTTGATGCTTACTCAAGGTATCACCAAATCAGGATGAAAGAGTCTGACCAGCTCGCGACTTCTTTCATCACACCTTTTGGCATGTACTGCTACGTTACTATGCCATTTGGTTTGAGGAATGCGGGTGCGACATACCAAAGGTGCATGAACCACGTGTTCAGGGAGCACATTGGTCGAACGGTCGAGGCTTACATCGATGACATCATAGTCAAGACGAGGAAAGCCTCCGACCTCCTCTCCGACCTTGAAACGACATTCCGGTGTCTCAAGGCGAAAGGCGTAAAACTCAATCTCGAGAAGTGCGTCTTCGGAGTCCCCCGAGGCATGCTCTTGGGGTTCATCATCTCCGAGCGGGGCATCGAGGCCAACTCGGAGAAAATCACGGCCGTCACCAACATGGGCCCCATCAAGGACTTGAAAGGAGTAAAGAGGGTTATGGGATGTCTTGCGGCTCTGAGCCGTTTCATCTCGGGTCTCGGCGAAAGAGGCCTACCTCTGTACTGCCTCTTGAGGAAGACCGAGCGCTACACTTGGACCCCCGAGGCCGAGGAAGCCCTTGGGAACCTGAAAGCGCTCCTTACTAGCGCGCCCATCTTGGTGCCCCCCGCTTCCGGAGAAGCCCTCTTGATCTACGTCGCTGCTACCACTCAGGTGGTCAGCGCCGCGATCGTGGTCGAGAGATGAGAAGAAGGGCATGCATTGCCCGTCCAGAGGCTGGTCTACTTCATCAGTGAGGTACTGTCCGAGACCAAGATCGGCTACCCACAAATTCAGAAGCTGTTGTACGTGGTGATTCTGACGCGGCGGAAGTTGCGACACTACTTCGAGTCTCATCCGGTGACTATGGTGTCATCCTTCCCCCTGGGGGAGATCATCCAGTGCCGAGAGGCCTCGGGTAGGATTGCAAAGTGGGTAGTGGAAATCATGGGCGAGACAATCTTGTTCGCCCCTCGGAAGGCCATCAAGTCCTAAGTCCTGGTGGACTTTGTGGCTGAATGGGTCGACACCCAGCTTCCGGCAGCTCCGATCCAACCGGAACTCTGGACCATGTTTTTCGACGGGTGGCTGATGAAAACAGGGGCAGGCGTGGGCCTGCTCTTCATCTCACCCCTCGGGAAGCACCTCCGCTACGTGCTGCGCCTCCATTTCCCGGCGTCCAACAACGTGGCTGAGTACGAGGCTCTGGTCAACGGGTTGCGCATCGCCATCGAGCTAGGGGTCCGACGCCTCGACGCTCGCGGTGACTCACAGCTTGTCATCGACCAAGTCATGAAGAACTCCCATTGCCGCAACCCGAAGATGGAAGCCTACTGTGATGAGGTTCGGCGCCTGGAGGACAAGTTCTATGGGCTCGAGCTCAACCACATCGCCCGGCGGTACAACGAGACTGCGGATGAACTAGCTAAGATAGCCTCGGGGCGGACAACGGTTCCCCCGGACGTCTTCTCCTGAGACCTACAACAACCCTCAGTCAAGACCGACGACACGCCCGAGCCCGAGGCGCCCTCGACCCTGCCCGAGGCACCCTCGGATCAGCCCGAGGCACCCTCGGCCTCCGAGGGTGAGGCATTGCTCGTCGAGGAAGAGCGGAATGGGGTCCCGCCTAATCGAAACTGGCAAACCCCGTACCTGCAATATCTCCACCGAGGAGAGCTACCCCTCGATAGAGCCGAAGCTCGGCGACTGGCGCGGCGCGCCAAGTCATTCGTCTTGCTGGGTGACGGGAAGGAGCTCTACCATCGCAGCCCCTCCGGCATCCTCCAGCGATGCATATCCATCACCGAAGGCCAGGAGCTCTTACAAGAAATACACTCAGGGGCTTGCGGTCATCACGCAATGCCTCGAGCCCTTGCCGGAAACGCTTTCCGACAAGGTTTCTACTAGCCGACCGTGGTGGCTGACGCCACTAGAATTGTCCGCACCTGCCAAGGGTGTCAATTCTACGCAAGGCAGACCCACCTACCCGCTCAGGCTCTGTAGATAATACCCATCACCTAGTCGTTTGCTGTGTGGGGTCTGGACCTCGTCGGTCCCTTGCAGAAGGCGCCCGGGGGCTACACGCACCTGCTGGTCGCCATCGACAAATTCTCCAAGTGGATCGAGGTTCGACCCCTAAACAGCATCAGGTCCGAACAGGCGGTGGCATTCTTCACCAACATCATCCATCGCTTCGGGGTCCCGAACTCCATCATCACCGACAACGGCACCCAGTTCACCGGCAGAAAGTTCCTGGACTTCTGCGAGGATCACCACATCCGGGTGGACTGGGCCGCCGTGGCTCACCCCATGACGAATGGGCAGGTAGAAAGTGCCAATGGCATGATTCTGCAAAGACTCAAGCCGAGAATCTACAACGACCTCCACAAGTTCGACAAGCGATGGATGAAGGAACTCCCCTCGGTGGTCTGGAGTCTGAGGACAACGCTGAGCCAATCCACGGGCTTCACACCGTTCTTTCTAGTCTATGGGGCTGAGGCCATCTTGCCCATAGACTTAGAATACGGTTCCCCGAGGACGAGGGTGTACGACGACCAAAGCAATTGAACCAACCGAGAAGACTCACTGGACCAGCTGGAAGAGGCTCGGGACGTGGCCTTACTACACTCGGCGCGGTATCAGCAGTCCCTGTGACGCTACCACGCCCGAGGGGTTCGGTCCCGAGACCTCCAGGTGGGCGACTTGGTGCTTCGACTACGACAAGACGCCCGAGGGCGGCACAAGCTCACGCCTCCCTAGGAAGGGTCGTTCGTCATCGCCAAGGTTTTGAAGCTCGGGACATACAAGCTGGCCAACAGTCAACGCGAGGTCTACAACAACGCTTGGAACATCCGACAGTTACATCGCTTCTACCCTTAAGATGTTTTCAAGCCGTTCATATACCTCGTTTACATATGAAGTCTAACCATCAAGGAAGGGTCAGCCTTGCCTCGGCAAAGCCCGACCCTCCCTCGGGGGCTAGAAGGGGGGAACCCCCTCCGCGTCAAAATTTTCCTCGGAAAAAGCCTTTCTGCCAGAATATCTTTCGTGCTTTTCGACTACTTCGGTAGTAGGAGTACACGTAAGCAGGCAAGGCCGACCGAGCCGAGGGACTCCTACGCCTCCGGGATACGGATACCTCACTCATTGCCTTCTGCGAGAAGTAACTCGCGTTCGGATGAGCGATCCTGCTGACCGAACAAGCCTTAACGCTCAAAAGACTTTCTGCCGAAACGGTTTTTTGGGTTTTCTCGGCTACGTCGATAATAGAATCCCGCGGACGAGCAAGAGTACACGTAAGTGGCAAGGCCGACCGAGCCGAGGGATTCCTACGCCTCCGGGATACGAATACCTCACTCATCACCTTCCGTGAGAAGTAACTCTTGCTTGAATAAACGATTCTGCTACCGACGAGCAAGCCCTGATACTCGAAACAAGAGGAAAAGAAATGCAGCTTTACAACACGACGATAGTATGTTTGGGCCTCAGCGGCCGCAAAAAACATATGCATACTACAGGCGAACCGATCCTGCAGGCTCAGACGTCGATGGAGGGGGAGCAGCAGCACCCTCGGCGTCAACTCTACCTTCAGCGAAGTCCGACCGAGCCTCGGACGGCAACACAAGCGAAAGATCTCCGCTCCGAAGGACGACGTCAGCACCACGCCCGGGCCATCACCGCCAGGGTCTCCCCCAGGAACCCGGCCCGAGCAGACGGCTCGTCCGGCCGCCCCAAAGCCTCAGCCAGCTGTCCCCCGAGGACACCAGCCCGACTCGTGGCCTCGGTAACTCAACTCCGGCGCTGGTCCCGTCAGTGGACGACCCGGCCAGGCCCCGGCCGACGAAGCTTCCTTTTTTGAGCCAACTCCGCCTCTGTCCACGCTGACACCGCTGCCCTCGGCCCCGGCTCACCGCAGAGCGGCCGAGGGTCTCTTAGACTAAGCAAGTGAGGCCTCGGGCGGCAAGGCCGACCAAGCCGAGGGATTCCTACGCCTCCGGGATATGGATACCTCACTTGTCACCTTCCGCACAGAGCAACTCACATTTGGTCAAGCGGTTCGGCTAGCCGACACGCGAGTTCTAGTGCTCGAAAATGAGGAAAAAACATGGTATTACACCCAAAAATACCTACATGTTTAGGCCCCGACAGCCACAATGAACAAACACCGGCACTCAAGGTGCCATTACAAACGGAACTCCGGTTCCACCCCCGCAGGTACGAACAACCCCCCACACTAGAGGGCCTGCGGGACAACAAAACGCCGACAAGTGGCTCACCGCCGTCCGCTCCGGCAGCAGCGACAACGACCTCCGCTCCGGGCGGCCAAACAGCAGCAGCGATGACCTCAGTGTAGACGCTGCTGCGACAAGGCCCTCGCCCATGACCCCACTCGAGGGGCAAGGACAAGCTACCAAGGCCGTGGAGTCGGAGGTCTGTCCCCGAGTGACTCCGGCTATCTTGTCAGCGGAGAAACCTCTTCCGGCTGCCTCGGTGGGAGGTGGCACCGGAAGCAGCGCCGAAGCCGCTCAGGCCGGAGAGCCAGACACGCGGCAGCTGCTAGCGCCACGAACAGCGAACGCCCTTCCCCCCGATCACTGAGGGAAGGAGCAGGCCGCTGCCCGCGCAGAGACAGGCCCCAACTCGGCGCACTCCCCTCCCCAGCACTGATGATGAACATCCTTGAAGCTGAGGGAGGGGCAGAGGCCACAGCCTAGCTCGCTTCTCCCCACCATCGAGCTGGTGGTCACCGTCTTGGGTGACCACCGGCGAGGGGATGCAACCGGGCTGCCTGATGAAAATCCTTGAAGCCGAGCAATGGCTAAAAGGTACCAACTTCCACGAAGTTGTGTTCCTCCAACGACGACAAGACGAAAGCAACGCGAGTGCTCCCCATCCGGGGGCTCAGAAGGTGGAAGGACGCGATGCATGAAGGGAGTGCGAAGACATGGTTGCCATCTAAGGAGGTCACCCTCCTTTTAAAGGCGACCCTCCCCACATGCGTCCTCAGCCGGCGCGGATTGAGTCTTCTCCAACACGCTCCAAGGTCCTCCCCCTACGACACGGGGGCTGGGTCCCACGCGTCATGCAAGCTGGCCCAGGGCAGAAGGAGCCAAAACCGCCGCGCGCAGTGCGCGCAACTGCCCAGCGGTTACAAGCATTCCTCCACTATCGCCCGGACCAGCGGGTGAAAGGGCGGACCGCCATACAGGCGGCATGCAACCGCACCAAGGGGGTGCACCCTTTCGACTTCGACGCATCCAGCATGGAGGCCCAGGCCCACACGTCATGTAACCGACGCGCCGGTTACTACGTGTGAGAAACTGCACTGCCACACGCGCCAGTGCTGCGCCTCCTCGACTGCGGAACTGGTGCCGTGACTCGAGGCGACCCTGCGCATGACCCGACAGTGCCAACCGAGCACATCGGTCATGGGTCAGTCAGCCGCGGGAGAAGACGCGATGGTCGATATGGCCAGAAATGGGCCGGCAGTAATGGCGGTGGCAGGCGGGCGGAAGCAGCAGTCAAGTCGTCAGCAAGCTCATGTCCCCTCATGGGGCAGCAGGAGAACCCTCTCCCACGGCGTGAAGACGACGCGCCCGTGTTCCATTCCTCGAACGGCTCGCGCACGCACAACGGCTGCCCCGCGAACCACTCGTCCCGTCGCATTAACTCTGCGGCAGGACAGGCGGCACCTTTGGCATGCAAAGCAGGCGACGCTTCACCTCCGCCATGATGACCGCGTCAAAAATGGTGTGCCACGTCATTCGATTTTGTATCCTTTTCCACTTCCTCTTTCTCTCTCTTGCTACAGGGACCGGGAAAGAGGATATTCCGAAAGGGATCCTTCTCCGTGAAGGAAGCGGGCCCCGAGCCCCCTACTGATCAGAGGTTCGAAGGCTAGCCCTCGGAAGGGTTCAACAGCCGCCTCAGAGCACTCGGGCTCCGCGCCCACTACTGGTCAGAGGTTCGAAGGCTGGCCCCTCAGAAGGGTTCAACGGCCGCCTCAGGCTACTCGGGCTCCACGCCCACTACTGATCAGGGGTTCGTAGGCTGGCCCCCGAAGGGTTCGACAGCCGTCTCAGAGCACGCAGAGCGAGGGATGACCCTGGGTACGTTCGATACATAACCAAGGCTCGGGCTACGCTCCCGAGGTACCCTAGGACATTTTCGAGACCGACGGGAACGATTTTGTAACAGAATCCCACCATAGGGAGGCATCGAGCCCTCGGACCCCGTCAAAAGGGGACCGGGTCCGGCGAATCACCCGCAGGTACTTTTGGAGCGCGCCTCCGGGCCACTAGCCGACCCCTAACGAATGGGGCACGGGCGTCCACTCGGATTACCCGTTAGCAACTCACTGGAGACACCATGTTCGGCACCCTCCGAGGGCAACATGGCGCTTTCCCCCCCTCCTCCTTGTGGAAAGGCGATGCAGGGGCATATGAAAAAAGTCGAGTCTATCCTTGACCGTCCTCTCGCTTTGTGCGGAGGCTCGGGGGCTGCTCTCGCAAACCCGGCTCCGGCCAAACCGTTGACAGCGTCAACATACCAGCCCGAGAACTTGGGACTCGACTATGAACCCAGGCTACGGCCAGTTCGCATGAGGGAACAACCAGACCGGCCGAAGCATCACGAAACACGCTAAGACCTCGCAGGAGTCAAACCACTCCTCCGAGGCCTCGGGGGCTACACCCGGCGGGTGCGCTCGCGCGCACCCACCGGAATGAAACGCAACCGAGAAAGGCCGGTCCCCTTGCAAAAAAGTGCGACAAAAGCCTCCAAGCGAGTATCAACACTCCCTTCGAGGCTCGGGGGCTACTGTCGGGGACCATAATTAGGGGTACCCCCAAGACTCCTAATCTCAGCTGGTAACCCCCATCAGCACGAAGCTGCAAAGGCTTGATGGGCGCGATTAAGGTCAAGGCTCAGTCCACTCAAGGGACACAACCTCCCCTCGCCCGAGCCCAGCCTCAGGCAAAGGCAGCCGACCCCGGAGGATTCACGTCTCGCCCGAGGGCCCCCTCAAGCAACTGACACACCTTCGGCTCGCCCGAGGCCCAGTCTTCGCAGAGAAGCAATCTTGGCCAGATCGCCACGCCAACCGACCGTATCGCAGGAGCATTTAATGCAAGGATTGCCTGACATTTTATCCTGACGCGCGCTCTTCAGTCGACAGAGCCGAAGTGACCGCAGTCACTTCGCCGCTCCACTGACCGACCTGACAAGAAAACAGCGCCGCCCGCGTCGCTCCGACTGCTGTGCCACTCGACAGGGTGAGGCTGACAGTAGCTAAGTCCAGCCTCGGGCGACATAGGAAGCTCCGCCTCGCCCGACCCCAGGGTTCAGCCCCCGTCTCGGCCTCAGAAGATGGACTTCGCCTCGCCCGACCCTAGGGCTCGGACACAGCCTCGGCCTCGGAAGACGGTCTCTGCCTCGCCCGACCGAGGGCTCTGACTCGACCTCGACCTCCGAAGACGGACTCCGTCTCGCCCGACCCTAGGGGTCGGACTCAGCCTCGACTCTGGAAGACAGACTCGACCTCGACCTCAGAGGAGCCTCCGCCTCGCCTGACCTAGGGCTCGGACCGACCACGTCACAGGGGGGCCATCATTACCCTACCCCTAACTAGCTCAGGCTACGGGGAACAAGACCGGTGTCCCATCTGGCTCGCCCCGGTAAACAAATAATGATGGCGCCCCACGTGCCCCATGACGATGGCGGCGCTCAGCCCCTTACGAAAGCAAGGAGACATCAGCAAGGATTCGACAGCCCCGATAGTTGTCCTTCTGCAGGGCTCCAGCTCTCCTCCGACGGCCACGACATCACATGAACAGGGTGCCAAGACCTCTCCGACTGCCACGACGGCATGTACTTAGGGCTCTAGCTCCTCTCTGCTAGACACGTTAGCACACTGCTACACCCCCTATTGTACACCTGGACCTTCTCCTTACGCCTATAAAAGGAAGGTCCAGGGCTCTCGTACAAGAAGGTTGGCCGTGCGGGAGAACGGGCCGACGCATAAGGCTCTCCCACGCGAACGCTTGTAACCCCCTACTGCAAGCGCACCAGACCTGGGCGCAGGGCAACACGAAGGCCACGGGTTTCCCCTATGCCTGTTTCTTCCCCCCTTCGTGCTTCGTCTCGTGCCGACCCATCTGGGCTGGGACATGCAGCGACAAATTACTCGTCGGTCCAAGGACCCCCCGGGGTCGAAACGCTGACAGTTGGCGCGCCAGGTAGGGGCCTGCTGCGTGTTGACGAACAGCTTCCTGTCAAGGTCCAGATGGGTAGTCTTCAGCAACCTTTCCAACCCGGGACGATGCTCCGTTTTAGGAGTCTTGAGTTCACGTCCCTCGATGGCAGCTACGACATGATACTCCTTCCTCCGCCGCGCGACAGCGACAATGGCGGTCGTCAGCCCGCCCGCCGGCGGCGGAATCAACGACGTCTTCCCCACGTGGCGGAAGAACAACGTCCGGGTTTGTCCCGTCATCTCCCCCACCGACGGAGGAGGAGGCGGGGCAACCGTGGCCAAGCAGGAGGCGGCACCTCATCAGCTGTTGAGCAAGTCGACGACGTCGGCGCCCCAGCGGGGGACACGTCGGGTTTCGACCTTGTGTCTGAGACGAAGACGAGCGTCGTTTCCCCGCAACACGCCAACCCCAAGCAGACGAACGACGCCAGCACGCTCGCGAAGGACTTGCTGGGCGTCACCCTCGTACCTGAGACGACGGTGCAGTTCGCCCCTGATGCGACTTCGTCACCGCCCGTCGACCAAGAGGTACCGACCGATTCCCATCTCGTACCTTTTGGATTCAGCTTCGACCCACCAAGCGACCTCGCTTGAGTGGAAGCCTTCATAGAGGCATGTACCAACCCTCCGGGGTACCATCTGCGGTCGCCCTGGGACAGATTGACGGTCGTCTCGACCTACAAACCCTCGGGTTCCGAGGAAGATGACGAGCCCGACTTTTGTTGGGATTTCTCCGGGCTCGGTAACCCCAGTGCCATGCGGGACTTCATGACCGCATGCTACTACTGCCTCTCCAATTGTTCTGATGGTAGTCGCAGCTTCGGCGACGAGGACTACGGCCCAAGTCGTGAATGTTTCCACGTCGATCTAGGGGGTCCCGGCGAAGGCAACCATCTTGGTATGCCGGAAAACGGCGATCCCCCTAGGCCTGCGCCTCGTGTTGACATCCTTCGGGAGCTAGCTGTGGTCCCAGTCCCTGTGGGGGGTCAGGACGCACAACTCGAGCAAATCCGCGAGATGCAGGCCAGGCTCGACGAGGGAGCAGGAACACTTGAGCAGTTCCGGCGGAACATCGGGCAGGAATGGGCAGACCAAGCTCCGGGCGGAGAAGCGCGTCATCTACCCTAGGGCATCCAACACCGCATTGCCGACGACGTCAGGGCAAGGCCGCCACTGGCTTCCAGTGGGGTCGGCCAGAACCTGGCTGCAGCAGCAATACTACTCCGCGCGATGCCGGAACCATCGACCGCCGAAGGGCGGCGTATCCAGGGAGAGCTCAAGAATCTCCTAGAGGATGCCGCGCTCCGACGGGCCGAAAGCTCTGCCTCCCAAAGGCAGGGGCACCCCTTGGAGCATCGCGCCGCGACTTCCCGATTCGTGTGGGAAGCCTCGATCCACACCTGGCGCACACGCAACACGGCGCCTGCGGCCTCGGGTCGCCTTGGCAACGAGCACCACCACCGCAATCGTCGAGCCCACCTCGACGAGAGGGTGCGCCGAGGCTACCACCCCAGGCGTGGGGGACGCTACGACAATGGGGAGGATCAGAGCCCCTCGCCCGAACCACCCGGTCCGCAGGCTTTCAGCCGGGCCATATGACGGGCACCGTTCCTGACCCGGTTCCGAACCCCGACTACCATCACAAAGTACTCGGGGGAGACGAGGCTGGAACTGTGGCTCGCGGACTACTGACTGGCATGCCAGCTAGGTGGAATGGACGATGTCAACCTCATCATCCGCAACCTCGCCCTGTTCCTCTCCGACACCGCTCGAGCCTGGCTGGAGCATCTGCCTCCGGGGCAGATCTCCAACTGGGACGACCTGGTCCAAGCCTTCACCGGCAACTTCCACGGCACGTACGTGCGCCCTGGGAACTCCTGGGATCTCCGAAGCTGCCGCCAGCAGCCAGGAGAGTCTCTCCGGGACTACATCCGACGATTCTCGAAGCAGCGCACCAAGCTGCCCAACGTCACCGACTCGGATGTCATCGACGCGTTCCTCGATGGCACCACCTGCCGTGACCTGGTGAGCAAGCTGGGTCGCAAGACCCCCACCAGGGCGAGCGAGCTGATGGACATCGCCACCAAGTTCGCCTCTGGCCAGGAGGCGGTTGAGGCCATCTTCTGGAAGGACAAGCAGCCCCAGGGCCGCCAGCCAGAAGACGTCCCCGAGGCGTCCGCTAAGCGCGGCACCAAGAAGAAGAACAAGAAGAAGTTGCAAGCGAAACGCGACGCGACCGATGCGGACCTTGTCGCCGCCGCTGAGTACAAGAACCCTCGGAAACCTCCTGGAGGTGCCGATCTCTTCGATAAGATGCTCAAGGAGTCGTGCTCCTATCATCAGGGGCCCGTCAAGCACACCCTTGAGGAGTGAGTCATGCTTCGGCGCCACTTTCACAAGGCCGGGCCACCGGCGGAAGGTGCCAGGGCCCACAACAACGACAAGAAGGAGGATCACAAGGTAGAGGAGTTCCCCGAGGTCCACGACTGCTTCATGATCTACGGTGGGCAAGTGGCGAACTCCTCGGCTCAGCACCGCAAGCAAGAGCGTCGAAAGGTCTGCTCGGTAAAGGTGGCGGCGCCAGTCTACCTAGACTGGTCCAACAAGCCCATCACCTTTGACCAGGGCGACCACCCCGACTGCGTGCCGAGCCCGGGGAAATATCCGCTCGTTGTCGACCCCGTCATCGGCAACGTCAGGCTCACCAAGGACCTCATGGACGGAGGCAGCAGCCTCAACATCATCTACGCCGAGACCCTCGGGCTCCTGCAGATTGATCTGTCCTTGATCCGGATAGGCGCGGTGCCTTTTCACGGGATCATCCCCGGGAAACGCGTCCAACCCCTCGGACAACTCGATCTGCCCGTCTACTTCGGGACTCCCTCCAACTTCCGAAGGGAAACCCTCACGTTCGAGGTGGTCGGATTCCGAGGAACCTACCACGCAGTATTGGGGAGGCCATGCTATGCCAAGTTCATGGCCGTCCCCAACTACACCTACCTCAAGCTCAAAATTTCGGGCCCCAAAGGGGTCATCACCATCGGCCCCACGTACCGACACGCATACGAATGCGACGTGGAGTGCGTGGAGTACGCCGCGGCCCTCACCGAGTTCGAGGCCCTCATCGCCGACCTGCAGAGCCTCTCCAAGGAGGCACCAGACGCGAAGCGCCACGCCGGCAACTTCGAGCCAGCAGAGACGGTTAAGTCCATCCCCCTCGACCCCAGCAACGACGCCTCCAAGCAGATCCGGATCGGCTCCGAGCTCGACCCCAAATAGGAAGCAGTGCTTGTCGACTTTCTCCGCGCAAACGCCGAAGTCTTTGCGTGGAGTCCCTCGGACATGCCTGGCATACCGAGGGATGTCGCCGAGCACTCGCTGGATATCCGAGCTGGAGCCCGACCCGTTAAGCAGCCTCTGCGCCGATTCGACGAAGAAAAGCGCAGAGCCATAGGCGAGGAGATCCACAAGCTGATGGCTGTAGGGTTCATCAAAGAGGTATTCCATCCCGAATGGCTTGCCAACCCTGTGCTTGTGAGAAAGAAAGGAGGGAAATGGCGGATGTGTGTAGACTACACTGGTCTAAACAAGGCATGTCCGAAGGTTCCCTACCCTCTGCCTCGCATCGATCAAATCGTGGATTCCACTGCTCGGTGCGAAACCCTGTCTTTCCTCGATGCTTACTCAGGGTATCACCAAATCAGGATGAAAGAGTCTGACCAGCTCGCGACTTCTTTCATCACACCTTTTGGCATGTACTGCTACGTTACTATGCCATTTGGTTTGAGGAATGCGGGTGCGACATACCAAAGGTGCTTGAACCACATGTTCGGAGAGCACATTGGTCGAACGGTCGAGGCTTACGTCGATGACATCATAGTCAAGACGAGGAAAGCCTCCGACCTCCTCTCCGACCTTGAAACGACATTACAGTGTCTCAAGGCGAAAGGTGTAAAACTCAATCCCGAGAAGTGCGTCTTCGGAGTCCCCCGAGGCATGCTCTTGGGGTTCATCGTCTCCGAGCGGGGCATCGAGGCCAACCCGGAGAAAATCGCGGCCATCACCAACATGGGCCCCATCAAGGACTTGAAAGGAGTAAAGAGGGTTATGGTATGTCTTGCGGCTCTGAGCTGTTTCATCTCGCGCCTCGGCGAAAGAGGCCTACCTCTGTACCGCCTCTTGAGGAAGACCGAGCGCTTCACTTGGACCCCCGAGGCCGAGGAAGCCCTCGGGAACCTGAAAGCGCTCCTTACCAGCGCGCCCATCTTGGTGCCCCCCGCTTCCGGAGAAGCCCTCTTGATCTACATTGCCGCTACCACTCAGGTGGTCAGCGCCGTGATCGTGGTCGAGAGACGAGAAGAAGGGCATGCATTGCCCATCCAGAGGCTGGTCTACTTCATCAGTGAGGTACTGTCCGAGACCAAGATCCGCTACCCACAAATTCAGAAGCTACTGTACGCGGTGATTCTGACGCGGCGGAAGTTGCGACACTACTTTGAGTCTCATCCGGTGACTGTGGTGTCATCCTTCCCCCTGGGGGAGATCATCCAGTGCCGAGAGGCCTCGGGTAGGATTGCAAAGTGAGCAGTGGAAATCATTGGCGAGACAATCTCGTTCGCCCCTCGGAAGGCCATCAAGTCCCAAGTCCTGGCGGACTTTGTGGCTGAATGGGTCGACACCCAGCTTCCGGTAGCTCCGATCCAACCGGAACTCTGGACCATGTTTTTTGACGGGTCGCTGATGAAAACAGGGGCAGGCACGGGCCTGCTCTTCATCTCACCCCTCGGGAAGCACCTCTGCTACGTGCTGCACCTCCATTTCCCGGTGTCCAACAACGTGGCTGAGTACGAGGCTCTGGTCAACGGGTTGCACATCGCCATCGAGCTAGGGGTCCGACGCCTCGACGCTCGCAGTGACTCGCAGCTTGTCATCGACCAAGTCATGAAGAACTCCCATTGCCGCGACCCGAAGATGGAAGCCTACTGCGATGAGATTCGGCGCCTGGAGGACAAGTTCTACGGGCTCGAGCTCAACCACATCGCCCGGCGGTACAACGAGACTGCGGACGAGCTGGCTAAGATAGCCTCGGGGCGGACAACGGTTCCCCCGGACGTCTTCTCCCGAGACCTACATCAACCCTCAGTCAAGACCGACGACACGCCCGAGCCGGAGAAGGTCTCGGCCCTGCCCGAGGCGCCCTCGGCTCAGCCCGAGGCACCCTCGGCCCCCGAGGGTGAGGTATTGCGCGTCGAGGAAGAGCGGAATGGGGTCCCGCCTAATCGAAACTAGCAGACCCCGTACCTGCAATATCTCCACCGAGGTGAGCTACCCCTCGACAGAGCCGAAGCTCGGCGACTGGCGCGGTGCGCCAAGTCATTCGTCTTGCTGGGTGACGGGAAGGAGCTCTACCACCACAGCCCCTCTGGCATCCTCCAGCGATGCATATCCATCGCCGAAGGCCAGGAGCTCTTACAAGAAATACACTCGGGGGCTTGCGGTCATCACGCAGCGCCTCGAGCCCTTGTCGGAAACGCTTTCCGACAAGGTTTCTACTGGCCGACCGCGGTGGCTGACGCCACTAGAATTGTCCGCACCTACCAAGGGTGTCAATTCTACGCAAGGCAGACCCACCTGCCCGCTCAAGCTCTGCAGACAATACCCATCACCTAGCCGTTTGCTGTGTGGGGTCTGGACCTCGTCGGTCCCTTGCAGAAGGCGCCCGGGGGCTACACGCACCTGTTGGTCGCCATCGACAAATTCTCCAAGTGGATCGAGGTCCGACCCCTAAACAGCATCAGGTCCGAACAGGTGGTGGCGTTCTTCACCAACATCATCCATCGCTTCGGGGTCCCGAACTTCATCATCACCGACAACGGCACCCAGTTCACCGACAGAAAGTTCCTGGACTTCTGCGAGGATCACCACATCCGGGTGGACTGGGCCGCCGTGGCTCACCCCATGACGAATGGGCAGGTAGAACGTGCCAATGGCATGATTCTGGAAGGACTCAAGCCGAGAATCTACAACGACCTCCACAAGTTCGGCAAGCGATGGATGAAGGAGCTCCCCTCGGTGGTCTGGAGTCTGAGGATAACGCCGAGCCGAGCCACGGGCTGCACACCGTTCTTTCTAGTCTATGGGGCTGAGGCCATCTTGCCCACAGACTTAGAATACGGTTCCCCGAGGACGAGGGCGTACGACGACCAAAGCAATCGAACCAACCGAGAAGACTCACTGGACCAGCTGGAAGAGGCTCGGGACGTGGCCTTACTACACTCGGCGCGGTATCAGCAGTCCCTGCGACGCTACCACGCCCGAGGGGTTCAGTCCTGAGACCTCCAGGTGGGCGACTTGGTGCTTCGACTACGACAAGACGCCCGAGGGCGGCACAAGCTCACGCCTCCCTGGGAAGGGCCGTTCATCATTGCCAAGGTTTTGAAGCCCGGGACGTACAAGCTGGCCAACAGTCAAGGCGAGGTCTACAGCAACGCTTGGAACATCCAACAGCTACGTTGCATCTACCCTTAAGATGTTTTCAAGCCGTTCATATACCTCGTTTACATATGAAGTCTAACCATCAAGGAAGGGTCAGCCTTGCCTCGGCAAAGCCCGACCCTCCCTCGGGGGCTAGAAGGGGGGAACCCCCTCCGCGTCAAAATTTTCCTCGGAAAAAGCCTTTATGCCAGAATATCTTTCGTGCTTTTCGACTACTTCGGTAGTAGGATCATGAAAACGATGGAGTACACGTAAGCAGGCAAGGCCGACCGAGCCGAGGGACTCCTACGCCTCTGGGATACGGATACCTCACTCATCGCCTTCTGCGAGAAGTAACTCGCGTTCGGATGAGCGATCCTGCTGACCGAACAAGCCTTAACGCTCAAAAGACTTTCTGCTAAAACGGTTTTTCGGGTTTTCTCGGCTACGTCGATAATAGAATCCCACGGACGAGCAAGAGTACACGTAAGCGGCAAGGCCGACCGAGCCGAGGGATTCCTACGCCTCCGGGATACGAATACCTCACTCATCACCTTTCGTGAGAAGTAACTCTAGCTCAGATAAACGATTCTGCTACCGACGAGCAAGCCCTGATACTCGAAACAAGAGGAAAAGAAACGCAGCTTTACAACACGATGACAGTATGTTTGGGCCTCGGCGGCCGCAAAAAACATATGCATACTACAGGCGAACCGATCCTGCAGGCTCAGACATCGATGGAGGGGGAGCAGCAGCACCCTCGGCGTCAACTCTACCTTCGGCGAAGTCCGACCGAGCCTCGGACGGCAACACAGGCGAAGGATCTCCGCTCTGAAGGACGATGTCAGCACCACGCCCGGGCCATCGCCGCTAGGGTCTCCTCCAGGAACCCGGCCCGAGCAGACGGCTCGGCCGGCCGCCCCGAAGCCTCAGCCAGCTGTCCCCCGAGGACACCAGCCCGGCTCGTGGCCTCGGCAACTCGACTCCGGCGCTGGTCCCGCCAGTGGACGACCCGGCCAGGCCCCGGCCGACGAAGCTTCCTTTTTTGAGCCAACTCTGCCTCTGTCCACGCTGACACCGCTGCCCTCGGCCCCAGCTCACCGCAAAGCGGCCGAGGGTTTCTTAGACTAAGCAAGTGAGGCCTCGGGCGGCAAGGCCGACCGAGCCGAGGGATTCCTACGCCTCCGGGATACAGATACCTCACTCGTCACCTTCCGCACAGAGCAACTCACATTTGGTCAAGCGGTTCGGCTAGCCGACAGACGAGTTCTAGTGCTCGAAAATGTGGAAAAAAACATGGTATTACACCCAAAAATACCTACATGTTCAGGCCCCGACAGCCACAATGAACAAACATCGTCACTAAAGGTGCCATTACAAACGGAACTCCGGTTCCACCCCCGCAGGTACGAACAACCCCCCACACTGGAGGGCCTGCGGGACAACAAAACGCCGACAGGTGGCTCACCGCCGCCCGCTCCGGCAGCAGCGACAACGACCTCCGCTCCGGGTGGCCAAACAACAGCAGCGATGACCTCAGGGTAGACGCTGCTGCGACAAGGCCCTCGCCCACGACCCCACTCGAGGGGCGAGGACAAGCTACCAAGGTCGTGGAGTCGGAGGTCAGTCCGCGGGTGACTCCGGCTATCTCGTCGGCGGAGAAACCTCTTCTGGCTGCCTCGGTGGGAGGTGGCACCGGAAGCAGCGCCGAAGCCGCTCAGGCCAGAGAGCCAGACACGCGGCAGCTGCCAGCGCCACGAACGGCGAACGCCCTTCCCCCGATCACTGAGGGAAGGAGCGGGTCGCTGCCCGCGTGGAGACAGGCCCCAACTCGGCGCACTCCCCTCCCCAGCACTGATGATGAACATCCTTGAAGCTGAGGGAGGGGCAGAGGCCGCAGCCCGGCTCGCTTCTCCCCACCATCGAGCTGGTGGTCACCATCTTGGGTAACCACCAGCGAGGGGATGCAACCGGGCTGCCTGATGAAAATCCTTGAAGCCGAGCGATGGCTGAAAGGTACCAACTTCCACGAAGTTGCGTTCCTCCAACGATGACAAGACGAAAGCAACGCGAGTGCTCCCCATCCGGGGGCTCGGAAGGTGGAAGGACGCGATGCATGAAGGGAGTGCGAAGACATGGTTGCCATCCAAGGAGGTCACCCTCCTTTTAAAGGCGACCCTCCCCACATGCGTCCTCAGCCGGCACGGACTGAGTCTTCTCCAACACGCTCCAAGGTCCTCCCCCTACGACACGGGGGCTGGGTCCCATGCGTCATGCAAGCTGGCCTAGGGCAGAAGGAGCCAAAACACTACAGGAAACGCCTAAATTTTCATGGGCCAAAAACCCACGAAAAAAAGCTTAAACCGACGAAAATAGATTATTTTCATCGGCATACCGACGAAAATAGCCGCCGAAAATATGTTAGACGAAAATAAGCAACTATTTTCGTCGGCACCGACGAAAATAACATATTTTCGTCGGCCTTGGACAAACCGACGAAAATACACAGGCTATTTACGTGGGCCTCTTGGGCCGACGAAAATACAACAGCCATTTTCGTGGGCCTCTGTGGCCGACGAAAATACAGCAGCTACAGCAGCTATTTTCGTGGGCCTCTTTGGCCGACGAAAATAGCTGTTGTATTTTCGTCGGCCTCCGAACAGGCCGACGAAAATTAATGATACCCCCCCAAAACAGATTTTTCTGCACCTTTTAATTCACAGCAAAATACACATAATCCACAATGACATATACAGATTTCACAAGCAATACAGATTTCACAAACCACATTCACAAGCAATACCATAATTGTTTCAAACATAGTCCATACATAGTTCATACAGTTCATACAGTTTCAATACCATAATCACATCTATAATAAAGTGTATACATAGTCCATACATAGTCTATAATCAAACTCACTCCTGCGGGCTGTGGGAGTTTTGGCCACTCCCTCCTCCGCCACCAGGAAGGTGGCCACTCCCTCCAGAACCATGGACGAGGAAGCCTTGGACGTTGGCAGCACCCTCCGATCCCTGAGCATTTGACACTGAACCCTGCAATTCATCAAGCATTCAAATAAGGTTGTGTATTGCTATCCCTAATGTTTGGTCACGATTTGCATAAAATTAAACATGGAACGTCACCTGTGATCCTGCATGCATCCACGGGTACTGTTGTGCTGGCCACCCCAGAGGTGGTGGCACCCACCCCGTCGGTGGCGGTGCCATCCACGCTTGAAATGGCTGAGAGCCCGCCGGTGGCTGGACGACCGGTGGCACCCATCCCCGGACTAGCTGCGATCCTTGGGGTGGTGGAGGCGTCCAAGTGCCTGGAGGTGCCTGCGTCCACCCAACACCGGTCCCGGGTGGCTGCGACGCTGGAGCTTGTCCTGGCCACTGTCCCCATCCTTGTGCCTGCGAGCCATTTTTTATAATAAAAAAGAGTTGCTATGGAATTGAAGTGTTCAGATAGTGTTACCTGGGGAGGGCGAAAAGCGGGCAAGTTCATATCAGGGCCGAGTCTAGTAGTCATTTCCTGCAAATGGATGCAACGTTAGAATCGCAACATTATACTTTGAATTCAATGACAACACGTGATGAGATAGACGAATTACCTGAAAATAAGAAGCCATATATTGCGTCAGCTGCCCAACCTGCTCCTGCGCTGCTCGAGCCTGCTCCTGTGCTGCTCGAGCCTGCTCCTGTGCTGCCCGAGTCTCCTGCTCCAGCTGAGCCTCTCGAGCAGACCTGGAGGAGCGAGAACTCCCTCCCGAAGACGATGCCTTCCCTTGACCTATTCCGGAACTGGAGGGCTTGCACTGGTATTGAAAGGTGTGAATCCGTCCGTCGATAGACCAAGCCGTACACTCCTAGGGTCGTTTGCAAATTCAGGATCAAACTCGTCAAATGCCTTCCACGCATCACCGTCCGACGGATGGACCATTATGTCTGGATCAGTGACGAGACGTACACCATTCTTTGGCCACGTCATATGCTGAGCTATTTCCTTGTTGAGGAACAACCTTGAAAGCCGAGGAATGATGGGCAACCGACGAAGTTGCTTAGCTGCGACCTTCGTAACAACCAATTCACCCTCATCATTTGTCACCTCGACATATCTAGAAGCTTCGCAATGCTTACAACGGTCCAGCTTGTCATCCTCCTTAAAGAATAGCATGCAACTGTTGGGACACACGTCGATCTTCTCATATGTCATCCCAAGACCAGTCAACATCTTCTTTGCGAAGTACATATTCTTTGGCAACTTATGATTCTCCGGGAGAACCTCGCCCATCAGTTGGACGATGTCATTGTAAGCACTGTTTGAAATGTTGTGCTTCGACTTTATCGCCATTAGTCTTGTGAGAGTCCCAAGAACTGACATCTGAGTGTGCTCGTGCAGTCTCTCTTCTCCCGCGGCGAGTAGCCGGAAGAATTCCTGAGCATCGCGTGGAAGCTGCCCCGGCTCCTCAGCATTCATTTCAACGTCCCTACCAAGATCATGCAACATGTCGTCCATCCTATCATGATCATCATCAAGTTCCACCTCCGCGTCAACGTGTCTAATAGACTCTCCATGACAGTACCATACAAGGTAGTTCGGCATAAACCCACTTTTGCAAAGGTGTTTCTCCATTTCTTCCTTCTTCTGAGGCCACTTGTTCTCGCAGCGATTGCAAGGACACTTCACTAGACGACCAGTTGCATCTTTGAAAGCGTGCTCAAGAAAAACCTTTGTTACAACCATCCATTCATTCGAATGTGCCCCATCCTTTCTCCACCCGTCATACATCACCCTCCGATCACCGTCCATTTCAAAGGCTAATTAAACAAAAGATAAATAACATCAACGATCGTCCGTGGCTTAGGTGAACTCCCTATTAGGTAAAGGCCCTAAACCCACCCAAGAGTGTAGGCCGATGCTTGTGATTTGTGACGTGTAGCCTATGATTGCCGTGAAATTTCGGCAGCATAACCCCGCTGCTCTCCAAGCACACGACTGAACATGGTGTGTTGGAGAACAACTGGGTTACACAACCGAAATTCCCCGTCAATCGTAAGGCACATGTCACAAATCACAAGCATCGGCCTACACTCTCAGGCTGTCCAAAATACGTGGACAATTCCAGAACGGCAAACCTCACAAGCCAATGTGACGTTCGCTGTTCCCGAACGGGTGACACATACGGTTCGCTACGGTTAACGATTAAAACTAAACTCTAAACATTAAAAAATAACTCGGAGACAAATATGAATTTGAATTAAAGCAAACAACAGTTAAACTAATCACAACACGACAAGATGACTAATATAAATTAATGACTTTCAACATAAAAAGTGACTTTGGCTTGTTCCCACATAAAAAGTGACTTTAAGTGACTTTGACTTGAAGCCTATATGATGGTGAACAAGTTTCTTTAAGTGACTTTGGCTTGTTCCCACATAAAAAGTGGAGAAAAATGCCCCCAAAGATCAGCTGCTAGGCATTTCTGTAACTGAATTTGGAAGCACTGAGCGTAAGTGCACTTCGTTTTCAGCTAGTTTCTGGAGTTAATTTGCTGCCATTAGTCCTTGATGTATGTTTGTTAGTCTTTGTAATATTTTACACCAGTGCTATCTGGGCTAATTTTAATCTCAATTTAAACTTGAAGAGCTATTAGTTTAGTAATTTCGACAATTCTATCTGCACAACACTACTTATGTGCTGGATTTATAAAGTGGATTTTAGTATAGGTCATTCACTCGTTTGTTTCATTTGCTTACTAGTTTTATGAGCCTGCTGACTATTGTTCCATACAAGACTAATTGGCTCCTGCTGTCATGCAGCCCAACTATTGGATGTTAATGGCGAATCAAAGATAGTGCTTATTCCAATTGTAGTTGCTGTAAGTTCTTGTCTACCCTCTTGGATGGACACCTATCCTGTGTGTATATTTATTCCATGATTTTGAGTCCCAAAACATGTTATTAGAAACACACCTATTGAAAACGGCCCCTGTAGTTCCACACCATCTTATGATGAACATCTAGCTCTTTATCATGGGATAATTCTGTTTTTATTGAAAGTAAATAAAAACATAACTGCTATGTGTTATAAATTGCAGAGTAGAAACATAGCCTAGCGATACATAAAATCAAATTTCATCCTTCACTCTATGAGTTTGAACTTTGGAACGTGATGGATTATCGAATCCCAAACTAAAAAGACTTCTCTGTTAAGTAGATTATAATTCTTCTGAAATGAACGAATCCAAGCGACCCCTAATAAAAAAAAGGTGAGGATAATTTAATTCTTGCGGAGATTAAAACATAGAAAAAATAGTCTTCATTGGGTTCTGATGACGGACGGGACAGGGAACCATCTCCGTGCTCGTTTCCACGTACTGGCCCCACAAACTTGATCTAAATTAGTTTTTGGCGTGGTAAAATTCTACTAAAAAAGTCAACTCATAGTCTAGTATAAATAAAAAAAACTAAACTTTAAGTAGATGTATCCTGTAATTGTTTTGGTGTACTCCGGTACAAGAATTGCGGACTGTGTGCTTTTGTTTATGTCTGAATCATCGGGCTTTCGTGATCTCTGATTGCAACATTGGATGGGTTGTGTTGTAGGGACAGTGACGGAACACCAAGGACAGTCTCACAGGTTCCCACTGCAGTTGAGGAGCTTTGGTTCCCACTGCAATTTAGATGCTTTGATAATTCTGTTTTTATACCAGCTAACCACTAGCCATAGAAGCAAACCACATAACTGCTGGACATGAAAATATAATCTACTCATCTAGGTCATATCTATGCCAGGTAAACAAATTAGCAATCCTGTTTGTACTTTTGCATTAGCAAACAATTCATACCATCTTTGGTGGGTGGGTGTTTCCAATTTTTATTTAGTACTGTCAACCACACATCATTGAAAATATCAGTCTTTAAGATTAAAAACTATGACAAACATTTGAAAGTAAAAAAGTCTAGGGACTTAATCTAATTTGTTCACTGATATTACCAATGGGAATATATTTTGGTAGCAGATTTAATACCTTATAAATCATTTTTGTTCTTTAATAATATTGGTGATGTCCACATAAAAGTTTTTGGCTGGTGATATTTTCCTTCTCATTAGTGTTTTGACTCTAAAATGCAGTGACAAGTATTGCTTTTTACATATGTATTTATGATGGCTCAATGGGTCAAATATAGTCTCTGGGTGGTGTGGGTCTCATTTGACACTTGAACTCTTTTATTTGCAGGTAGACTGCCCTTTCCCTCCATCAGACAAAATTGGCATAAACTCTGTCCAAAGGAATTGAATGCTAATAGCAACCTTTTGTCCAACACACGTGGGTTAAGAAAATAAGAATTGAATGCTAATAGCAACCTTCCGATAAAGTTTTGTTGGTATGAAGATAAGAAAATTGATGATAATGTCTAAAGTAAAAGTCACTGAAGGAGATCCAAGCTGGAATAGTACTAATTATTTGGGGAGGCGAAATTGTGATTCTGGAGTGTGAATAAAAATTGAAAACATGTGTTTTTGAGATAATAAAGTTAATTAAGTTTGTGAGGATATGCATAGAAATTCAAGCTGATCGGTGATGCCTACTTAGTGCTTAGTGCTTAGTGATCGATAGGATACCTGCATAATATGCATGTGTAACCTTTGGTTATTGATCACAGGTATGTATTTTGCTATTTCTCTATTCATTTGTACAAGCACTCAAGCAGGTTATGTTTACTACATGTAAAGAAAAAGTAGCTGAAGTTGCTAGATTTAGTTACTTGCTATTTTATTTAGCCAAATTTGGAAGCTGAAGGAAACCAGTACAGCAAATCAGATAGGAATGTGCTCGTGGGGGGTCACTGTCAGGCATCGAGAACGATAAACTCTCCTTAGTTTATTCACAGATGCATATTTGATAATGGAAGCGGTCCATTATCTGTCCTAAATCTAAATTGCTCGTTTATTGCTAGTTTATTCACAGATGCATCGATGGTCTTGCAAACTTCGCCAGCAAAGCTTATTACGAGATGCAAGGAAAAAATTTTGGATCTCCTTCAGTGACTAACAAGACCAGATGATGGGAAGGGAACGTACCAGATTGAAGAGCCGCCAGGCGATGGGATCCGGAGATGGAGCAGGCCGAGATGGATCCGGAGATGGTTCCTGGACTTGGGGTTGGGAGCAGGCCGGCGGCTGTGGTCGGGTGGTAGGCTAGCTGTGGCTGAGTGCGCCAGACACGAGCGAGAAGGTCGGGCTGAGTGCGGCGCTGCGGGATTGGGACGAACGAGCGAGTGCGGCAGGCCGAGATGGACGATTTAGGGCCACTATTTTCGTCGGCCTCAGTGAGGCCGACGAAAATACGCCACATTTTCGTCGGTCCAGAGGCCCACGAAAATAACTTCCGTATTTTCGTGGGCCTGCCCACGAAAATATACCCCGGCCCACGAAAATACGCCACATTTTCGTTGGTCACGAGGCCGACGAAAATAACAACCGTATTTTCGTGGGCCGGCCGACGAAAATAACACGGCCCACGAAAATTTATGCGTTTCCTGTAGTGAAACCGCCGCGCACGGTGCGCGCAACTGCCCAGCAGTTACAAGCATTCCTCCACTATCGCCCGGACCAGCGGGTGAAAGGGCGGACCGCCATACAGGCGGCATGCAACCGCACCAAGGGGGCGCACCCTTTCGACTTCGACGTGTCCAGCATGGAGGCCCAGGCCCACACGTCATGTAACCGACACGCCGGTTACTACGTGTGAGAAACTGCACCGCCACTCGTGCCAGTGTCGTGCCTCCTTGACTGTGGAACCGGTGCCGCGACTCGAGGCGACCCTGCGCATGACCCGATAGTGCCAACCGAGCACATCGGTCACGGGTCAGTCAGCCACGGGAGAAGGCGCGACGGTCGATACGGCCAGAAATGGGCCAGCAGTAATGGCGGTGGCAGGCGGGCGGAAGCAACAGTCAAGTCGTCAGCAAGCTCATGTCCCCTCATGGGGCAGCAGGAGAACCCTCTCCCACGGCGTGAAGACGACGCGCCCGTGTTCCGTTCCTCGAATGGCTCGCGCACGCACAACGGCTGCCCCGCGAACCACTCGTCCCGTCGCATTAACTCTGCGGCAGGATAGGCGGCACCTTTGGCAGGCAAAGCAGGCGACGCTTCACCTCCGCCATGATGACCGCGTCAAAAAAGGTGTGCCACGTCATTCGATTTCGTATCCTTTTCCACTTCCTCTTTCTCTCTCTTGCTACAGGGACCGGGAAAGAGGATACTCTGAAAGGGATCCTTCTCCATGAAGGAAGCGGGCCCCGAGCCCCCCTACTGATCAGAGGTTCGAAGGCTGGCCCCTCGGAAGGGTTCAACAGCCGCCTCAGAGCACTCAGGCTCTACACCCACTACTGGTCAGAGGTTCGAAGGCTAGCCCCTCGGAAGGGTTCAACGGCCGCCTCAGGCCACTCGGGCTCCGCGCCCACTACTGATCAGGGGTTCGTAGGCTAGCCCCCGAAGGGTTCGACAGCCGCCTCAGAGCACGCAGAGCGAGGGATGACCCTGGGTACGTTCGATAGATAACCAAGGCTCGGGCTATGCTCCCGAGGTACCCTAGGACATTTCCGAGACCGACGGGAACGATTTTGTAACGGAATCCCACCAGAGGGAGGCATCAAGCCCTCGGACCCCGTCAAAAGGGGACCGGGTCCGGCGAATCACTCGCAGGTACTTTTGGAGCGCGCCTCCGGGCCACTAGCCGACCCCTAACGAATGGGGCACGGGCGTCCACTCAGATTACCCGTTAGCAACTCACTAGAGACACCATGTTCGGCGCCCTCCGAGGGCAACATGGCGCTTTCCCCCTCCTCCTTGCGGAAAGGCGACGCAGGGGCGTATGAAAAAAGTCGAGTCTGTCCTTGACCGTCCTCTCGCTCTGTGCGGAGGCTCGGGGGCTGCTCTCGCAAACCCGGCTCTGGCCAAACCGTTGACAGCGTCAACATACGAGCCCGAGAACTTGGGACTCGACTATGCACCCGGGCTATGGCCAGTTCGCATGAGGGAACAACCAGACTGGCCGAAGCATCACGAAACGCGCTAAGACCTCGAAGGAGTCAAACCACTCCTCCGAGTCCTCGGGGGCTACACCCGGCGGGTGCGCTCGCGCGCACCCACCGGAACGAAACGCAACCGAGAAAGGTCGGTCCCCTTGCAAAAAAGTGCGACAAAAGCCTCCAAGCGAGTATCAACACTCCCTTTGAGGCTCGGGGGCTACTGTCGGGGACCATAATTAGGGGTACCCCCAAGACTCCTAATCTCAGCTGGTAACCCCCATCAGCACAAAGCTGCAAAGGCCTGATGGGCGTGATTAAGGTCAAGGCTCAGTCCACTCAAGGGACACAACCTCGCCTCGCCCGAGCCCAGCCTCGGGCAAAGGCAGCCGACCCCGAAGGATTCACGTCTCGCCCGAGGGCCCCCTCAAGCAACGGACACACCTTCGGCTCGCCTGAGACCCAGTCTTCGCAGAGAAGCAACCTTGGCCAGATCGCCATGCCAACCGACCGTATCGCAGGAGCATTTAATGCAAGGATCGCCTGACACCTTATCCTGACGCGCGCTCTTCAGTCGATAGAGCCGAAGTGACAGCAGTCACTTCGCCGCTCCACTGACCGACCTGACAAGAAAACAGCGCCGCCCGCGTCGCTCCGACTGATGTGCCACTCAACAGGGTGAGGCTGACAGCAGCTAAGTCCAGCCTCGGGCGACATAGGAAGCTCCGCCTCGCCCGACCTCAGGGTTCGGCCCCCGTCTCGGCCTAGATGGACTTCGCCTCGCCCAACCCCAGGGCTCGGACACAGCCTCGGCCTCGGAAGACGGTCTCCGCCTCGCCCGACCCAGGGCTCGGACTCGACCTCGACCTCGAAAGACGGACTCTGCCTCGCCAGACCCCAGGGGTCGGACTCAGCCTCGACTCCGGAAGACGGACTCGACCTCGACCTCGGAGGAGCCTCCGCCTCGCCCGACCTAGGGCTCGGACCGACCACGTCACAGGGGGGCCATCATTACCCTACCCCTAGCTAGCTCAGGCTACGGGAAACAAGACCGACGTCCCATCTGGCTCGCCCAGGTAAACAAATAATGATGGCGCCTCGCGTGCCCCATGACGACAGCGGCGCTCAGCCCCTTACGGAAGCAAGGAGACGTCATCAAGGATTCGACATCCCCGACAGTTGTCCTTCCGCAGAGCTCCAGCTCTCCTCCGACGGCCACGACATCACATGAACAGGGCGCCAAAACCTCTCCGACTGCCACGACGGCATGTACTTAGGGCTCTAGCTCCTCTCTGCTAGACACGTTAGCACACTGCTACACCCCCTATTGTACACCTGGACCTTCTCCTTACGCCTATAAAAGGAAGGTCCAGGGCTCTCGTACGAGAAGGTTGGCCGCATGGGAGAACGGGCCAACGCGTAAGGCTCTCCCACGCGAACGCTTGTAACCCCCTACTGCAAGCGCACCCGACCTGGGCGCGGGGCAACACGAAGGCCGCGGGTTTCCCCTTTGCCTATTTCTTCCCCCCTTCGTGCTCCGTCTCGCGCCGACCCATCTGGGCTGGGACACGCAGCGACAAATTACTCGTCGGTCTAGGGACCCCCCGGGGTCGAAACGCCGACAAATATTATCTTTAACTGCCGTCATTATACCCCATGCAAGATCCATAAATTCCACGCCCACGTTTCAGAGTAAACACGTTTGCATGTGGAATCTAATCCCTATAATTCCGCCCACTACCATATGTTTACCGCCTTGCCATTAACCAACCACGTCACGGCGCCGTCGGTCCTGCATGCTCTCTGTCTCGTCTCCATCATACCCACGCGCCGTCGGTTCAGCGGACCAGACCCTGTTACCGACCCGGGCTCTCTTTAATATCCGAAGCTCATATATATATATATATATATATATATATATATATATATATATATTCACCCCTGGTTCTAGATTGACTTATGTCAGGTGCAGGATGTGGATTTACACATGTCTGTTATGTGCTTATGATGTGAAAATAGAGCTCCATATTCTTCTTGTTTCCTGTTTGTTTAATTCCTTAGCATAAGTGATTCCTCCCTGCCAGCTTCTATAAATATATGACATTTGACATTATATATTTTTAAAATGGAGTATTAATTAGTTCTGCTTTTAATTACCTTGGACAATATGTTACTGAACTGTTGACGCCTTTTTGGAGCGCCAAACACTCAACAAGAACCATGGCGGTGCTCTCTGGTCAGGCGCGGACGGTCCGCGGCCAGGGGCCGGACGGTCCGCGACCTGGCGTAGGGGCTAGGGTTTCCTGCCTGACGGCCGGACGGTCCGCGCCCTGGGGCCGAACGGTCCGCGCGTGCGCAGGGGCGACGAAAGATCGCTGGTGGTGCCTGGATCTCAGTCCCGGGAGGGACACCGTCGGGCAAGAGAGATCCTAGGAGTTGTCTAGGCTCGAGCAGGCCGACCTAGACTCCTCTAATCCACGTAGAGTCGAAGAGAGGCGAAGAATTTGGGGATCGGAAGGCTAAACTAGAACTAGACTAGAACTACTCCTAGGAAATAAATGTGAAATAGAAGTGTTTTGATTCGATTGATTATTCCAAATCGGCTGTATACCTCTCTATTTATATAGGAGGGGGGCTGGACCCTTTACAAACTAATTTCCGAGCTTATCCCGAGATTCTCGCCAACAAACATAGCAAGAAACTTGGAACCCTAATCTGTTCTGCGCTTGCGCAGACCGTCCGGCCCACAGGCGCGGATCGTCCGGACCGTGGACCGTCCGGCCTCAGGGCCAGACCGTCCGCCGTTCATTTTGGTTCCAAACATATGCCCCCTGCCTTTTGGTGGAGCTGAGCGAACCAAAAGCAACTAACTCGATGTGATCACATTAGTTTTCTTAGGCATCTTGACACTTACTAAGATGATACGCAGTGGCCTTAGTCCCGATGGTTGACTCAACGGACGTGACCCCTTTAGTTTTGATCGAACTACTAGTCCCAATGCCGCCGAGCGCCATACTGGTCCTGACCAATTCGTCACCTTGCTTTCCTAATTTTCTAAGTGTTCTGGCGTAGCTTCGTAGTCGACCAGATCTTCTCCTTGCAGGTCGTCTTCCTCCATGGGTGTTGGTACGTCGTTGCAGGTGTCATGGTGTATTGCGGATGAGTCGGCCTCAGGGGTCAGACGGTCCGCGCCCTATACGGTTGGTCCGGTCTTTATAGCCGGACTGTCTGCCATACCTGTAAAGAGCTGCACAGTTGTTGTTTTATTTTCTGTCTTTGTGGCCGTTTGATTTTCCTCAATGGTCTTTGGTCTCCATCTCTTTTGTGCGGTGGATACTGCGGATGTGTGTCATTGAATATTTTTTCCGCCTCCTTCTCCTGATTCTCCTTTGCTCTAAGGTGCTGTAATTTTTGCTTTTGCGATCGTGTCAATCCCGATGGGCACCATCGGGGTATGGAGTATTTTGGATCGGCTGTTTTGTTGACAGTCGTACCTTCTTTTTTGTTTGTGTTGGTTGATTCACCAAAAATCATTGGCCCTTCGTTATTTTGTTGTACGACGACATCTGTCGTTCCTATTTTAATGACGTCTCCTTTTTTCGTACTGTTAGAGGTTGTAGCTGTATGCCCCCCTGCCGGATTAGTCAGCCTTTGGGGCCGAGTTGTTCGACAATCTTGCTGGGCCTGTGCTCATGGACCACATTGAGGGGCTCCCAATCGGTCTTGTACTGGAGATGTCAACCTATTGACTACAGATGTTTGAGGTGCCCCCCAAGCGGGGTACTGTGGCATCCCAAATGGATATGGTGGCATGCCCCACATTTAATTTGGGACATATGGTGGAGGTATGTATGTGTATGGATATGACATAGGTGGATATGGTGGTGGAGGTGTCCATGCAGGTACGTTAGGTCTTAATTGAACATTATGACCTTCCGTCCTTTCCGATTAGTGTGGTGGTTCAATCGGCCTAACCTGCTGTCGCGCCTGGGTGGGTAAGCGAGGTCGCTTTGGTGGCCGATCGCTGGGGCCAGCCTTCTTTTTCACATATTCAGACAATAATTGATCAAAAGTCAGGCTGGATTTTACCAACTGACCAGTTTCCTTGAACGTGTTAGTTTTCCACGTACCTATTTCTGGTCGTCGTGGTTTGAAGGTACGTGGTCACCGCGGCTCTTCGGCGTTGCCGGACTGTCCGTTGGAACGCTCCGGACCGTCCGGTGATGTTACGGACCGTCCGCGCCTGGGCACCGGACCGTCCGTGATGCGTAGTATGGGTTCTCGCGCATATCCCCTTGTCTGCGCTTGCCCCCCAGTGCCAGAGTTTGTGATGGTCACTTTCAGTGTCTCTCCTCCATCAGGAGTCTTCTCGGCCACCACTTTCCTGCAAGAGATTTTGTTGTTTCCATCAGCCTCCCGTGAGTTGCCGATGATGACTTCTTTGTCTTTGCCCTTATCGGCTGTGCTGGGCCGAATTAGGACCCTTTTGCCCTTGAAGTCGATCATATTCATTGGAAAGGGCTCCGTGTCCTCCTGAAATTTCAATCGTCCCTCGTTAATGGCCGATTGGATTTGTCGTCGAAACATATTACAATCATTAGTGGCATGGGAAAATGAGTTGTGCCACTTGCAGTATGCGCGACGCTTTAGTTCGTCGGCAGGTGGAACGATATAATCAATTTTAATGTTACCATTTTTTAATAATTCATCAAATATATTATCACATTTGCCAACATTAAATGTAAACTTAATCTCCTCCTGCCATTTCTTTTGAACTGGCTGCAAGGAGGAGCAAGCCGAAGATTTGGCCTGCTCAGGCCAAACTATTTCGGCAGTGTAAATTTCCTTTGGTTCACCGTCCAAACTACTTTGATTGTGTTCTACTATATGGACATTATGATGAACCGTTTTGACTAGTTCTTTGCTTCGGCTTTCACAAGCTGAAGCTTATGTAATTGTGCTAGCATAAAGAACTGGACGCCTTCTAATTTCTCTTTTAAATAATAGCGCAATCCATCAAAGGCTATCCCCGCCAGTTGTTTATCTGTTAAATGAATTTGAAAGCATCGGTTTCTCGTATCCCAGAATCTTCGGATATAATCACTAACCGATTCATCCTTATCTTGTCGTAATCGCCAGAGAAGAAATGTTCATGAAATTTTTGTTTTAAGTCTCCCCATGACAAAATGGAATTAGGAGGGAGCGTGGCATACCATGTGAATGCAGTCCCTGCTAAAGATAATGAAAATAAACGTACACGGAATGCTTCGGTGTCGGCCAATTCTCATAACTGTGCTAAGAACTGGTCTATGTGCTCACGCGTGCTCTTTCCTTGGTCACCCGAAAAATTTGCGAATTCGGGTATTCTGGTCCCCTGTGGGTATGGGAGACGGTCAAACTGGCTATCATAAGGTCTCCGATATGACTGCCTGTCACACCCGGTTTTGGAAGATAAACCGAATGCGAACCATGTACGTGCCAGGATCAGAACTCACGTACACAGCGATTACATAAATGACTCATCATAGCACAATGCTTCGAATAACATTAAAGAGTAAGTAATAATATTAAAGACTAGAGTCATTTACATAATATAACTCAAAGTACACAGAATCGAAACGTAGCCAACGTAAATAAACCCACCACAGGCAGCTGACTGGGGGAGGTCGCTAGCCTAATCCTCGAACTCGTCGAAGTCCTGGAACTCCTGGAGATCCGCCTCGACGCCTTCTTCTTTACCTGAGCATAGATTGCACCAAAGGCAACCTGATGTTTTGTGAAAGCAAGGGTGAGTACACATCAACGTACTCAGCAAATGTCTCGTTTGGCTGAGGTGGACTAGCTTTATGTGGAGTTAAGCTCAAGCAGTTGCTTTTAGTTGGTCAAGTATTTATTATTAGTGTAAGCCAAGTTTTATCATATAACCAACCCATGAACCATTTCCTCCTTGAGGAAACATCAATATCATCATCGAACCAAAGCCATAAATCAAACCATTGTGTCTCAGATCATCTGTATCTCTAATCAAAGAGGATCCCAAGGCCGCTCATAACCGTGAGCACGGCTGATATATCAGTTTCAATACCCTCTGCAGAGGTTGCACACTTTACCCATGAGCCGTGATTCCCGTTTTGCCCGAGGATCATGACTCCCCATTGATCACTTCCTAGGTGGTCCGGCAAGGTATCACTACGTAGCCTTTACAAAGATTCCCTAGAGGTCATAGCCGCCCGTTAGGTTTCTCCAGTTTGATAAACACAGTACCTCTCCCCGCAGGAGGGTGACTAACAAAAGCAAAACGAAAGAACCTCGGCACCCAGCCTCGGCAGAGCAAGCACTGTGCCTGGACCCCATTGACGGCACGACGGCGAAGCAACTACACCTCTAGTTCCTCTAATTAATTAGCTAAGGGCGTCCCATTTCACCCTCATGGTTGCACTGTTATCCCGGGTGGTCTCTCAACGAACAGGTCCTTACGGAGAGGTACTCGGGAAACAGCCCGAGCCCCTAAAATATCACAAGATCATCGGGACAACATCATCGTATCATAAATATTCACATCATGTTCGTTGATTAAGTTAAAGCAATAGCATAAAGCTAACCATAGTAACCCAATAGGTAATCAAGTATAAGGTAAATACAAAGCTAGTCAATCCTTAGGTTTCAATTAAGTAATGCGGGACAGTGTATTATAAGTGAAAGGGACATAATGGGTCAGAGGACACTTGCCTTCACCAAACAGATGCCCAGGGTCTTCAACTTTGTAGAACTCGAAGAACCTGACCACTTGATCGTCAAAGTTTGATCGTCGATTCCTCGAAGCTCGGGAACAGCTCACGATCTATTCGCGACGTGCAACGAATACAAACAGACACAAGCAAACATATACTTGCATAAGAACATTACACCATACAAGAAAAAGTATTATCAAAACAAGCATTATAAAAATAAGAGAGCGCTTCTACGGTTACGCGGGGATAAGGAACGCGACGGTCGAAGCTACGGTCAAGAAGTTATAACGTTTACGCTACGCAAGTAATAGTCAGGACATTTAATTCGATATTATAAAATATAAATTATAACTACTATGTAGTTTTGATTCAATCTGCTACACTAACAGCTGTCAAATAAATAACTAATATAATTAGCACGAGAGATTCTAAGCGAGGCGAGTTTACGATGCGCGAAACAACATGATAGCGTGCGAACGACATGCGGACACGCGCGACATAGCACGCTAACGACATACGAAAACAGTGCGGGCAACCGGCACGAACGACGTGCGAACCAGCACAGCAGCACGCGCATAATACGCGTACAGCACGCATACGGCGCGCGGCCGACACTACACGCGAGGACTAATAAATAGATATCACGTTTATACTAAACAATTATTAATAAAAGAGTATTCAAGTTAATATTAATCATATTGATATTTATTTATAAAAGCGCAAGTTGAAAATTATAAATTAGATTTAATTGGAACGCTAATTTAATAAACGCTAGCCAAACAAATATTTAATAATTTATTTAAAACATATGACATAATGAAACAATATTATTAACACGTGGGCAGAGTTATAATGAAGCTAACGCAACTCGTATGAATTAAATTGGACATCTAACGCGAAAGATACGAAGGTTTAATGAATCGGGCGATGTGGCGCAAACTGACTGGTCAAGAAATGCCACACGGAGAACTGAAGAAGCAAGCCACAGAAAATCTAACGTGAGGCTAGATCGTGGGCAGATTTCTTTTCTTTCTCTCTGATGTGCACGACACTTTTCTTCTCTCGTTTCTAATTGCACGAGTTCTTTTTTTTCCTTCATCCATCTTTCTCCATGGAATTAACAGCAAGGGGAGGAAAAAGGATGCAACACGACCATGGAAAGAGGAGGAGCCGGTGCACTGAGGGTTGGCCACGACCAGGGCTGGGAGCTGCGTGGGGCTGTTGGCCGCTCGTCGACGACCCACCAGCCGGCACAGCGCGCACACAGGACTTGCAGGGAGGCACGACTGCAATGGGCTCGGCCATGGCCACCAGGGGCGCTCCTCGGCAGTCACTACTTGCTGGCTGTAGGGCGCGCCGAGATCCACGGCCTTGGGGCGAGCTGTCCATGGGCGCGGTCGCGCAGGCTGGTGACCAGCGACCACACCACTGAAACCCACAACCCTTGGGAACGAAAACGGCAGTGATGAGGAAAGGTGCCGCGGTTGGCGCTGGGTCTGCTCCCGAGTGGAAACTGTCCTCAGATCCGTGTCTCCATGGGGCTTGAATCTTAGGCACGACAGGGGGAATAGGACCGGCTGGGAAAGCACTGCTTCCTGCGCGCTGAACCAGAGAAGAACAGGAGAGGCAGCCATGGATTGAAGATGCCCTACCGTTGCTGTCGTGCCGGGGAAGGCACGGCCAAGAGGGTGCGTCGAGGGGGAGATAGGATGGGGAAGGGGAGAGAAGGGAGAGGACTCACCTGTGCTTGCCTGGTAACCGCCGAGACCAGATGTCTGCTCGTGCACGATTTAGATGTGGGGAGAAGACGAGAGGTTAATCGACGACGGGGTGGATTTATATAAAAAGATTGAGCGTGGGAGATGGCTGCCGAATTCGTCGTCAATTGCGTTGCGACCGAGCTAGAGAGGCGGTTGCGATCACGACGAGGGTAGACACGAGCAGCACGTCGTTTGCGAGGAAAGACATTTTAACGATCCCACGAAAAGGATACGAGATCTAGAACGGGCTCAACGAGAGGAATATTATCGAGGTTCTAAGATTTTGTAGTTTTCGCAAATACAAAATTTTAGGTATTTAATTAATATTAGAAAAACTAAAATTCATTTTAATACTCGAAGAAATGTTTCGAAGGTTCATAAAAGCTTTAGGAAACAAGACGAAGATAATTCGATTTAGTTTGAAAAACCTTTGCACTCATAAACACTATGCAACGACATGAATGCAACAATTAAAGCTTCTTCAGGATTTTATTTTACTACGCCAAAAACTCATATATTAATATATATAATAAAGTTAATGTCCATTATCTAGAAAAAACAGAAGAAAAGCAAGTAAAGAAGAGGGTAACACCTGAATTTGGTGAATATTAGAAAAGAAATTTTATACCGCAAATTCAGGATGTTACAAATCTAACCCCCTTAACAGGAATCTCGCCCTCGAGATTCAAGATGAGGCTAGCAAGAAAATGAGATTGGTTCATTGATCTTTCATAGCTTCTTCTAACTCAGCTTTGGCTCTGCCATCTTTAACTTGCAAACTGGTTGGTTTGACCTTCAGATGCTTGAGACCGATTGATGCAATTCTTGAGGATCTCTTGGACCTGTGGGTTAGGACCCACACACGCTTTCAACTGCACCACTCTGATCTTGTTGGTTGATGTTGATCACATTGCCTTCATCGGGTTTAGCGGCTAACCACCTTAACAGGAGCATTGATACGCACTTGGTGAAGATGCTTTCAGTTTTGATCTTGACTGATTAAGAGAGGTTGGAGGTTGCCAACTGGACATGTACAAGAGGAAAAGCTACAGATAGAAAAGGTAAGCATATATGGATTAAAGAGAGAAAAGGGAGAGCACCCAACTACCTAACTCTATGGCACTCAGCTAGTAAACTGATGTCATTGCGGACCAAGGGCCACAACACATCAACACTCATCACAAAGAAGCAAATCAGCCATCGCACAAAGACAAACAGCACAAGCATACAACAACAAACATTTTGTTGCTATACGTTCCTTCTAATTAAATGGTGGTCTTTCTTGAAAAGGGAATAACTACTCTCTAAGGTTGTTGAAGGACAAGGAGAAGAACAAGACGTGCAGGATAGGGACACGAGCACCATAAAGAATGGAGTTAAAGCAATCATTGTAAGCGATCAACAAAAGGATACGACCAAGGGCATAATGGGTAGAACAACACTCTCAGGTTGAGATAGAAAAGGGGATATTTCCAAAAGCAGACCTTAGATAGGTATCAAGTCAAGATCTAGTGATTACAAGGGTAAGGGGGATATCCAACAAAAGCTATGACTGGCAACGCAGCAAAGGAAAAGGGAACGACCAAGAGCGGGTGGGTAAGACAACACTCTTGAATTGGAACAAGAGAGGGGGTTTTAAAATGTAGGGGCAGGATAAGCATCAAGGTAAAGATCGAGGGACACAAAGGGTGAGGGTGATAACGGTTAAACACACAACAAAGGATGTATTTTAGGCAAAACTAGCAGGGTGTCAAAGAAGGGGGAGCAGTCAATGATGAAATAGATGAGGCATTATCCTCTTACAGGGATGGAAAAGATGATGTTTCAAAGGGTATGTTCAAGGTAAGCATGAAGGTAAGGGCATAGATATCACGAGGGTTTAAAGGTGATAACGAACAAGGGTGTAGGAGAGGAGGTAAATGGGCATAAGAACCAAGTATATAAGTACCACCAAGTATGGAGTTAAGACAGGACCTGCAAGTGGAAAAGGAGAGGGTACGTCCAAGGGCCAGATAGGTAAACTGTCACTCTCAAATTGAGATGGAAGAGAGGAGATTTTTTTTAAAGAGCAGGAATAGAGATAAATGTCAAGGTAAGATCGATAGATGACAAGGGAATGGTGATAGCAAATAAAAACACGTCAAATGATGGAATTAGGACAAAACCTGTAAGGCGACAAGAAGTGAAAAGAAATCAAGGGAGACATAGGTAACTCACAACTCTCAAATCGGGTCGAAGGAAAGGGGAGGCTTTTAAAGGATAAGTTCAAGGTAAGAATTTAGGTAGAAGACATAAATATCACAAGGGTCAAAGGCGATAATAGACAAGGGCATAAGAGAAAAGATGAAGGCACAGAAGAGCCAGTGGTATAAGTACAACAAAGAATGGAGTTGCGCACAAGATTACACACGGTAAAGAAGAGAATATAACTGAGGGTGAGGTAAGTAAGAAACTTGGAACCCTAATCTGTTCTGTGCTTGCGCGGACCGTCCGGCCCATAGGCGCGGATCATCCGGACCGCGGACCGTCCGGCCTCAGGGCCAGACCATCCGCCGCTCATTTTGGTTCCAAACATATGCCCCCTGCCTTTTGGTGGAGCTGAGCGAACCAAAAGCAACTAACTCGATGTGATCACATTAGTTTTCTTAGGCATCTTGACACTTACTAAGATGATACGCAGTGGCCTTAGTCCCGATGGTTGACTCAACGGACGTGACCCCTTTAGCTTTGATCGAACTGCTAGTCCCAATGCCGCCGAGCGCCATACTGGTCCTGACCAATTCGTCACCTTGCTTTCCTAATTTTCTAAGTGTTCTGGCGTAGCTTCGTAGTCGACCAGATCTTCTCCTTGCAGGTCGTCTTCCTCCATGGGTGATGGTACGTCGTTGCAGGTGTCATGGTGTATTGCGGATGAGTCGGCCTCAGGGGTCAGACGGTCCGCGCCCTATACGGTTGGTCCGGTCTTTATAGCCGGACTGTCTGCCATACCTGCAAAGAGCTGCACAGTTGTTGTTTTATTTTCTGTCTTTGTGGCCGTTTGATTTTCCTCAATGGTCTTTGGTCTCCATCTCTTTTGTGCGGTGGATACTGCGGATGTGTGTCATTGAATATTTTTTCCGCCTCCTTCTCCTGATTCTCCTTTCCTGTAAGGCGCTGTAATTTTTGCTTTTGCGATCGTGTCAATCCCGATGGGCACCATCGGGGTATGGAGTATTTTGGATCGGCTGTTTTGTTGACAGTCGTACCTTCTTTTTTGTTTGTGTTGGCTGATTCACCAAAAATCATTGGCCCTTCGTTATTTTGTTGTACGACGACATCTGTCGTTCCTATTTTAATGACGTCTCCTTTTTTCGTACTGTTGGAGGTTGTAGCTGTATGCCCCCCTGCCGGATTAGTCAGCCTTTGGGGCCGAGTTGTTCGACAATCTTGCTGGGCCTGCGCTCATGGACCACATTGAGGGGCTCCCAATCGGTCTTGTACTGGAGATGTCAACCTATTGACTACAGATGTTTGAGGTGCCCCCCAAGTGGGGTACTGTGGCATCCCAAATGGATATTGTGGCATGCCCCACATTTAATTTGGGACATATGGTGGAGGTATGTATGTGTATGGATATGACATAGGTGGATATGGTGGTGGAGGTGTCCATGCAGGTACGTTAGGTCTTAATTGAACATTATGACCTTCCGTCCTTTCCGATTAGTGTGGTGGTTCAATCGGCCTAACCTGCTGTCGCGCCTGGGTGGGTAAGCGAGGTCGCTTTGGTGGCCGGTCGCTGGGGCCAGCCTTCTTTTTCACATATTTAGACAATAATTGATCAAAAGTCAGGCTGGATTTTACCAACTGACCAGTTGCCTTGAACGTGTTAGTTTTCCACGTACCTATTTCTGGTCGTCGTGGTTTGAAGGTACGTGGTCACCGCGGCTCTTCGTCGTTGCCGGACCGTCCGCTGGAACGCTCCGGACCGTCCGGTGATGTTACGGACCGTCCGCGCCTAGGCACCGGACCGTCCGTGATGCGTAGTATGGGTTCTCGCGCATATCCCCTTGTCTGCGCTTGCCCCCCAGTGCCGGAGTTTGTGATGGTCACTTTCAGTGTCTCTCCTCCATTAGGAGTCTTCTCGGCCACCACTTTCCTGCAAGAGATTTTGTTGTTTCCATCAGCCTCCCGTGAGTTGCCGATGATGACTTCTTTGTCTTTGCCCTTATCGGCTGTGCTGGGCCGAATTAGGACCCTTTTGCCCTTGAAGTCGATCATATTCATTGGAAAGGGCTCTGTGTCCTCCTGAAATTTCAATCGTCCCTCGTTAATGGCCGATTGGATTTGTCGTCGAAACATATTACAATCATTAGTGGCATGGGAAAATGAGTTGTGCCACTTGCAGTATGCGCGACGCTTTAGTTCGTCGGCAGGTGGAACGATATAATCAATTTTAATGTTACCATTTTTTAATAATTCATCAAATATATTATCACATTTGCCAACATTAAATGTAAACTTAATCTCCTCCTGCCATTTCTTTTAAACTGGCTGCAAGGAGGAGCAAGCCGAAGATTTGGCCTTCTCAGGCCAAACTATTTCGGCAGTGTAAATTTCCTTTGGTTCACCGTCCGAACTACTTTGATTGTGTTCTACTATATGGACATTATGATGAACCGTTTTGACTAGTTCTTTGCTTCGGCTTTCACAAGCTGAAGCTTTCTTATGTAATTGTGCTAGCATAAAGAACTGGATGCCTTCTAATTTCTCTTTTAAATAATAGCACAATCCATCAAAGGCTATCCCCGCCAGTTGTTTATCTGTTAAATGAATTTGAAAGCATCGGTTTCTCGTATCCCAGAATCTTCGGATATAATCACTAACCGATTCATCCTTGTCGTAATCGCCAGAGAAGAAATGTTCATGAAATTTTTGTTCTAAGTCTCCCCATGACAAAATGGAATTAGGAGGGAGCGTGGCATACCATATGAATGCAGTCCCTGTTAAAGATAATGAAAATAAACGTACACGGAATGCTTCGGTGTCGGCCAATTCTCATAACTGTGCTAAGAACTGGTCTATGTGCTCACGCGTGCTCTTTCCTTGGTCACCCGAAAACTTTGCGAATTCGGGTATTCTGGTCCCCTGTGGGTATGGGAGACGGTCAAACTGGCTATCATAAGGTCTCCGATATGACTGCCCCCCCGGGGACTATACTAACTCTGAGCTTATCTCGGAACGCCCCAGCTATTTCCCCTCTCACTATATCGATGGCAGCCGGTGGAATACCACCAGCTCTTTGGTCCAATATGGGTGAGTTTGTTTGGATGTTGGTGTGTTGTTTTCCTCCCCATTGGTTTGGGTTTTGCGGCGCGTTAATACATGACCTATGAGGCTCATAGGACTGGCCATTCCTTTATGGCCTTCTGGGGGCCGGAAAGTACTCACTCTCACAGGTTTGGTAGATTATATTATGGTGCTGGTGTGTCGTATGGTGAGATGGGGAGTCTAGCTGGAACGGATACGGAGTTGGATATCCATCCTTCTCAAAAAACTTTGTGTCGGGCCGTCCGGTTAAATACGCGGACCGTCCGGCTCCGTGCGCGGACTGTCCGGCTATGTGGCCAGACCGTCCGACATTATATTCGGACTGTCTTGCGTCATATGCGGACGGTCCGAATGGGTTATATAGGGTTTGCACATTATGTGGCGGCTTGGGTGCAGGCCTCGGTAATTCGCTTCTAAAAATGGGATCGGCCTCCGCTGGCCCGGGCGGTCCGCGCTCACGTGCGGACGGCCCGGACATGCGCAGATCGACAAATTTATCGACGATGTGCGTGGGAGGATGTTGTTGCCCAAGGTACATGTCTATCGGCATCCCATAAAGGGGTTGTGACTGGTCGTGACAACTTGTAGCCGACGAATTACGTGTGTATTCCCTCAGTTCAACCTTGTGCGAAGGAAAATTTGCAATGCTAGATTTATCAAATGCATGTGCTAGTCTCCTATAGTCGTTTTGCATACACCCTATGATATTTTGCATCTACTCTCGTTGTTCGTCTATGTAAGCTTTAAGAGATTGGAGTTCATTGGTGCTACTTACATTGGGGGTAATCGTAGTAGGTCAGAGCGAAGCCAGATCTGTCGCCCGTTGCCGAACGACCTTGTTGTTCCTGTCCACTTTGAAGTTGGCCAAGAACTTTGCTTTTGCCTCCTAGATCAGCTGCTCCTTGTGCTCCTTGAACTGGAGCTGTTCGTCGGCCGGCAAGGTTTCCCATGTCGGCTCTATGATGTTGCCGGGGAAGACTTCAGAGCTATCTCTTGAACCGGCCATTGAGGGCTGATTTGATGGGTCTAGATATGTTCTCCCCAGTGGAGTCGCCAAAAAGTATGTTGACGCCTTTTTAGAGCGCCAAACACTCAACAAGAACCGTGGCGGTGCTCTCTGGTCAGGCGTGGACGGTCCGCGGCCAGGGGTCGGACGATCCGCGACCTGGCGCAGGGGCTAGGGTTTACTGCATGACGACCGGACGGTCCGTGCCCTGGGGCCGGACGGTCCACGCGTGCGCAGGGGCGGCGGAAGATCGCCGGCGGCACCTGGATCTTGCTCCCGGGAGGGACCCCGTCGAGGAGGAGAGATCCTAGGAGTTGTCTAGGCTCGGGCAGGCCGACCTAGACTCCTCTAATCCACGTAGAGTCGAAGAGAGGCGAAGAATTTGGGGATCGGAAGGCTAAACTAGAACTAGAATAGAACTACTCCTAGGAAATAAATGTGAAATAGAAGTGTTTTGATTCGATTGATTATTCCAAATCGACCGTATACGTCTCTATTTATAGAGGAGGGGGGCTGGACCCTTTACAAACTAATTTCTGAGCTTATCCCGAGATTCTCGCCAACAAACATAGTAAGAAATTTGGAACCCTAATCTGTTCTGCGCTTGCGCGAACCGTCTGGACCGCCGTCCGCCGTTCATTTTGGTTCCAAACACGAACCAAGCCTAGAAAATAATAAAACTAAACCACTATTCTACTGTAGTACGAGGCAGAACATTACTTCTTGTTAAAACCCCCTGGGGTTTCAGCCTCTCCCCGCACTTCACGGGCCGTCCTCCATAGCTCGAGCGACGTGTGGCATGAGTACGGCGTCGGACAGGAACGAGCTCCTGGACCCAAGTTTTTTATACAATCGAGTTATGAGTGGTTCGTCTCCCTTCCTACCTCTCTCCATCTCTGGCACACCTCGCCCTTGCCCTGCCCCGGATCTCGGCCACCAGTCCTCGCTGCCGTCGTGATTTGCTCGCCCCGTCTCCCTCTCCCTCCGGCCCTGCCTCATCGCAGTCGTGGTGGCCAAGGAACCCGAGCTCATTGGACAGGAGTTTGACTTCGCCTGTCTCCGAACAAGCGGTCGACGAGGCGGAGGTCTCGCGTCCTGCGTGCGTCGTCGTTGCCTGGCTCCGTCCTCACCGTTCCTCCGTCACAGCCACCGTCCTTTTGCCAAGAGTCGTCGAATGTAAATCTGTTTCATGTTCAGAGCTCGTCGTCCATAGATCTGTTTACCACCGTCCTGTTTCCTGTTTGGAGTTTGATTTCCCCTAGATCTGTTTGCCACCATGCCTGTCTGTGTGCTTTGCCCTCATCTCGTTGCGTCGGCCTTGGGAACAGCTACCCTGCGAGACGGTTTTTGCCACCAGACTCCGCCGCGGCGTGCGGGGTTTGTGAGATCTAGTGGCCTGCATAGCCATCTTGCCGCGCGCTGGTTTAACTAATGGTTTTGCTTGTTTGATCGCAGTGATGGCATGCGGGGCGGTGGCCAACATCGTCAAATCCTCGCTCGGCCTCGTTGGTCTCGACAAGGTATGTGTACCTTCCGCTCTGATCTATTTAGTGCTTAGATATCTTGCCGGCCGCCTTTGGTGATCAGAACTTTTTATTTGTTTATCAACCGCTGCATGGTCTCATGATCTGTATTAGTAGAAGGTAGAACACTATAGTGGTATTTATTGTCCTCTAAGTTTAACTTACATTGTGCTGAAGATGGTGTGGATTAGAAAACATTTAGCTGGGTTTTATCTCGCCACAACTATGTATTACTTTTACATTGCTTTTGAAAAAGAAGGCAATCGATTCTTTTGTTTCTGGACAAATGGCTTAGATCGTTTGCTTCCTGAGTTCAAAGCACATACTATGGCTAAATCTTATATGTACTCCATATTGATTTGATACTAATTGAATGTAATTTAAACAACAATTTAAAGATTTCCCTTGTCAATTAATGCAGCCGCTGTTTTTTTTCTTGAATACTGAGTTCACAGTTATGGATGTTTTAATGAATCGCCCCTTTTTTACGGGGACAACAAAAGCTCTCTGTGTTTTTTATTAGATGAAGAATGAATCAACCCTTGCAGAAGCTAAAGATAGAAGATAACACTACTCTATTTTTTTAAGATGTTGTAGTCAGGAAGAAGGTTATGTTGTCTTGTTCATTGGAAGCACTCTTCCACATTACTTGGTTCCTTGCTGATAACATTTGTCTGTTACAGATGTCATGTGCATTAATAAGCAGATATCATGCGCATTAACAAGCAGCCAAGAAGACACTAAGCTACGGGGAATTATGGCCTTAGTCCTGGTACTGATCACCTATGTCTTGGTAACAAGCAGATATCCTGGATATAGAAGCAGCCAAAAATAGTGTCAGATTCTGGTTCCCACATCCGTGAACTGGTACCACTATTCGTGCCTATGTTGGGCTCCTATATCCATGTGAGAGAGCATGAAGATGCTCACCAACATAGCAACTAGAGTATGCTTCCCACTGATGTTTCACCCAGTATAACTGCATTTACCTCACCAACATGGCAACTAGAGTATGCTTCCCACTGATGTTTCACCCAGTATAACTCCAGTTCTTGCAATTCTGTTTTTTCAGTTCGCTCTATATAAGTGGTGTGTTGTTCTGAATTTGCTTGTCTTATTTCACAATATAGTTTAAGTTATCGCGGCATCTTTTATAATAACTTGAATAAGTTTTCACTCTTTAATCCACAGGCCATAAAACAAAAGCAGCAATCGTTGTCCGCAACTGGTGCTCTCGGACGACTCCATCACCGAGCAGGTGAATTGCAAAGAAATGGTCTGTCCGCAACTGGTGCTCTCGGACGACTCCATCACCGAGCAGCCCTTCGCCCGGTGGCTGCGGTGTCGAACTGGCTGACACCTACTCGCAGTTGCATTACAAGTTTTACTGACTATGAATTTACAGGTTTATTTAATTTCGGTTGCAATGCTTCTGACAACAGTTGTATCTGTCCTCTTGTTCAACTTCCATGTATCCCTCGCATTCTTCCTTGGATCCACATAAGTGTTAATGATAATTTTGTTGCATCTCCTCTGCTGATCAGAGCTTTCAAACTCATGACAGAATAATGTACTAAACTTCAGTGTGGTGTCTATCTCAGTGTACCTACACTCAGTTGGAAAACTTCAACCACACTGCAACAAGGTTTATAAAAGGTACTGTTACTATTGTTAAAATTAGTCATTTTAGCTATCTGCTTCTATTTCACCGTGCTTGCAGGTTTGCTATGAGGAAAAGCAAATTTATGGGCTCAAACAAAGTGTGATAGTGAAAGCCATTTTGCTTCTAGCAGCTTAAGGTCAGTTAATCTTGTTTCAGTACTTTGTCCTGCTGATTTACTTGCCCCACACAATTGTTGAATCACATTGCTTATGCATTTGTGGACTGTGCTACATATATTTATGAGAGAATTCCATGTGTATTGTAAAAAATTGCTCTCACATTTATACCACAGAAAAAGTGTGTTACCCTATGGTATCACAATTCGAGTTTTAGTCTACCACTGTTGTCTGTTTTTTCTAACTTGGACATTACCCTATGGTATCATAATCCTCTGTGCTACCTATACCCGCCGTAGTAAAATAAAATATTATGGCATGTTAGCCTCCTTGCTTTGTTAGTTTGGAGAGTACTCTGTAATTTGCTTGGCTGCCTTGTAATACCGGGTTACTATAGCTGTCTGTATCGAGAATGTTTTGTGTCTTGAACTAAGAAAAAACACTCCATGGTTTGCAGAACCAAGCCAAGAAAACAGATATCAACTGTGATGCCACACTCAAAAGCTTGTTTGGTGGGAGGGACAAGGTTGGGATGCTGGAGATCTCCAAGCTTTTGAGCCCTGACTTCCCGAAGATCTCCAAGCTTCCCTGGTCCATGGAGCCAGGGATGTCTCTTTGGTAAAAGACTTCGTTGTGGATGGCCTCTTTTATGGTCCATGTTAAGTCCCAAGTCCCACTAGAAAAATCGTGTGATGGCATTGAGACTTTCAGACTTTGTTTTTGGGTCTGATGCATGTAAAAAGGATTCCCAGTGTTTCTGTTGCTCTTGCGATCCTGTGAGGACACATATGAGAGAAATATTTAGTCTGCTGATGGCAAATCTTGTCTTATGTTCATGCCTATGCCTATCTGATCAAGCGTTATGATATGATCCCATGTGTGGTATTGTGTTCTTTAGAGATGTACTTAATTATGTTTCTCTTGCATTTCATGTTGCTTTGTCTAATTGTTACCGCAGATTAAGATTTTATTATAATTTCAATTTGATATGCCCCATCATAGCCATGGTTACTGTAGGGCGCACGAAGTGCGCCTCCTGATCTAGTTTCATACAGGGAACACAAGTCTTCATGGGAAGGGCTCATGAAGCGGGGCATGCATGTCAAAAGACTTGACGTGGGACCATGCCGCTAAACAGTATGAACAAATTTTCTAGCTAGTGGGCCTTCATCGATCGACCCTATGTCATGTAAAAAAGGGACCCAAGTAGAGATGTCCAAATGGGCCGTGTCCGTTGGACGGCCCGTGGCACGCCACGTTTTTGGCCCGTCACGAACAGGGCACGGCCCGGTGGTTGACTGGCTCGGGCCGACACGACCCGTTATTCGGGCCGGGCTTGGGCTGCTGCCGTCGCACGGCCCGATTATTTTTTTTATTCCCCAGTGCATTTCTTTGTATATTAGAAGCAACTTTAATATTTTAGAAATTAAATAAGCTTGGTTTAGTTGGCTAGAGTGGTGTAGGTAGGCATTTTAAACCCTCCAACCAAGGTTTAAATCCTAGTAAAGCTTGTTTTTTAGTCTTTTTTTACTTATTTTTCTTCCCACCCCGGTCAAAGCACGGCGGGTCTTAACGAGCTACGGGCTAGCCTGACACGGCCCGTCAACCTAACGGGCCGAAACATGCCGGGCCACCGTGCCACATCCTAGGCCCAAGCACGACCTACACATAGCCGTGTCGTGCCGTGCCGGGCCGGCCCGCAGCCTGTTAAGGCCTGCCATGCTTTGACCGGGTGAGAAGAAAAATAAGTAAAAAAAGACATGTATAACCGCAAGTGGTGTCCTTAAGGATCTTTGGCCCATCCTATAGTAAAACCCATGCATGTACATTACATGGAAGGCAGACCGGCTATTATTTGGTTCCATAGCTTTAGTGTCCAGGTTAGCCTTACGGCGCCTGCTGCAAAAGGACCACAATGCATCCGGAGATGGCTCTATTCTATTCAACTCTTCAACTGACCAAACAAAAATTGAGTGGCTCTGTCTTGCTTGTCAAACGCAGAATATATAAAAACGGTTCTATTGTCTTTCATATAAACAACAACGATGATATGACAATGATTTGAGAAGGGTGGGAGAGAGATAGAGATCGATATAGCATTATTAGAAACAGTGTAGTAATAAAACTCTCTGCACTGGAAATAACATTCGAAAACCATGCCTGACTCGTTTTCGGGCCATTTCTGCGCATTCTCGGCCGTGTACTGCTGATTGTAAAGGTGTCCATCCATCCATATATCCAAAGCGAAGCGTCGCTACTCGCTGCTATGATGGTATGGAGGAACATGTTTTTTTTAACAGCAAGGGGATACCCCCTATTTCATTAAGAAATAGAAACATCGTTTGACAGACTCCATCAGCAAGCTACTTATTACAGAGCTTAGCACATCAGGCTAACGAAATAGAAGCTAACCATCCATACATGTTTTGGATGAACCCAGATTCCAACATCTAAACAAACCATCTAATCAAAATGAAGTAGCCCATAAGAACCCTAACAATACCAACAGGTTTTTGGTAAAGGCCCTCAATTACAAGTCCAAAACTTCCAGAAATGAACCAGGCAAATTAAAACACCAGAAGGTGACTCCAGCTGGTGGTCTGTAGACAGAAGGAGCACACAGCAGAAAAAACCAACGTGCTTGACATCAACTGCACAAACGATAGTCAACCGGCGCCCAGCCAAACTCCCTTCTGTAGAACTCTTTAACTATTCTTCTGAGAAGCGAACTTCCTTCCAGCAACATCTTTCTTGACATTTCTTTCTGAAGAATCGCCCAAGCATCCAACCATGAACAGCATAGGAACACAATATTAGCAGCATTAGGGGGGGAGATGTTATTGAAACAGCAATCATTCCTAATTTTCCATAAAGACCAGAGCACAGCACTACAACCAATAGTGATTAGATTTCTTTCATATTTTTTAAAGCTGCAAAGCCATAACCCAAACATTTCATTGGCAATTTTGGGAATGGACAAAGACACTAAAGCCATCTGAATCACTCTCCAAGTGAAAGAGGCAACCTGACAAGTGTAAAAGATATGATTAGTGGTTTCCAAACAACCACACCAATTACAGTTAACATTCCCATGCCACTTTTTTTTCTTCAAATTTTCTTTGGATAAAATTTTATTTTCTAAGATCAACCAAAGAAAAACTTTTATCCTCTGTGGGATTTTCGCTTTCCAGATAAACCAATATGATTTTTTAATCGTGTTTCGTTTAAACTCCACATATAACGATTTCACTAAAAAACCTTTCTTGTCCAGAGTCCAAGAAGGCATATCTTTACTATCCTCAAGACAGTAATCTTCACAATCCTTTTTTAAATCTTCAAACATATTAGCTCCAACTCCAAATAATCTTCTTCTGAAGATTAAGGAGTTGCAGTTGTCACTCAAAGCCTCATTCACATTTATCTCTTTATTCAGGGATATATCAAACAATCTTTTATATTTTGTGGAGAAAGGTTCATCTCCACACCATTTGTCTAACCAAAAACTAGAAGACAAACCATTTCCAATCTTCATTTTTCTGTTGTTGCAATATTCTTCTTTGTTGTCAATGATGCCACGCCAAAATTGAGAGTCTCCTTGTTTTTTTTTCAAAATACATAAGGGCTTGCCTTTCATGTATTTTTTTTAACAATTGTCTGCCAAAGACCATCTTCATTCTCGAGTTTCCACAGCCATTTAGTCAGAAGACTAATATTCATCCATCTAAGATTTAAAATACCAAGTCCCCCTTTTTCTTTAGCAGTACAGACTGTATCCCAATTCACCAAATGATATTTTTTTTCTTTTCTCCACCATTCCAAAGAAATCTCTTTCTAAAGATATCCATATTTTTTAGAACTGAAGATGGTGCCATATAAAGAGAAAGCATATAAAGGGGAATGTTAGACAGACTGCTATTAATGAGAGTTAATCTTCCCCCAAGGCTGAGATATCTACCTTGCCAAACTCCTAATTTTTTTTCAAATTTCTCTTCAGTCTTAGCCCACTGAGAGATGCTCAAAGTTTTATGATCAATAGGAACACCAAGATAACAAATGGGAAGAATTTTGATAGGGCAAGTAAAAATCTCAGCATAAGCATCTTGGTTGGAATTAGCATTACCAAAACAATACACCTCACTTTTATGAAAGTTGATTTTCAAACCAGACATCTTTTCAAACAAAATCAAGATAAATTTTAAGTTCCTTGCAAATTCAAGATTATCCTGAAGCAAAAAGATTGTATCATCAGCATATTGAAGATAAGCACAACCATTATTTATTATATGAGGAATCAATCCAGCAATCAGTTTTTTTTCTTGTGCTTTTTCAATAAGACACGCAAGACCATCAGCAACTATGTTGAAGAGAAGGGGGGAAAAGGGGTCTCCCTGTCTGACCCCTTTATGAGTAGAAAAATAGGGGCCAATCATGCCATTAGTTCTAATAGCAACCTTTCCACCTTTCACCGTTTTCATCACCCAATCACTCCATTTGTCTCCAAAACCTTTTTGTTGGAGCATGCTATATAAGAATTGCCAATTGACTTTATCATAAGCCTTCTCAAAGTCAATTTTGAGAATAATCCCACTTTGCTTCTTTTTTTTACTTCATGAATAATTTCATGAAGAGCAACAACACAATCAAGAATATATTTTCCTTTAACAAAGCCAAATTGATTTTCACTAATCACCTTGTTGATACACGAAGATAACCTATTATTCAAAGTTTTGGTGATGATTTTATAACAAACATTCAAAAGACAAATTGGTCTGAAATTTTTCATTTTCATGGCATTATCTACCTTAGGAATTAAGGTAATCACACCATAATTAAGTCTTTTGATATCCAAATTTCCTTTACAAAAATCATCACACAAAGACCACATATCCTTTTTAATAATCTCCCAGAAATCCTGGAAAAACTCTGCAGGAAGACCATCAGGGCCTGGAGCACTATTATGTTTGAGATCAGAGACAACTTTGTAAATCTCATCAAAACTAAAAGGGGCAGTAAGATAATTTCTGTCATCTTCATTGAGCCTTCGCATATTCATATCATTCATATTAATAGTCGTAATATTTGAAGGGCCAAAGAGGTTTTTATAATAGTCAGTGGCTAACTTATTAATATCATCTTCATTATCCACAAGTCTCCCATTATCGAGCAGAGAATGAATTCTCAGTCGTCTTTTTTTTCCATTAGCTTTTAGATGAAAATATTTAGTATTCTCATCACCAGCAATGATATTTTTTTCTCTGGCAATCTGTTTCATCTTCGTTTCTTCCTCAAGAAGTAAGGATTTCAACTGCAATTCATACTCCATCTTTTCATTTTTCTCTCTATCAGAGAGATTCTCAGACTCATTTTTGATGTCCAATCTCTTCAGAATCATTTTCAGAGTGTTGATTTTCCTCCTATTGGAACCTTCTTCATTAATATTCCATCCTTTTAGAGTTCTTTTAAGTCTTTTAACTTTTTCTTTCCAAATATCAATGCTTTTCTTACTTCTAACTGGAAGAGTCCAGTTAGTTTTCACCATGTCATAAAACTCTGGTCTAAATTTCCAACTGAGTTCATATCTAAACTCATGAGGGATTTTCTTTTTTTCTTCAGTTTGTAGAACAAGAGGCACATGATCAGACAAAGATCTATCAAGACCTCTGACTGTAGCATTATGAAACAGCAAGTCCCACTCAGGATTTACCAAAAACCTGTCAAGTTTTTCAAAGGTAGGATTATTCCTATTATTAGACCAGGTAAAGCGCCTATCAGACAGATCAAGATCAATGAGACCATGCATTTCAATAATCGAATTAAAGATAGCACTCCATCTACTAAGAATCACAGGTTTATTTTTTTCTTCAGTATTTCTAATGATATTGAAATCACCACCAAAAATGGTAGGTCCTTTACAATTAGAACAGACCGAAGAAAAATCACTAAGAAATCTACTTTTATGTTCAGCTTGAGCAGCGCCATAAATGTTGATAAAACTGAAAGTGACATTTTTAGTCTTATGATGAATCAGACAATTGATCATAAACTCACTAATGTCCTGACTAATGATATCAAAAATATCAGAGTTAATTCCAATCAGAAGCCCACCAGATCTACCTCTGGGGGGAGAAGAAATCCAGATAAAATTTCTTTGAGGGTTCAGAGCCTCAAACCATCTTTGATCAAATTCATTTTTTCTGGTCTCTTGAAGACCAATAAAGTCTACTTTATGTTTTGTAATAAGTTCCTTTAGGAACTCAAACTTTCCCGGTTTCACCAGACCCTGGCAATTCCATATGACTCCTATCATTATGGAACCAATAATTCAGGAATTTCTCTCTTTTTAACTCTCCTTTTATTAGGTGTACACCTAACCTTTGGAGAATTATTTTTCTTTTTATTCCTTAGAGAATATTTTTTCTCTCTTCTTAAATCCTCTTTTTTATTATAAACCAACATTTTTTCTTTATCAGATTCACTATCAAGCAATTCTTGAACCATTTTATCAATAGAATCAGAGATCTCAATTTCTTTTTCAGTCTCAGATATGTTCAAATCAGCTTCAGAAACTATATTAGAGCAATTAGCAATAAATCTTTCTGACTCTATCCTTTTAATATCATTAAGATTCAAACAAACTTCCTCAGCATTTTTTCCTAAACTAACATTAAGCAAATCTGCCATCTCAACCAAAATGTTATCTCTAGTGCTCAAAACGGAGAAAGGGTTAGACGACATACCTTTGTTCAAGAAAGCATCTTTAGCAACCGCCCTAGAGATGGCTTTGTCAGTTATCTTGATGTCTTCATTTGCCTCCAATCTTGTACTTTTCCTAATTCCTTCCAATGAATCAGCTCCCTTGCCTTTGTTCTTTTTGTTCCTTTCATCTACATTTATGTCATGTTTTTCTGGATCATCTTTCTCAGAAATCATGTCATCTTGAGAGTTTGTTACATCAACTCCCATGTCTTTAACTAGCACATCAAGTTCTTGTGAACTGAGAAGGTCATCTTCACTTTCATTAAATTCCACATCTCCTTCAAATCCTTCTTTTTCACCAGCTTCTTTTATCACTTCTGTCAATTTGCCAGTCTTATCAGAAGTGACCATACCCCCAATCATTTTAGAGGTCGATCCAGAATGATATTTAATGCCTATATCATTTTCCTCTGTCTCAAACTCTTCGTTTTTAGCCTTTTTCCACTTTTCTCCATCACCAATTTCCCAGACCTGTGGACATCAACAGAAGCCCTCTTTCCCAAACTAACAGAGTCATCATTCCACCCTTCTGCATCAATATTCTCTACTCTAAAGAATATGTCGTACAGATAGGGTTTAACTCCTACTTCAATGACTTCAGGAATCATATCAATGCTTTTGACATGAACTTTAAATCTGACCATATCTTTAGATTCGAGAGAATTCAAATCAATTTCCTCAACAGCCCCAATAGTTGAGCCAATCTCACAGATAGCCTGGTAGTTTAACAGCTCTTCAGGAACATTTTCAGCCACTACCCAAGTAGTATGAAGCCTAGACTTGGCTTTAGCTTGAGAAGACCAGGGTATAACACTAATTTTGACCCCAGATAGTTTCATTTTTAGCTCAGGAAAGTTAACAACCTCATCTAATCTTTCCTGTGAAGGGAACTGCATTAAAAAACCTGAGGGGCATTTAGTGGCTTTCCAAGTTTTTCCCCAGGAAAAATGGAAACTGAAATCTTGTTCCAGATCCTCACATCTAGTCTCTCCCTCAATGATTTTCACCAATCCTAAAAAACTTTTTCTAGGTTTCTTGGCAGCATTTTTAGCAAACTGAGAAGCATAGAAACCTAACCCATCAGCCGCCATACCCACAATAGGCATGGTAGGTTTGCTTTGTTTAGGCCAAACACATTTAGCAGTCACATGCGTTTCCTTCCTGCAGATCTCACACCAGAGGGGTTTGGAACATTCTCTAGCATGGTGCCCTTCCTCCCCACATTTCTGGCAAAAAAATCGGCGACCTAGATCTAGATCCATAGGAACGGGGGGAGTAGGGTGGTTCATGTTACCTGGATCCGCACTCTCACCTGATGTTGCAGCCTGCAGGTCCGGTTTGAACTCAGCCTTCATCGGAGGGGGCCTCAAGCGCCAGCTAAGGTTCCGGTGTCGTCCCCAGGGGGGAGAGTTTTGTCTCTGTGGTTTAGGAATTTGGCGATCCCACTTCGTATTCTTTCCTTTTGGATCCATCACAGGCGATTCTTTAGGGATTTGGAATCCAATCCCTATTCTCGGCCACGGATCCAAAGGAGGAAGAGGACGAATGGGAACGGATTTCCAGCCACCACAGAAGCTGGTTTTCACCGAGGTAGGCAAGCGCCAAAGGGAAGAAAGAAAGGCGGCAAGGTGAGGAAGAGGGCGACCTCCGATCAGGTCATTAGGAAACCCTAGTTTTCCCCGTGGAGTCACCGAGCTGGAGAGACGAGGAGAAGGCGAGGAAGACACGGAGGAAGTACCTGTGGGGTTCAGACTTTTCACTGCGCTAGAAGGGCCACGTCCATTTGCCTCGGCTCCCTCCTTCGCGTACGGGGTCGACACCCCTGAAGTCCAGCCGCGCCAACGCCCATTGCAAGGAACGGCCCACTTCTGTAGCGTCCTGGGCTTCGCTTTTTGAGAATGGGGAAGGATTTTCCCGTCAATGGTTTTTGAGGCATGGGGTGGTTGAGGAGGGGGACGACCAGGAGAACGAAGGGGAGAGAGACGAGTCATCGTACTGTCTGTTGATGACGACCAACGGCGCCAGCTTTGAGCTTTGGTTTCGCGCGAGTGATTCTGCTCAAACTAATCTGGTCGTATGGAGGAATATGTAAGGCCTTGTTTGTTTTTATCGGATTGCACTCGAAATCGTTCCAGCTAATTAAAGTTTATATAAATTACAGAAACAATCTAGTTAGAAATTATTCTGACCCACCAATCCAGCATAAACGAACAAGGCATAAAGGTAAAGCGCATGGTGTTCGTGTGCCTAGCTTGCGTTCCCGGCCGGGCATGGGTTTCCATGTTTCAGGTGCTTTATACTTGTCGTGACCACGTCCCGTCCGCTAATGGTCAGTAACCTTCATTCGGAGCATGGCCTTCGTTGCGCGATGCCTAGATTGCAGTGCTTCCATTCCGGACCGGCATATCAGCTTGGGATCGATCCTTGATCGTCGTGTTTGTCCAACCTGGATTCCTTAACAGCCAGTTACCAAACCATTAGATTTATTTTGGGTGGATTAAATATATGTTTAACTTGACTGAAGCTGGCAACGAAGAAATTAAATACGCTGGACCAAATTAAAGAAGAAATACTTCGTGCATATTTGTTTCATCATATCATATATATTTTCAGGTCTGTCTCTGAACCTGCGCGTCGCCCCGATCTTCTATCAAGAGAGGCACTGTTTGTTTGGAACGTGTGGTCCTTTGTTCTTTTTGCATGAAACTGAACTGTGCCATGTGAAATTTCTGTACGTTTTCAAACAGACCACCCTGCATTCTTCTCCCTCCATCCATGTCACGTAAGCTGCTTGCCTTCCTCTAATCACGCATCCACGCCAAGCAAGGGAGATTACGAGTGGCATCGTCCTCACGGCCCCTGGCCCTCTGCGAGCCATACAGACCTATAAAACCCCATCGGCGACGGCAAGCCACCCACCCACCAGTTCTGAAGCGTCACCATCCGAAACAACGCGAAAATGAACGGAACCACCGGCGAACCGAAACCGACCACCACGGAGACTAACAAGAAGCAGCCGACCGGCGAACCGACCTCCACGGAGACTAACAAGAAGCAGCCGACCGGCGAACCGACCTCCACGGAGACTAACAAGCAGCAGCCGGCCGGCGAACCGACCTCCACGGAGACTAACAAGCAGCAGCCGACCGGCGAACCGACCTCCACGGAGACTAACAAGCAGCCGACCGGCGAACCGACCTCCACGGAGACTAACAAGAAGCAGCCGGCCGGCGAACCGACCAAGCTACGCCCCGGAGGCGTGTCGTCGGCGCCACCGTACGAGTCGATGCTCAGGTCCACGATGTACGAGCGGTTACGCGCGCAGCACCCGGCGGAGTTCGAACCCGCGAGCGTCTTCTTCACGCACGATGAGCGGAGCTTCATCGACCGGCGCAAAAGCTTGCGGGTGAAGGCCGCGCTCGTCTACGAGGCCGTCACGGGCCGTCACGAAGACGACGACCAGATGCAGAGCGCCAAGATCCTACTCCTGGCTCTCGCCAAGAAATGCCACTCCAAAATGCACCCAGAAACCGCCGTCGTCCATGGTGGTGGCACTTGTACTGGTACTGGTACTGGTATGTATGTCGCCGGCCCAACCATATCCATATACGTCGATCGTCATGCCATTCGAATCCAATACTTATTCATTAGTCGTATGTATCTCTTCATCTCTACTCCGCCCTACACGCAGCTGGAGAAACGGGAGGAGATGCCGCCGACGAAACTGGCTGGGACGACAAGATGATGCGCGTGCTCGACGGCATCTTCCTCGTCGTCGGCTTCCTGCCAAAGCTCAACGAAGCGATCAGCAGCAGCAACGCCGACCGCGACTCCGTCGACCAGAGCTTCAGGTCGCGCCACATGCTCGAGATGGTCGCGGACGTGGTCAAGCTCGAGAACCAGCAACTCTGGCTGCAGGACCTGCTCGATGTGGCAGGCCACATAGAGGCCGTCATCAAGGAGACCGTCGAGCAACACGATTTCAGGGACGTGAAGAAAGCCATGGGACGCGAGTACAAGCAGGAGGTGACGGCGCAGAACCTCGCTGACGTCATCCACCGCTTCTGCTGGTACTACTCGCCCTTCGCCACGAAGAAGCCCGCCCCGGACAACCCGTTCAAGGACGTCGTGGCCAACAAGGAGATGGCGGCGAAGCGCACGCTCCTGGACTGCCTGCACATGAGCGTGGTGAAGCCGTCGTCGCACGGCAAGGGCGGGAGCGGCGGCATCGGCAGGCCGTCTCGCATGCCGACGGCGAGGGATCTCTGGCGGTCCGGGGTCCGTCTCCAGGCCTCCGAGAACGGCCGCGCCGAGATCGAGTTCGCGCAGCCGACGCTGTGGCTGCCGGCCCTAGTGTACGACTTCAAGCTGGCCACGGTGGCCCGGAACCTCCTGGTGCTGGAGTACGACGAGGAGCAGAGCAAGCCGATCACGCGCTACTTCCAGATGATGAACGAGATCGTCGAGGACGCGGCCGACGTGCGCATCCTCCGCCGCGCCGGCGTGGTCCGCGGCGGGCAGGAGGTGCACGAGCTCATCAAGAACATCGACAGCCGTGCCATGTACCCGTCCGTGTACATGGCCATGGACCGGGAGATCGACAAGGTGAGAGAGTACCACGACAAGAGGATGGCCAGCTTCTTCGTCCGCAACCGCCCCGGCGTGATCTGGGCCTCGTCCGTGGCCGCCATCTCGATGGCGGCTGTCGTCGCCTCGATGAGGAAACGGGGCTAAAGCGAACAACGGAGGGGATCAGCTGCCAATTTATTGATGTACGTATATATCTACATGTACATGTATTGCAACTTATTGATGCGTTGTAAGGCGTATCATGGTCCGAACGCGCAATACGACTGTGTACGTAAGCGAACTGATGATTGATTATATATATAAATGTAATAAAGCAATAAAGTTCAACAGATAACGATGAATTCACTGTCGAGGAATAGGGCATGTGTGTTTGGTTTGAAGAATCACTCAAACTAAAATAAGATGGTGCATCATGAATCCATTCATCAAAATTAGGCTATGTTTAGATATACTATAGTATTCAATCCAATACACATGAATTGATGTGTAAATTAGTTTACTTTACACTCCAATCCCCTCAACCCATCTCAATCCATGTGTATTGGATTGAATACTAGAGTACCCAAACAAACCCTTAGGCTTTGTTCATTTACACCAATCCAGCTCTGTATTAGTATGGATTGGAATTAAATCCATGCCACAATTCATGTCCCAAAATAATCCAAGCCTACTCAAATTTTTTATTCGGTTAAATCCATCATAGATTATAACCCAAGGGTTTGGGAATTTTTTAAACTATGGAAGACATGGATTCTATCCATAGCTCATTAGGTATGGAACAAATCCATACCTTATTGCACAAGTTTATATTAGAATCCATGGATCAAAAGATTAGTTAACTTTAAGAGATACATGAATTAAATGATGGATTTAATTCCACCATAGGATTGGATGTGACATATGGATTCACCCAATCCAGACTCGGATTAAATCCATGGTGAGATTTATTCCCTTGTAACCGAACAAGGCATTAGTGGGATGACTCTATTATTCCTCATATTAGTATTAACTAACTAATTATGAGGAATGAGATGATGATGGATCAAATCATTTTAATCTACAAACCAAATAAAAAATGAGGAGTGAGAAGATAATAGACTAGCTCATTCTTCAAACCAAACATCTTATTAATATAGGGTTTTTTGAAAGATTAATTAAACAATACAAAGATAGTGTGGTTGGCAATTTAGGTTGTATTTGGTTGCAGGATAGCTGAGACAGCCATGTCTTTGGGCATCCTCTGTGTCCTATCCCAATCTCTGACATTGAACCATATCTAAGAGATCGTCTTAAAGTATCTCCAAGAGAGGCTCTAAATATAGTCCTATTTTAAATATAGAGCTCAAAACCATAAAACATCCTTTCAACAGCGGCCCTATTTTATAAAATTTCATCAAATAATTATAGGTCTAGATCTCTCAGGTCCTATCATTAACACACTAGTAGAAAAAGGCTCAAAGCCTGCGGGGACGATATATTTTTACAGGCGGATTCGGTTATCCACCGACTGTGTTATTTCTAGTGGCGGTTCCTTAAGAAAACCGCCACTAGAAATCGTATTTCTACTGACGGTTCCTTAAGAAAACCGCCACTAGAAATCGTATTTCTACTGGCGGTTCCTTAAGAAAACCGCCAGTAGAAATCCATGATTTCTAGTGGCGGTTTTCTTAAGGAACCGCCACTAGAAATACGATTTCTAGTGGCGGTTTTCTTAACGAACCGCCACTAGAAATCATTTTTATCCTTAATTTTTCGAGTTTTTCAAACGGCCTCGTATGACAAAACCAACAAAATAAAAGTTGTAGATCTCTAAAAGTTATGAAACTTTGTAGTTGACAACTTTTTTATTTGAACTCATTTCGGTTCTCAAAAATTGAATCTAAGTATGTCAAATTTAAAATTCAAATTTTGCAAACTACCTCGGATGAAAAAAGTGTCAAAATAAAAGTTGTAGAACTTCAAAAGTTATTTATCTTTGTAGTTGACAACTTTTTTATTTGAATTCGTTTAGTGTCTCAAATAAGCAATTTACACTCAAATGGTTGTAATATGTGCAGAAAACAACTACAAACTAGACACAAGACATGTCATAGACGGAGTGGTAGGGGAGGGTACGCGCGAGGGTGAGGTCGACGGTTCGAATACTAACAACCGCGTAGCGCGCGAATTTTGCGCGAAAAATGCCGCGACTTGCGACGGAGACGGGCGGGTGGGGTGGGCTGAGGCCCCCCCTAATAAAAATAAATTTTTTAACTATTTTTAAAATATGTTTTATGTTTCCTGGAAACGATTTGCACTGGCGGTTTTATTACGTCGACCGCCAGTGAAAATCGATTTTCACTGGCGGTTTTATTACGCCGACCGCCAGTGAAAATCGATTTTCACTGGCGGTCCTCAGTTACCCGCCTGTAAAAATGATGATTTCTACTAGCCCCTATCACTGGCGGTTACGAAAAACGCCACTATAAATAGGTTTACAACCGCCACTATAGAACTTCTCTGTACTAGTGACAATTTATTTCCTAACAACATGATTTATTTCCTAAATAGTATTATTTAAAGATTGACCGTTCGAGTAAATGATTCTTTTGAGACCCTAAATATTCTAAATACGATCCTATTCAAATTTTAGGACTCTATTTTAGGGTTTGTTGTTGGAGATGCTCTTATCTCGTATCGTCCGGTCACCATCCCGTCATTGCAAACCAACCACACCCTTAGAGACTAAAAGGTATAGACTAATTGTTGGGGACCTTCGGCTTCCGAAGGTCCTCAAAAACATGATTTAACAATGTTTCTGGAAGTATAATGCATGAACAGGTACCTTCGGACTTGAATTAAAACCGCAGCGTGAAGAAGCATAAGGAGTACGAAGGATAACGTGAAGCCGAAGCTGTGCATAGAAGAGCTTCGGCAAGGTGTGGAGCCGAAGCTGTACACAGGAGAGCTTCGGCAAAATAGCGGAAAAGGGAACCGACTTAAAGATGAAAAGGCTATTCAGACCCCGACGGGTTACTACAGAGTTATTAGCAAATGTAAAGGGCATGAATGTAATTCCGGGCTGTGTCCTTTGCTTATAAATAGATGAACAGTACTCCCGTACTGTTCACGCTGACTTGGCATTTGCTTTTGCGTCACGCTTGTACTTTTGCCTTCCTCAAGACCGAAGGTACATTTGTAATTTGAAATCATTTCTATTTTTCCATGATAATAAAATAGAAATGATTCTGTGATGATGTTTGAATATCCATATTATATCTCATACTTTATATGAATCCTTCGTCATTACTTGTTGTATTCACGAAGGCATGTTTCTCGTAACCTTCGTCCGAAACTCATTATTTCCCAAAGGGGCATAATGTTTCGAAGGACGAAGGGCTTTCACATTTAACACTTTTTATGTTGCCTTGTTCTTAACTCTTAGCATTTGAGAACAAGTCCCCAACATTGGCGCCCACCTCCGGTGAACTCACTTCCACTTTTTGAGTTTCGAACACCTTCGGCAACCATAGACCTTCGTTATGGCGTCGAAGAAAGCTTCAGCAACAGGGGCTACAGCTCTGCAACCGCTGGACCCCAATCAGGAGACTCTCTCTCTTCGGGAGGCCCGAAGCCAGAAGAGGAAGGTTACCAGTCCAACGCCTCAGGAGGATGAGTTAGATCAAGAAATCAGAGATATGGAGATGCTTCATCAACAGGTGCAAAGAAAGAAGGAAAAGATGGCCAGGCTAGTTGAACTACAAAGGCAGATAGACGAAGCCTCTGAAGAAGTTCGCCATCTTACTCAAGATGAGCAGAACCGAAGGCCCCAGCATAGAGAGCTTCATTAGGAGGGCTTCTTCAACGAAGATGACTGGTATGAGAATTTTCATCATGGAAATTTTGCTTTTGATGATGCTTCTCCTCTGTCAGCTGAGCTGCAGGCTACACCCTGGCCTCCATCCTACAAGCCACCTCAACTCCCCATGTACGACGGCCACTCCGATCCAAAGCAGTTTTTAATGAGCTACGAAGCAACAATTTCTTCGTATGGTGGCAATACTGCAGTCATGGCAAAGTCTTTCGTCATGGCTGTTAGGAGTGTTGCCCAGACCTGGTACTCCTCTCTTAGGCCAGGGACAATCACCTCATGGCAGAAGCTGAAGGATATGTTGGTAACCAGCTTTCAAGGCTTTTAGATGAAGCCAGTCACGGCTCAAGCTTTATTCCAGTGCACCCAGGATCACGAAGAATATCTTCAGGCATATGTCCGAAGGATTTGTAATACCCAAATGTGTAAACAACAAGAATAGAGTTGATCTCAATGTTTGGTGACCATTAACTATCATCACATGTGACTGACCATGTTCAAAAATGAGTAGAACATTACTAAGACACAAATAAATCATTGCATCATATTGGAGTTTTGTTTGTGCATTTAATCCAATAATAATAAAATGAATAAAAAAATATAAATGATAATGAGGTGAGGTTGACCTTTTACCTAAGGTTTTGTAGTAATGCATTTTATTGGCAACATAAATTAGACCTCCAATTTTAAATGAAGACATCAAATGAGAAAAAGGAGAAAAGGGATTCTAATGCAACCATTTATTTCTTCCATAAGGGAATGACAAGGAAAATAAATAATAATATGGAAAACAGTAGAGATTATATTCACATCATTACTAATTTTGTAACTCGCAAATCTAAAAAATTCAAAAGGGAGAATTTGAAATCAGTTTGAGTACTTGAATTTGAAAACAAAGCAGAAAATTTATAAAAGAAAAGAAAAAGGGCTCCTATACCTACCTGGGCCGATTCCTTTCCCTGTCGGCCCAAATGGGGATTTCACCCACGCGGCCCAATTCCCTCTGCGCCGCGTCTGCTCTTCACCGCGCGGGGGCGCTGCCGTGGAGGACCCGCGCTGTCAGCTTCTCTAGACCAGCCGCACAGCCATTGCAACGCATCCCTTTTGCCACTAACAGGTTGGCCCCGCGAATAAGCCACTCGTCGGACGCTAGCTACCCTGCGCGCGATTGGTCCCACCAGTCAGGTATATCGTCTTCCCCTCCCTATCTCCTCTCCGCTTCGCGCGCTGGTAGTTGTGGGGCGAACTCCGCGGACCTCGGCCGTAGCAACCAGCTGATCCTCGCATGAGTTGTGTCGCCGGTGTTCCGATTCATATGCATGACCGGCGCGTGGGGCCATGTGCCGGATCCCTTGCCGTGTCGCGCGCATGAAGTCGGTCACCTCCTTCCTTCACGGATGAGCTCGTAGCAAACTAGGACCCACCATGGCTCACAACCGGATAGTGCGGATTCCGTTTAAGCCTGAAATCCACGTTCCCCGTGCGATAAATCGGGCCTCGCGACCTCTTCTTCTCACCTTATCCAGTCCGCCACCATCGCCGTTGCCCGCGAGAGGGAGAGAGAAACGCATTGTTACCCGTGAGAGAGAAAGGGGAGAGAATCGTGTAGCCAGCAACGTCGACCGCGGATGCGACCTCGCCCAGGCTTTGGGCGCCGCTCGGGATCTTCTCTGGGGCGTGCGCAAAGGAAGCTTCTGGGCGCTTGGGACCCTTGCCATGGGCGGACGGACCCGACCACCGCTTGTCGCCTTGGGAAAGCGTGCTCAGTACTCGGCGCCGGTGTTCCATCCCCTGTGCATAGTCGCGTGGGTGTGCCAACGTCCAGGAGGAATCCGTCCGTGCCTTCGGAGCAGGCGGGGCGACCCCGAATCGGGCGGAATTCGTCGTCGGAGTTCAATGCCCTGGCGGATCTCGATCTGTTCGCGTGGTCAAGGGCCTCTGCGCCACCTCTGCCGGTAAGTGACATCCCCTTCAAGCCATTGACTCTACTCATGCTCTACCGTGGTTAGATTCGAACTTGGAGTAGCTGGGCGCCTGCTCGTGTATCTCCGGCGAAGGTATCACTGGGCGATTTCTGTGCACCGCCGTGACATCACGCAGTGTCGTAGTCGGGAGTTTGAGCTCGTGGTAGGATTTATGCGGTAGGCCATATGATTTGGGGTGGTCATGGCGTCTTTCACCTAAGATCTGGAGAAAGGTTAGGACCCGGTGTCGCTTATCCGTGTGCCTCGTCTGGGTTGCGGCGATGCTCTAGCTCACTGTCGCGGTGGACGGAGGAAGGAAGAAGACGCGACTCGGATCGTTGATCCGGTGATGGGCGGACCAGATTAGTGGAACGCAACACTTTGGCCAGGGGCAATGGAGTCCGTAGATCATCTATCGAACGGATGTGATGGGGTTCTAGTGTATCTGTTTGCTCATTTTGATCGAGCCGTAGATTCTGGGCTCGATGGTCCGGATCGGGTGGGTGCGCACCGTTGGATGACGATCTGGCGGCCTTAGTTTAGTACCGGTTCGGATCATTGGCGATTTAATCTAGGCCGTTATACTCTAATCGGACGATCGTGGTGTGACCATACCCCTTCGTCGTGTACATTTTTCATATGAAACCCTACAGTTTTTGGTAATGAACCCGCAGTCCTGGCTACTGGGGTCTGAGTCATTGGATAATTTACGCAGTAGCCCCTGGAGTTTCTGTTAATAATGCGCCCAGTCCAGAACCCGTTTAAAATGTATAAATGAATTAGTAAATGTATTTTTAATACAAAATCAATTCCTAGAACTTAGTTAATTCATAGAAAATTTATATGAACTCCAAATTACCCCATTCCAGTTCCTAAAATTTTATAATATTATCCTTTATTATTTAGTGCCTCTGTTTAGCCATGAATCTTGAATTAAAATTATTCATTTGAATTAATCTATTTAAGTGCTTAATAATTTCAGAAATCCATAACTTAATAACCGTAACTCCGAATTTAGTGGTTCTTGTTCCCACGATCTCGTAGCGACTCGTAGATTATTATTACGCGGTGTATTCTTATGTTTGGTGTAATGTTAATTTTGCCTATACCATGTTTGTTTGTATTGCTACGACTAGCGCAAGGTTACGAGTCCTCTGAAGATCATCCTGGTACCTGGAATCTCAAGTCCCAGGCAAGTTGTGCCCTTGATCACTTCTTTTTACCCACTCATGTTCTAATTAATCATAATGATCTGCATAGGTTAATTTTGATGGGACCCAATAGGTTACCCTAGTTTGACTATCTTTATACCTTGATTACCACTGAACTTTTTGGGTAGTACCTGCTATTGCTTTATGTGGTTTTGGGTATGAAGGTTACACTATTCATGATTATACTTTGGTTATCAGTTGTTATTTATTGTTCATGTTAAGATCATTATGTTAATTGGAACATGGAGAACCACCCGGGAAAACAGTGCTACCACAAGGGTTTAATGGGACGCCCTTGGCCGATTAATTAGGAAAGCTAGTGGAAGACTACCTTACCCGAAAGGGGCAAGGGCAGTAGGGGAGTGGTCAGTGTAGGGAGGCCCTCGGGAGGATTTTGCTGCGATGGCAGTCCTGCAAGGGATTCCTGCTAGGGAGGCCCTCGGGAGGATTTTGCTGCGATAGCGGTCCTGCAAGGGATTCCTGCATTGGAACTTCCTATAAACTGTAGCGGGTTTTCTGAAGCTAGTGGAACTTTGTAAAGGCCTCGTAGTGTTACCTTGCCTCGCCTCCTCGGTAGAGGTGTATGGGATTGGCCGTCTCTTGGCAGATGGTTAACACGACTTGTGGGTAAAGATGCGCAACCTCTGCAGAGTGTAAAACTGGTTTACTAGCCGTGCTCACGGTCATGAGCAGCTCGGACACTCACATGATTAAATTATGGAACTAAATTCAATTTGTCATATGCATTGCATCGCAGGTGAGGTTGTTACTTTTGTTCTACTACTTAATTGGGTTTGGTATTTACTTATACTTAGTAACTGCTAATAAAATTTTGACTAACTTTAAAAGCAATGCTCAGCTCTAACCATCCTCTTTGGTAAGCCTTACACTTCACGTGAGCTCCCACCTTTGGTGAGTTCATGTACATTATTCCCCACAACTTGTTGAGCGATGAACGTATGTGAGCTCACTCTTGCTGTCTCACACCCCCCCCCACAGGTCAAGAACAGGTACCACCGGATGAGGCGCATGGAGGATGCCGTGATGTGTTCGTGAGAGGTCTAGGTCGTCGTCTCCCAGTCAACTTTGGGTTGCTGGACCGTTGTCTCCTTATTATGTAATTATTTATTTTGTATAGAACTCCTGTTATATATAAATATGTGACATTCGATCCTGTGCCACTATACATCATATGTGTGAGACTTGGTCCCAGCATACCTGGTGTTTATGTTCGCGCCCGGGTCTTGGTGCCCCTAAAACCCGGGTGTGACAGAAGTGGTATCAGAGGAATGTTGACTGTAGGACGAAACCTAGATAGAACTGGACAACCATTGTCTACTTACCTTTGCTACTCTGATTCTTTCTAAACTTATCTTAATTTTTTTTCTCATCTATTTCCGCTATACTCTGATTATTCTTACCTTTTTCTTCTAAAGACAAACTTGGATTTCACACTTTGAAATCCTATTCTTAAAGTGACTTTTAGGAATAGGAGACCTACTCTTAGGAAAAAAACAAACAAAACTATTTTTTGTATCTATATGCTTGAATGCTTGTTCTTATGATACTTGTTTGATTTGGATCTTTGAATGAGTGTGATGAGTTGTGGAGTAATGTCCACAATTGCATCTGCATATACACATAGGTATAAAAATTTATTTATAAAATAACTAGACAACCTAGATTATCCCCATTGGAATATATCTAGCTTAAAAGATTTATCTTATCCTAAAAGATCTCATTCTAACCAATTCATCTTATCTTAATAAGATTCTCTCTTATCTTAATAGATTTATCTTATCTTAAAAAGATTTTATCTCATCTTAATAGATCTAACTATTATCAAAAGATTCTATTTCATCTTATCCTAATAAGCATACTTATCCCCCTAGTTTAACAACCATGATCTAATGCAAATTAATTAGATCTTATCTAGTCAAACTAGTCACATCAATCTAACCTAGATCTGATCTAATCTAAAGTGACTTATCAAACATGTTAGATAATACTGATGAAATAGATTAGACTCTATTCCTATAGAACAGGTCTTAACTTAGTCACCTTGCACTAAAATAAGAATGACAGATCGACTTGGCCATATGCAACTACCTTAACCATCCGATAGTTACATAACCCTTCAATTTTAACCTAGCAAGAGATTCTAACCTACCTACACCATATAATCCATCCTACTCACATATATCTTAACCATATGTCCTTAACTCGGATGACAACTCCAAGAAATAAAGGCCAAAGAAGACCAACCATGTCAAAGAAGGATAAGCACCAATTCAACTCTTCAAACACCAAGCGGGATCACCAGATGAATCAAGATCCACAGTTCTAGATAAAGTTTTACCTTATTATACTCTTCCTTGCCACAACCTATACTTGCCATAACCGTACCTCATCTTACATAAAAAAATGGCTAGACATATGTATATCCATATCTTCCAAATCATCTGCTAATGTGTATAAAAAAAACTTCAAACAAAACTTTTGAATCCTAAACTAAATGAGAAACTAAAATTCAAACCAAACTGGTTGCATCCCCTTTTCTTACAAATCTCGAGGACGAGATTTCTGTTAAGGGGGTAGGATTTGTAATACCCAAATGTGTAAACAACAAGAATAGAGTTGATCTCAATGTTTGGTGACCATTAACTATCATCACATGTGACTGACCATGTTCAAAAATGAGTAGAACATTACTAAGACACAAATAAATCATTGCATCATATTGGAGTTTTGTTTGTGCATTTAATCCAATAATAATAAAATGAATAAAAAAATATAAATGATAATGAGGTGAGGTTGACCTTTTACCTAAGGTTTTGTAGTAATGCATTTTATTGGCAACATAAATTAGACCTCCAATTTTAAATGAAGACATCAAATGAGAAAAAGGAGAAAAGGGATTCTAATGCAACCATTTATTTCTTCCATAAGGGAATGACAAGGAAAATAAATAATAATATGGAAAACAGTAGAGATTATATTCACATCATTACTAATTTTGTAACTCGCAAATCTAAAAAATTCAAAAGGGAGAATTTGAAATCAGTTTGAGTACTTGAATTTGAAAACAAAGCAGAAAATTTATAAAAGAAAAGAAAAAGGGCTCCTATACCTACCTGGGCCGATTCCTTTCCCTGTCGGCCCAAATGGGGATTTCACCCACGCGGCCCAATTCCCTCTGCGCCGCGTCTGCTCTTCACCGCGCGGGGGCGCTGCCGTGGAGGACCCGCGCTGTCAGCTTCTCTAGACCAGCCGCACAGCCATTGCAACGCATCCCTTTTGCCACTAACAGGTTGGCCCCGCGGATAAGCCACTCGTCGGACGCTAGCTACCCTGCGCGCGATTGGTCCCACCAGTCAGGTGTATCGTCTTCCCCTCCCTATCTCCTCTCCGCTTCGCGCGCTGGTAGTTGTGGGGTGAACTCCGCGGACCTCGGCCGTAGCAACCAGCTGATCCTCGCATGAGTTGTGTCGCCGGTGTTCCGATTCATATGCATGACCGGCGCGTGGGGCCATGTGCCGGATCCCTTGCCGTGTCGCGCGCATGAAGTCGGTCACCTCCTTCCTTCACGGATGAGCTCGTAGCAAACTAGGACCCACCATGGCTCACAACCGGATAGTGCGGATTCCGTTTAAGCCTGAAATCCACGTTCCCCGTGCGATAAATCGGGCCTCGCGACCTCTTCTTCTCACCTTATCCAGTCCGCCACCATCGCCGTTGCCCGCGAGAGGGAGAGAGAAACGCATTGTTACCCGTGAGAGAGAAAGGGGAGAGAATCGTGTAGCCAGCAACGTCGACCGTGGATGCGACCTCGCCCAGGCTTTGGGCGCCGCTCGGGATCTTCTCTGGGGCGTGCGCAAAGGAAGCTTCTGGGCGCTTGGGACCCTTGCCATGGGCGGACGGACCCGACCACCGCTTTCGCCTTGGGAAAGCGTGCTCAGTACTCGGCGCCGGTGTTCCATCCCCTGTGCATAGTCGCGTGGGTGTGCCAACGTCCAGGGGGAATCCGTCCGTGCCTTCGGAGCAGGCAGGGCGACCCCGAATCGGGCGGAATTCGTCGTCGGAGTTCAATGCCCTGGCGGATCTCGATCTGTTCGCGTGGTCAAGGGCCTCTGCGCCACCTCTGCCGGTAAGTGACATCCCCTTCAAGCCATTGACTCTACTCATGCTCTACCGTGGTTAGATTCAAACTTGGAGTAGCTGGGCGCCTGCTCGTGTATCTCCGGCGAAGGTATCACTGGGCGATTTCTGTGCACCGCCGTGACATCACGCAGTGTCGTAGTCGGGAGTTTGAGCTCGTGGTAGGATTTATGCGGTAGGCCATATGATTTGGGGTGGTCATGGCGTCTTTCACCTAAGATCTGGAGAAAAGGTTAGGACCCGGTGTCGCTTATCCGTGTGCCTCGTCTGGGTTGCGGCGATGCTCTAGCTCACTGTCGCGGTGGACGGAGGAAGGAAGAAGACGCGACTTGGATCGTTGATCCGGTGATGGGCGGACCAGATTAGTGGAACGCAACACTTTGGCCAGGGGCAATGGAGTCCGTAGATCATCTATCGAACGGATGTGATGGGGTTCTAGTGTATCTGTTTGCTCATTTTGATCGAGCCGTAGATTCTGGGCTCGATGGTTCGGATCGGGTGGGTGCGCACCGTTGGATGACGATCTGGCGGCCTTAGTTTAGTACCGGTTCGGATCATTGGCGATTTAATCTAGGCCGTTATACTCTAATCGGACGATCGTGGTGTGACCATACCCCTTCGTCGTGTACATTTTTCATATGAAACCCTACAGTTTTTGGTAATGAACCCGCAGTCCTGGCTACTGGGGTCTGAGTCATTGGATAATTTACGCAGTAGCCCCTGGAGTTTCTGTTAATAATGCGCCCAGTCCAGAACCCGTTTAAAATGTATAAATGAATTAGTAAATGTATTTTTAATACAAAATCAATTCCTAGAACTTAATTAATTCATAGAAAATTTATATGAACTCCAAATTACCCCATTCCAGTTCCTAAAATTTTATAATATTATCCTTTATTATTTAGTGCCTCTGTTTAGCCATGAATCTTGAATTAAAATTATTCATTTGAATTAATCTATTTAAGTGCTTAATAATTTCAGAAATCCATAACTTAATAACCGTAACTCCGAATTTAGTGGTTCTTGTTCCCACGATCTCGTAGCGACTCGTAGATTATTATTACGCGGTGTATTCTTATGTTTGGTGTAATGTTAATTTTGCCTATACCATGTTTGTTTGTATTGCTACGACTAGCGCAAGGTTACGAGTCCTCTGAAGATCATCCTGGTACCTGGAATCTCAAGTCCCAGGCAAGTTGTGCCCTTGATCACTTCTTTTTACCCACTCATGTTCTAATTAATCATAATGATCTGCATAGGTTAATTTTGATGGGACCCAATAGGTTACCCTAGTTTGACTATCTTTATACCTTGATTACCACTGAACTTTTTGGGTAGTACCTGCTATTGCTTTATGTGGTTTTGGGTATGAAGGTTACACTATTCATGATTATACTTTGGTTATCAGTTGTTATTTATTGTTCATGTTAAGATCATTATGTTAATTGGAACATGGAGAACCACCCGGGAAAACAGTGCTACCACAAGGGTTTAATGGGACGCCCTTGGCCGATTAATTAGGAAAGCTAGTGGAAGACTACCTTACCCGAAAGGGGCAAGGGCAGTAGGGGAGTGGTCAGTGTAGGGAGGCCCTCGGGAGGATTTTGCTGCGATGGCAGTCCTGCAAGGGATTCCTGCTAGGGAGGCCCTCGGGAGGATTTTGCTGCGATAGCGGTCCTGCAAGGGATTCCTGCATTGGAACTTCCTATAAACTGTAGCGGGTTTTCTGAAGCTAGTGGAACTTTGTAAAGGCCTCGTAGTGTTACCTTGCCTCGCCTCCTCGGTAGAGGTGTATGGGATTGGCCATCTCTTGGCAGATGGGTAACACGACTTGTGGGTAAAGATGCGCAACCTCTGCAGAGTGTAAAACTGGTATACTAGCCGTGCTCACGGTCATGAGCAGCTCGGACACTCACATGATTAAATTATGGAACTAAATTCAATTTGTCATATGCATTGCATCGCAGGTGAGGTTGTCACAAAATTAAAAGCTGCCCCGGCTGCATGTGTGTGCTTCTCTTCTCTTAGGTGGGGTGCTAAGTGATCTTAGTAGCCGACATAAGAGAAGAGAAGCGCACAGATGAAGCGGGGGCGGCTTTAAATTTTGTGACCACACATCCGGACAGAGTACACCGGCTCACCATTGTCTGGCCCCTTAACAAGCTCGCAGACGTCCCCAGCCCGAAGGTCGTTTGATGTCACCAAATGTTTCCCGCCCTCGGTGAAGCCCACAAATAACGAGAGGTGGTAGACTATAGGGCATAATCTCTTCTTGGGGTCCTTCAGCATTATAACATCACAGCCATGCCTTCTCTGTCTAACTGCATTGGAAAGTGCCCTTCTATCTGCGAGCTTGCTTCCCGACCCGATCCTGCCCCGTAGGGGGGTTTGGGCTCGATTTATTTTGAATCACCTTTTCTCCAAGTTCCCTTATTGATGGAACCAGTATATCAGACTAACAGTATATCCCTTTATCGATGGAACCAGCTTAAATGGCAGACAACGAGCAGCCTAGTATGGATGTGGTCTGCACCGGTGCGTCTAACAAAGTTGATGAAGACGCGACCAAACTTGAATGGCAGACAACGAGCAGCTCCGGTGAAGGGAGCGGGGAGGATAGTTCTAGTGACGACAATCCTTGTACTCCTATACCTCCAAGGAAGAAAAAAACATCAGATGAGCTTGATGCCGACTATATTCCCAACGATGAAGAGGTAAATAGAAATATGCCGACTATATTGTAAAATAATGTTCATATATGAAAGGCCATTAATTTTTTCACTATATAGATTTCAAATGAAGAGAAGAAAGAGGATGCATCTTCTACACGAAACACGGAGGATGCTCCGATGCCTGAATCATCCGTTTCACATAAGCGGAAACGAGGGCGACGAGGTCCAAATCAGATGAAAGAAGGTGCAGTTATGTATGTAACAAAACTAAATGCAGAGGGGTTTCCTGAAGAACCACTTGACGTGGTTACAAAGTTTCGAAATTCCTGCGGGGCTACTGTTAGAGATATAGTGCCAATCACACTTCAAAAATGGAAGGATTTAGATGAAGACACCCGCAACAAGCTATGGGCCAAGTTGTCTGAGTCATTCAAGTTCCCAAAAAGCACAGAGGATGCAGTAAGGAAGTCGATGCTCTCTGCTATGGCCAAGATGTTTCGTGGGTGGAAGGCCGAGATGAATAGGGACTTTGTTAAGAAGAATAAGGTTCCTCCGCCCAAGAAAATGGGGAAAATCACTCAAGCTCAGTGGGAGGAATTTGTTCGTCAGAAGACCGAACTGAAGGCCAAAGATCTGGGCGAAACTAATTCTCAGAGAGCGAGATGAACAAACACCCCCATCGCCTGGGGTCAAGCGGATATCACCATAAAGTTGTGCAGTGGAACAAGATTATCGAGGAAGCTATAACTAATGGCACTTTGGACCCAATATTAAAAGATATCGATGAGAGAGCTATTCGTTGGATCTTAGGTCGAGCAGGTTTGAGTGAGGACGGCAAACTTTTACATCCAGAATTGGTAGGCGAAGTTTCGACAAAAATTCAAGAATATGCAGATAAGAGAAAAAAAGGAGAATTTAAGCCTCGGAGGGAGAATGACATACTAACTGCAGCACTAGGCAATCCTGAACACACTGGACGGGCTCGGGGAATCTCTTCTAAGATTTCCTGGAGAGAGGCGTTTCCAGAGTATGCGTCGTCATATAGGAAACACGAGAAGTCGAAAAGGACCCTTGAAGAGACTATTGATGAAAGGGTACAAAAGGCTATTAATGACGTGATGAACAAAATGAAGAAAACAGAATGCATATCATTTGAACTCAAGCCAAGCCACATGAGTCCACCTATAGTCCCTAGCAGCGTTGGATCTGTGCAAGACTTGACCAAGTACCCTGTAGACGATATTGTTGAGGACAAGCCTTGCTTTCTTCATATTCCAATCAATCGATCTGGGACAAAAACAAAGCAAGCTGCTACTGGTTTGGTAAAACCAGGACTTGTTAACTACAAGGACAATCCTGTCCCGCCACACTATGCTGTGGTCCAAGTTCTAGAAATCACAAACAGTGGTTGTGAAGATTGGGAGATAGATTTTCCAGTTGAGGGGATCATAACTTTGCAGGAGGCAATGAACGAGTTGGTTCTTTGGCATCGACGCGACATCAAGTTTGGTGATGAGCCGAATTCAACACCAATGCAACAAAAAGCTAGTTCGATCATTCCACACCCCATGGTGCAGGAAGATATGACACCGACCTCCAAAAAAATCGTTGAAACAATCATATCGCCTCTTGCGAAGGAACTCGACGAGGGGGACGTAGACAAAATTGTTCCTCAGAATGTCGACGTCAACATCAAAAAGGAACCAAAGGTTGGCACCAATGTTGAAGGGCCAACTATTTCAAAGAAAATTCATAAGCGAATCGCCACAGACGATGTCAAGAAACCGTCAGAATCAGTGGCACGCTACCTGCATAAATTGCAGAGAGTTATGACTAATCAATCAAAAGCAGTATCAGCATCTCATGGAGTTGGCACACGGTCGGCCCAAATAGACAATTTCGAAGTATGGGAAGAAGATGGAATGATTCATACTCGAGAATCATTACGTCTTAAAACCAATATCTCGGTATACAAGAAGGAGGATGTTCCTCCTAAATTTGTGAATGGGAGGCCGTTCTTAACGACGGTGCAACTTTCTAAGTTGTCAACTCCGGAGATTAGAATGCATGAGTGGTACATGGTGGCTAGCAACAAATACAAACTCGAGGAATTCACATTTGTTGTGCCAGAAGATGCATTTTGGAGCAATGATCATATAAATCCTGTGCGGCATTTATTCTTTGACGATCTCTGGTCGTTGTACCACCGACAAAGGATGGAAACCAACTACTTAACCCTCTTTTGCTTGTAAGTACCTCTAAACTTTCATATTTGTTAGTTTTGTACACGCACACATAAACGAGAGTCTAACGATTAACACTATTACACGTAGGATGCAATACATGGATGATAAGAAGAAACAACTTAAGACAGGGTTTCTTGACCCGTTGATGATATCCCAAGCTCGCTACAAAGTAGTTGCTCGGAGGCAAGGAGAAGAATACAAAGACTTGGACGATGCTGAATTTGAGAAAGCCGTCAAACAGAATCAGAGAAAGAAAATGAAGGTAATGGCGGCATACATTGGACGAGCCATGTATAATCATGTACAACATGGCAAGGACTTAATAATAGCTCCGCACCACTTTAAGTAAGTTATCGACATGGTTTAATTTTGAACTATAAATTATGGCAATCGTGATATTAACATGTGTTTTCGTCTATGTCTATATAGTGACCACTACATTTGTATCATGATCTGGCCAAAGGATGGTAAAGTCGTGGTCTTCGACTCATTGAGAATGGAAAAGGCTACGTATAATGACTTCTTGAAGATTTTAGAGAAGTATGATTATTATTGCACACTTGTACTTATTACAACTTAACAAATGTATTCTTAATCTCACAATGCTATTCTTATATGCAGTGCATACCGTTTTTATTGGAAAGATCTTGGCGGCGAACATCCAGAGGACAAGCCTAATTTGTCAATATCATTATTTCCATATGGTGACAAACAACCTCCGGGTACTGTCCTGTGCGGTTATTATGTATGCGAATGGTGTCGTGTCACCTTCCATTACATGGTCAATCGTGAGGATGTAAGTTCGCTATCATTGTCTATGTTGCAATTTTTATGTTATATTGTTGCTCATCACATTACTCTTAGCACCGATTGCTTTTTGCTTTCATTGCAGGTTCCTAAATCTAAGATCAATGCTGAATGGTTAGAAAGAGATATGGTTTCCACCGGCGTTGCTAAGGTTGTAAGAGACTTGCTTTACTTTATGCGCCGTGAAGTTCTTCATCAACAAGGGCTATTCTACAATGTAAATGGAAATTTGCAAAAATTCCCAGAACTAAGTTTGTACACAATATCACACAGTGTTTAGGTCTTTAGTTAGGAACTTTAGATGTTTAGTTGTCTATGGAACTTTGAGATGTTTAGTTGTATAATTCTGTGTATGACGATGGAACTTGATATGTGGATGAATCTGTGTATTATCCCTGTTATGGAACTTGTAATCTGTGTATTATACCTGTTATGGAACTTGTAATATGTGTAAATCTGTGTATGTGGATGAATCTGTGTACAATCTGTGTATTATGCAATCTGTGTGAATCTGTGTATAATCTGTATATATGAATCTGTTTATACCTGTTTGAAAATTCTGTGTATTATACCTGTTTGAAAATTCTGTATATATGAATCTGTATAATGAAAACCGTCTGTGATTTATAGTGTATGCAGTCGGTTCCTTTGAACTGGACCGCCTGTGATGTGTGTCTATCACAGGCGGTTCCGTTGAACTGGACCGCCTGTAATCTGTGTTTTTCACAGGCGGTTTTTGATTGACCGCCTGTGATGTTGTTTTACATCACAGGCGGTGCACCACAAGCGGTTCCTGGAACCGCCTGTGTAGTGGCGAACCAGACCACCTGTACAGAGGTGTGCTGTAGTAGTGGTATTTACTTATACTTAGTAACTGCTAATAAAATTTTGACTAACTTTAAAAGCAATGCTCAGCTCTAACCATCCTCTTTGGTAAGCCTTACACTTCACGTGAGCTCCCACCTTTGGCGAGTTCATGTACATTATTCCCCACAACTTGTTGAGCGATAAACGTATGTGAGCTCACTCTTGCTGTCTCACACCCCCCCCACAGGTCAAGAACAGGTACCACCAGATGAGGCGCATGGAGGATGCCGTGATGTGTTCGTGAGAGGTCTAGGTCGTCGTCTCCAAGTCAACTTTGGGTTGCTGGACCGTTGTCTCCTTATTATGTAATTATTTATTTTGTATAGAACTCCTGTTATATATAAATATGTGACATTCGATCCTGTGCCACTATACATCATATGTGTGAGACTTGGTCCCAGCATACCTGGTGTTTATGTTCGCGCCCGGGTCTTGGTGCCCCTAAAACCCGGGTGTGACAGATGTACGCGCTTCGTCTGCGTGTATACGTCCGACCTAAATCCTCTGTTCATTCCTCCCAGTTATACCAGCACCAGCCGCCATTCCAGATTTTTACGTCTCCCAGCAGAAGCTACGCCCAAGCTCTCATGGATGGTAGAGGTGCAGTGAGGGATGGCAAGGCCATGGCTTGGAAGGAGGTTGATCGCCGCCGACATCCCAGAATCGAGGTGAAGACAGAGCAGTAGCATCTCAGAGGTCATCGCCTGTCTCGTGGTCGTGGTCCAAGTGAGGATCACGGTCGCAGGACATGGCACAGCCGGGGTGGTCGATACGGAGGAAGGCCATTCCATGGAGCATTCAAAGCTCCACAGGACTTCGCTGAATCCAGTGAAGGGGGCGGATCCCGAGTTAGAGACGAAGCAGAGAAGAAGCGTGCGGCTGTTGATGGTCCTCCTGCTGATGATCAAGGAAAGAAACGCAAAGAAGAGTTATGCTGCGAAATTTGTGAAATGGATCACACTCCACAAGTCTGTCCGACATTCAATGGCCCTAAACCACACACACTTCTATGTGGTTTTGCAGGAGGCGATTCGGGTTTCTTCCAAATCCCCACATGTGGAGCCAAGGGCATGGCGCCCAAAAAAGATAATGCAACCGCTTTTATTACTGCAATGGAAGGAAACATTACCACAGATTTGGTGAAAGCAGAATTGGCACGTCTTATTCCTGTGAATTGGACTTGGTCTGTCCAGCAGCATGCCGATGGATTTGTGGTACCTTTCCCCTGCAATGTTGAGCTTCAACGTATGGTTGCTATGAAATATGTGCACATTGCTGGAGGCGAAGGGATTATGGTTATTCAAGAGTTGGATCAAAAAATTGAGCCTGTCCAGTACCTGCAGAAAATGTGGGTTAATGTATATGGTGTACCCTATGAGATCAGATCTTTTCTTCCACTTTGGGCGGTTGGTTCTATTTTAGGTGCTACTCAAAAGGTTGATTTGCGATACACTAGAAAGATGGGTGTTGTCAGGATTCTAGTGGGAGTAATTGATGTTGACAGTATTCCAGAATCGTCAGATATTGTGGTGGGTGAAGGGTTGTATGAAATTTATTTTAAAGTCGATAAAGTGTGCAAAGATGGTGTTTGGATGGATTATAAGCAAGAAGTATCGAAAGATAAAGGAGATGATGATCAACAAGATGAGGAGTTTGATGGCCTCGATGAGTTTATTCACAAGACTGACGCTGCCTTTCAAGATACTGAGATGGAAGATAAATCTGTAAATAATAATGGTAACCCCCAAGACAACAATGATGGCGGTATGCAACATAAACACCAGGCTGCGCAACATGACCCCCAAATTCGTCAGGCTGTGCTTCATGATTATGAAGCTTCTACAGTCTTGGGGGATGTAGTTTTACCTCATTTAGTCACTGCACAAGAATGACAAAATACCCTAGGGGTTTACTACAATATAGATCCAGATGCTTTGTCTTGCACAGCATCAGTAAAACCAGATCTTTTACTTCAAGGTTCTGGGACCATTTCAGCGTCTAACTTGGGGATTGTTTCTGCTAGTGTGGGCTGGCCTGGTAGCACAAGTCCATTAAATTTATGTCTGACACAAGAAATTCAGCAGCATGGACCAGATGCTTTTCTCCATCGATTTCCTGGCATTGTTGGGTGCCATGAACAATTGACGACAGGGGGTGTCCCTCCCTCTGAGTTACTAAATAAAGTGACCTCTCCTAAGGCAGCAACTGGTATTTCTTTTACTACTTTAGATATGCCAACCGTTGATATTTTTACTTCTCTTCCTCATACTAAAAGAAATGATTCCTCTGATCTTTTGTCTATTCCAGCATGTGTCAAAGCACAGGAGTCATGCTTTTCTGATCATACTCAGGAATTGGGGCCCTCTAGTGTTGTTCCTTTTGTCGATGCGGGTGCAGGTGTACCATTTGTTGGCTCCCTGCATGTTTCTCATGGTGGTAAACATCCAGTGTGTCAGGTGGTGTTGGCTCTGAAGGACATTTTCTCTTGCCAGTCTGATGCAGCTGCCTTGGATGGGATCTCGGCTATTTCAGATTCTTTTACTGAGGTACCACGTGCGATTCTCCAGGCTTTATGCAAAAAGTTTAATATTATAGCTAATATGAAAAATTCAAAAATGGCACAAGCTTTGTCTTTGTTAGCTCGATCTAACGATGAGGTGATGGTCGCCTTGCAGGAGGTAGTCGATTCTTTCTCTCTTACTCAGAGAGTAAAGAAAAATAATGTTGACCTTGCCGAGCAGAAGATTAGTGCCAGGAGAACTGATAAGGATGAAGATACCATGAGCAAAGCACAACGCTTGGCTGCCAAGCGCAAGAGTTTTCCTTTATTACTTACAAACCCAAAACGATTATTTCTAACATGAAAAATATTGGGGTCAAACTTGGCAAGAATGAGAAAGAAGTGTTACAATCAGTGGTTGCGATTAAGAATATAGAGATTGATAGTCTTGCAGTTGCTGCAAATTCACCTTCCTCCATAAAATTACAGAAATAGAGGATGGGGAAGACGAGGAGATTGATGCAGAGTTATCCCTCATTACTCAAAAATGGGATGACGATGCGGTTCCTAGTGCTCTAAACTTATGCTATGACCTGAATGTAGTTCCGCGCAGGAAAAAAGCGAATCGGGCCAAATCCGTTGGGAAGGGTACTCGCCTCCCCAAAAAACCAGTCACCCCTTCTAAAATTAGTTTATAATGAAAGGGATTTTTTGGAACAGCAGAGGTCTAGGAGACTTGGCTAAACACAACTTTTTGTCTAATTTATCTAAAGAACAACACCTGAACTTCATTGCTATTATGGAAACGGGTAGAAGTGATTTCTCGGATTCGACACTGAGACACCTATGTGGTGGAGTTGATTTTATTTGGCACTCCATGCCACCAAGGGGGAGATCGGGAGGTATGCTCTTAGGAGTAAATCCTAGCGTGTTTGACATTGGTGCCATAGATGAGGGAGATTTTTACTGTAAATTTCGCCTTAGGAATAAAGTTGATGGCTTCATTTGGACCCTTTTTGCTGTCTATGGCCCAGCACAGGACGACCTTAGAAGCGCCTTCCTAGCAGAAATGGCGAGCGCGTGTGGTACAGAGCCTCACCCTTTCATTATCGGAGGAGACTTCAATATCATGAGAAGGCCCGAAGACAAAAATAATAACAACTTTAATTACCAATGGCCCAATTTGTTCAACGCGGTCATAGAGAGCCTTGAGTTAAGGGAAATAGAAATGACGAGCCGACAATACACCTGGTCAAACGATTTAGACCCACCAACTTTCGAAAAGTTGGATAGGGTGCTTATGAGTCCAGATTGGGAACTTAAATTTTCAAATGTTACAGTCAAGGCTCTCGATAGAGCCCGTTTGGACCACACGCCTCTTTTACTAAATGGCAGAGTGGCTGCTTTGACGGGAAACCATGGCATGTTTAAGTTTGAGCTTGGTTGGCTAATTAGAGACGGTTTCCATGATATGGTTACCTCTATCTGGGAGCATGAAACATGGGGCAACAATTCCATGGAAAAGTGGCAGAACAAAATTCGGGCTGTATGCCAGCACCTTGAGGATGGGCAAAAAATACGGCTGGAACAATGAAGAAAGAAAAAGTCCAACTTACTAAATTAATCGATGACCTAGATAAAAAGGCGGAGGTTACTCGTCTCTCGCCTAATGAACTAGCTATGAAGGCATTTATTAATGAACGGTTGGCTGGAATTCTAAGAGAGGAGGAAATTCGACTCTTCCAAAGAGCCAAAGTCAAACATCTGCTGGAAGGTGACGATAATACGAAATATTTCCAGTTAGTGGCTAATGGTAAACACCGTAAACAGAGAATCTATAGCCTAGAAGATGATAACGGGTCAAGTATAGTGGATGAGGAGGAACTTAAAAAACACATTACTAGCTACTATAAAGGCCTATTTGGTAAACCAAACCAAACTTCTGTTGAATTGGAGGAATCGTTTACTCACGACATCCCCCAAGTTTCAGATGCGGAGAATGAAATTTTAACTGCGCCGTTTGTTATGGAGGAAGTCCGAAAGGCGGTCTTCCAAATGGAGCATAATAAAGCCCCGGGACCGGACGGATTTCCTATAGAATTCTATCAAGTATTCTGGGAAGTAATTAAAAATGATTTAATGGCTCTGTTTACCGACTTCCATAATAACTCCCTTCCGGTGTATAGCCTTAACTTTGGAGTCATTACGTTAATTCCTAAGAAAGAGATCGCTATGAAAATCTAGGATTATAGACCTATTTGTTTGCTTAATGTTAGTTTTAAGATTCTTACTAAAGTGCTCACAAACAGAATAGGTGTGGTTGCCGGTCGAATTATTAAACCCTCTCAGACTGCGTTTATGCCTGGTCGTAATATTCTTGAAGGGTAATTGTATTACATGAGTCTTTGCATGAGCTACACAGGAAAAAATTAGATGGAATTATTCTCAAGTTGGACTTTGAGAAAGTGTATGATAAGGTGAAGTGGAATTTTCTCCAGCAAGCTATGCGTATGAAGGGTTTCTCACTGAAGTGGTGTGCATGGATCCAAAATATCGTCTCGGGAGGTCACGTGGGGGTTCGAGTTAATGATGACATAGGACCCTTTTTCGACTCACAAGGGCCTTCGATAAGGGGATCCTCTCTCACCGATAATGTTCAACATTGTTGTTGATATGTTGGCAGTGCTCTTTGCTAGAGCGAAAGAGGAGAACCAATTCGCTGGGATCATACCACACTGTAACACCCGGATTTTAGGGATCCAAAACCCGGGGTTAACATAAACACCAGGTATGCTGGGACCAAGTCTCATACATATGAGGTAAAGTGGCACAGGATCGAATGTCACATCTTTATATATAACAGGAGTTCTATACAAAATAAATAATTACATTATAAGGAGACAACGGTCCAGCAACCCAAAGTTGACTGGGAGACGACGACCTAGACCTCTCACGAACTCATCACAGCATCCTCCATGAGCATCATCCTGCGGTACCTGTTCTTGACCTGTGGTGTATGTGAGACAGCAAGAGTGAGCTCACATACGTTCATCGCTCAACAAGTTGTGGGGAATAATGTGCATGAACTCGCCAAAGGTGGGAGCTCACGTGAAGTGTAAGGCTTACCAAAGAAGATGGTTAGAGCTGAGCATTGCTTTTAAAGTTGGTCAAAATTTTATTAGCAGTTACTAAGTGTAAGTAAATACCAAACCCAATTAAGTAATAGAACCAAAAGTAATAACAACTTCACCCGCGATGCAATGCATATGACAAATTGAATTTAAGTTCCATAATTTAATCATGTGAGGGTCCGAGCTGCTCATGACCGTGAGCACGGCTAGTATACCAGTTTTACACTCTGCAGAGGTTGCGCATCTTTACCCACAAGCCGTGTTACCCATCTGCCAAGGGGTCATGAATCCCATACACCTCTACCAAGGAAGTGAGGCAGGGTAGCACTACGAGGCCTTTACAAAGTTCCACTAGCTTCCGAAAACCCGCTACAGTTTATAGGAAGATCCAGTACAGGAATCCCTTGCAGGACCGCCATCGCAGCAAAATCCTCCCGAGGGCACTTCCCGCACTGACCTCTCCCCTACTGCCCTTGCCCCTTTCGGGTAAGGTAGTCTTCCACTAGCTTTCCTAATTAATCAGCCAAGGGCATCCCATACTACCCTTGTGGTAGCACTGTTTTCCCGGGTGGTCGCTCCATGTTCCAATTAACATAATGATCTTAACATGAACCATAAATAACAACTGATAACAAAAGTATAATCATGAATAGTAAGGTGTATCTCTATACCCAAAGCCACATATAGCACTAGCAAGTACTACCCAAAGAATCAGTGGTGAACAAGGTATAAAGATAGTCAAACTAGGGTAACCTATTGGGTCCCATCAAAATTAACCTATGCAGATCATTATGATTAATCAGAACATGAGTGGGTAAAAAGAAGTGATCAAGGGCACAACTTGCCTGGGCCTTGAGAATCCAGGTACCAGGATGATTCTTCAGATCCTCGTGACCTCACTGCTAGTCGTAGCAATACCAACGTACATAGTATAGGCAAATTTAACATTACACCAAACATAAGAACAAAATACACAGTAATAATCTACACATTAAAATAAAACCATAGGAACTGGAATCACTAAATTTGGAGTTGTAGAATTCAAGTTATGAATTTCTTAAGATTTAAGGTGAGTATAATATGATTAAATGATAAATAAATTTCTGACAGAGTTCATGTCAAAACAGTGATTCAAAATGGTAGAGAATATTATTACAAAATTTTAGGAATTGGAATGACTCAATTTGGAGCTAAAATGAATTAGTTATGAATTATCTAAGTTCTAGCAATTATTTTTATATTAAAAATTCATTTTCTATTTATTTTCTCTGGTTTTATAAAATCCTGGACCGGGCGTCAATTTCCAGAAAACACAGGGGTCTCGGTGTAATATTTCTAAGGCACAGGGAATAGTGACTAAAGGACGGCGGGTTGATTTCACAAAACCCCGAGGACTCTTTAGAAAAATACCCAGCCGAAGGGGTATCGGATGGGCTGAGCCGTCCGATCCGATTTGAACGCGCAGGATTAGATCTAACTCTTTATGAAACGGTACGCGATCCTAACCGTCCGATCGACGATCGACGACGCGGGTTTAAAATATCCCGACTCGCCCAGGATTCGTCCGATCGAGATCGAGCGGTCCAGGACCACCCAGCGAACCGGTACGCGCAGATCAAATCGCAGCCGTCCACACGATGATCAACGGCCGCGAGCACTTCCCCCAATTTCCAGCATCCCGAGCGGCGGCGGTGACGCTCTCACGGCGGAGCTTCGCCGGCGAGCGCGCAATCCGGCGCCAAACCACCCCGAACTAGAAATTAATCGGTGCAAAATCAAGAGGGGAAGATAGTGAATCTACAGAGAGGGGTCTCACCGGCGATTGACGGGGGTTGCAGACCCGCCCACGGAGAAGAGCGGATTCACGGTGGAGCTTGCTCGACGACGAGCAATTCGTGGCGGTCCGATGGGCTATTCCGCCAAAATGTGCCGCAGAACGCTTCCGTGGTTACCGGCGAACACTCCGGATACCTTGCTACGGTCGGTCACCCACGCAGTGTGGTTTTAGCCGGCGGCGGCGGCGCACCACTCCGGTTTCTTTCTCTCACGGTGATGGTGGCTGGCAGTGGGGGATGAAGGGAGGGAGGCGAGCACGGTGAGCTTTTATACCCGGAGCAAAGTCCGAGCGAGAAGGAGGCGGTGGTCGGTAGGCGCGCGATCCTCGGCGGCGAGCTCGCGCGATCCGTTGAGCCGCGGCGATTCTGTTGGGAGAGGGAAGGAGCTGACGCGCGAGGGAGGGGTGTGGCTGAGCAACGGGGCCCGCGGACCAGAGACAGACGACGAACGCGTAGCGCGGAGGGAGGGAGCGGCTGACAGGGCGGGCCCACCTGTCGGCGCCGCGGGGAGGTTTGGGCTGTGCGGGCTGAAAACAGTTGTGGGCCGAAATGGAATCCGAGGCCCAGTTAGGTATAGTATCCTTTTTCTTTTTCTTTTCTATTTTCTTTTCCCCATTTTCAAATCCAATTCAAATCCAATTTGAATTCAAGTTTGAGTTCAACTTTGTGAATAACTTGTCCTCAGTTTGAAAGGTATAATTTATTAATATAAGTGTGAAGAATTTTTATTCTGATTTTATTTTGTTTTATGTAGTATTTTCCCTACTCCTTTTATTTTCTATTTTCTATTTTTCCTTTCCATTTGAATTTCAAATCAACACAAGTTTAAAGTTCAAACACTTAATTTGGATACACATATAGAACTTTAGCATAATGTGCAAAAACCTATTTTATGTATTTCTTTATTTATTTTAGTCCTTTTAAACAAGTTTTTATTCATATAGTAGAATAACCCCTACCTCATTAATTCTAGGGGAAATCAAATTTAGACTTATATATGTTAAGAGATAGTTTAACCATAATTCTTTTATATATCCTAACCCAAAGGCAATTTAGATTATCTAAGTATCTTTAATTATGTGTTTTTAACATATTCATGAGTGGAAACTTCTAAATTATGATTATCTCTAAGGAAAGGTGTTTTGATTTAAAATCTTTGAGAATTTTTCCTTGTCTTCACAAGATTGAACTTTAGGGTGTTACAAATCCTACCCCCCTTAAAAATAATCTCGTCCTCGAGATTTGTAAGGAAAAAGGATGCATACTCATATGCACAAACAAAGAGATCTCAGCATGAGGTGTGATTCTTTAACAAAACATTGGGTCAATAGACCTTTATTATTTCTTCTAAAATATTATCATATTACTAAAGTAACACCTAGATCTTATAAGTCATCATAATTTATATCTATGTAGCTTGGTGAAGCTGGTGGTGGTGGGGGTTGTTGTTGTTGTTGTCTCTCCAGCCGTGCTTGCCTTATTTCTTGGCGGGCTTGACGTATTTCCTCGCGTTGTTGTCTTATCTGATTCTGCATCTCGGTCACCATGTCTGTTAACTGTTGTATTACCAGTCTTTGGGTAGCAACCACTTGATTGAGGTCAACAGGTGGAGGATTTGGAGGATTCATTTTCTGTTTGTTGTTACGTGATAATCTTTCCTTTCCTGGTATTGACCATGAAAGTTAGAAGCATGTGGTAATAGTTTTGCAAAGGAAATCACTAAGCGGAATGGATAAGCTAGTAGTTGGTTATAATCTATAGATTCTTTGGTAGGGCTTAATTTGTGTCCAGATTGGGGTAACCAATCATATACGGTGAATATCCAAGGGTAAGATAGAATCTGTCAAGATGAGAGATATACATGGGTGAGATAGACTACAAGATGTAGGCTAAAAGTTTGTTTGTTGTGTAGGTGGGGATAGGCAGGTCATGCAATCCATCAAGACTCTATTGGTTGGGTTGGTTTCTCATTCTTTTATTCAGTGTAGGGTGAACTAAGTTAAAACATGTGGAGAGGGTCTAATCTATTTCACAAGTATTAATTATCATGTTTAAGTAGCCACATTAGATTAGATCATATGAGATTAGATGGGATCTAGATTAGATGGGATATGACTAGATGAGACTAGTTAAAGTTAGATAGATTTTTCCTGGGTAGGATATATTTTATCAGGATATGTTAAAAATCTCTGTTTGGTTAAAACAGAGGGGTTATGCAACTATCTGATGGGTAAGGTAGTTGCATATGGTTAGGTGGTTGTATATGGTAAAGTCGGTCTAGGGCACCAATTTTAGGTTAGTTTGATATAACTAGATTAGACTAGATAGAATCTCATTAATTTTATTTAGGTCATGGTTGTTATTCTAGAGTGGGATTCAATTTAGGGCAAGATGAATCCATAAGATAAGATAGAATCTTTCGAGGTCAGTTAGATCTATTAGGATGAAATACAATCTTTTTAAGATAAGATGAGTATCTTTTAAGATGAGATGGATCTTATTAAGATAAGGGAGAATCCTTTTTAGATAAGATGAATTGGTTAGAATGAGATCTTTTAGGATAAGATAAATTTCTTAAGCTAGGTAAGTTCCAATGGGGATAATCTAGGCTGTCTAGTTATTTTATAAATATTTTTATACCTATGTGTATATACTGATGCAATTGTGGACACTACTCCACAACTCATCACATTCAAACAAAGATCCAAATCAGACAGTTATCATAAGAACAGACATTCAAATACATAGTCACTTATAAAAATAGTTTTGTTTTTGTTCCTAGGATTAGGTTTCCTATTCCTAAAGTCACTTTAGGCACAGGATTTCAAAGTGTGAAATCCACATTTGTCTTTAGAAAGAAAAGATAAGAATAATCAGAGTGAAGCGGAAATAGATGAGAAAAGATTAAGTTAAGTTTAGAAAGAATCAGAGTAGCAGAGGTAAGTAGATAATGGTTGTCCAGTTCTATCTAGGTTTCGTCCTACAGTCAACATTCCTCTGATACCACTTCTGTAACACCCGGATTTTAGGGATCCAAAACCCGGGGTTAACATAAACACCAGGTATGCTGGGACCAAGTCTCATACATATGAGGTAAAGTGGCACAGGATCGAATGTCACATCTTTATATATAACAGGAGTTCTATACAAAATAAATAATTACATTATAAGGAGACAACGGTCCAGCAACCCAAAGTTGACTGGGAGACGACGACCTAGACCTCTCACGAACTCATCACAGCATCCTCCATGAGCATCATCCTGCGGTACCTGTTCTTGACCTGTGGTGTATGTGAGACAGCAAGAGTGAGCTCACATACGTTCATCGCTCAACAAGTTGTGGGGAATAATGTGCATGAACTCGCCAAAGGTGGGAGCTCACGTGAAGTGTAAGGCTTACCAAAGAAGATGGTTAGAGCTGAGCATTGCTTTTAAAGTTGGTCAAAATTTTATTAGCAGTTACTAAGTGTAAGTAAATACCAAACCCAATTAAGTAATAGAACCAAAAGTAATAACAACTTCACCCGCGATGCAATGCATATGACAAATTGAATTTAAGTTCCATAATTTAATCATGTGAGGGTCCGAGCTGCTCATGACCGTGAGCACGGCTAGTATACCAGTTTTACACTCTGCAGAGGTTGCGCATCTTTACCCACAAGCCGTGTTACCCATCTGCCAAGGGGTCATGAATCCCATACACCTCTACCAAGGAAGTGAGGCAGGGTAGCACTACGAGGCCTTTACAAAGTTCCACTAGCTTCCGAAAACCCGCTACAGTTTATAGGAAGATCCAGTACAGGAATCCCTTGCAGGACCGCCATCGCAGCAAAATCCTCCCGAGGGCACTTCCCGCACTGACCTCTCCCCTACTGCCCTTGCCCCTTTCGGGTAAGGTAGTCTTCCACTAGCTTTCCTAATTAATCAGCCAAGGGCATCCCATACTACCCTTGTGGTAGCACTGTTTTCCCGGGTGGTCGCTCCATGTTCCAATTAACATAATGATCTTAACATGAACCATAAATAACAACTGATAACAAAAGTATAATCATGAATAGTAAGGTGTATCTCTATACCCAAAGCCACATATAGCACTAGCAAGTACTACCCAAAGAATCAGTGGTGAACAAGGTATAAAGATAGTCAAACTAGGGTAACCTATTGGGTCCCATCAAAATTAACCTATGCAGATCATTATGATTAATCAGAACATGAGTGGGTAAAAAGAAGTGATCAAGGGCACAACTTGCCTGGGCCTTGAGAATCCAGGTACCAGGATGATTCTTCAGATCCTCGTGACCTCACTGCTAGTCGTAGCAATACCAACGTACATAGTATAGGCAAATTTAACATTACACCAAACATAAGAACAAAATACACAGTAATAATCTACACATTAAAATAAAACCATAGGAACTGGAATCACTAAATTTGGAGTTGTAGAATTCAAGTTATGAATTTCTTAAGATTTAAGGTGAGTATAATATGATTAAATGATAAATAAATTTCTGACAGAGTTCATGTCAAAACAGTGATTCAAAATGGTAGAGAATATTATTACAAAATTTTAGGAATTGGAATGACTCAATTTGGAGCTAAAATGAATTAGTTATGAATTATCTAAGTTCTAGCAATTATTTTTATATTAAAAATTCATTTTCTATTTATTTTCTCTGGTTTTATAAAATCCTGGACCGGGCGTCAATTTCCAGAAAACACAGGGGTCTCGGTGTAATATTTCTAAGGCACAGGGAATAGTGACTAAAGGACGGCGGGTTGATTTCACAAAACCCCGAGGACTCTTTAGAAAAATACCCAGCCGAAGGGGTATCGGATGGGCTGAGCCGTCCGATCCGATTTGAACGCGCAGGATTAGATCTAACTCTTTATGAAACGGTACGCGATCCTAACCGTCCGATCGACGATCGACGACGCGGGTTTAAAATATCCCGACTCGCCCAGGATTCGTCCGATCGAGATCGAGCGGTCCAGGACCACCCAGCGAACCGGTACGCGCAGATCAAATCGCAGCCGTCCACACGATGATCAACGGCCGCGAGCACTTCCCCCAATTTCCAGCATCCCGAGCGGCGGCGGTGACGCTCTCACGGCGGAGCTTCGCCGGCGAGCGCGCAATCCGGCGCCAAACCACCCCGAACTAGAAATTAATCGGTGCAAAATCAAGAGGGGAAGATAGTGAATCTACAGAGAGGGGTCTCACCGGCGATTGACGGGGGTTGCAGACCCGCCCACGGAGAAGAGCGGATTCACGGTGGAGCTTGCTCGACGACGAGCAATTCGTGGCGGTCCGATGGGCTATTCCGCCAAAATGTGCCGCAGAACGCTTCCGTGGTTACCGGCGAACACTCCGGATACCTTGCTACGGTCGGTCACCCACGCAGTGTGGTTTTAGCCGGCGGCGGCGGCGCACCACTCCGGTTTCTTTCTCTCACGGTGATGGTGGCTGGCAGTGGGGGATGAAGGGAGGGAGGCGAGCACGGTGAGCTTTTATACCCGGAGCAAAGTCCGAGCGAGAAGGAGGCGGTGGTCGGTAGGCGCGCGATCCTCGGCGGCGAGCTCGCGCGATCCGTTGAGCCGCGGCGATTCTGTTGGGAGAGGGAAGGAGCTGACGCGCGAGGGAGGGGTGTGGCTGAGCAACGGGGCCCGCGGACCAGAGACAGACGACGAACGCGTAGCGCGGAGGGAGGGAGCGGCTGACAGGGCGGGCCCACCTGTCGGCGCCGCGGGGAGGTTTGGGCTGTGCGGGCTGAAAACAGTTGTGGGCCGAAATGGAATCCGAGGCCCAGTTAGGTATAGTATCCTTTTTCTTTTTCTTTTCTATTTTCTTTTCCCCATTTTCAAATCCAATTCAAATCCAATTTGAATTCAAGTTTGAGTTCAACTTTGTGAATAACTTGTCCTCAGTTTGAAAGGTATAATTTATTAATATAAGTGTGAAGAATTTTTATTCTGATTTTATTTTGTTTTATGTAGTATTTTCCCTACTCCTTTTATTTTCTATTTTCTATTTTTCCTTTCCATTTGAATTTCAAATCAACACAAGTTTAAAGTTCAAACACTTAATTTGGATACACATATAGAACTTTAGCATAATGTGCAAAAACCTATTTTATGTATTTCTTTATTTATTTTAGTCCTTTTAAACAAGTTTTTATTCATATAGTAGAATAACCCCTACCTCATTAATTCTAGGGGAAATCAAATTTAGACTTATATATGTTAAGAGATAGTTTAACCATAATTCTTTTATATATCCTAACCCAAAGGCAATTTAGATTATCTAAGTATCTTTAATTATGTGTTTTTAACATATTCATGAGTGGAAACTTCTAAATTATGATTATCTCTAAGGAAAGGTGTTTTGATTTAAAATCTTTGAGAATTTTTCCTTGTCTTCACAAGATTGAACTTTAGGGTGTTACACACACTTGATTGAAGGAGGTTTGTCTATCCTTCAATATGCAGATGATACGGTGGTGTTCCTGGATCATAGCATCGATCAGGCCCGAAATGTAAAACTTCTTTTAACCGCTTTTGAACAAATGTCCGGGCTTAAGATAAATTTTCATAAAAGCGAACTTTTCTGTTATGGGTCAGCTAAGGCATGTGAGACTCAGTATTCAAGGATATTTGGCTGCGGAATAGGCACAATGCCTTTCAAGTACCTTGGGATTCCTATGACCTACCGAAGATTGCGAAATAGCGAGTGGCGTTGTGTCATCGACCGGTTTGAGAAGAGACTTAGCAATTGGAAAGCCAAATTCTTGTCTTCAGGGGGAGGCTTGTTTTGATTAATTCTGTTTTAAGTAGTCTACCTATTTTCATGAAGTCATTCTTTGAAACTCTAGCAGGCGTATTAGAGAAGCTAGATGCTATTCGGTCCAGATTTTTTTGGCAAGGAGGACATAATAAAAAGAAATATAGACTAGCCAAATGGCAGATTATTTGCCAACCTAAAGAGTTAGGTGGGCTGGGAGTTGCCAATCTGGCCATAAAGAACATTTGTTTACTCAGCAAATGGCTCTACAAATTACTCAATGAAGATGGTATGTGGCAACGACTCCTAACGAACAAATACCTGGGAGGCAAATCACTCACCCAAGTTTCTAGAAAACCGGGTGATTCCCATTTTGGGCTGGCCTGATGAACGTCAAGGATCAATTTCTTAGGTGGGGATGCTTTCGGGTGGGTGATGGTCAAGCAACAAGATTTTGGGAGGATAAATGGCTTAATAATACTACTCTTAGAGAGCAATTTCCGAATCTTTTTAATATAGTGCGCAATAAGACCTCGCTGGTTGCAGAAGTGATGTCACATGCAAATCTAAATCTTTCTTTTTGGAGACCCATTGTTGGAATTAAACTCGTGGAATTGCAGAACTTGGTACACTTATTGGCTCCGATTACCCTGAATTTGTTGAGGGACACTTTCGTGTGGGGAGCTCATAGGGATGGGACTTTCTCAACCCGATCCATGTACTATATTTTAATAAATAACCCCAATTTTAATAGTAATTGTGTGCTTTGGAAGCTAAAACTACCCCTTAAGATAAAAATCTTTCTTTGGTATCTAGGTAGGGGTGTGACCCTCACCAAAGACAACTTGGCCAAACGTAGATGGCAAGGAAGTCTGAAGTGTAGCTTTTGTAACCAGATCGAGAGCATACAACACCTTTTCTTTGACTGTTACCTAGCTAAAACTGTTTGGAGAATTATTTATTTTGCTTTAAAGATAGACCAACCCATTAATATTAATCATATTATAGCGGATTGGGAATCCAACAAAGGTTGCACGCATAAAAAATTGCTTCTTACTGGTGTTGCAGCATTGTTTTGGTTGATTTGGCTTTGCCGTAATGATGTGGTGTTTAATCATAAACCTATACCATCAATTATACAGACTATCTTCAAGGGCACACACTGGTTCAGATTTTGGAGACTATTGCAGAAGGAAGAAACGCAACAACAAATCCTCGTCATGTGCCAGTCTTTGGAGGTGGTGGCCATGGAGTTCTTCACGAGTCACGAGTGGCGGTTCCATTCAAGAATTGAAGCAGCTTAGTGCACGTGTTTTGTTTTCCTCCATATCATGATTTAGTTGAAGTCCATTTGAACAACAAATTGCTACAGAATGAAGTAATAATTGAGTTGTAAGGTTGTATGCATGCAAATGCAAAAGGCCGAAACGATGTTTCCATTTAAAAAAAATGACTCGTATCCGCACGCACAAGAAGCGCATGTGTCTCATAGAGAAATAAAAAAAAATACTCTAAAAATAGTAAAAGACTTTTTAATAAAAAAAGTTTCTAAAAAAATAGAGGATATTTTGTTTTAAAGACTAATTTTTAGTCCCTCTATTTTATTCAATTTTATTTCCTAAATTGCCAAATACGAAAACTATAATATAGTTTTAGTTTCTATATTTGTTAATTTAGAAACTAAAATAGAATAAAATAGAGAGGCTAAAAATTAGTCTATAAAAACCAAACACCCCTTTAAAGAATATTATCTGAAAAATCTTTTGTAAAACTTTTTCCTAGTGTATTTTCAAAAGAAGTTTCTGGAAACCACTTTCTAAACATTTTCAAGGAGACTTTTTTCGGAAACCCCTCTTAAATAATGGTTTTACAATTTTCAATCAAATTGGAAGCAGCTATGGTTTCACATTGTTGACATGCCTCACGTAGCCAGGTGCGCGGATCCTTCCCATATGGTTTCACATATGTATACGCTTGAGCCACCTACGGCCTTTGCCGATCCTTCCCTTTCGCTCAAACAAAGACAAAATAATAGTCTAATGCTTCTATGGATAGAGGTTTGAAGAACCAGCAGCACTTTCTAGGGCCCGTTTAGATTGCAAGGGCTAATTATTAGCAATTATACTTTAACCTGTGTCTATCCAAACAGATCAGCTAATCGATGGGCTAATTGTTAGCCCACCCGTAATATAACAACCAATGGTACTCTATAGCTAGGAAAATGCAAATAAACGGGTGGATTTGAGATAGATCATGTATCTCGCCAAAATCAAGCTACCATATATATGTTGTAGATTTGGAGTCATGGACTTTTAATAACTAGAGAAAGCTCTGGCTCAACGGTGACATCCGGTTCAGCCGCACTAGATTCGGTTGGCTATAAAAACACCCCAGACCACCAGTGTCGGCGTTTCGACACCGGGGGTCCCTAAGCCGACGAGTAAATGTCGCCGCGTGCCCCAGCCCAGATGGGTCGACGCGAGGCCGAGCGCGAAGGGGGGAAAGCGAGGTGGCCGGAGATGGCGAGAGAGAGGGGTGGAAGTCCCGCGGCCTTCGTGTTCGTCCCGCGCCCAGGTCGGGTGCGCTTGCAATAAGGGGTTACAAGCGTCCACACGGGAGAGGGAGCGAGCAGCCTCACGCGAGCGCCTCGTCCCGTCCTCGACCCCGCGTGGCCGACCCTCTCTAAGAGGGCTCTGGTCCTTCCTTTTATAGGCGTAAGGAGAGGAGCCAGGTATACAATGGGGGGTGTAGCAGAGTGCTACGTGTCTAGCGGGGGAGAGCTAGTGCCCTAAGTACATGCCATTGTGGCAGCCGGAGAGATCTTGGCACCCTGTTGGTGTGATGTCGTGGCCGTCGGAGGAGCGTCGGAGCCTGGTGGAGGGACAGCTGACGTCCTCTTGCTTCCGTAAGGGGGCTGCGAGCTGCCACCGTCATTGAGTATGCGGGGACGCCATCATAGCCTATCTGGCGAAGCGAGCCAGATGGGACGCCGGTCTTGTCCCCCGTGGTTCGTGTCAGCTCGGGGTAGGGTGATGATGGCGCCTCCTGTTGACGTGGTCGGTCCGCGCCCTAGGTTGGGCAACGTGGGAGATCCTCCGAAGACGAAGTCGAGTTTGTCTTCTGTGGCCGAGGCCAAGTCCGATCCCCTGGGTCGGGCGAAGCGGAGTCCGTCGGCTGAGGCCAGGGCGGAGTCCGAGCCCTGGGGTCAGGCGAGGCGGAGGTCGTCGGCAGAGGCGAGGGCGGAGTCCGAGCCCTGGGGTCGGGCGAGGCGGAGTCCGTCGTCTTCTGGGGCTGAGCCCGAGTCCGAGCCCTAGGTCGGGCGGAGCGGAGTTCGCCGTCTTCCGGGACTTAGCCCGAGTCCGAGCCCTGGGTCGGGCGGAGCGGAGTTCGCCGTCTTCCGGGACTTAGCCCGAGTCCGAGCCCTGGGTCGGGCGGAGCGGAGTTCGCCGTCTTCCGGGACTTAGCCCGAGTCCGAGCCCTGGGTCGGGCGGAGCGGAGTTCACTGTCTTCTGGGGCTTAGCCTGAGTCCGAGCCCTGGGTCGGGCGGAGCGGAGTTTCCTATGGTGTCTGCAGCCGGGTCTGACTGCCTGTCAGCCTCACTTTGTCGAGTGGCACCGCGGTTGGAGTGGCGCAGGCGGCGCTGTCTTTCTGTCAGGCCGGTCAGTGGAGCGGCGAAGTGACGGCGGTCACTTCGGCTCTGTCGACTGTAGGGGCGCGCGTCAGGATAAGGTGTTAGGCCACCTTTGCATTAAATGCTCCTGCGATTTGGTCGGTCGGCGCGGCGATTTGGTCAGGGTTGCTTCTTGGCGAAGACAGGGCCTCGGGCGAGCCGGGAATACATTAGGTTCTGGAGGGGGGCCTCGGGCGAGGCGGAGATCCCCCGGGGTCGGCTGCCCTTGTTCGAAGCTAGGCTCGGACGAGGCGCGATCGCGTCCTTTGAATGGACCGATCCCTGACTTAGTCGTACCCATCAGGCCTTTGTAGCTTTATGCTGATGGGGGTTACCAGCTGAGATTTAGGAACCTCGGGGGTACCCCTAATTATGGTCCCCGACAGTAGCCCCCGAGCCTCCAAGGGAGTGTGAACACTCGCTTGGAGGCTTTCGTCGCACTTTTTTGCAAGGGGACCAGCCTTCCTCGGTTGCTGTTCGTTCCGGCGGGGGCACGCGAGCGCACCCGCCGGGTGTAGCCCCCGAGGCCTCGGAGGAGTGGTTAGACTCCTCCGAGGTCTTAATGCCTCGTGCAATGGCTCGGCTGGTCTGGTCGTTCCCTCATGCGAGCTGGCCGTAGCCCGAGTGCACCGTCGAGTCCCAAGTTCTCGGGCTGGTATGTTGATGCCGTCAACGGATTTGGCCAGAGCCGAGTTTGCGAGAGCAGCCCCCGAGCCTCCGCACAGAGCGAGAGGACGATCAAGGACAGACTCGACTTTTTTACATACGCCCCTGCGTCACCTTTCCGCAAGGAGGGGGGGAAAGCGCCATGTTGCCCTCGATGGGCGACGAACATGGTGTCTCTAGTGAGCTACGAACGGGTGATCCGAGTGGGCGCCCGTGCTCCATTCGTTAGGGGTCGGCTGTGGCCGAGAGGCGTGCCCAAAAGTACCTGCGGGTGATCTGCCAGACCCGGTCCCCTGGCGACGGGGTCCGAGGGCTCGATGCCTCCCTCCGATGGGATTCTGTTACAAGATCGCTCCCGCTGGTCTCGGAAATGTCCTAGGGTACATCGGGAGCGCAACCCGAGCCTTGGTTATGTATCGAACGTACCCCTGGTCATCCCTCGCTTTGTGTCTGAGGCGACTGTGAACCCTTCGGGGGCCAGCCTTCGAACCCCTGATCAGTAGTGGGCGTGGAGCCTGAGTAGCCTGAGGCGGTCATTGAACCCTTTCGAGGGGCCGGCCTTCGAACCCCTGACCAGTAGTGAGTGTAGAGCCCACGCGATCTGAGGCGGCTGTCGAACCCTTCCGAGGGGCCAGCCTTCGAACCTCTGATCAGTAGGGAGGCTCGGAGCCTGGTTCCTTCACGGAGAAGGATCCTTTTCGGGGTATCCCCCTTTCTCGGTCCATGTTGCAAGAGAGAGAAAGAGGAAAAAAGGAAAAGGGTACAAAATCGAACGACGCGGCATACCTTTTTCGATGTGGTTATTGTGGCGAAGGCGAAGCGTCGCTTGCTTTTCCTGCCAGAGGCGCCGCCTGTCTCGCCGTGAAGTTAATGCGACGGGGCGCGCGTTTTGTGAAGCGGTCGTTGCTCGTGCGTGAGCCGTTCGAGGTACGGATCACGGGCGCGTCGTCTTCACGCCGTGAAGGAGGGCTCCCTCGCTGCCCCTGGATGGGACGTGAGCTCGGCTGGCGACGTGACCGCTGCTGCTGCCCGCCTGTCACCGCCATTACTGCCGGCCCATTTTTGACCGCTTTTGACCGTCGCGCTTGGCTGGCACTGCGGGGTCGCCTCGAGTCACGGTATTGACTCCGCAGTCGAGGAGGCGCGGTAGTGGCGTGAGTGGCGGTGCAGTTTCCTGCACGTGGCAACTGGTGCGCCGGTTGCATGACGCGTGGGCCTGGACTTCCATGCTGGGCTCGCTAGAGTCGAAGGGGCGCACCCACTTGGCACGGTTTCATGCCGCCTACATGGCTGTCCGCCCTTTCACCCGCTGGTCTGGGCAAAAGTGGAGGAGCGCCCGTAACCGCTGGGCAGTTATGCGCACCTCGCGTGGCGGTTTGGCTTCTTCCGTCTTGGGGCAGCTTGCATGACATGTGGGACCCAGCCCCCGCGTCGCGGGGGGAAGGACCTTGGAGTGTGTTGGAGAAGACTTGGCCCGCGACGGCTGAGGACGCAAGTGGGGAGAATCGCCTTTAAAAGGAGGGTGATCCCTTTGAAGGGCCACCATGTCCTCGCGCTCCCCACATGCATTGTGTCTTCTCACCTTCCGAGCCCCCGGATGGGGGACGCTTGCAGTCTTCCCGCTTTGTCGTTGGAGGAACGCAACTCCGTGGGAGTCGGTACCTTTCAGCCATCATTTGGCTTCAAGGATTTTCGTCATGCAGCCTGGCTGCATCCCCTCACCAATGGTCGGTCTGGTGGGGAGAGGCAAACCAGGCTACGGCCTCTGCCTCCCCCTCAACTTCAAGGATTTTCGTCATCCGGGCTGAGGCGGAGGGGCGCACCGAGCGGAGGGTCGTCTCCGCGTGGGTCGGTTGCCCTTTTCTTCCCCCGTTGTTTGGGGGAGAAAGGTCTTTACCAGCCCCGTGGAAGCTTCCTTCGGCCATGCCGGGGAAGGCGAACTGCTGCTGCCCAGCCGGGGTGCAGCATTCCGTCCTCTGTCCGGACGATGGTCGCACCGCGCGCGGGCCGGCCGCATCCGAGTCTTCCTCGCACTGACAGCCGCACTAGAGGGTCGCCTAACACGCCGCACACCGTGAGGGCGGTGCTCATGTTCTGGGGCGGCCTCGGTGAGGGTGGGAGCGAGGACCTACCGATGCGCTTCGGGGCGGCCTATGTCCGTGGGCGTGGTGTTGGTGGACAGGTGGGCATCACCCCTCCCTGGCCTGAATGGCTGGTTCTCGTCCTCGGTGGGCGAGAACTTTTCCTCCGCAGCACTTGCCCGGAAGCCGTTGTCGTAGCTTGTCGAAGCGGGCGGCGGTGAGCCGCTTGGAGTTTGTTGTCCCGCGGGCCCCCTGGCGTGGGGGTTGTTCATACCCGCGGGGGGGGGGGGGGGGCGGAACCGGAGTTCCGTCTGTAATGGCACTTCGGATGCCAGTGTTTGTTCATTGTGGCTTTCGGGGCCTGAACATGTACGTGATTTCGGCACGGAGCCATGTTTCTTCCTTATTTTCGAGCGCTAAGACTCGCCTGTTGATTGCTTGAACCGCTTTACCAAGCGTGAGTCGCCCCATGTAAAGGTGACGAGTGAGGTATCCGTATCCCGGAGGCGTAGGAGTCCCTCGGCTCGGTCAGCCTTGTTGTCCGAGGCTTCCCTTGCTTGGTTAAAGGAACCCCTTGGCCGCTCTTCGATGAGCCGAGGCCAGGGGTAGCGGTGTCAGCATGAACAGAGGCAGAGTTGGCCCGAGGAGGTGGTGCGATTGGCCAGAGCCTGGCCGGGTTGTCCACCGGCGGAACCGGCGCCGGAGTTGAGCTGTCGAGGCCTCGGGTCGGGCTGATGTCCTCGGAGGACAGTGGGCCGAGGCCTCGGGGTAGCCGGCCGAGCCGCCTGCTCGGGCCGGATTCTTGAAGAAGACCCTGGCGGCGATGGCCCGGGTGTGGTGCTGACGCCGTCCTTCGGAGTGGGGGCCCTCCGACCGCGTCGCCGCCCGAGGCTAGGTCAGACCCCGCCGAAGGTGTAGTCGATGCCGAGGGTGTTGCTGCCCCCTTTGGCTGTCGACGTCCGAGCCTGCAGGATCAGGTTGTCTTGTATTGTGTGTATGTTTTCTGCGGCCGCCGAGGCCTAAACACACCGTCGTCGTGTTGTAAAGCTGCGTTCCTTTTCCTCTTGTTTCGAGCATCTGGACTTATTTGTCGGTAACAGAATCATTTGTGCGGGCGAGAGTTGCTTTTCACGGAAGGCGATGAGTGAGGTATCCGTATCCCGGAGGCGTAGGAGTCCCTCGGCTCGGTCGGCCTTGCCGCTTACACGCACTCTTACCTGTCCATGGGGTTCTGTCACCGACGCAGTTGAGAAGGCTCGAAAAATCATTTTGGCAGAGGAGCTCTCGAGCATGAAGACTTGTTCGGTCCGTGGAGTCACTTATCCGAACGCGAGTTACTTATCGCAGAAGGTGATGAGTGAGGTATCCGTATCCCGGAGGCGTAGGAGTCCCTCGGCTCGGTCAGCCTTGGCTGCTTACGTGTACTCCGTCGTTTTTAGGATCCACTTTTGAAGTAGTCAAAAAGCACGAAAGACATTCTGGCTGAAAGGATATTTTTTCGAGGAAAAAATTCGACGCAGAGGGGGGGGGTTCCCCCCTTTTAGCCCCCGAGGGAGGGTCGGACTTTGCCGAGGCAAAGTTGACCCTTCCTTGATGACTAAACTTTGCGTAGGAGCGAGGTATATGAACGACTTGAAAACATCTTAAGGGTAGAAGCGACATAGCTGTTGGATGTTCCAAGCGTTGCCATAGATCTCGCCTTGACTGTTGGCCAGCTTGTACGTTCCGGGCTTCAGAACTTTGGCGATGACGAACGGCCCCTCCCAGGGGGGCGTGAGCTTGTGCCGCCCTCGGGCGTCTTGTCGCAGCCGAAGCACCAGATCGCCCACCTGGAGGTCTCGGGATCGGACCCCTCGGGCGTGGTAGCGTCGCATGGACTGCTGATACCGTGCCGAGTGTAGTAAGGCCCTGTCCCGAGCCTCTTCCAGCTGGTCCAGTGAGTCTTCTCGGCTAGCTTGGTTGCTTTGGTCGGTGTAGGCCCTCGTCTTGTGGGCAAGATGGCCTCGGCCCCATAGACTAGAAAGAACGGCGTGAAGCCCGTGGCTCGGCTCGGCGTTGTCCTCAGGCTCCAGACCACCGAGGGGAGTTCCTTTATCCATCGCTTGCCGAACTTGTTGAGGTCGTTGTAGATCCGAGGCTTGAGTCCTTGTAGAATCATGCCGTTGGCACGCTCTACTTGCCCATTCGTCCTGGGATGAGCTACGGCGGCCCAGTCCACCCGGATGTGGTGATCCTCGCAGAAGTCCAGGAACTTTCTGCCGGTGAACTGGGTGCCGTTGTCGGTGATAACGGAGTTCGAGACCCCGAAACGATGGATGATGTTGGTGAAGAACGCCACCGCCTGCTCGGACCTGATGCTGTTCAGGGGTCGGACCTCGATCCACTTGGAGAATTTGTCGATGGCGACCAACAGGTGCGTGTAGCCCCCGGGTGCCCTCTGCAAGGGGCCGACGAGGTCCAGACCCCATACAGCAAAAGGTTAGGTGATAGGTATCGTCTGCAGAGCCTGAGCAGGCAGGTGGGTCTGTCTTGCGTAGAACTGACACCCTTCACAGGTGTGGACGATCCTAGTGGCGTCGGCCACCGCCGTCGGCCAGTAGAAACCTTGTCGGAAAGCATTTCCGACAAGGGCTCGAGGTGCTGCATGATGGCCGCAAGCCCCCGAGTGTATCTCTCGAAGGAGTTCCTGACCTTCGGTGATGGAGATGCACCGCTGGAGGATGCCTGAGTGGCTGCGGTGGTAGAGCTCCTTGCCGTCCCCCAGTAGGACGAACGACTTGGCACGCCGTGCCAATCGCCGAGCTTCGGCTTGATCAAGTGGTAGCTCTCCTTGGTGGAGATATTGCAGGTACGGGGTCTGCCAGCTTTGATTAGGCGCGACCCCGCTCCACTCCTCCTCGACGCGCAGTGCCTCACTAAAAGGGAAATGTGCCCCTTGGGCCATTTCTAAGTATTTTGGTGATTGAGTGCCAACTCAAGTGGTTCTTGTGCTAATCTATGCAAAGGTGTGGACAAAGTGCAAAACATGTCAAAAGGTATGTTTCTAGACTTAGTACATTGTTTTATGGACTAATGTATTGTGTCTAAGTGCTGGAAACAGAAAAAAATCGAGTTGGAGAAGAGATGGATAAGTTCAGCCAAAGTCTGTTTAGTCTGGGGTCACCGGACAGTGTCCGGTGGTGCACCGGACAGTGTCCGGTGTGCCAGGCTGGCTCAGACGAACTCGTCGCTCTCGGGAGTTCATCGGCGACGTACGGCTATATTTCACCGGACTGTCCGGTGGTGCACCGGACTGTCCGGTGGTGCACCGGACTGTCCGGTGAGCCAACGGTCGGCCGGGCCAACGGTCGGCCGCGCGATCCGCGCGGGACACGTGGCCGAACCAACGGCTAGAAGGGAGCACCAGACTGCCCGGTCTGCACCGGACAGTGTCCGGTGCGCCAATGGCTCTCAGGCTGCCAACGGTCGACTGCGCCATTTTTGGAAGGAAATCGGGCACCGGACAGTGTCTGGTGGTGCACCGGACATGTCCGGTGCGCCAGTCGACAGAAGGCAAGATCAGCCTTCCTAGAATGCTCTCAACGGCTCCTAGCTGCCTTGGGGCTATAAAAGGGACCCCTAGGCGCATGGAGGAGTACATCAAGCATACTTACAACATTCCTAAGCACCAAGACATCGATTTCGCGCATTTGTTTCATTATGATAGCATATAGAGCTCTAGTGGAGTTGTAAACTCATTGGGTTGTGTTGCGAGCTCTTGTTGCGACTTGTGTGCGTGTTGATTCTCTGATTCTTGTGTCTTGTGTGCATTGCTAATCCCTCCCTTGCTCCGTGCTTCTTTGTGAATTTCAAGTGTAAGGGCGAGAGGCTCCAAGTTGTGGAGATTCCTCGCAAATGGGATTAAGAAAAGCAAGCAAAACACTGTGGTATTCAAGTAGGTCTTTGGACCGCTTGAGAGGGGTTGATTGCAACCCTCATCCGTTGGGACGCCACAACGTGGAGTAGGCAAGCGTTGGTCTTGGCCGAACCACGGGATAACCACCGTGCCATCTCTGCGATTGATCTCTTGTTGGTTATTGTGTTTTGTCGAGACTCCTCTCTAGCCACCTGGCAATTATTGTGCTAACCTTAACCAAGTTTTTGTGGCTCAAAGTTTTAAGTGTTACAGGATCACCTATTCACCTCCCCCCTCTAGGTCTCTCAATTGGTATCAGAGTCGTTCTCTTCATGAGGGGACTAATCGCCCGAAGAGATGGATCCTAAGGGGAAGGGAATCGTGATCAACGACAAAGAGAAGGAGTCCTTCGTCAACGAGCCTAAGGATGATAAGCCTACCGACTCGGGCTCGGGCCATAGACGCAAAGATGGAAGGAAGAAGAAGACGAGACGCATCAAGGAGATTGTCTACTACGACGACAGTGATGAGTCCACTTCCTCCCATAAGGACAACGACGACAATGACTACGACAAACGAAAGACGGTTAACTCAAACTTTTCGTTCGATTACTCGCGTATTCCACAAAGTTCAAATTCACATTTGCTCTCCATTCCACTTGGCAAACCTCCTCACTTTGATGGAGAGGACTACGGATTTTGGAGCCACAAAATGCGTAGTCACCTATTCTCTCTCCATCCAAGCATTTGGGAGATTGTGGAAAGTGGAATGAAATTTGATAGCTCGGATAGTCCTACGTTTATAAATGAACAGATTCATAGAAATGCACAAGCTACTACTGTGTTGTTAGCCTCTCTGTGCAGGGACGAATATCATAAGGTGAGCGGCTTGGACAATGCCAAGCAAATCTGGGACACCCTCAGGATCTCTCATGAGGGGAATGACGTCACCTTGCTCACCAAGATGGAGTTGGTGGAGGGCGAGCTTGGACGATTCGCGATGATAATGGGCGAGAAGCCAACTCAAACATACAACCGGCTCAAGACCCTTATCAACAAAATAAGGAGCTACGGAAGCACGCGATGGACGGATCACGACGTCGTCCGACTGATGCTAAGGTCCTTTACCGTTCTTGATCCTCATTTGGTGAATAATATTCGTGAGAATCCCAGGTACACCAAAATGTCGCCCGAAGAAGTTCTTGGAAAATTCGTAAGCGGGCAAATGATGATCAAGGAGGCAAGGTACGTGGACGACGCACTAAACGGTCCAATCAATGAGCCTCAACCCGTTGCTCTCAAGGCAACAAGAAGCAAGGTGGCGCAAGTTGAGGCGGTAGGGCTCAATGATGAGGAGATGGCCCTCATCATCAAGAGATTCAAAACGGCGCTAAAGGGATGCAAGGGGCAGCCAAGCAAGACCAAGACAAAGGGGAAGCGATCATGCTTCAAATGTGGTAAGCTTGGTCATTTTATTGCTAACTGTCCCGAAAATGATAGTGATCAGGATCAAGGGAACAAGAGGGAGAAGAAGAAGAACTATAAGAAGGCAAAGGGCGAGGCACATCTGGGCAAAGAGTGGGATTCGGATTGCTCCTCGTCCGACTCCGATAATGAAGGACTCGCCGCCACCGCCTTCAACAAGTCATCCCTCTTCCCCAACGAGCGTCACACATGCCTTATGGCAAGGGAGAAGAAGGTATGTACTCGAAACTCCACTTATGCTTCTTCGAGTGAGGACGAATCTAGTGATGAGGATGAAATTGATTATTCATGTTTATTTAAGGGCCTAGATAGAACCAAGGTAGATAAAATTAATGAATTAATTGATGCCTTAAATGAAAAGAATAGGCTTTTAGAAAAACAAGAGGACTTGTTGTATGAAGAACATGATAAATTTGTAGGAGCACAAAAATCTCATGCCTTAGAAGTTAAGAGAAATGAAATGCTTTCTTTGGAATTATCTTCTTGCCATGAGACAATCTCTAGCTTAAAGAGCATTAATGATGATTTGAATGCTAAGTTAGAAATAGCTAGTAAATCAACAACTTGTGTAGAAAATGTTGTCATTTGCAATAGATGTAAAGATTTTGATATTGATGCATGTAGTGAACACATATCTTCTATTGCAAAGTTAAATGATGAAATGGCTAGTCTTAATGCCCAACTTAAGGCTAGCAAAAATGAGTTTGATAAACTAAAATTTGCTAGGGAGGCCTACACGGTTGGTAGACACCCCTCTATTAAGGATGGGCATGGCTTCAAGAGGGAAGCCAAGAACTTAACGAGCCATAAGGCTCCCATCTCCGCCAAGGAGAAAGGGAAGGCCCCTATGGCAAGTAGTACTAAAAAGAACCATGCTTTTATGTACAATGATAGAAGACAGTCTCATAGGAGTTGTAATGCTTTTGATTCACATGCCTATGATTCTTATGTTATGTCTGCTTCTAGTTCTTCCTATATGCATGGTAGAGATATGCCTAGGAAAAATATTCATCATGTGCCTAGGAAGAATATTGTTCATGTTCCTAGGAAAGTTATGAATGGACCCTCTACAATTTATCATGCTTTAAATACTTCCTTTGCTATTTGTAGAAAGAATAGGAAGATAGTGGCTAGAAAATTAGGGGCAAAATGCAAGGGTGATAAAACTTGCATTTGGGTCCCTAAGACAATTGTGACTAACCTTGTAGGACCCAACAAGAGTTGGGTACCTAAGACCCAAGCCTAAATTTGCCTTGCAGGTTTATGCATCCGGGGGTTCAAGCTGGATTATCGACAGCGGATGCACAAACCATATGACGGGGGAGAAGAAGATGTTCACCTCCTACGTCAAGAATAAGGATTCCCAAGATTCAATCATATTCGGTGATGGGAACCAAGGCAAGGTAAAAGGGTTAGGTAAAATTGCTATTTCATCTGAGCACTCTATTTCTAATGTGTTTTTAGTTGAGTCGCTTGGATATAATTTGTTATCTGTTAGTCAATTATGCAAAATGGGTTATAATTGTCTATTTACAAATGTAGATGTGTCTGTCTTTAGAAGATGTGATGGTTCACCAGCTTTTAAGGGTGTACTAGACGGCAAACTTTATTTAGTTGATTTTGCAAAAGAAGAGGCTGGTCTAGACGCATGCTTAATTGCTAAGACTTGCATGGGCTGGCTGTGGCATCGCCGCTTAGCACATGTGGGGATGTAGAACCTTCACAAGCTTCTAAAGGGAGAACATGTGATAGGTTTGACTAACGTGCATTTCGAAAAGGATAGACCATGTGCAGCTTGTCAAGCAGGGAAACAGGTGGGAGGCTCTCATCACACCAAAAATGTGATGACCACGTCAAGACCACTGGAGATGCTTTATATGGACCTCTTCGGACCCGTCGCCTATCTAAGTATAGGAGGAAGTAAGTATGGTCTTGTTATAGTTGATGACTTTTCCCGCTTCACTTGGGTATTCTTTTTGCAGGATAAAACTGAAACCCAAGGGACCCTCAAGCGCTTCCTCAGGAGAGCTCAAAATGAGTTTGAGCTCAAGGTGAAGAAGATAAGGAGCGACAACGGGTCCGAATTCAAGAATCTTCAAGTGGAGGAGTTCCTTGAGGAGGAGGGGATCAAGCACGAGTTCTCCGCTCCCTACACACCACAGCAAAATGGTGTGGTAGAGAGGAAGAACAGGACGCTCATCGATATGGCGAGGACTATGCTTGGAGAGTTCAAGACCCCCGAGCGTTTTTGGTCGGAAGCCGTGAACACGGCTTGCCACGCCATCAACAGGGTCTATCTTCACCGCCTCCTCAAGAAGACTTCATACGAGCTGCTAACTGGTAACAAACCCAATGTGTCTTATTTTCGTGTATTTGGGAGCAAGTGTTATATTCTTGTGAAGAAAGGTAGGACCTCTAAATTTGCTCCCAAAGCTGTAGAAGGGTTTTTATTAGGTTATGACTCAAATACAAAGGCGTATAGGGTCTTCAACAAATCATCAGGGTTGGTTGAAGTCTCTAGCGACGTTGTATTTGATGAGACTAATGGCTCTCCAAGAGAGCAAGTTGTTGATCTTGATGATATAGATGAAGAAGACGTTCCATCGGCCGCGATACGCACCATGGCGATTGGAGATGTACGGCCTCAGGAACATTTGGAGCAAGATCAATCGTCTTCCTCAACTATGGTGCATCCCCCAACCCAAGATGACGAACAGATACCTCAAGTGGAGGCGCATGATCAAGGGGGAGCACAGGATGTTCAAGTTGAAGAGGAAGAAGCACCTCAGGCACCTCCAACCCAAGTTCGAGCGACAATTCAAAGGGATCATCCTGTCGACCAAATATTGGGTGATATTAGCAAGGGAGTAACTACTCGTTCAAGATTAGTTAATTTTTGTGAGCATTACTCTTTTGTCTCTTCTATTGAGCCTTTCAGGGTAGAAGAGGCCTTGCTAGATCCGGACTGGGTGTTGGCCATGCAGGAGGAACTCAACAACTTCAAGCGCAATAAAGTTTGGACACTAGTGCCTCGTCCCAAGCAAAATGTTGTGGGAACCAAGTGGGTGTTCCGCAACAAATAGGACGAGCACGGGGTGGTGACAAGGAACAAGGCTCGACTTGTGGCAAAAGGTTATGCCCAAGTCGCAGGTTTGGACTTTGAGGAGACTTTCGCTCCTGTGGCTAGGCTAGAATCAATTCGTATTTTGCTAGCATATGCCGCTCACCATTCTTTCAGGTTGTACCAAATGGATGTGAAGAGCGCTTTCCTCAACGGGCCGATCAAGGAGGAGGTGTACGTGGAGCAACCCCCTGGCTTCGAGGATGAACGGTACCCCGACCACGTGTGTAAGCTCTCTAAGGCGCTCTATGGACTTAAGCAAGCCCCAAGAGCATGGTATGAATGCCTTAGAGACTTTTTAATTGCTAATTCTTTCAAGGTTGGGAAAGCCGATCCAACTCTTTTTACTAAGACTTGTGATGGTGATTTATTTGTGTGCCAAATTTATGTCGATGACATAATATTTGGTTCTACTAATCAAAAGTCTTGTGAAGAGTTTAGCAGGGTGATGACGCAGAAATTCGAGATGTCGATGATGGGCGAGTTGAACTACTTCCTTGGGTTCCAAGTGAAGCAACTCAAGGACGGCACCTTCATCTCCCAAACGAAGTACACGCAAGATTTGCTAAAGCGGTTTGGGATGAAGGACGCAAGCCCGCAAAGACGCCGATGGGAACTGACGGACACACCGACCTCAACAAAGGAGGTAAGTCCGTTGATCAAAAAGCATACCGGTCCATGATAGGTTCTTTGCTTTATTTATGTGCTAGTAGACCGGATATTATGCTTAGCGTATGCATGTGTGCTAGATTTCAATCCGATCCTAAGGAGTGTCACTTAGTGGCTGTGAAGCGAATTCTTCGATATTTAGTCACTACGCCTTGCTTCGGGATCTGGTATCCAAAGGGGTCTAACTTTGACTTGATTGGGTACTCAGATTCCGACTATGCTGGATGTAAGGTCGATAGGAAGAGTACATCGGGGACGTGCCAATTCTTAGGAAGGTCCCTGGTGTCGTGGAACATTGGGTACTCAGATTCCGACTATGCCCTATCCACCGCTAAGGCCGAGTACGTTGCCGTAGGACAGTGTTGTGCGTAACTACTCTGGATGAGGCAAACCCTCAGGGACTTTGGCTACAATCTGAGCAAAGTCCCACTCCTATGTGATAATGAGAGTGCTATCCGCATGGCGGAAAATCCTGTCGAGAACAGCCGCACAAAGCACATAGACATCCGGCATCACTTTTTGAGAGACCACCAGCAAAAGGGAGATATCGAAGTGTTTCATGTTAGCACCGAGAACCAGCTAGCCGATATCTTTACCAAGCCTTTAGATGAGAAGACCTTTTGCAGGCTGCGTAGTGAGCTAAATGTCCTAGATTCACGGAACTTGGATTGAGTTATAGCATACATGTGTTTATACCTTTGATCATGTTCCTTCTGCATTTGTTGCTTATGTTTGGTGCTCAAGTTGTACAAACTCTCCCTGGACCTCACAAGTCCTTTTGCAAGCCATGCACATAATTAGGGGGAGCTGTGCTACAACTTGACCCTTTGAGACTAACCGTGTGCTTGAGTTTACTTGTTTTAGTCTCAAAGGTGGATTGAAAGGGAAAGGTGGACTTAGACCATAAAAGACTTCCACTGCACTCCGATGAGAGGGTAACTACTTCCAAGTTCATCTTGTGAACTCTTATTGCCGTTGGACTCTTATTTGAAGATTTGGTGAGGCAATGGGGTTAAAGGGCCAAGATTGATCCCGTTTTGGTGCTTGATGCCAAAGGGGGAGAAAATAAAGGCCAAAGCAAGTAATGGATCAGCTACCACTTGAGAAGTTTTGAAAATAGTAGAATAGTGCTTTTTGTTTTGGCAAAACTCCATTCTTAGTTTGTTGGCTTTTTGTGGGGAGAATGTCGATTATGGGAAAAAGGGGGAGTTTCTGAAATCCTTGATGAAATTCTTGTTGGAACAGCTCTCTTTATGTCTCTCCAATTGTGTTTGAGCTAGAGATAGGAGTTTGAAGTTGATTTGCGAAAACAAACCAAGTGGTGGCAAATAGTGATCCATATATGTCAAATTTGATCAAAACAACTTTGAATTCGTATTTGGATTGATTTTGCACTTGTTCTAGTCTCTTTATGTTGTGTTGGCATAAATCACCAAAAAGGGGGAGATTGAAAGGGAAATGTGCCCCTTGGGCCATTTCTAAGTATTTTGGTGATTGAGTGCCAACTCAAGTGGTTCTTGTGCTAATCTATGCAAAGGTGTGGACAAAGTGCAAAACATGTCAAAAGGTATGTTTCTAGACTTAGTACATTGTTTTATGGACTAATGTATTGTGTCTAAGTGCTGGAAACAGAAAAAATCGAGTTGGAGAAGAGATGGATAAGTTCAGCCAAAGTCTGCTTAGTCTGGGGTCACCGGACAGTGTCCGGTGGTGCACCGGACAGTGTCCGGTGCGCCAGGCTGGCTCAGACGAACTCGTCGCTCTTGGGAGTTCATCGGCGACGTACGGCTATAATTCACCGGACTGTCCGGTGGTGCACCGGACTGTCCGGTGAGCCAATGGTCGGCCGGGCCAACGGTCGGCTGCACGATCCGCGCGGGACACGTGGCCGAACCAACGGCTAGAAGGGAGCACCGGACTGTCCGGTGTGCACCGGACAGTGTCCGGTGCGCCAACGGCTCTCAGGCTGCCAACGGTCGACTGCGCCATTTTTGGAAGGAAATCGGGCACCGGACAGTGTCCGGTGGTGCACCGCAGAAGGCAAGATCAGCCTTCCTAGAATGCTCTCAACCGCTCCTAGCTGCCTTGGGGCTATAAAAGGGACCCCTAGGCGCATGGAGGAGTACATCAAGCATACTTACAACATTCCTAAGCACCAAGACATCGATTTCACGCATTTGTTTCATTGTGATAGCATATAGAACTCTAGTGGAGTTGTAAACTCATTGGGTTGTGTTGCGAGCTCTTGTTGCAACTTGTGTGCGTGTTGATTCTCTGATTCTTGTGTCGTGTGTGCGTTGCTAATCCCTCCCTTGCTCCGTGCTTCTTTGTGAATTTCAAGTGTAAGGGCGAGAGGCTCCAAGTTGTGGAGATTCCTCGCAAACGGGATTAAGAAAAGCAAGCAAAAAAACCGTGGTATTCAAGTAGGTCTTTGGACCGCTTGAGAGGGGTTGATTGCAACCCTCGTCCATTGGGATGCCACAACGTGGAGTAGGCAAGCGTTGGTCTTAGCCGAACCACGGGATAACCACCGTGCCATCTCTGCAATTGATCTCTTGTTGGTTATTGTGTTTTGTCGAGACTCCTCTCTAGCCACCTGGCAATTACTGTGCTAACCTTAACCAAGTTTTTGTGGCTCAAAGTTTTAAGTGTTACAGGATCACCTATTCACCCCCCCCCCCTCTAGGTGCTCTCACTCACCCTCGAGGGCCGAGGGTGCCTCGGGCGGAGCCGAGGGCGCCTCGGGCACGGTCGAGGGTGCCTCGGGCTGGGCTGAGGCCTTCTCGGGCTCGGGTGAGTCGTCGGTCTTGACTGAGGGTTGATGTAGGTCTCGGGAGAAGACGTCCAAGGGAATCGTTGTCCGTCCCGAGGCCATCTTAGCCAGCTCGTCCACAGTCTCGTTGTAGCGTCGGGCGATGTGGTTGAGCTCGAGCCCGTAGAACTTGTCTTCCAGGCGCCGAACCTCATCGCAATAGGCCTCCATCTTCGGGTCGCAGCAATGGGAGTTCTTCATGACTTGGTCGATGACGAGCTGTGAGTCACCACGAGCGTCGAGGCGTCGGACCCCTAGCTCGATGGCGATCCGCAACCCGTTGACGAGAGCCTCATATTCGGCCACATTGTTGGACGCCGGGAAATGGAGGCGTAGCACATAGCATATGTGCTTTCCAAGGGGCGAGATGAAAAGCAGGCCCGCGCCCGCCCCTGTTTTCATCAGCGACCCATCGAAGAACATGGTCTAGAGCTCCGGCTGGATCGGAGTTGTTGGGAGCTAGGTGTCGACCCATTCAGCTACGAAGTCCGCTAAGACCTGGGACTTGATAGCCTTCCGGGGGGCGAACGAGATTGTCTCGTCCATGATTTCCACCGCCCACTTTGCAATCTTCCCCGAGGCCTCCTAGCACTGGATGATCTCCCCCAGGGGGAAGGAAGACACCACAGTTACCGGATGAGACTCGAAGTAGTGTCACAACTTGCGTCGTGTCAGAATCACCGCATACAGCAGCTTCTGAACTTGTGGGTAGCGGATCTTGGTTTCGGACAGTACCTCGCTAACGAAGTAGACTGGCCTCTGAATGGGCAATGTGTGCCCCTCTTCTTGCCTCTCGACCACAATCGCGGCGCTAACCACATGAGTGGTTGCGGCGACGTAGACCAAGAGGGCTTCTCCGATGGCTGGGGGCACCAAGATAGGCGCCTTCATGAGGAGCGCCTTCAGGTTCCCAAGGGCTTCCTCAGCCTCGGGGGTCCAGGTGAAGCACTTGGCCTTCCTTAGGAGGCGGTACAGAGGCAGACCTCTTTCGCCGAGGCGTGAGATGAAGCGGCTCAGAGCCGCGAGACATCCCATGACCCTCTCTACGCCCTTCAAGTCCTTGATGGGCCCCATGCCGGTAATGGCTACGATCTTCTCCGGGTTGGCTTCGATGCCCCGCTCGGAGACGATGAACCCCAAGAGCATGCCTCGGGGCACCCCGAAGACACACCTTTCGGGATTGAGCTTGACGCCTTTCGCCTTGAGACATCAGAATGTCATTTCGAGGTCGGAAAGGAGGTCGGAGGATTTCCTCGTCTTGACTACAATGTCATCGACGTAAGCCTCGACCTTGCAGCCAATGTGTTCGCCGAACACATGGTTCATGCACCGCTGGTACGTCGCGCCCGCATTCCTCAAGCCGAACGGCATAGTGACATAGCAGTACATGCCGAAGGGTGTGATGAAAGAAGTCGCGAGCTGGTCGGACTCTTTCATCCTGATTTGGTGATACCCTGAGTAGGCATCGAGGAAAGACAGGGTTTCGCACCCAGCAGTGGAATCCACAATTTGATCGATGCGAGGCAGAGGGTAGGGAACCTTCGGACATGCTTTGTTCAGTCCAGTGTAGTCTACGCACATCCGCCATTTCCCACCTTTCTTTCTCACAAGCACAGGGTTGGCAAGCCATTCGAGATGGAATACCTCTTTGATGAACCCTGCCGCCATTAGCTTGTGGATCTCTTCGCCTATGGCTCTGCGCTTCTCCTCGTCGAATCGGCGCAAAGGCTGCTTGACGGGTCGGGCTCCAGCTCGGATATCCAGTGAGTGCTCGGCGACCTCCCTCGGTATGCCAGGCATGTCCGAGGGACTCCACGCGAAAACGTCGGTGTTTGCGCGGAGGAAGTCGATGAGCACTGCTTCCTATTTGGGGTCGAGCTCGGAGCCGATCCGGACTTGCTTGGAGACGTCGTTGCTGGAGTCGAGAGGGACAGACTTGACCATCTCTGCTGGCTCGAAATTGCCGGCATGACGCTTCACGTCTGGTACCTCCTTAGGGAGGCTCTCTAAGTCGGCGATGAGGGCCTCGGATTCGGCGAGGGCCTCGGCGTACTCCACGCACTCCACGTCGCATTCGAACGCATGTTTGTACGTGGGGCCAACGGTGATGACCCCGTTGGGGCCCAGCATCTTGAGCTTCAGGTAGGTGTAGTTGGGGACGGCCATGAACTTCGCATAGCACGGTCTTCCCAGTACCGCTTGGTAGGTTCCTCAGAACCCGACCACCTCGAACGTCAGGGTCTCCCTTCGGAAGTTGTAGGGTGTTCCGAAGCAGACGGGAAGGTCGAGTTGTCCGAGGGGCTGGACACGTTTCCCGGGAATGATCCCGTGGAAGGGCGCAGCGCCTGCCCGGACGGAGGATAGATCGACACGCAGGAGCCCGAGGGTCTCGGCGTAGATGATGTTGAGGCTGCTGCCTCCGTCCATGAGGACCTTGGTGAGCCTGACGTCGCCGATGACGGGGTCGACGATGAGCGGGTATTTCCCCAGGCTCGGCACATGGTTGGCGTGGTCGGCTCGGTCAAAGGTGATGGGCTTGTCGGACCAGTCTAAGTAGACTGGCGCCGCCACCTTCACCGAGTAGACCTCCCGGCGCTCTTGCTTGCGGTGTCGAGCCGAGGAATTCGCCGCTTGCCCACCGTAGATCATGAAGCAGTCGCGGACCTCGGGGAACTCTCCTGCTTGGCGATCTTCCTTCTTGTCGACGTCGTGGGCCCTGTCACCCTCCGCGGGTGGCCCGGCCCTGTGGAAGTGGCGTCGAAGCATGATGCACTCCTTAAGGGTGTGCTTGACGGGCCCCTGGTGATAGGGGCACGGCTCCTTGAGCATCTTGTCGAAGAGGTTGGCACCTCCTGGGGGTTTCCGAGGGTTCTTGAACTCGGCGGCGGCGACGAGGTCCGCGTCGGCGGCGTCACGTTTCGCTTGCGACTTCTTCTTGCCCTTCTTCTTGGCGCCGCGCTGGGTTGACGCCTCGGGGGCATCTTCCGATGGGCGGCCCTGGGGCTGCTTCTCCTTCCGGAAGATAGCCTCGACCGCCTCCTGGCCAGAGGCAAACTTGGTGGCGATGTCCATCAGCTTGCTCGCCCTGGTGGGGGTCTTGCGACCCAGCTTGCTCACTAGGTTGCGGCAGGTGGTGCCAGCGAGGAATGCGCCGATGACATCCGAGTCGGTGATGTTGGGTAGCTCGGTGCGCTGCTTCGAGAACCGCCGGATGTAGTCCCGGAGAGACTCTCCCGGCTGCTGTCGGTAGCTTCGAAGGTCCCAGGAATTCCCGGGGCACACGTATGTGCCCTGGAAATTGCTGACGAAAGCTTGGACTAGGTCGTCCCAGCTAGAGATCTGCCCCGGAGGCAGGTGCTCCAACCAGGCGCGAGCTGTGTCGGAGAGGAACAGGGGGAGGTTGCGGATGATGAGGTTGTCATCGTCCGTTCCACCCAGTTGGCAGGCCAGACGGTAGTCCGCGAGCCACAGTTCTGGCCTTGTCTCCCCCGACTACTTCGTGATAGTAGCCGGGGCTCGGAAACGGGTCGGGAACGGCGCCCGTCGTATGGCCCGGCTGAAGGCCTATGGACCGGGTGGTTCGGGCGAAGGACTCTGATCCTCCCCGCTGTCGTAGCGTCCCCCACGCCTGGGGTGGTAGCCTCGGCGCAACCTCTCGTCGAGGCAGGCTCGACGGTCGCGGTGAGGTTGCTCGTTGCCGAGGTGACCCGGGGCCGCAGGCGCTGTGTGGCGCGTGCGCCCGGTGTAGACCGAGGCTTCCCGCATGAATCGGGAAGTCGCGGCATGAAGTTCCGAGGGGTAGCCCTGCCTTCGGGAGGCAGAGCTCTCGGCCCGTCGGACTGCGGCACCTTCCAGGAGATCCTTGAGCTCCCCCTGGATGTGTCGCCCCTCGGTGGTTGAAGGCTCCGGCATCGCGCGGAGGAGCATTGCTGCTGCAGCCAGGTTCTGGCCAACCCCGCTGGATGCGGGGGGCGGCCTGACCCTGACATCGTCGGCGATGCGGTGCTGGAAGCCCTGGGGTAGATGACGTATTTCTCCGGCTGGAGGTTGGACCACCCATGCCTGCCCGACGTCTCGGCGGATCGGCTCAAGCGCTCCTGCTCCCTCGTCGAGCCTGGCCTGCACCCCGCGGATTTGCTCGAGCTGTGTGTCCTGACCCCCCGCAGGGACTGGGACCACAGCTAGCTCCCGAAGGATGTCAACGCGAGGCACCGGCCTAGAGGGATCACCGTCCGCCGGCATACCAAGATGGTTGCCTTCGCCGGGACCCCCTAGATCGACGTGGAAACATTCACGACTCGGGCCGCAGTCTTCGTCGCCGAAGCTGCGGCTACCGTCGAAACAGTCGGAAAGGCAGTAGTCGCATGCGGTCATAAAGTCCCGCATGGCACAGGGGTTGCCAAGTCCAGAGAAATCCCAACATAAGCTGGGTTCCTCATCTTCCTCGGACCCAGAGGGCCCGTAGGTCGAGACGTCCGTCAGCTGGTCCCAAGGTGACCGCATACGAAACCCCAAAGGGTCCGGACTTGCCTCTACGAGAGCGTCCGCCAAAGCGGGGCCGCTTGGCGGGTCGAGGCTGAATCCGAAAGGTGCGAGATGGGAGTCAGTCGGTACCTCCTGGTCGACGAGCGGTGATGAAGTCGCGTCGGGGGCCGATTGCACCGTCGTCCCGGGTACAAGGGTGACGCCCAGCAAGCCTTCCGCGAGCGTGCTGGCGTCGTCCGTCTGCTTGGAGTAGGCGTGTCGCGGGGAAACAGCGCTTGTCTCCGCCTCAAACAAGAGGTCGATGCCCGGCACGCCCCTTGTTGGGGCGTTGGGGCCGTCGACTCGCTCGACGGTCGATGAGGCGCTGCCTCCCGCTTGGCCTTGGTGACCCCGCCTCCTCCTCCGCCGGCGGGGGAGGCGACGGGGCGAGCTCGAAGGTAGTTCTTCCGCCACGTGGGGAAGACGTCGTCGATTCCGCCGCCGACGTGCGGGTTGTTGGCCGCCATTGTCGTCGTCGCGCGGCGGAAGAAGGAGTATCATGTCGTAGCCGCCGTCGAGGGACATGAACTCAAGGCTCCCAAAACGGAGCACCGTCCCGGGTCGAAGAGGTTGCTGGAGACTGCCCATCTGGAGCTTGACGGGTAGCTGTTCGTCAACACGCAGCAGGCCCCTACCTGGCGCGCCAACTGTCGGCGTTTTGAGACCCGGGGGGTCCCTAAGCCGACGAGTAAATGTCGCCGCGTGCCCCAGCCCAGATGGGTCGACGCGAGGCCGAGCGTGAAGGGGGGAAAGCAAGGTGGCCGGAGATGGCGAGAGAGAGGGGTGGAAGTCCCGCGGCCTTCGTGTTCGTCCCGCGCCTAGGTCGGGTGCGCTTGCATTAGGGGGTTACAAGCGTCCACGCGGGAGAGGGAGCAAGCGGCCTCACGCGAGCGCCTCGTCCCGTCCTCGTCCCCGCGCGGCCGACCCTCTCTAAGAGGGCCCTGGTCCTTCCTTTTATAGGCGTAAGGAGAGGAGCCAGGTGTACAATGGGGGGTGTAGCAGAGTGCTACGTGTCTAGCGGGGGAGAGCTAGCGCCCTAAGTACATGCCATTGTGGCAGCCGGAGAGATCTTGGCACCCTATTGGTGTGATGTCGTGGCCGTCGGAGGAGCGTTGGAGCCTGGTGGAGGGACAGCTGTCGGAGCTGTCGAGTCCTTCGTTGACGTCCTCTTGCTTCCGTAAGAGGGCTGCGAGCTGCCACCGTCATTGAGTATGCGGGGACGCCATCATAGCCTATCTGGCGAAGCGAGCCAGATGGGACGCCAGTCTTGTCCCCCGTGGTTCGTGTCAGCTCGGGGTAGGGTGATGATGGTGCCTCCTGTTGACGTGGCCGGTCTGCGCCCTAGATCAGGCGACGTGGGAGCTCCTCTGAAGCCGAAGTCGAGTTTGTCTTCTGTGGCCGAGGCCGAGTCCGATCCCCTGGGTCGGGCGAGGTGGAGTCCGTCGGCTGAGGCCAGGGCGGAGTCCGAGCCCTGGGGTCGAGCGAGGCGGAGGTCGTCGGCAGAGGCGAGGGCGGAGTCCGAGCCCTGGGGTCGGGCGAGGCGGAGTCCATCGTCTTCTGGGGCTGAGCCCGAGTCCGAGCCCTGGGTCGGGCGGAGCGGAGTTCGCCGTCTTCCGGGACTTAGCCCGAGTCCGAGCCTTGGGTCGGGCGGAGCGGAGTTCGCCGTCTTCTAGGACTTAGCCCGAGTCCGAGCCCTAGGTCGGGCGGAGCGGAGTTCGCCGTCTTCCGGGGCTTAGCCCGAGTCTGAGCCCTGGGTCGGGCGGAGCGGAGTTCGCCGTCTTTCGGGACTTAGCCCGAGTCCGAGCCCTGGGTCGGGCGGAGCGGAGTTCGCCGTCTTCCGGGGCTTAGCCCGAGTCCGAGCCCTGGGTCGGGCGGAGCGGAGTTTCCTATGGTGTCTGCAGCCGGGTCTGACTGCCTATCAGCCTCAATTTGTCGAGTGGCACCGCGGTCGGAGTGGCGCAGGCGGCGCTGTCTTTCTGTCAGGCCGGTCAGTGGAGCGGCGAAGTGACGGCGGTCACTTCGGCTCTGTCGACTGTAGGGGCGCACGTCAGGATAAGGTGTCAGGCCACCTTTGCATTAAATGCTCCTGCGATTTGGTCGGTCGGCGCGGCGATTTGGTCAGGGTTGCTTCTTGGCGAAGACAGGGCCTCGGGCGAGCCGGGAATACATTAGGTTCTGGAGGGGGGCCTCGGGCAAGGCGGAGATCCCTCGGGGTCGGCTGCCCTTGTTCTAAGCTAGGCTCGGACGAGGCGCGATCGCGTCCTTTGAATGGACCGATCCCTGACTTAGTCGTACCCATCAGGCCTTTGCAGCTTTATGCTGATGGGGGTTACCAGCTGAGATTTAGGAACCTCGGGGGTACCCCTAATTATGGTCCCCGACAACCAGAGATTAGGTTTTAGCGGGGGCCGCGGTTTCCTCAGGTGAGTGAGCGGCGGCGGCGGTTTGCTTGGGCGTGCGAGCGGCGGTGCCGCCCAAAGGAAGGCAACCGGCAGGGCGCTCCCCGGGATCGAGCAACGCTCCCGAAGCGAACGAGCAGCGGCAGCGCACCCCAGGCCCAGTGGCGACGGCGGTTGTGCGAGGCATGGTAGTCTTCAGCAGTGGCGGTGGTGGCTCTGAGGGAGCGCGGTGGCGACGGATCTGTGAGGCGCGCACGCGGCGACGAATCCCAGATGCGCGCGTGCGACATTGGATCCTCGGAGGCGCGCGCCCTAGAGTGGTGCTCATTGGCGTCCCACCTCCGACGAAGATGCCGACCTTCCCTACGCGCGAGCGACGATGACGGACTTCCCTAGACGCGAGCGATAGTGGATCGACGGTCCTGTTTTTATGTGATTTTGTATACATATTTATGCCAATGTTACTAGGTTTTTATGATACATTGTTAGTTCATGGCTCTCCTTCCATCTTTTGTATATTTATGATATTTCTATTCACATTTTATGTAAACATTTGTTGATTTTTACGTAGTGTATCACAATACATAAATAACTTCCACATGTAACATAATTACTATTAGTATATATTATAAACTAGTTCTAACGAGTCTAACTGCATGGCGGTTGGAGAGATCCTATATTTATGGACGAAATAAAAGCAATGAAAATCAGATTTTTGTTTCCATGCATGCCAATCCATTTTCTTTCAACTCACATTTTTGTCATCCTAAATTTGTGAGCATGCAACAGAAAACAGATTTTGTACACAGTGTATCGCAGTGCATAAATATCTTCACTGTGTACTATAATTAGGCCCTGTTCCAATCCTACGAGATAAACTTTAGCTTCTTGCTAAACTTTAGTCGTATCAATTGAAGTGCTAAAGTTTAGCTCCTTGAGGGTGTTTGGACCACTCTGATAAAGTTTAGCACATTGAAATAAAAAGACACTCATACCTCTAATGCTACATCGTCATATTGTTGAATGCACAGTGCAAGCTCATATCGTTGGATACATAGTGCAAGCTCATATTGTTGGATACATAATGCAAGCTCATATTGTTGGATACACAGTGCCATTGCCCAGTGCAAGCTCTCATTTTTTTGTCAGATATAATTGTCTTACAATATAAAGGTCTTACAATATTTTTTTCTCAAATACAACCATACAATTAAAGATAGTTAAACAGTGCCTTACAATAAACTTGTCGTAGTTCATACACATAATCTATGATCTATTGAATAAACCATTTGCGATTTCATCACGGAATGCGTTCATATTGATGTCTTCATCCACTGCATTTGTATTTTGTGTACCTGTCCTTAGCATGGTGGACATTGGTACAACATTTTCATGTCTATCACAAAAATCAAAATCACTATCTTCTAGGGCACTTTCCCTAATGAAGTTGTGAATTGCCATGCATGCTATAATGATTTCGCTTTGCTTATGCATTGGATAACTTGGCAAATCCAATAGAATCCTCCGCTTCATTTTCAATACTCCAAAAGCCCTCTCAATGACATTTCTAAGTGACGAATGTGCATAATTAAAGGTTTCTTTTATACCTTGTGGCATTGGGCCGCTTTGAAACTCCGACAGGTGGTACTTTGTTCCCTTGTACGGTGCAAGGTAACCTGGACGGTTAGGGTAACCCGAGTCAACTAGGTAAAACTTCCCTACAAAAAATGCATTTATGTCAAATAGGAGTACAAGTAATCAAATTTGGTAATACTTTTGTCCGAGATAGGTTTACCTAGAGGTGGATGTGGAAACTTGTCTCCATATTTGGTGATGGTAGAGTTGAACACTCTCATATCATTCACAGAACCAGGCCAGCCCGTTACAACAAAGGTAAATCTCATGTCGAAGTCACAAATTGCCAGAACATTCTATGTACTATATCCATGTCTTCCCGTATGTTGTATCACCTTACTTGTTGGCACCACAACAGGTACATGGGTACCATCTATTGCTCCAATACAATTGTTGAAAAATGGAGCAAACTGACGCTGGGCCAATCTAGGATGTACTGTTTGAAATTCAGGATCCAATGGCTTAATATTATCTGTTGCTAGCTTAACAAGACAATTCAAGACTTTATGAAATGTGGGCTTATTGTCGCCGTTGATCTCATGAAACGATTCTCAGCTTGCCTAACTGATTGTGGTGCACCCATCATCCATAGGAAAACCCCTAAAGTCTCTACAGATGACAAATTACATGTTGACTTCAATCCGTAGGAATCCACCAATGAATCATGAAGCCGATAAAATAATGTGGCACTCATCCTAAACATGTTGAAATAGGCTATGCCATTTTCTAGTGTTTCTTGAACCCATTGAAACCCAGTAACAGTGGCTGTCCTCCTTGGAGCTTTACACATGTAATTGGCAGAGTACATACCAATAAAGGAGACCATCATCATCATCTGTCGGTTTCTCTTTCGACTCTGAAGTAACAAGGTCTCTATTAAACCATCACTTGAACTGTCAGTTGATGAACTCTTAGACGAAGATTCAATTGATGAACTCCCATTAGAATCACCATCCTATTTTAGAAGATACAAAAATAATCATTAGTAATATCATAGTAACAACCACAATAATCATAGTAATCACAATAACAGGTTAAGACTGCCACGTTATTCAACTAGCACCATCTCTTCAACAAAACAGACTGCCAAATTATTGAACTAAATAGACAAAACAAAACAGCCTGCCACATTATCACATATACAACAAAACAAACAGGTTCCCAAACAAAAAACAGGTTCACAAATAACAATAATAAGTCTACCACATGCATTACATAGTCTCAAACTGCCACGTTATTCAACTAGCACCATCTCTTGAACAAATATGTTGAAAATGAACTAATACATATTATTCATCTGGCACCATCTCTTCAAGAAAACCAGCCTTGCTTCTGGAGTTGGTATATTGCAAAAGAACTCACGATTGTATTCATCCCTAACTATTGTAGCACATGCAAAAAACTCTATGCTGTCAGGAGATGCCCCACACTCTAAGGCCATATCCTGGCACATCTTAATTTTAGCAGCCAGAGCTTGCTCCTTAGCTTGCTTCATCTCTTCCATAGCTTGCTTCATCGCTTCCTTAGCTTGCCTCTTGTCCTCCTTAGCTTGTTTCTTCTCTTCTTGAGCTAGTTTCTTCTCTTTTAGATCTAGTTTCTTCTCTTCCAGAACTTGCCTCAAGACATTGGAATTTTCTGCTTCAACATTGGACCATCTGTCCACCCATTCCTTCATCATCTTTACCATGGGGGTCTTTGCTTTCTTAGCAGGACTTGAAGCAGTCGATCTAGTGCTACTTAACCGCTTACGAGTGCTAGTACTCATGGGACTGAGCTCATCCTCCATGCCTTGCGTTGCCTCATCTTTGACTTCATCAACTTCTGTTGTGCCTTGTTCGTTAAATTCTTGCTCTGGAATGTAGGAGCTGGACCCATCTACAACAATATCCTGGAACATTTCCTCTAGCTCATCTATGTAGTTTGGTGAACCATATTTTAGCTTCTTCCATTCTGGAGTCTGAAAAAGGACAATAAGAAATATGAAGTGAGGATTCCATATACACAAACCAAATGACAGGAAACTGAATCGGTACTATACCTTTGCGTTTTGCCTCCACCACCAGTCAGGTGCATCAATAGTGCCATCGGGATTTTTCCCCAACCAGATCGCTTATTCAATTGCAACCAGTAGCCATAGAGACCCTTCAGTTAATCTCTTTTGTTCTTGAGCTAAGTCTTGTCATGCTTAAGACCAGTACTAATGTAATACTTATCTGCCAATATGTTATAACCTCTTCCTGACATTGTCCCTTTGCAACAATTTCCAGCTCTAATTTGTTCTACCCACAACTCACAAAAAACCTTGGTATTGGGTTTTGACCAATTTGCCTTGGAATTTTTCATCTAGTTTTGGAAACACAATAATATGCATCTAATTTCAGTACTAAATACCATGCAACATCATTTAGCAAATATGAAAACAGACTCATCCTTGCATGATTACCTTGGGGTCCGGTGCAAAACCTTCGTCAGCGCCTTCTTGTTCGCCATCAAGGTTGATGGTTTCTTCTCCCACAACATCTTGAGCTCCGCCACTCGTCCCTACCCATCGACCACCATGACCCACGCCTCCAACGCTTGCAGCACCAGCAGACATGGATCGACTGCCACGACCTACAACACCGGAGACCATAGATCCACACGAACTAGTGCCGCCAGCAGCACCCACGACCATGGTTCCTGCACGAGCTCCTCCGCTGTCAGCCCTAGCGGACATGGATCGACCACGGCTTCCTCCTCGGGTGTTATTGCGAGGCGCGCGCAACCCGACGGCACTCACGGTCCGCCCTCCTCCACGGGTGCCCTGGCGTGGAGCACGCAATCCGGCAGCACTAAAGGCCCGCCCTCCTCCAGTGACTCGAGCACCACTACCTTCGATGATACCTGTATACATTAATGAAGTGTTTGGTTTGATGAATCACTCTATCCAAAATAAAGTGGTGCATCATGGGTCCATTCCTCAAATTTGGTGGGATGACTCCATTCCACATATTAGTACTAAACAACTAACTATGAGGAATGAGGTGGTGATGGATTAACTCACTCCATTCCACAAACTAAACAAAAAAGTGAGGAGAGAGAAGATGATGGACTACATCATTCCTCAAACCAAACACTCCATAACAGATCTGGGAACTCTTGCACCTGTGAATTGAGATCCAGTGCCTGAAAGCCATGGGGATCATCATGGGGGACGCTTGAATCGCTCTGGGAGAATAAGTCGTATCCACCGAGGCAGACAGTCTGATCCGACCGTGGAACAAATCCCTTAAGCCATCATCACCAAACCCATCATGACCAAAGCCATCCATGGGGAACAGAGGGCGCTCACTCAGATCTGAAGGCTGATGCGCTGAAATGTTGGCGGCTGGAATGGTAGCTCAAATCTGAAAGTCGTCCATGGGGAGATGAGGAACAACGGCAGATGTGAGAGATGCCTGCGGATGCAGAATGGCGGCAGATGAGGAACGGCGGTGGAGGATGCGTGTGGATGCGGAGAGAGAGGGAGACGGTGCAGAGATTTGATCCCTACGGATGCCTGAAACGAAATGGTGGCCACGGTGTTGAAAAAATGGTGGCCGTGGTGGACAGAAACGAATGGAGAGAGAGAAGGGGGTTGGAGGGTACGGGGTGGAAAATGGGTTCCCTGGCCCACATTTAGCTTATTTTAGCACCCTTTGAGTAGCTTATAAGATAATATAAGCTAAATTTTATCACACCAATATTAGCTCTCGTGTTTAGATCATCAAATAGCTAAAAGTAGCTAAAAATAGCTGCTAAAGTTTATCTCGTAGGATTGGAACGGGGCCTTAGTCTTAGTATATATCATAAACTCGTTCTAACAAGTCTAGATATATGGATGTTAAAAAGATCCTATATTTATGGAGAAAATTAAGCATTTAAATCTGATTTTTTGTTTCCATGCATGTCAATCCAATTTTCTTTCAACCAACATTCTTGACATTCTAAATTTGTGCGCATGCAGTAGGAAACATATTTTTTACGCGGTGTGCCACACTACACAAATATCTATACCGTGTAGCATAATTAGTATCAGTATATGTCATAAACTGGTTCCAACGATCCTAGCTACATGGTTGTTGTAGAGATCCTACTTTTATGGACGAAATAAAGCATTTAAAACAGATTTTTTTTCCATGCATATCAATCTATTTCTTTTCAACGTACATTCTTGTCATCCTAAATTTATGTGTATGTAGTAGGAAACAGATTTTTACGCGGTGTACCACAATGCATAAATATCTACACCGTGTAGCATAATTAGTATCAGTATATTTTATAAACTAGTTCCAACGAGCCTAGCTGCATTGCTGTTGGAGAGATTCTATATTTATGAGGAAATAAAGCATTTAGATCAGATTTTTTGTTTCCATACATGTCAATCCATTGCTCTCAACGTACATTCTTGTCATCCTAAATTTATGCACATACAACAGAAAATTGATTTTCTACGCAGCGTACGTATTGTATAAATATCTACACCGTGTAACATAATTAGTATTAATATATATCATAAAATGTTTCTAACGAGCTTAACTACATGACTGTTATAGAGTTTCTATATTTATGAATAGAATAAAGCATTAAAATCAGATTTTTTTTTTATTTGCACGCATGCAACAGTTAACAGATACAATTCCTAATTTCAAAATGCACGCACGTAAGGAATGAGACGAATGCGGGAGGGAGGCTAGCAACCAAGTGGTGGAAGGGAGTGGCTAAGGCTTCCTGTATTCTATTGGAAGCTCAGGGCTCCCAATATCCCCACTATATATATGGCAATGTATCATGTGTAAAAGGGTTCTCCCGTGTAAACATGCTAAAACGCTTTAGCAACCTTTAGATCCATAAACAAAGGCTAATCGTAATACCACCTAGTAATCTTGTGTTTTTTCTAAATAACCCCCTCCTTTCTCCTGTTATCCTATTTGCCGAACTGTTTTCGAGAAACAAACCCATCGCCGCTAAACCATTTTCCCAGCCAGCAAGCCAGCAGGAGAGACAATCCCGTGTGTCTGTTGAACGCCAGGTCGGCCACCAGGACCTCCACACCGCAACCACCATGACATTCATTTGGGCGAATAACGAATGAAAAAAAATGAAAAGTAGCAAGAAGACGAACACAACTGTTTTCTGGGCGAAAAGAAAATTTAGAAAACAATATGAATGGCACATTTCAGAGAAACACGAAGGCAGATTTGCATTTGCCTTTATCGTGAACAGGACTGCTTTCTTCAGTTTGCCAGCTAGACGAAAGAAAACTACTGCTATTTCAAATTTGCCTTGATCGTGAACAGACCCGTCGCTCCCCTTGCTGCCAGAACAGAACCTTTTGCTTTAGTACTTCTATTGTACCGCCTGCTGATGATGTGATTTTCTTTGGTGCTGCTGATGGAAGAAGGGTGGTGCACATGACACAATGTTGATTGCTACTGATCTAAACTCTGCTATTTGAACCCAACATCTCATGTTATGTTTGAAAGCTGCTATCTGAACTATGAACCCATCTATGCCAATGATAGTTATCACTGGGTTGGATTAATCTTTAAAGGACAAATTTGAGCATCATGATAGTGCCACTTGTACATACGAGGAACTTTTTGTTTCTTCTCTAAAGTGTCACCTAGCTTCTTTACCTTCTGTCCAGGTTTTATTCGTTTGTACCTACCCATGGATTTTACTTCATTCTTGTTCGGTTAGCTCTCAATCCATGTGGATTGAGTGGGATTTGGTGGGTTTAAATCCCAAGCAAGTCAAACATCTTTTCAATTTTTCCTATCCCATTCAATCCATGTATAATGGAATAACCGAACAAGGCCTTAGGTGATTGTATACAAATATGGTTAGGGATTGAACAGCCAATAAAGGCCTCGATCGATGGTGTTTGGATCGATGGGGTTTGGATCGAGAGAACAACAGCAGGCGGCAAAGAAAAGACTCGTTCGAACCAATAGAAACCAGAGAAGATGAGGGCGGGTCAGCGTCGACCATGGTAGCACACAGAGGAAAGATCCTAGGGAAAGGATTGAGGGATGACCTATGCAGACCTGTTACCGGCGTGGATCGACGGAGTGACGTCCTTGTCAGCGGGGATCGATGGCTGTGCGGCGGCGGAGAACAGGGCGGCGGCGTCCTAGCATAAAAGGAAACACCTTGCTCTATTAGAAAAGGAGGGGGTTCTTTAGAAAAAGACAAGATTAATAAGTGGGATTAAGATTAGCCTTTGATTCTGGATCTAAAGGTTGTTAAGGAGTTTTAGCATGTTTACACGGGAGAACTTTTTCATTGTATACGTTGTCTATTATATATATAGTTTGTATATTTGGAGCCTTGGGCTTCCAAAGAGTGATCAGAAGCCCTGACTCAACGCCATCTTTCGGTTCAGTTGCACCATCTTAAACAGACCAAAGTTTCGAGTCGTCTATGAAAGCTACCCGAGACCACCACGATTTAGGGTTTTAGCGAGGCCGGACGGTTCCGGCGTGAACAGAAGGGATCCACGGCGGGCGAACGACGAGTTCGCGGTTGGTGGATGGACGTGGCACCGTCACAGGCAACACATCTGAGATGGGATCGGTGGCGGCGGACTTCCCTAGGGGTGATCTGCGATGACGACCTCCCCTAGACGCGAGCAGCGTCGGATCCCGGAGGCGGCGTGCGCCGGCGACGGCTCCCTTAGGGCATTTGCGACGGCATGTTTTTATGCTTCTCTATATACATATTTATGCCAACGCCAATAGGTGTTTACGACATATATTTTAGTTAATGGCTACCCTTTCATCTGTTGTCTGTTATGATATTTCTATTCACATTTTATGCAAACGTCTATAGATTTGTATGCATTATCTCGTCACCTAACCCAGTGTGTATATGAGGTTTCTAACATTTACGTTAGCTCGATATTTACGATCAAAACTGAGAGGTTTTACACTCAAAACTAAAGGTTTTTACGATCGAACAAGGAGATGCGTTCGAACAGTGACCTACATGCCAATTTTTAAGTAGTGTACCGTAATACATAAATACCTTCACTGTGTAGCATAATTAGTAGGGCTGGGTATTCGGTCTATAAGGGTAATTCGGTTCGGTCTATTCGGGTTTGTGAAATTTCGGGTTCTAAAAAATTAGAACCGAAATTTTCAAAAAATAGTAGGGCTGGGCATTCGATCTATTAGGGTAAATCGGTTCGGTCTATTCGGATTTGTGAAATTTCGGGTTTTGAAAAATTAGAACCGAAATTTCAAAATATTTTAGGAAGCGAACCCGAATAGACTCACAAATTCGGTTTGGTCTATTAGGTCCACCGAATAGACCCGAATTATAGAGAGACTAGTATATTTTGTTAAAATATATGCAATGCATAATTAATTGAAAGTACTATTATTACAACAAGTGACTATAAAAATTAGCATACAAGATATATACTATTGTTAAGATGATATCATTATTTCTAGCTAATAAGTTCATAAATCATATAATAATACCATCACATATTAAGAGCTTTTTTATATTGCGGGTTATTCGGTCTATTCAGGTTTTAAACGTTAGGAAACGAACCCAAACCACTACAGGAAACGCCTAAATTTTCGTGGGCCAAAACCCACGAAAATAAGCCTAAACCGACGAAAATATAGTATTTTCGTCGGCAGGCCGACGAAAATAGCCGCTGAAAATAAGGTCGACGAAAATAGGCGTCTATTTTCGTCGGTACCGACGAAAATAACCTATTTTCGTCGGTTTTCGCAAGGCCGACGAAAATAGTGAGTCGACCATTTATTTTCGTCGGCCGGTGGTGGCCGACGAAAAATACGCCAGGATATTTTCGTCGGCCTAGGTGGTGGCCGACGAAAATAGCCTGGGAACATATTTCGTCGGCCACCACCGAGGCCGACGAAAATTGATGGTCCCCCCCCCAAAACAGATTTTTCTGCACCTATTAATAATTCACAGGCATATACACAATATCACAATTCACATATACAGATTCACAAGCCTAATACATAATTCACAAAACACATTCACATATACATAAATAGTCCATTCAAATAAGTCTAGAGTATCCATAAGTCCAAAAGTCCATTGTCCATTCAAATACACAATTCACAAAACTCTAGTGCACTTATCAGAGCATTGTACATGGCATCCTTGATGACCTTATCAGCGCACTTCCGAAAGTGCCTCTTCACACGTGCCCACTGAGCCTGATCGTCCTCGATGTCATCCGGCCAATTGGAACCTCCCCTACATATCAAATGGAGAAGTTAAGTTAAAGTAAGATTACGAGAAGCAATAATTCAGTGAATTGCTTATATACAAAAGTAAACTCACCCAGAACTCGTCCCACACAGCCACCTGACAAGTCCTTCGTTTTTTTCCGAACTTCCCCCTCCGCTACTGCTTTCCCCTGACTCCCCTGGCTGGACATAGTCACTTTAGACCCCAGTCAGCCCACTGCATAGCCGCGAACCTCTCGCCATTGAGCTCCACCATGCCACGGTAGTAAGAAGCGACAGAGGCTACCCAACACCGCGTTCACCTTGGGACGTCTGCCTGTACCGTCCCAAGTCAAGTCTTCCATGACCTACAAACATTAATAAAACAAGTAACCAGTGCAATCACGTTCACATTAAAAAATTAACACAACAGAAATAAGCCCCACCATTCTCCATGCGGCCGGATGAGCCTCCTCTCGGCAGGTCTCGGACCAAGCGCATTGCTCTTCTTATACTAAGTATACAAGTAAATTCAATAGGATGAAATGATTAAAAACTAATATCAATTAAACTAATATGCATAATAATAACCTGAAGGACGTAGAACCATATGACGCGTCGCCCGCGCTGCCTGCCCCCTGGGGTCAACCTCCTCATCCTGCTCACCCTCCTCATCCTGCTCACCCTCCTCACCCTGCACATGAGCATCCTGCTGAGGAGTCTCCTGCTCACCCTCCTCACCCTGCACTTCGTCTAGACAGTCGAGAAGTTGTTGCTGCCTCTGTCGGCTCTGTGAGGTGCCCTGAAAAAGCCACTGCCCGAGCTGTCCTCGCTGGCCGCGCTGCCCCCACTCCTCCTCGATCTCCTATGCTTGAACATGTTCAACTGTAGATAAATTAATGTCAAACCACAGTATATGAAACAAATAATATGAAAATTAATGTATACATAGCTTAATTGATTAACTAAAAGAAACATACTAATCAAAGTCATCCGCATCCGATGATGCTTCTTCGGCTCGTTGTTTATTCATACGTCTTGATTTCGTTGGATCCTTACTGATCTTCTAACGACGACAGGTCGTTTGCGCTTTGACCTAGGTTCTTCAATTAAGTCGCTTGAATTGCAACAGAGATTTTCAAGGCCTTCTCCATTGGTCACATGGAATCGGTGAGCTATGTCTTGATTCGACGCCGCTTCTGGTTGAAAAACAGCGTCATCGTTGTCCCTGCTCGTATTCACGTAGTCAGCACTCTCTGGAGCGACGACTTGTGGGTTGACTTTGATTGCAACCCACCAAGCCCTAAGGCTTGGGTGAGGATATGGCAGGTAGTACACCTGTTTTGCCTGATTTGCAAGGACAACATCGCTCATACTGCTCGGAATCCTAGAGCTATGCTTCACCTCAACATTACCATACTTGTCGACACGAGTCCCACTATGAGCATCAAACCAGTCGCACTCGAAAAACACGACTTTAAGTTCCTTGGGGCCATCGAAAATCAACTCTACAATGTTTTGAAGAACACCGTAATAGTCCACTACTTTGTCATCGTCAACATATGAACTTGCCAACACACCACTATTGGTGGTGGCTGCCAATGGTCGACTCTTCTCCAATTTCGCGGTTCGGAAGCGATATCCATTTACATCATAGCGAGTATAGTTCCGGACGGACACAGAGGTATGTGCCATTTGCTGCAAGTCCGGGTGCACAGAGTTTTTGGAAACCTATACAAGGAATTAGTATATGCATTATATCTTCCAAGTCCAAAATTCAAAGATTAAGTATGGACAAATGAGAGAACGACAATTACTAACAAATTACGAAACCACTGCACGAAGTTTGGTCCACCTTTCAACCCATCACGTCGAAGATTTCTAATTGAATGGCCGTAGGTTTACTAGTAGATTTCCAACATTCTTCATCAAACATGCTGGACATATTGGAAACATGAAGATTACACACTATAGAAATTATGAGATGAGAAAATGGAAGTAACTATGAGGAAACTTACTCGAACGCCTCCTGTGTGCTGTCAATATTGCTATACATATATAGCATTAGCGTGTTCAAATCTGATCCTTCAATGTGACGTACACTCCCTTTTCCAACTGCTTTACCCGGATTCGCAAAAATTTGAAGGGTGCTTTGGGGCGATTCATTTTCGACATGAAGTGCACTGAAGGAGCAAACACATTGTTGGCTCGAGCGAAATACCTGGTTGAGAATTGAGATATCTCCTTAAGGGCAAAAGCCTCCGCAATACACCCTTACTCTAGCCTTGTTGCGAACAGACGCCCTGAGCTTTTTCAACGCCCTTTCTATAGGATACATCCACCTGAATTGCACTGGTCCGCCTACCAAAGCTTCCCAAGGCAAATGCACAATTAGATGTTGCATCACATTGAAGAATCCTGGCGGGAAAACCTTTCAAATTTACAAATAAGAATTGGAATTTCTTTCTCAAATTTCTGCATCAACCTCTTCGATACCGTCTTTGCGCATACTTCCCTATAGAAGTAACTCAGCTCTGCAAATATGCTCCAAAGCTCATCCTTAAAATAGCCTCGAAACATCACGGGCATCAGCCTCTCCATAATAATATGGTAGTCATGGCTTTTCAAACCGATCAATTTACGGTCTTCAGATTGACTGCCCGTTTCAGATTTGCCGCATACCGATCTGGAAATTTCAGATTCTTCAACCACTTAAATATTCTTTCCTTTCATCCGGCTTGAGGCAGTAATTAGCTCGCGGCCTACTCTCATGCCCTTTATCGCTTACTTTCAACTCGAGCATCGGCCCTTACAAATTTCAGCCATGTCTTTTCTTGCCTTCATATTATCTTTCGTTTTATCAGTCACATCGAAACATGTGCTTATGATGCTTTCAGCAACGTTACGCTCTTGGTGCATCAAGTCTATGTTGTGCGGCATGATCAAGGCTTTTGCATACGGAAGCTCCCATATTGATGAAATATGGGTCCCAGTTGTGGTCCTCCCCGTAGCCTTGGAACCTATCATTTTCTCCTTGCTTCAGACAAGCATGCCATGCCATTCTGCGGTGCAGTTTGCCTCTTTGGTGGCCCATTTCTGATTTTGGCTCCACTTCTGAATGCAGTAAGCGAACTCCTGAAATCATGCTTGAATGGAGTCCAACGTCGATGAGCATCAAAGAATGACACTTTCCCACCATGCTTCAATCTGAATGCATCTGTATCATTCATACATATGGGACAGCACAACCGACCATGAACACACCATCCAGACCAATCTCCATACACCAGCAGATCATGCACTGACCACAAATAAGCAGCGCGCATGGTAAACTCCTTTTCAGTATGGCTGTCATAAGCCTTCACACCTCTCCACAATTGTTCAGCTCTTCAATTAAAGGGCGAACAAACATATTCAGCTTTGGCCCTGGATGCTCGGGGCCTGGGATGACTAGTGCAAGGAACATGAACTCTTCTTTATTGACCAACTCAGGAGGAAGATTATATGGCACAATGAAGACAGGCCAACACGAGTAAGGGCTTGCACTGGTATTGAAAGGTGTGAATCCGTCCGTCGATAGACCAAGCCGTACACTCCTAGGGTCGTTTGCAAATTCGGGATCAAACTCGTCAAATGCCTTCCACGCATCACCGTCCGACGGATGGACCAATATGTCTAGATCAGTGACGAGACGTACCATTCTTTGGCCACGTCATATGCAGAGCTATTTCCTTGTTGAGGAACAACCTTGAAAGCCGAGGAATGATGGGCAACCGACGAAGTTGCTTAGCTGCGACCTTCGTAACTACCAATTCACCCTCATCATTTGTCACCTCGACATATCTAGAAGCTTCGCAATGCTTACAACGGTCCAGCTTGTCATACTCCTCAAAGAATAGCATGCAACTGTTGGGACACACGTCGATCTTCTCATATGTCATCCCAAGACCAGCCAACGTCTTCTTTGCGAAGTACATATTCTTTGGCAACTTATGATTCTCCGGGAGAACCTCGCCCATCAGTTGGACGATGTCGTTGTAAGCACTGTTTGAAATGTTGTGCTTCGACTTTATCGCCATTAGTCTTGTGAGAGTCCCAAGAACTGACATCTAAGTGTGCTCGTGTAGTCTCTTCTCGCGGCGAGTAGCCGGAAGAATTCCTGAGCATCGCGTGGAAGCTGCCCCGGCTCAGCGTTTATTTAACATCCCTACCAAGATCATGCAACATGTCGTCTATCCTATCATGATCGTCATCAAGTTCCACCTCCGCGTCAACGTGTCTAATAGACTCTCCATGCCGGTACCATACAAGGTAGTTCGGCATAAACCCACTTTTGCAAAGGTGTTTCTCCATTTCTTCCTTCTTCTGAGGCCACTTGTTCTCGCAGCGATTGCAAGGACACTTCACTAGACGACCCGTTGCATCTTTGAAAGCGTGCTCAAGAAAAGCCTTTGTTACACCCATCCATTCATTCGAATGTGCCCCATCCTTTCTCCACCCGTCATACATCACCCTCCGATCACCGTCCATTTCAAAGGCTAAACAAAAGACAAAGAAAATCAACGATCGTTTGTGGCTTAGGTGAACTCCCTATTAGGTAAAGGCCCTAAACCCACCCAAGAGTGTAGGCCGATGCTTGTGATTTGTGACGTGTAGCCTACGATTGCCGCAAAATTTCGGCAGCATAACCCCGCTGCTCTCCAAGCACACGCCTGAACATGGTGCGTTGGAGAACAACTGGGTTACACAACCGAAATTCCGCGTCAATCGTAAGGCACATGTCATAAATCACAAGCATCGGCCTACACTCTCAGGCTGTCCAAAATACGTGGACAATTCCGGAACGGCGAACCTCACAAGCCAATGTGACGTTCGCCGTTCCCGAACGGGTGACGCATACGGTTCGCTACGGTTAACGATTAAAACTGAACTCTAAAACATTAAAAAATATCTCGGAGATTAAACAAAAGACATCACCCTCTGATCACCGTCCATTTCAAAGGCTAATTAAACAAAAGATAAATAACATTCAAAAGACGGCACGCGCACGGCCGCGCACACGGCACGCCACGGCACTTATTTACTTATAACTATATAGTAAATAAGAAATGACCACATTAACCGAAATTACGAAAACAATGTATACCTGAGAATAATGTACGAGTCCAGCTAACGGTGGAGAAGGTCAAGTCGGAAGAACACCTATGTAAAAAAATTACTATTGTCAATAAAAAAATCGGCAGCACCCACTATAAAGTGATGTTTCTAAAACCTGCAAAGAAACAACAACACGATGGTTGCCAACACAGAATACTGCACGATAGCTACACTGGAACATTGGGCTTAACCCCTAATTCATGAGGGTACCCACTGATACTACACCTTAAACCTTACACCCAGTGACAGCAAAGACGCAGACACGCCACCAACCATGTACCGACAGAACGGAACCTAGCAATCTGCATGGGTATGGACATGGGCATCCCTGAATAGACCACAGACAGCAACACTACACACTAGTAGAGCCGGCCAGAGGCTACCCATCCATCCTGCAATTGCAACAATAGACAGCCTACATTTCGCCAGCGTAGCTCCCACAAACAATTGTCTATCCCGAAACCATTCACCCACCCCAGTAACCCTGCCATTGCCAATTGCCGTCTGCGGTCGGACGCATGCAAAACCTTGGGTGGCGCTGCCCAATCCATCCCGAGCTTAAACCCTGTATGTGTATACCTAGGCAGAGCAAGTGAGCAACGACGGGGGTGGAGATGACGTACCTCGGGAAGCAAGGCGGCGGAGAAGGCGACGTACGGATGTTGGATCCTTGCGGCGGCAGGGCGGAGCAGAGGAGGCAGAGGCGGATATACCGAGTGGTGGCGGCGGCGCAGCGTGCTCGCGCGCGAGGGGAGGGCCGGGCGCGCGGCGTGCAGCGGCGGCGCGGCGTGCTCGTGCTTCGAGCGCGCGAGGGGACCGCGGCGCGCGG